>OZ026591.1:13649942-14282514 GCA_964020215.1 Aurelia sp. 3 sensu Dawson et al. (2005) | reverse complement strand
ACGGCCATATTTCTTTTTCAATGTGATCGCAGAGAGAGTTCGAAATAATCCCCATCTTGGGTCTTTTACCTATGGTTTTGCTTTGTTACCTATGGTTTTGTAAAAACTAACTGAAGGGAGAGAATCATTTATATTTGGATCTCATTTAATGAAATGAGCTTAGAGTAATTTGAAATTATGATTTCCATCCAAAACGGCCATATTTCTTTTTCAATGTGATCGCAGGGAGAGTTCAAAATAACCCCCATCTTGGGTCTTTTACCTATGGTTTTGCTTTGTTACCTATGGTTTTGTAAAAACTAACTGAAGGGAGAGAATCGTTTATTTTTGGATCTCATTTAATGAAATGAGCTTAGAGTAATTTGAAATTATGATTTCCATCCAAAACGGCCATATTTCTTTTTCAATGTGATCGCAGAGAGAGTTCGAAATAGCCCCCATCTTGGGTCATTTACCTATGGTTTTGCTTTCTTACCTATTGTTTTTCATTAATTATAAGAGGGGGAGAATTGTTTATTTCAGGCTCCCCTTACAAGAAATAAACTTGGGATAGTTTGTTAACGATTTTCGTTGAAAATATATCATATTTTGCTTGAGAACTACCTCAAAGAGAGCACCAATTGCATTCCTATGATGGTCCATTCTTGTGGTTATGTCTTAATTGAGAAAAAATGAATATATTCCAAGCAACACTTCTAGGGAAACACAAAAATAATGAAAATGAATTTAAATAACTTTACAAGACTTGAATTTATAACGCAAACCACGTCACAATCTTTCCTGGCTCTTTACAATGACAAGTAAAGGTGAAAGATCATATTTCTAAAACTTTACACGTCTTTGCCAAAGTCTGTAAAGACGATTTTCACCTTTACAATAAAGACAGATATTGTAAAGTTGAAAGATGATATTTACATGTTCTTTACAGAGAATTGAATTTTCATGTAAAGTCAATTTTCCATGCAGTGATTGATGAGTAGTCTGGATGATTGCATTTTGGACAGGTCCAATCTTTATTCAAATCATTGACTGCAAAGAAAAAAGCAACTTTAAAGTTGTTTACAGTATCTGTTCATTTCCAAGTGAATTGAATGAATAGTGCATCATACCTGAAGCTGTAGCTGGACTGACAGAAAGATTTTAGCATGGGAGCTGTTTGTAAATGGCTCTCCTTGGTAACGTTAAAGAGATGAGCTCTTCGTAGATAAATGACAACAAAGAAAACATAGATTTCAAGGAAATTTCACTTTTTTGAAAACTTTGGGAGACCCACCTACAGTACAGCCTCCATCCAGAATTTGCAGGAGCCTCGAGAGCTAGAAATATCCTGTTACAGTATAAGGCAGTGACAGCTCAATGGTGGAAAATATGAATCTTGGCACCTCATTGCATGTATTATGGAACAATGAAAACTTTAATTGTTGGTATGTTACTTTACATTGTGGTTTGCAAATATTATTATTGACAACAGTGGCGGCGCCATGGGGGGGACTGGGGGATTTGCCCCCTCCCCCCAAATCCCAAAAGTAGGCAAAAATTGTCAATGAAAAATGGCATAAAATTAGTTGGGTATACCTTTAGATTGAAAATACCCTTAAAAATCCCCCCCCCCCCATTCCTCTCGGATTTTTCAGAGTTGGCGCCGCAACTGATTGACAAGCTTTGTTTGAACTAAGATTGTTTGTTTGTTTGTGTGTTTCTCAAGTGTTCTGAATGTATCCTCGTTATAAGAAGTAAATTAGCTAATGAAAGTTCTTAGAATTATCTGATTTCAAGTATTTGCTGAAAGTTTTAAACAGTTTCTTAGAAGGTTCTTAATGTTCTCATTTTATCTGGGGAGCTCTTGAGCCATGTGAACATCGCATAGCTGAAATTTCCCCTAACCCAAATTATCATTTGCAAGAAAATTGCTGGCTTCTCACCCATGGACTGAACTTTTGCCAATGCTTCATCATCAAATATTGTGCTCAGACTGTCCATTTTTACGTTCACAAGAGATGCATCTGGTACTTCATCTGAACCAACAAAATCATTTAAATTTAGAAGTCTTCCTATTTTGTCAGCTTGCAGAACATCAGGCTTTATTCCAATCTTCTTCAATAATGATCTGGATACTGGCAAAAGAAAGGAGAAATTTTCACTCCTCAATCATAAATTAAGGTGTATTTCTAATGGTTCATTCATCTGTATATATAATGCTCAGATAAATTATATAATTTCAGAATAAAAGGGATTGAAAACTCTTCACAGGAATTACATTCGTACTGTAGGTTGCTTAAAATTTTTTCAAATGTTCTTTGGCTATTGCAAAATAGCCTGTATTGCAAAAAGATTTTTGTCATTCAGCTTGATGTTGCATATTGGTTACGAACATAATTCAAGGAGACTAAACACTAAATCCCTTCAAAAGTCACGAAAACCAAGGGTAAAATTTGGTCAGTAGCCAATGGATTGTGGTAAAATTTTGGGATTCTTCAAGCTCTTCTTATGCTGACTGGTTTTGAATTTGATGTGGTGCAGTGGTGTAATCCCTGGACTTTGCAGCCAGAGCAGGCACAGTGGGTTCGATACCCGGCAGGGCCCCACCACTTGAGCGTCATGACAAGGGGTCACGGACTTGATTCGGCCTGCTGTATTCCTTGCGCAGAAAAACGCAACTTCACCTTCACTTCACCTTTTCATAGACTTGATAGTTATGAAGTCTGGACAGATACATGTACATAATAAGATCCTATAGTGATTAAAGGCTCGTTTTTCATTACCCCTTGTCTTTCAGATTGGAACTAAAGTGAAAGAACAATTTGAGGCAGATTTACGATGATTTTCACTGTACATACCTTTTGTCGATCCGCTCTTACATTCCTTGGTGCTATGTTTTTTGTCTTCTACATCTATGCTGTTAACGAAGTCCTCCCTGTCTTTATCAGTTGGCTTTGCGTGTCGTATATTTCCTCTTTTTCTCCTTTTTGTCGTGGAGAAAAACCGTCGTTGGGTATCTATGTTTTTGTTGGTGACCTTGCGTACCTGCTTCATTGTTTCAAAAGTGCTTTTGATCGCTTTTCCCGACCTAATGACATCCCGTAGTGCATTTATATGTCTTTCATCACTTTCTTGTATGCTGCCAATAAGTGAATGGAAGAGTGCCTCACCTTCTTGCTTCAGTTATGCCAGGTGGTTGCATTTTTCATTTGTCACCATCTTGAACAGTTCGTCTGTTTCATCGGCTTGCATTTCGTCATCTTGGGGCGTATAACTTTCATCGACGATATCTGCAATCATTTCGTTTTTAAGCAGCCTGTGTTGGTGCACCAAGTGAATGTGCTTGCAGATCGTGAAGTACAGTTGATAGTCCGTACATGTGCAACCGTAGCTATGGATGGAGACTTTGCAGTCGGGACAATCAAGAGCACACTGACCTTCGTCGCATTTCTCTTTCAAGTATGACACTTGGTAGGTAGTTGCACCTGTATCAGATTTCATTTGCCATGTATCGTCTTTGCCAGCGTCTGGTGATACTGCGTTCACATCTAGATATAGGCTGCTTTGATGGCGTGCCCGAAACATCCTTATCCTTTGGGTCATCTTGCCTTTCGTCTTTTTGATCATTCTTTCGAACAACTTGTCCTTGATATACTTTCTCAGGCTGATGAGGCACTTGTCAACGAGTCTATTTTGCTTCCCTTTGAGGTATTTGCATTTAAATACTCAATGGAAAGCTTCGCAGAACATGTTCGTATTGATTCCAAGACCAACACGAGCAAAGTAACCCCATCGTGTTATATGTGGTACCCATTGCCTGTCAAAATATTCTGCAAATGCTCGTGTTGCAGGAGAGCTGTGAAGACGCTTGCGAAGTATTTCCAGATATTTATTAAACAGGTCTTCATCTGTTTGCTCAAGAACGATCCTGAGCCCAAGATATGTTTGTGCTTCAATTTCTTTGTCTCCAATCTTGCTTCTTAGTTGCTCTTGCCATGCCTTGTCTACATGCCAGGTACAATAGAGTTGCTTTGGCAAACATTCGAATACCGTGGTAAAGGCGTCGTAGAATTGTGTTCCAATATCAGTCATGAACCACACAGGAGATATTGATCCACAACTGGCCTTGACATGCCTGCAGAATGTTGGCATGACTCCGATGTCTTCTCTGTTCGACAGACACCAAGCAACTGGGCAACCCTCTCCAAATTCGTTGACAATCAGCAACGAAGTAAGCTTGAAATCATAACCTAAGGGGAAGAAGTTGCATAATGATTAGACCGAGAAGTTATTCAAAACAAACTTAATAACTTACACTCGCTAAGAATGTCAAAACAGGTAAATCAAGGGCATGCGTTCACCGTTCGTAGATTCATATTTGAAAAATACGCATCAGATTGGCAAAATTCAGCTTAATTGCAAATCCATGTATTGCAAATTATGAATAATGCTCAAATTTAAGTTATAGCGTAGTCAGGCACTGGAGTTTGTATTTTTCAAACTATTTTTACATAGTTTTTCAGTATGACATTTCAAACAGTAGATGTGTTTTTTAATCACCTGGTACAACAGGATTAATTCTCTCCTCTTGCATTTTCATTTTATCAACAAGTATGATTGCTTTACCTGATTTGTGTAATAGAACATTTGTTTCATTTGCAAAGACCGGAATATCTGAATTTTTCATAAAGTTGTTTGCTATGTACTTTGTAGTTTCGACAATTGATTCAGCCGTCTGCTCCATATGTGCTGAACAAAAATGCCAGCTACGCCTTCCGAAAGTTTATGAATATAACTACAAACCTCCCCTTCCCTCAAAAAAAGTACCATTTATGACGAGAAAATGGATTTCTTATTAGCTTAAGAGACTTACCAGTTGTCCCATGAGTAGCATCACAGCATAGTCCCTTGTGCCCAAATTTTTGCATCAATACGTTGAAATGTGGTCTGCATGATAATTACAAAGTCCTCATCAGCAAGACGACCATTACTTGTGTCTTTCTCACCTAGATATATGTCAAATATTCACACTTATTTAGACAGTTCATGAATGTTTCAATTCAATGATACAACATTGGAAAATTTCGTTCAGTGCTGACTATTTTGCAAACTAGTTTCCCATTGAGTAAGTCTGTTATGCTTAAGACATCCAATTCTAAATCTAAGAGTCTGAGCCTGATACAGTGTTCCAAATTGGCTGGGATGGTGTGCATTCTGTTCTTAGTCTGCCACTTTGGCTCTTTGTTTTCAAGTACCTGACCTCAGGACCTGGGCCCTAGTGAGTAGGAAAACCAGGGGTATAGTCACCACACCGCAGCTGCTTTCTTGAAAGTATTTTTCATTACATTTGTTGTAGGATTCTTAATGTCATAAACACTAAGTCCACAAGTGAATGTTTGGTTCGCTCACTTTCAAGCCAATTAAATTGTTACGGAGAATGTGGTGATAGGAGGCTTTTCTGATGATTGGTTGAGTTCTGTTGCAGGGTAATAGAATCATGACTGATCCCATTTTAGCGCATGCCGTCAACACCATCTGTTCCGTAATCGTCTATGGATACCTTTTGTTTCATTTAGTTCGCAACATTATCCAACGTGAGAAAGAGACAGTTGGTTCAAGTGAGAATAGCATAACCTTTCAAGCAGCAGAGAAAAGTATTGAGGAATTTTCGGTTACCTTGTAACTTATAGAAAAGTACTGGATTATCCTCATTCACTTTCCACTCTTCTATCCACGACAGCACACTCGTCATATCATTTGGATGTCTTTGGATATCATCAATGTGATTTGCTCGTGCTACATATGCAATGTCCTGTCTGTCCACAAGGTGGTCTCTGGAAAAGCTGGTGAATACTGCTTCGCGTATTTGTTCAAGAACGCTGTCCATCGTCACTCCGCCCTTCAGCTTTGCAACTATCTCTTGTCGCTTCTTTTTAGACAACCATACGTAGCGCAAGTCTCTTCTGTGGCCACAGTGTGACAAACAGGCTTCCACTGTAAACTGACCATTTGCATGGCTTATCACCTTCATTGTACAGGTACAGTTCTTCTCAACTTTACATGATCCTGGAAAGGAATGGATTTAGACTTCATTTTACAACAAGTTTCGTCATCGAGTGTCCCAGGCCTACGTTGTAATATTCCTTTAAATTAGTCTCAAAGGGGGGGGGGGATACTCATTAGCTAGGGAGTCGGTGCCAATATTTGGGGTGTGAGATCTTACGTTAAATCAATATTTTGGGTCTGTGAATAGCAGCATAGACAAACATACCATATTTGGGGTCCATAAACATGAAGAAAGAAAAAATCGCGCAATTTAGTCTGCCAAGAAGCAATCGTAGCAAATACCCATAGCCCAATGGCTGTTTACAAAATTTTCACTTGTTTTCTCAGGTACAATTCCTCTCGCAAAGAAAGATTTGCTTCCATTTTCTTCTTAGAACCGCTTTATGAAGAGAAACAGTTTGGTACTAAAAACTATAAGCATCTTACCTCCTGGTTTTAAATGTCGTTTTCTGCTCACTCTTGGCTTGTACGTTCCACTTCGGTTGCACTTATAGTATTGCACGTTCCATCTCTGCCATAATTGTTGCAGGAGGTGACCATCCAAGCGAATCACCGTAGATGATTTCTCTCGTAGCTTTGTTGAGAATGACAGTGGCAAAATGACAGCCGTGATCGCCGAAGTTACGTATGATCTCTACATCCCATGATTCAACGCCTTCCTTCAGGACCCTTTTCTTAGAAACGTTGTAAATCACACCAATTTTTGTAGGTGTTTGATGACGATCTTTCAAGAATCGGCTAATTCGCGTTTCGAAATTTCCTACAGAGTTACCATAAACGCAATACATGTCATTCTGCTGAACATTCAGTTGATTGGTAACCCACAAAACATGGTCAGAAGACAGCAGATTGTTACAGCACAACTGTCTCAATTCCTTTGGAGCAATATTGAATGGAGTCAACAATGCAGTGTAGCTGTGGCAATGAATCTTTGAACGAAAATTATTAATAACAACGCGTGAAGGAATGGAGTCTATTTCTCTATTTCTAAATTTGTCGTGAAGTTGCCCAAGAATCTATTTCTTGGGCAACTTCACGACAAATTTCACGTGCTTTGTGTAGCTGTAAAGCTGCATTGATGACTTCAATGTTGTATCGACCGAACTCACATTCAACATAATAATAGCCTTTTGCCGTCAATCTGGCTTTTGCTAGCTCTGATCTCCATGACAGAAGAATGTCTTGTGGTGGTATGTGGTGATGGTTACATGGTGAAGTGATTGCTTGGGTAATATGGTATCTGTTCAAATCCTGTCTTCTCAGTCTTTTGGTTTTGGTACTTTGCATTCAAAAGCTTGAAGGCGAGTGAAAAATTTCAATTGCTCGGCTGAAAATGACTTGTAATTCGATCGTAAAAGCATCTAGAACGTAATTAACAGGAGCTGGTTATCCAGAGAGTTTTGATAGTAATTTTGAAAGTATCATAAGAAAATTCAGTTGACTTTGTTCACTGTGGATCCACTTCCTTGCTGTCCGGTAAAAATACTTTATTTCTGAAGAAAATACATCAAAGCTCAATTTGCTTGAAACAACTGTTTGTCACAGAATGCACAAACGTGGGAGTCATACCAAAAGCAAGGGTAAAAACTCCAGCAAGAATTCCATGCTGAGAAAAGCCAGTTACCGACTGACACAGTTATTTTGCAGTGCTTGAGCAGATTTTTGTGGGGGGGGGGTACTTGAGCAGATTTTGGACGGGAACGTGCGATCGAGGTCTCAAAAACATGCCCGTTCCTTATGCCAATTTTCGAACAATAAATCATAAGCTCCTTCCCATTAACTATCAAGAATTTCGAAAATATAGAATGCTCATATGACGTTTCGCTTTCGCTTCATTTTTGGAAAATGTATTCCCGACTTTATGCTAATTTTACGACCCGATGGCACGTCCCTGTACCCAAAAAATATGCATAGTACCCCCCCCCCCCCTGGGGCCAATACCAAATTTTATCAGCACTGTGCATTGCTAAAAATTGTGGTCCTGAAAGCAGTCTCCTCCTGACTGCATGAAAAAGAGGTCAACTTTTAAATTTTGGCGGCATGGTGGGATTGTGAAAGCGCGCCAACTTAATTTCCCTGTGTTTGAAGGAGGCCCCGAAGAAGGCACCGAGTAAAAAAAACTTGGAATATGACGAGCTCATTACCAGACGGAAATTACTGCGAATGAAGATTTCCTTTTGCTAAAATATCCCTTTCTGGAAAATTTCTGGAGCAGTCAAAGCTTTTCTGCTCATTCCATGGCTGACTAGGCCTAGACTAGGCGTTACGTACCAAAAACGGACGGTCACACTGATTTGAAGAGACAAGTCGTCAGAAGCTTGTTGTCAACAAAATTTGTATCATTGCTAAAGGTTTATCAACATTATCATGGTGAAACTCTGCACCTGATGACATGAATGGCTAACTGGTTAAAATCATAATAGGTCTTACCTCGTTTATTTGCTGCCAAGGTTGGATGCAATTACTTGGATGATGGATGCCCTGTGGTATCCTCGTTTTGGGTTTGATGAGACTCGCTCTCGCTCTGTTGCTATTGTTAAATGAACTTATTGTTTTTTAAGCCAATCAGAGGTCGGAGCATTCTCGGGATTTAACGGCATGTCTCTTGATCACCTCGCGGTATTTTGGTATTCTTGAGGCAATCATAGGAGATATATGTAGCGCAGCTCGCAAGCGTTTTCTAAGTTCAAACAGCAAGCGAAGAGACAAAAAGAGTGTTGCCAAGTAAAAGAAAATGTTGAAATAAAGAGCAGTTATTCGTTGTAAGTATCATTTAGATATTTAAAAAGATATGTTTTATTTGCTGTGGAATTAATTGAATTCTTATTTGTTTGGGATTCTTTAATTCAAATGAAAAGGTTTTGCCAAGGTTGAGGGTCATCACTAGGTTTGGAGGTGTGGTACGAGGGGCATTTCACTCCCAAAAATCTCGTACGCCTTTGGCAAAAATCCTTTTGTTTTCAAGAAAAATCCATTAAAAATCCGTGTCAATCCTTTTGTTCTGAAAAAATCTCGTACTCTTTTTCTAATGAGTGAAGTGCCCCTCGGTGTTGTACGCCCCTGAACTTTTTTGTGCTTTTTTATCTCACTTTGCGGAAATAACTGAGGACAAAAAGGTCACAGTTCCTTTTGGTTTGTCTGAAGAATTAACTTTGGCCGAAAACTTTATCAAGGTAACAACGAGCGAGGGGCGTATCACTCTCTAAAAATCTCGTACACCTTTGGCAAAGATCTTCCCGGATCTTCATGCTTTTCAAAATATCTCTTGTGTGGCTCATCAGGAATAAGGCTGTGTTCACATTGCACAATCTTTTGAAAGGGCTCAAAAGCTCGTGCAGAAATCCGCCATACTAATCCCTTAAGCCTGATTTCCACTGAGAAAAATCTTTGTGAAATGCGAAATACTTCTCGCGAAAAACCGTCTGCTCATGCGCACTAAAGTTTCGTTCTTTATAAATAAATTTCTCTGCGGAAAAAAATTTGAGCTCGTTCAACTTTTTTCGCATTTCGCTTGCGAAATAGCGATTTGGCCAATCAGGATGCAGCTGATGACGCACTACCGCATTCCTGAAATGACTGAAAGTCTTGTTGGTAAGGCAAGCAATTGTTTTGATTCAGAATTGACCTAGACAATTTTCTGCAGAAAAGATTTCGCAAGAATATTTCCCACAGAGTGGAAATTGAAGAGCGAAAAAATTTCGCGCGAAACATTTAGCCGAGAATTTTCAGAATAAAAATCAGGCTTTACAGTGTTCAACTAGACTAATGACGATGAGTCTCTTGTTTCCCTGTGCTCTTTGACTTGATGATGGCGTTTCGGTCAATAGAGACTCATAGTATTACTATGAAAAACCTGGCCCTATTTAGGCCCAAACTGAGCAATTTCTTCAGTACCAATCAGATTGCGCCATTTGTGAATTACTATTGTTCACGTGTAAATTTGATAGAATTTTCGATTCGATTTAAGAGTTGAAAACACTCCCATGGGATAGAGATTCGAAGACGTTATTCTTTCGTAATTCTATTAATGATTGAAGAAAATAGGGTGAAGTTTTTTTTACTGTTTCATGATGAGTCCCTCTTGAGAAATAATTTGTCTTCTTTTCTTTTTTTTTTTGAGGCTCTGGTACCCAGGGTAGGTTTACCGCAATGATACAAGGGACTCATCGTCATAAGTCTAGCGTTCAACTTCAACTTTTACCACGGTCATGTCGAAAAAGAAAAACAAAGGCTACATATTATAAATGAGGAGCCCTGGTCCCCAAATACAAAGATACCATAAGTGAAGCCAGCTGTAAGAATACCTAGGGAGTGCTCGTATGAACAAAACCCATCACATTCATTGCCAAATAGCTATCCCCTAACACCTATCCATGGGGGCGAGGCACTTCCCAACTAACATGGGGCAAGCGAGGTTGTGGTAGCTAGGGACTTAGAAGCAACCTTCAAGCGCTGCTGAGGAAGCTTTATGTACACTTTATATGCATCACTGGACCAACGGCCCATAGCTTCGATCAAGTAATCTGGGAAGCCCAGAGATGCTGCCGTTGTAGCTGCTCCTACTCTAGAGCTATGTAAAGTATATCTACCCTGCCAACCTGCCGCTGCAAGCAACACTTGCAAACGGGCATTAAGTTTCAGGCGAGTTAAAGGTGAGCCATCCTCAAACACAAAAAGTGGGCCATCTTGGGAGCCTCTGCAATGCAAGTAAGACATCAAAGCTGCAACTGGGCAGATATGACCATCGGACCTAGCCAGAACAATTGAGTAGCCTTTGCCAAATTGATCCGTCTTTGAATGGGATAGATGCACAAACGCCGTGGATGGGAGAGGGAATGCATCCACCGAAATGTCTGCAACTGATAGGTGAACACCTGGTTGGAAACCAGAACTAGGTACCGTGAACTCTGAGGCACGGAGAAAACCGAAGAAAGCCACACAGCAAGCTGCCCATAACATTATATCATCTTTCTTCATCAAATCTAGCTGCAGCTTTAGGCTGTATAACACAAGGGCTGTGATTGGCAGTTTCTCAGGTTGTTTCAAAGTACTTTTAGCTCGGCGTAAACCCTTGATTACCATTGGGATACGAGGGCGGTTTAGAAAAGGGTCACTAAAGCCCATTTGCACATGTAAGGCCCGAATTGCTGATAAGTAAACTTCCAAGGTGGACGCCTGACGAGAATCACTAATTTCACCAATAAACCGTAATATTGTCAGTTCTGAAGCTGGGCAAGGTGACCCATTATCATGCAACAGGTTGTGGTTGGAGCAAAATGAAAGAAACAAACGTTGAGCTGATGAATATGTACGTTTAGTGTTATTTGCCAATGCATTTCCTAATAGCCTCTGCCACTTTGCATCCAGGGTGGGAACAGGAGCCGGTTCAGCAAGCCTGGAGGGAGGTCCAGGGAACTGGAAGCCGCAGTTGGGACAGCATTGCAAAATTCCTGAAACTTAAATCGAGAAAGCCAATCAGCATGTGTGTTTCGAACCCCAGGAATATGGACAGATGTAAAAGTAAAACTTTTGAGAACTGCAATTTGTGCCAACTCTCTGAGCAAAAAGGCCAAGTGCCGGTCCCTGCAACTCCCATTACGGAGCAGGTCAACTACTGCCATGTTATCGCACTTGAAAACAATGCGTTTTCGCACCCAAGTATGTCCCCAAATATGCGCTGCAATCACTATAGGGACCAGCTCTTTAACTGCGATATTGACATCCTCAGTGCCCTCAGGCCAGCTGCCTGCAAACCACACCTCTCCATTTACAGCCGCAAAGCCAAATGCGCCCACAGCATCAGAAGCAATCGAAATATTGGGGGCCTGTTCCCATTTTGGAAACTGGAATAAGCTACGACCATTCCAATTATTTAACAGGCTAATCCACCATGCAATATCCTCTCTTTCCCATGGGGATAAATCAACGTGATAAAATAGTTCTGGTACTGAACTAGCACGGTCTATAAGGCGTCGCAGGAAAGGCCTGCCATGCACCACCGCCTGGCAGCAATGCTGTAAGGTACCAATTAAGGATAACAGCTCACGTTTAGTGCAGTGCCTACGATTAAGCCACTGGGCCAACTGTACCCTAATGCTTGATAGTTTCTGGCTGGGGAGTCTAAGTTCTTGTAAATCTGTGTCAAGGGTAAAACCAAGATATGTGATGACAGAGGCTGGGCCTTCAGTCTTTTCTTCAGCCAAGGGAACCCCCAGAGTATTACAAAGTTCTTGACAAGATGCAAGGTCTACTTCACATTGGATTGTATTGCATGGACCTGCTATCAAGAAGTCATCTAAGTAATGCTGGATGTTCGCGACTTTGCCTGTTGTGTGGAGAATATCTTGCAGTACATCAGCGAAGCGAGTAAAGACTCTACACGCCGAGGCAATCCAAATGGAACAGCAAGGTCGACATAGAAATTGTCCTTCCAAAACATACCTAAATAACGGCGCTGGCTAGAATGAACTGGGAGTAGTCTATAGGCCCTGCTTATGTCAAATTTTGCAAGTTTACAGCCTTTCCCAAGTTTCATAATCATAAAAATGGCTTCTGGTATCCCAGCATATGATACCTCTGCTTCCGAATCTGGAACCAAATCATTAACACTGCCACCTTGAGGAAATGAGAGGTCAGTTATAAGCCGAAATTTACCGGGAGTTGATTTTGGGATAACTCCAAAACGATTCACGTGAAGGTTTTCCAAAGGTGGGTCTGGAAAAGGTCCCACCATTGAACCCGCTTTAAGTTCCTCCGTTAAATAACAATCGATGATTTGTGGGTGATCATAGGCTGACCGACAATTACGCTTAGCGGACCGTGTCTCACCAGGCTTGATGCCTAAGGGAAAACCAGCCTGCAAACCGTTCAGCACCCAAGCTGCATCCTCATGAGTTATGTTGTCTAAGTGAGATTTCCAAACCAAAAATTTTAATGGTGTAATAGAACCTGGGCTTGGTAAAGTAATACTTACAGCTGAGTCTAGTCACTTCCGAGATACCTTCTTTGGGACAGGTGATCCATCCCTATCTGTGCGGCGAACTGTGGACTGACCTGATGAAGCAACCACACTCGGGCAATCCGCCTTTTGATGGGAACCCCGGCAATTTGAACACACATGGGCAAAACTGCAGTGGGGAAATGTGCAGGAGGAGCTGTTCCACTTAAAACACACACTTTTTGGTTTCGGCGACTGTGAATCCTTAGCTGGTTGGGATCCCTTTGCCACCACTGTTGTCATCCAAAGTGTTGGCATAACCTCACCCCATGTGATTGCCCCTTTTTCAGCTGCATGTTTTCGAAAGGCTATGTCGTAGTCGAGCCAGCCCAGCCCCGACACATCTCTGTGGGCTGACGACAACAAAAGAAAGTAACTGAACTGATCTGCTGCCTTTGAAGGGCACTCTTTTGTAATTACTGCCCCATGAACTGCCCAGGCCTCAGCCCAATCGCTGAAATTTCGAATGGGTTGCAACTCTGTTTTGAAAATTTTGTTGAGCTGGAACTGGCTAGGCTCTGACACTGGCAGCTTTTTAAGATTACAAGGCCGCAAGAGGTTGAAATCCACGTACTGGCCTTTCTTGATTTTTTCCACCAGATAACCAGGAACTGGGGGTAACGCCGAGGATATCGACAAGGCCAATGTCGGCGACACTACTGAAGGGGCCTCCTTTGTTCCTTGCCCTGCCAAAATCCCAGGGTCCCCATTCGATGACATAACCCCCAATGGCGCAGGGGAGGCAATACTATGAGCAGGCAAGGTGACTGGGAGGGACTGAGAAGCCAATTTGACAAAAGATGGGGCAGTTGCAGGGTGAACTTGGCCAGCTTGACCCACAGATGAAGTGATGGTGTGGAGCATACCTGTACCACTGCTGCTAGGGGTTTCACCACCTGCTGTAGATACTGCAGACCCTGGGGGGGGGGGTGGCAGCAGATGACTGGGATGCTGCTTGTTGTTGCTTGTCCTGAGCAAAACTAGACAATAAGCCAAAAATTTTTTCCATAGAGGAGTCTATGTTTGCAAAACGCACCATCGCCTCTTGCCTGCTCATGGCATCACTGGAAACGTTTTCCTTTGGAACAAGAACTGTTCCTGGATCTGAAACTGGTGCTCCAGAAGATGTGGGAGGATCCATTTTGAATAATATTAAAACGACAATGTTATTGGTATTCGCTTCGTTATTAGGCTTACTTGGCCTAAGTCACCAAAAAACAAACACCTTGCCCAAACAAGTGAAATAGCTAGCTGGCTGAAAACATTCCCTCTACGCTGGAATACTGTAGGAGAAACAGCTATCCAACCAGCTGTACACAAATCGCTGGCTGCAAATAATACCAAATAGGTAAAAACTGGTAAGATCTTACGAATATGATCTGCACAGCAGAACTTCCTGCTTGAAGTCGTTGTGATGTGACCAACGAGGCCTTCCGCACTGCAAAACTCTACGAAAATGTCTAAAAAATCACTGTAAACGACGCCGTGAAGTCAATTAGGCCAAACATGAGTAAACCAATACGTCTTCGATAAAACTTTAACAAAAATTACGACAGCAAATATATCGAATGACTTTGCAGGAAGTTACAAACGAATGAAGCTAAACCTTTGGTATCCTAACTTAGCCCACCCATAACAAAGTTCCCGGATGGGACGATCTACCCGGAAGGAATGGACTTCGGAGAAGTGGGATGATGACCCAAAACACCATTTCCCTTGGTTGGATTAACTCAGTTTAAACATGGTCTAAACCTCATTTAAAGTTTTGGAGCATGCAGATGTGACCGACTTGGTTAAGGAATGCAGATTCCACCATCGTCTAGTGCACGAAAACGTAGTCAAGTTTGGTGCTATTTGCACAACAAAAAATGCTTTCATGCTGGAATATATCAGATTTGATTTAACATCGTTTGGGTGCCGTAGAAACGTGTCAAGCCTCCATGAGGTGCTCCAGGAGCTAGCAAAGGGAAAATTCAAGGGATTTGAACATTTAATCCCATGTATCGCCAAAGATGTTGCTTCTGGATTATTCTATTTACATAGTAAGGGTGCCGAGCACCGTGATTTGAAACCAGGGAATGTTTTGGTGTGCAATCAGCACTTCAACGGGTTGGATCAAGATGACCAAGTAGAGATGTGGCGGAAAAAACCTTGCGTGGCAAAACTGACCGACTTTGGGGAGAGTTGGGGAAAGCTGTCGCAATCAACTGATGCTGCTTGCACACATACAGTGAATATATACAGAGGAACACCTGCATTCATGGCACCGGAGGTGATGGATCCCATTCAAAGGCCTAATGTGATGCAGGAAGATGCGTTGCTGAGAGCAGATATCTGGAGCTTGGGGATGCTTCTCTTTTGCTTGATAAACCCGAGCTGCAAGCTTCCTTATCTGATTGAAGGAAAGCATCTTGTAAAAGCAGTGCTTTTCCCTGGTATGTTGAAGAACAAGATCTCACTAGGGATCAAACCGATGTTTGACTGTGAGTATGATGCCGTCGGATCTGCAATGTGGGAAAACATTGCAGATGTATTCAAGGAATGCATCAAAAAAGATGCATTGTCGCGAATTTCTTTACAATCAGCTATAAGCATGCTAAACGAGGTTGACACTTCAAGCAGTCATCCCTTCAGCGTACACCAAGGAACGGCATTTGAAAAGGCACAGGAGTTTTTTCTCGATGAGGCACAAGTAGAGAGTTTCAAAAGACCAGAAAACGATGGTACAAATTCATGTGCCTTTCTCTCCTTAAAGATAGCAGAGAGAATAGCATTAAGTGGGAACAAAGAAAACTTGCAACACGAGGAAATTGAAGCTATCATAGCCAACCTTCCAAAGAAAGTCAACCATCTTCGAGATATTGATGAAACCTACGAGGTCGAAGAAGCATTAGAAATGATGAAGCGAGCAAATATGTTAACAGGCCTTCAACTAGTGAGAGAAAGTGAAGACCATCGAGTCTATTCAGAAGAAGGAAAGAAAGAGCTGAAGAAGGTACTTGAAAGTGACGGAATCCACGTCATAACGATTCCGGACTACACAATTGTCGCTGAAACTTTCCATGGTGGTAAAGATCATCGATACTCACCGCATGTCAGAAGATTTGGGGGGAAACGGGAATGGCCTTATGAAAATTTTCCAAGAAGGCAAGAGTGCAGCTAAATGGATATGGAAACGCATGTACCACAGTACTGTCCACAATGGGTTTCAGAAGATTGTGAAAGTACTGCCTGCAAAGGAGCCCAGCATCCATTCTGATACCATAGAAGCCAGAGGTGCAGGTCTAAGTGCGGCGATGATGAAAGTGATCATCAAAATAGATGACTCGGGAGATGAGGATTCAGAGAGCATAGAAAGCAGACATGAAGGCGGCCAATCTGTACAAAACTGTAATAACAAGAAATTGAAGGGCCAAGACGAGACTTGCACCAATGAGTATTGGGAGAAGCAAGACACTTCGAGCTGGGGCCCCCACAAGATACCCTACATCTCTTGCATGGACAGGAAACTGAGTAACTCAGAGGTATATGCAATATCGTGCTCAAATACCCAAAGAGCTTTGCGAGTGCCACAGGCATGCCGTCAAGACGCAGTTTTTGCGGTTGATGTGACCAAAATCAAGGATTATGAAGATGTTAAGAGTGACCTGAACGGAATATTCAAAAAATGTATTGAAGCGAAGACGTACACAGTTGAACAGCACACACAGAACGCTGTTCATTTTATCAAGCCAGTTGCCACCAAGAAAGTTGAGACACTTGCTGCAGAACAATTGCTAATGAAAGTCAACAGGAGAGTAAATAGTTACGGGTTGGTTAGAAACATCTCATATTTCATTAAAGCCAACGGTGACCTCTTAAACGACACCATTGTACTACAATACTATGTAAATCGCAGCGTCTGCGGTGATGTGGACCGACTGACTTTCAAAGCTGAGCCGCATGGAAACGCAAAGAGTGACAGTTCTTTTTATGTTGTGAAGAAAAGTACAATCAAGCAAATTGGGGAAAAAGTTGCGGAGAAGAACAGTAAAGCAAGCGTCATCTACAATGAGATGAAGGGGACACAATGTACAAATTTGTTAGACTTTGGAGAAACACCACGATCAAAACACCAAGTAATCAAGAAAGCGGGATCACTGGGAGTTGGAAGAAAAACAACCCCTGCCTTTGAAGTTGAGGCTATTCTTGCTTACGATCAAGAGCTTGAAAAAAATGAAATCGTATGGTTTCACAGCGATGTGCCTGCCGATCTATGGGTTATTGGTACAAAGAGAATGGAAAATAATTTACTAACTACTGCTCGTTCTTCCCCTATTTCAATCGATCCCACTTTTAACTTTGGCGCTTATGAAGTGACACATTTGACATATCGTCACCCTTTGATTGAGGCAAAGTCGAAGAATGAAACAGGAAAATGGGCTGATGCCATAATGATCGGACCTGCCATCATACACCACGGTAAATCGGAAGAAACGTACGACAACGGAATAAGGGGCATTGCAAGGAAAGCTAAATTGATTGAAGAAAACTTTGGCTTTATCACAGATGGTGAGGTAGCATTGATCAATGCATGTAAAAAGAACTTCATCAAAGCTGTTGATCTTCGATGCACGCTTCATTTCAAACGTAATTGTGCAGATTTTCTGAAGTCACTAGGAATCAAAGGCGAAGCCAGGCAAGCTCCACTTTTAGATATCGCATTTGGTGCAGACGGACTTATTGAAGCAGAGGACAAGAAAGACTTAAAGAAGAGATTGAAAAATGCTGAGGGTTTGATCTCCGAGTTGGAAAGTCAGTTGAAAGAAGGTGGGGATGAGTCGTTCTTCAAATATTTAAAGGACAGGGAAAAAAACAGTTTTGAGGCAACTGATTCGTGATTGTAGGAGGAAAGCTGGGATGAAGTTAGATGGAAATGGAGTGCCAGAGAGAGTATACACCAATCAATCAGAGACGGCAAACTCAATGTTGGCGGCCAAAAAAGTAAGCATTGGTTATTCAAAGAAAGAAGACATATCGAAAAGCCATTTCATAAGATACATTTGGCAAGAAGTGGTTGATGAACAAAATGCAGATATAGATTGTGTACTTTATGGACAGAGTGACCGCTATAGATTAAAAGAGGAGGCAAGGTATCTAGAAGTTGGAATAGAGGACTGGTATAATTGGCCAAAATGCAAACAGGAAAGGCAAGAATTGTTCTTCTGTAGATCAAAGTTTTGCACAACCATCTTCCTCCTTCCCTAAGACTGGTATATTGGCGTGTATTTCAGGGCACAAATGACTTCAACAACAATACAACTTTCAAAGAGTGCACCTTCAAAACTATTATATTTCAATTTCTCTCTGTTTTCAGGTATGCTGAAGAGTTTCATAATCTCTCACTTCAAGACATCAGGGAGCGAAAAAGAATAACGATGCCTGCAAGTGTAAATGAGGAAGTTGCTGCAAGTCAAACAACACCGATCGACAACTTATCTGTAAAACTGCCCAATGTGCTACCATCCCTGCTTTATGCTGATTGCATAGAAAGCAAGGCGTTGCAGATTTTAAACACACCACAGTCATTGGTACCATACCCTTCATTTAATTCAAGTTCACAGCCGACAAAGGAGACCAAATTTATGGTGGCAAGAAAAGGTGGAATGTTTTATACTGTGAAAGCCAACGCCAATAAGAAAGTTCAATGCGACTGCAAGGGATTTCGGTGGGTTGATTTTTTCCTGTTTCTATCGTTTCTCTTTGAGTCAATGACATTATGATTGTTGAATTTCAGCAAGATTAGAGAGAAGCATTTTGCTATTTACCATCATGTTTGAAACCACGTTTGGAATTCTCGTCATGGTTTGGCATGCCTAGAAAATTTCTTGCCCAAGTCGTCCTGTAAGAATGAAAGAGACAACTTGTCGCGAACAGCGAACAGCTGGAAAACACGGCTGGATGGCCGGGCGGTTTTTGGTACGGCAGACGGCACCTTTGATCATAATGTTTGACCAATAGCAGACAAGATGCTGCTTTTCCCTACAGGAAAATGACGGGGGCAAACCAACATTGAAACATAAATGGCTGTATGTCAAAGCGAATAGATGTTTATATATTGGCGCCACCATTTCCAAAACAGGGCCCCTGTGTAGACAGATACAATTGACCCCCTGGTTTTTACATTCGGTCAGTAAAGTCAGGTCACGTAGATCTTATGAATAATTAATGAGGAGTTGTTCGCGACAAGTCGTCACTTGCTTTCTTATGTGACGACTTGAGCAAGTCCAGAAAATTTCATGTGCATTGAAGAATGGGACCACTTGTGTAATAATTGCATCTGACACCTGATCACAACAAATCATCGGATAACGTCCCAAACAGATAAAAACTTAGAGAGATTAAAGGCAAACGTACTCCGTCAGAGAGCAGACTGCCTTTTGTTCCCATAAGTTGTCTCATCATTTTGCATTTCTCCACGATCTGCTGTGACCAGCATCAGATGCAGTAAACATGATCTTGAATGCTTGCAATACACGAAATCTTAAACATTTGTCAGTTATAGTCCAGGGGCATAGCAAAAAAGTTGTGCAAATTGTGATACTAGTATGAAATTTGGAAAAATGGTAGAGCGTAAGATGATGATCAATTTCTTACATGGTGCCATTCTTGAAAATACCTGGTAAGCACATTATAACTCCAAGCGTCAGCTCAGATGAAACGACTATGATATATACCGTGTTGCATTTTCTCCTCCATTTTCCTCAGAGCATGAGTATGTTAACACTACAGGAAACTTAGTATAACATGTGCTCAGAGTCTCCCGGTAGCAAATTGGGAAAATGGCGATGATACAACAATCATTTAGTGCGAAACACTAAAAACCTACAGTCGTGTGGTCCCTTTTCTGGGTCCAGGGGCCATCTGAGCCAGTTCAATTACGAACTTTAACATCCGGCACTGGCCTCGAATTTAGCGCAAGCTGTAGATCAACATCTTTTAATCTTCAATTTAGGTTGCTACACATCTGCAGTCACTCTGTTGCAGTGTCGGAGGAGCTGGGGACATTGAGCGAACACGTGAAAGGTACACGGATTTCCTATCGTTCGTCTCTGACATATCCCGTAGAAGACACAGGCGCTGGCAGGAAAGGTGGCAGAAAGAGGAAGGAAAGGCTCTACATAAATGAAGATGAGCAACGACCAAAGAAGAAGCCAGTCACTGCCGCTTTTACAGAAATTTGGCATAACAATGAACCACTCATTTTGGTAAATACAAATGAAGTTCCAGTCGACAAGAACAAGAGCAGGTGTGGCCACTGTGGTATTGAATTTCCAAGAGGCTTTCTTCAAATTTTTCCCTATGATGTGGTCATCAGCCACGAAGAAAGATGGCAATATTTCAACAGATCGAGAACTAATCCAGCTGAACCAAAATTTTTGCCCTCTCCTCATGGCAAAACAACAACAAAGTACCATTGTGTCAAACGGGATTGCATATTTCGACGATTTCCATACTTCAAATGTGAATTGTTCTAAGTGAGTGAAACTGTGGACTTAAAGGTTGGTCATAAGGTCTTGTTAAGGGAACAACTTGATGTAATCATCTGAGTAATCAACGTCAATGGGTAGCTGTAACCGTAACACGTAACCGTAAACAAACCTCCCTCGAAAAGGTGATCCTCTAGCCTTTGGTAGGTCATACCAAACGCATTCAAATATTTTTTCCGAAATTTAGGTGCCATTCAAAATGAAAGCGAAGGTAGATTCTTAAATTTTACAATAAGTCATATGAAGCATTCTTACGTTGTGAGATTACAGAGATGTTGACGGATTGTGAATTCGCCCCATCCACCAAAAATACTTTGGAAAACAATAAGCAAATGTTTAAAAATATCAATGATAAAGATTACAGGTTTGTTTACGGCTACGTGACCCAACCCCTTATGGACATTTGTGACCCTGAAGAATGAGAACTTAGAGAAAAAGTTTTGAAAACTTAAAGGTAATGTGTCCATGTAAGTACAGCTGTGTATACACATTGTCAAAATATGCTGACAACACGCTGACGAAGAAACGTCTGGTAGCGCGCTGTGATTGGTAGAACTTAACTGATCACATGCAAATTAAAAGTCAAATTTCATAACGAGGCTTCCGGACGTAGTTCAGTTCTGGAAAAGCGACCGCAAGTAAGTGAGGAGTCTGTTTGTACTTAAACTCGCTGTCGCAAAATTGTATTTGCTTGAGTGATCACATGAAATTTCACGTGAAATTGGCATGCCCCCCGCAGAGCTGCTGTACTTACATGGACACATTACCTTTAAGGAAAATAGTTTGGCTTACCGTAAACAAATGACAAAGAATACCCAGCAAGGCAGTAGGAAGGATTTCGAAGTTTGGCTCTTTCATGCAGTGGCGCCACCGCAGGGGCCCACATTCCAAAAGTAGGCAAAAATTTTCAAAGAAAAAAAGCAAAAAATTGGTTGGGTATAGCTTTAGACTGAAAAATTACGTCAGAACCCCCCACATCTTTTGATTTTTCAGAGCTGGCACCGCCACAACGTTCATGAAATTAGTGACCCTTCATGAAATTTGAAAACTTAAACAACGTTCATGAAATTAGTTAAAAGTTGATCAGTTCCATTTTCATCATATGGTTAGTCAGGAACGCCAGAGAGGGGGCTCGGGAGGAGGGGCAATCACCCCTCCTGCCCTTTTCTTAGAGGGGCATGGGGGCAAGAGTGCCCCTCAATGGAGCAATATGATTCGTTCACACCCAGGGGGGACACTAAGCACATACACATACGGGGGGGTCAGTCCAAGAAAGTTTCAGGCAACCCAAAAATATCACTTCAGCATCACTGCAACCCAAAAATATCAGCTAATTCTATACTTAGAAACCTGTACATGAACATAAAATATCGTGAAACAATGCAAACAAATGTCAGGATTGTTTCTAGCAAACCCAGAAATATCAGTTAAACAATGTCTGGTGTCAAAAAATATCATGAAGATACTTTTAGTTTTATTTGGACCCAAAAATATCACTTTTGGCAATGTTCTGACCCAAAAATATCGGACTTACCTCCCCGTATGTGCGTGTACTGAGTGCCCCCCCTGGGCGTTCACAATGTTCAATTCGATATTTTGACAACCATGAATTTAACTCTTAAGTTGAATAATCATCGCAATTTGCATTGGTCATACCCAAAATATGCAAAAGAGAACATAATTTACATCAGTGATAATGTACGATATCCGTGAAAGATTTACTGTAAGGGTGTGGTCGCAAAAAACTTAAGGGTGTGGTCACAAAAATTTTTCCGGGGAAGGACCCCAGATCCTCCCAATGTTCGGTTCGCTTCCCTCGTCATCGTCCTGGAGTGCCCTTTGCGTTCCCCCTTAATTTCCCTTGCCCCACCATCGCTCTGGCGTCAGTGGTTAGTTGTCTTTCTTTTACCTTTATAATTGGTTTCATCATGATGCTATGGACTTGAGACATTTTTATTTAGTTCCGTTCTGTTCACTTTATTATGATTTGGATTTACTGTGTAGTGTGACTCTAACATAACGTGTAAAAAAATTATGAACTGTAATAGTAAGCTGACAATGAGTGATGGTTTGTGGAAATAAAAAGATTTGTGCATTATGTGCCTTGATCTTCCTTCCTTTAGCTGTTACGGGTCGGCACGATTTCAATGCATATTTAACTGTACGCTACAGTGATGCAAGGACATTGCAATTCCATACATAGAAAAAAATTTTGATCAAATTGTTTTCGTCAAATGGTGAATCCACAAATCCGAGTTCAATTGGTGTAATATTGGCGCAGGTACTCCCTTTACCAGGTACTCCTTTGCTGTGCCAAACTTTTTGTAGATAGGATTATTGTTCAGTGCAAGTATTAATTCAAATCTTAGGCCTACATTGGACTGCGAAAGGCGTAGCACCCTGTAAAAATATTGTACACCTTTGGCAAAAATCCGTTTTGTTTTCATCAAAAATCTATACAAATCTTATTGTTTTAAAAAACCTTTCGGAAGAGTGAATAATACACCCTTCATTTGAATGAATGGCGAAACAAGCAACACAGTTAACAGAAAGTTGCCTTCTTTCTTTCGAACTTTCGCTGAACAATCGAATACAAGAGGATTTTTGCCAAAGGTGTACGAGATTTTTGGGAGTGAAATGCCCCTCGCATGTATCTTTACATAAGAACTGCATATGAAAAAACTCAGCTCTCAGATTGCCAGAAAATTAAGAGCCCCCAGAACTGGGAAATATATAACTAAAGAACTATTTGTTTTGGCAAAGGAAAAACGTGTTATTTCTCTACTTTCTGCTTTTATGTATTTCCGTTTTAAGGAAATGCACACGTATTTTTTATAAGAAACTAAGAATTTGGGTCAGTACTGAAAGTTTCTTAAAGTTATCAGATTTTGAGCATTCAGAATTTCTTAAGAGTTTCTCACAGGTTCCATAGCAATTTTCTTGTTCACAACCTGTGCCACGTGAACATGTCAAAACAAGGTGTTTTGATAACACTGGAAACAAGTGAAATGAGGTAAAAATATGCTTAGGACTTCCCTTATCAAAATAAATAGTTTCTTATATACTTCATATTTTCGCAGTACTGGAGTTTATTAATTTTTTGCTATCTGAGAACTGAGTTTCTTATGAGCAGTAGCTTATAAAAAATACGTGTCTTTTACTTTATTTTCACTTGCTTCCCAAATCACATCACTCTGATGGGACGGCACTTGAGTAATATCTATGGACAGGCTCTAAGACATTGTTTTGAAATCTTCACAGGGACAAGGTAGTGAACATTTAGATTCTTATAAAACCCCTACGAACTTCGTAAGATACCCTGAATACTCAAATCTGATAATTTTAAGAGGCTTTCAAACTGGTCTTCATTCCTAGTTGCTTAGAAAAAATTTGTGCTGGAGTTTATTCTAGAACCAACTGATCGTTGCAATTTTGCAGATACATATATGCATATTTGCACATTTGCATATTTGTGTGACTTCAACTTGCTGGCTTTGACAAGGAAACTTTCCCGGAACTCGGCGGAATTCACTTTAGATGTAGAGCCAAAGTGAATTCCGCGGAAACAAACAGTTTCCTTGTTTTCCGCGGAATTCACTTTGGCCTTACAGCTAAAGTGAATTCCACGGAAAATATTTAGCTTTTCCGTAGCATCAAAATAAATGATTGTTCATTGATGAAATGAGTTTAAACTTCGAACGTTCATGAAGAAACCCATAGGGGAGGAATCTAAAGCAATGTTTCACGCAATTACGGTGGCAGGTCGCAAGAAATGGCCAGTTTATTTCAGTTTTTTTCTATTTCGCTCGAGTGAATGGCAAAAAATTTCCGCGGAATCAACTTTCCGCGGAATTCACTTTGGCCTTACATCGAAAGTGAATTCCGCGGAAAGTATTCCGCGGAAAGTTGATTCCGCGGAAGCTATTGTTCACATGAAAACAATGGTTTCCGCGGCTTCCGCGGAATTCACCTGGCCCAGAAACATACAACACTCATTTGCGGTGATTCATTGCTAAGGAATGTAAATGCATGGAAATTGAGCCAAAAATGCAGTAGCAATGAAGAGATTTTTGTAAAAACTTTCCCTGGAGCTACAGTCAATGACATGGAAAGTTATGTCACTCCATCAGTCCAACGACAGCCGCAAACAATTATCTTGCATCGTGGAACCAATGACTTAAGGTTTAACAACAAATCAGAAGTACAAATCTCTGAAGATATTGTTCATTTAGCAAAGTCGATCCAATCAAATGGAATAGATGTTATTGTATCAGAACTTATAGCCTGTGGAGACAGATTTGAAGGAAAACGAGTGAGAACAAATTACATCTTAAAAGACATGTGTTTTGATGAAAGCATTACATACATTGAACATTCCAACATAGAGGCTGACAAGCACCTGAATAGAAGTCAATTGCACTTAAATAGATTTGGTGATGCTCTCCTTTCGGACAATCTGCTCAAAGCTTCAAGGCTGTGACTGAATGAAAACACTGACAAAAAGAGGTTTGATGAGGGTGAGATCGAGGTTGACACAGCCACAGCTTCCTGTGCCAATGCCCCTCTCTCATTTTCAAAGTCTGGCTCATGCGATGGAAAGGGGGATGAGATTTAGGTTGACACAGCCACAGACACCTGAAGCAGTGTCCTTCTCTCGTCTCCCGGGTCTGGCTCATGTGTCAGAATGGAAGATGAGATTGAGGCTGGCAAGGCTGGGGATTCCTTTGGCGGTGTCCCTCCCTCACCCTCCCCTTCTAACTCATATATTGGAGGTACTAACTTTGAAAATAATTGCGCTAATGTGGAATCTCATGAAGCCACTGATGATGATACATCTGCAAATGAGGCCTCTGATGATAGCTGGTTGGAAACTATCAGGGCAAAATACCATGAAGGCCTAATCATTGCCTACCTAAATATTAACTCAATCAGAAACAAATTTGAATTTCTCAAACTACTCATAGCAGATAATGTTGATATATTAGCTATTGCAGAGACAAACATTGATGAAACCTTTACAACCAGTCAGTTTTTGATAGATGGTTTTTCAAAGCCCATTAGGTTTGATCGGAATCAACATGGAGGTGGCTTATTAATTTATGTCAGAGAGGGTGTTCCCTTCAAAGAGTTATCTGTCTACAAGACACCAAATGACATTGAATGTGGGATAATTGAAGTAACTCTTAAGAAGCAAAAATGGCTACTTTTCAGCATTTACCGTCCTCCAGCTCAATCTGAAAAATATTTCTTTGATGAGATAGGAAAGGGGCTGGAATTTTACAGCAGCAATTATGAAAGTTTCTGTTTGATAGGTGATTTCAATTGTGAGCCTAAAGATGGCATCATCAGTGACTTCATGGACAATTATGATTTATCTAACCTGCTCAAGAGCCCAACCTGTTTTAAGTCTGACAGCCCAAGATGTATTGATCTCATTCTGATGAACGGAAAAAGAAGTTTCCAGAATACAGTAACAGTGCATACAGGGCTGTCGGACTTCCATGCCATGATAGTTACAGTACTTAAAGGTGAATATAGAAAAAAAGGGCCCAAGATCATTACATATAGAAATTACACCAAATTCTGTGCTGAGGACTTTAGGAGGGATCTTTGTGATCAGATTTCGTCCAAACTGCAGGATAATGAGGATTATGGCTCTTTTGAAACTGTGGTTACTGATACACTTAATAGACATGCTCCTATTAAGACAAAATATTTGCGTGCAAATGATGGCCCCTTTATGACGAAGGCCCTGCGAAAAGCGATGATGCATCACAAAAGACTACGCAATAAATACAGTAAGAGTAGAACGGAAGAGAACCTTAAAGCGTTTAAAAAGCAAAGAAATTTTTGTGTGAAGCTCCTGCGCAGGACGAAATCTGATTACTATAGGAACCTTGACATTGGAGACGTTACGGATAATCGTAAATTTTGGAAGACTGTCCAACCGGTTTTTTCAAATGAAGTACGAACAACTTAATCTATGACTCTGATAGAAGATGGAAACATGATAACTGAGGACTTAAAGATTGCAGAAATTTTTAATCATTACTTCACAAGTATGACAGAGAGTTTAGGAATTTCCGAAACCAGACACTTCTGTCACCTACAAATGGTATAAATGATCCAGTAGAAAAAGCTATAAAAAATATGAAAATCATCCCAGCATTAAAATGATCAAAGAACGCTGCAAACTGAACCAATTTAAATTCAAGCCAGTGACTGTTAATGAGATACTTTTACAGATTCAAAATCTGAACTCAAAGAAGGCATCTCCTTTAAACAGCATTCCTGCCAAGATCCTCAAACAAAATGCAGACATTTTTGCTGTCCTCATCCAACAACTTTTCAATTCTAATTTATCAGAGTGCTATTTTCCAAAGGAATTGAAAGCTGGTGAGATTTCGTCTCTTTTCAAAAGTCTTGATGCTTTCCTCAAGAAAAATTATAGACCTATAACGGTTTTATCGTCTGTGTCCAAAATTTACGAGAGAGTTCTGGAGAGTCAAATAAAATCTCATGCCCTTAGCTTCCTGTCTCCTCTTCTTTGTGGATTCCGAGAGGGCTATGGAACCCAACATGCACTTGTACGACTCATAGAAACCTGTAAAAGACCTTAGATAAAGGGGGTCTTGCTGGAGCACTACTCATGGATCTCTCGAAGGCTTTTGATTGCTTTAATCACGAGCTTTTGATTGCAAAATTAAGTGCTTACGGTTTCAGTATGAGTGCATTGCGGTTGATCCATAGCTATCTCGATGAGAGGAAGCAGAGGGTAAAGATAAATGGGTCATTCAGCACATGGAGAGAAACAACGATAGGTGTACCGCAGGGGTCTTGGGACCTCTTCTGTTTAACATATACCTCAATGATCTCTTCATGTTTGTGAAAGATGCTGAAATATGTAACTATGCAGATGACAAAACTATATATGCTTGCGATAGTAATGTCAAAAGTGTCGTTAAAACATTAGAAAGTGATGCCCTTAAAATTGCAAGCTGGTTTCCAAACAACTGCATGAAGTTGAATGAGGACAAGTGCCACCTAATGGTATTTGGGGATAAAAGTAATGAAATTTCTTTAAATATCGGAAAGGTAACCATAAAAGAGTGCACGGAAGAAAAATTGCTTGGAGTGATTTTTGACAAAAAATTATGCTTTAAACAGCAAGTAAGATCTATTTGCAAAAAAGCTGGTCAAAAGCTACATGCTCTCTCAAGAATTTCTCACTTTCTTGACACTGAACAACTAAAGCAAGTAATGAAAGCATTTATCTTGTCCCAGTTCAACTACTGTCCGCTTGTTTGGATGTTCTGCGATAGAACACTGAACAATAAAGTTAATCGTATTCACGAACGGGCATTGCGGATAACTTACGAAGATATGAGATCAGATTTTGATACAATGTTACTCAGAGACAATGCTGTCCCAATTCACATTAGGAATTTACAGTTGTTAATGACTGAAATTTATAAAACAAAATGGGAACTTAATCCTAGTTTCATGAAGGAGATCTTTGTCGAAAAACACAGTCCTTATGGGTTAAGAATGGGCCTGTCCACCGAAGGTCAAATAACCGCTATTCGGTTATTTGATCAATATTCGAATAGCAGTGAAGAGAAACGATTATTCGCTGCCCTCCGAATAGTGCGATTATTCGGATACGATGACCAGTCGACCACATCGATTATTCGGATAGTATGACTAGTCGACTGGTTGGAATGCAAAATGATCAGTCAAAGAAACCGAATAGGTTGACATAGCGACTAATCCGGATGGAATGACATGCTACGTAAAGCAAATATGACAAATAGTGTGACTGATCGAATAGATCGAATTGCTTTGTCTAGACGGTTGAGGCGAAAGAAAGGGCAATGGCAAGCACATCATTATGTAAAATAGTTGACGTTGTTTGTCAACGTATTGTATTCCTCTATGGGTCATTGCTTTTTTTACAGGCAAACTGTGCTTAGCATTTTTGTAAATGACGTACAATGTGATTATTTAGGACCATTACGTAGCAAGTTTTACTTGTTTGCATCATGGGAAAGAGAACTGGGGACATCCTTATAAAGACAAATTGCCATAAAAGGATTTCTATGTGCGGATGCTAGTAAAATAACCCCAACCTAGTTTACTTATAAAAAGAGACCGTTTGCGTATTTTCGATCAAATAATCTTAAACTTATCACACAGTCTACAAGTAATCGAAGTCGAAACATAGTCAAAATGATGAAAAAGTCAAGTCCTGTTTGGGAGTCATTTGAAAAAGTTAACGATAAGCAAGTGAAATGCAAGCTTTGCTGTGAAACTCTTAGTTACCGCGGTGGGACTAGCTCGATGCTGTCACACTTGAGAAGTAAACATCCTGCCGTTACTCGCACTCAGCCAAGGCAACAGCAACAACTGAGCCTCGCCAGTGCAGGGGCAGGACCAAGCTAAGCCAAGACGACTCAGGGTCAAAAAGTGCAGCCGACGATGGCCAGTTTTGTCACCTTACAAAGAAAATGTAATCCTGGCAGACAAGAAACAATTACATCCCTGATCACAAAGATGGTTGCCCTGGACATGATGCCAGTTTACATGGTAGAGGGGAAAGGATTTCAAAACCTAATAGATTTTTTGGAACCCGAATGCGTTGGATCCTCGAATGCGTTGGAATCGTTGCAACCTCGAACTTTGTCTTCTGGCCAATAAATGAGAACATGCATACCAACATTGGCAAACAATGCAACGTTATCTGCACAAGCACGATTCTTTTTCTGAAATAAATGCAACTGTTCTCTTATGACATGAAAGATGCTGCCATCCAACGCAGAGCGACATCTGCTCTCAGGCTCTGATTCTGAATTTTGTCCTGGCATCAAACAATTATGCGATGAATAAACAAGATGTATGGCGAGGTGAAAGGGGTTGTGGAAAAAGGCTTGAATGACATCAGTGATGTAGCCATAACAACAGATGCATGGACCTCTTTAGCCACTGAATCATACGTTACTGTGATGGTTCACTACATCACCAAAGAATGGCAAATGAAGTCAGCAGTTCTTGATACCAGTGAATTGGATGAGCGGCATTCTGCAGAAAACCTTGCCATACGGCTGGAACTGGTAAAAGCTGATTGGAATCTTGAAGGAAAGATAAGAGTCTGCGTTCGGGATAATGCTTTCAACCAAGCAGCTGCTAGAAGGTTGATTGATGATTGGGAAGATTTGCCCTGCTTTGCCCACACCCTTCAGCTGGCCGTCAATGCTGGTTTCGCAATTGAAGAGGTGAATGAGCTGATTAAGAAATCAGGGAAACTTGTTGGCTTTTTTAAGAAATCAACGTCAGCATCAACAGCATTGGAATCTGCACAAGAGTGTTACAAGGTGGTGAAACATCGTTTGATTCAGTCGTGCAAGACAAGATGGAACAGCGTCTACGAAATGTTCCACCGCCTTGATGAGCAGAAGCAATGCGTGCAAGCCGTTCTGTCAGACAGAAGCGTCGTAACAGCTGCTAAGGAGGAAAGCCTGTCACTAACTGCAGCACAATGGAACAAAATAGCTTCGTTGTTGCCTGTTTTGGAGGGACAACAAATTGCCACCACTGCCATGTCCAGTGAGCAAAATGTGTCTGTTTCTTGTGTCCTTCCTGTCGTCAATGGCCTGAAAAACAACTTTTTGAAGATGGTTCACACAGATAGTGCCTTGTTGAAAAACTTTAAAAGCACAGTACCTGCTGATCTCAGTAGAAGGTTTCTGACAGATCTTGGTGCTGACTCCATAATTGCATTGGCAGCCTGCATGGATCCACGTCATAACAGCCTGAAATCCCTCAAAGAGCCCCTGCGACTTCTTGTCCATGAGCACACCCGAAATCTTGTCGATGAAATTGAAGCGGGAAACAACGCAAACATGGAGGACGAGGAGCAGCCACCTGCTAAGAAGCCTGCAATGTCCCTTCTTCTGGGAGAAGATTACTTTGACGAACAGCAATCTTTCCGCGATGAGTTTACCAGCTACATCGAAGAGCCCCCACTGCACCCAAACTGTAATCCATTGCAATGGTGGATGCGGAATGAAGAAAGATTTCCAAAGGTTGCTGCCGTTGCAAGGAGATATTTGTGTGCCCCCTCTACGTCAGTTCCTTCTGAGAGAGTTTTTTCCGCAACAGGAAACATTGTTACAAAGAAACAATGTAGTTTATTGCCCGAAAACGCTAACTGCTTAGTTTTCTTGAACAAAAACCTTTCATTATGTGAAAAGTGAACGCTATTTTTTGTTATATATTCATATATTATTATGTAATCAATCGTGTCAATGGCAATTTCAGTGCAGTTATTAAATGAGATCATCTAGAATGCCATTTCAATAAATTTTGAACTTTTTGGAACCACAACCCAGCCACGCCCTAGCCACACCCCTATTCACCGAATAACCGAATATTCGGTAAAATGAGCACTGAATATTTAAATAGTTAGAACCTTTCATTTGGACAGCCCTAGTTAAGAAGCTGCCATAATCTACTGCTGCCACAAGCACGTACTACGTGTTATGGCTTAGAGACGATATCGTTTCTGGGGTGTAGATTATGGCAGGCTCTTCCCAATGACATGAAACAATCAGATACCCTCTCCAGCTTTAAAAGGAAAATAAAAACCTGGAAAGGAGAGGAATGCAACTGTGTAAACCTTTTGTGGCGCAGGTTGGGTTCTTGAGTGGATAAATGTTGCATCAAAAATTTTAAAACATTGTAAATTCTGTAAAAACATTGTAAAAATCTGTACATATGTATATTCATAGCTATTTATTCTGAATTATAGATATTTTTTTCTTTGCTTTTTAAAAAATTTTAGTTTGTAGTAGGCTTGAATTAGCTTTTCTATTGCTACTTATGTATATGCCTACTTTAAATAAATAGTGAATAATAATAATAATAAAATGACCTATAATTAATACTGCCTTGAAGGCCAACAGTTCTAATTCACAAAAATAGCAATTGCCTATGGGGACGTTCCATTTAATATCCGTACACCCGGGTCGGAAGATTTCTCATTTCTGAGGATGGCCTCGGAATCGCACATGGTAACAACAGGGAGGCCCCACGGATTTGCATCTTCCGACCCTTAAAGTCTACTACAATATCAGTATTCCGACTCTTAAATAAGTAGAGAATGAGGGTTGGAAGACCACTGCATAAATGGGAGGGGGTCGGATTTGCATAGAATCTACTTTTTTTTCCCCTCGGATTTGCACAATTTCTCAGACGCAAGCTCGACCTCATTTGACAACAACCAAGCATTGACCATGGAAGACTTACAAAATGTGAGGCTGGCCTCAGATTTACACATGCTCTTGCAAGGGAGCCCCAAGGATTTCAGGCTGAATAAATCCTTCAATATGTTCTCATAAAGGAGTGAATATAACCTTTACTACATACATACCTTCGTTTACAGCAATAGCCAAAGTTTCCAACAATGTAACAGTTTCTTTTCAGTTAAAACAGCGCAGAGGATAATGTTTTGAGGATACAGCCGATGGGGTAACTCCTATAGGGGGTCCGGTATATATGTGCCTTTGAGATTTCAGACCTAGGACCCACCCCTCCTCTTGTACCACACCCATTTGGATGGATTGAGGCCCAAAATTTATCATAACAGTGAGTACACAGGAAATTTTGGCAATTAGAAGTGGGCAGCTTTCTGAAAACATGGTTGCAGGCCCCGCAGGCTCCGTCCAGCTCCAGGGTGTTATGGTTTGTAAAATATGAATAGGTTGCGCCAAAAATTATCAGACATATAGCGCAAGAAAAACTGCAAAAATACTTTAGTCTTTCTACTATGAAGCAGAATTCATTCAAATCCATTCCCCTCCAAACAACTGAACTTGCTCTGGTGCACCCAAAATTGCTATGAGAAAAGGGCATCCATGGGTTATCCTCAATTGCTCAATTGCTTTCGAAAGTAACAGTGAATATCGTCCTAATGTAAAGTTTTCATTTGGAGAAAATATCACTGAACAGGATTACTCCCCTAAACTTTGATCTGCCTCCTATGTCTGCCTCTATCTAGACGGCCATTAACCAAAAAAGCCAAAGCTGATACGATAAATGTTCTTATGATCAAATGTTTTCACTCCAGCAACAAAAGGCAAATGTCAGAGGGCAGATTCAAGCTTATAAGTGTATACTTCTGCCTTGGGAAGGGGTGATCACTGATTGAAGATACTGTTAAATTCGTCAACTTGTACTCAGACTTTCGAAGAACATTATCCCATATTTGGTACTGATCAAAGTCACCCAGATTGACAGTAAATAGCCTGATACCCAGACCCAAGTTCAACAGTTCTATTGAACTTGCGTTTGGTAATCAGGCTAGATAGACAGTAACAAGTTCTTTGTTGTCCAAGATCAGGGTTCTTTCCTTCCTGCACCTTACTGTAACTCTGCTTTCCGCCCCAGCGAGCAATGAGTTGCCGTTTTGCAAACCACTCTCCCAAGAAAATAGTTAATTTCTCCAATACTATTCGGTCTATCAAAAATCGCTAAAAAGGATGTTATTCTACACCGTCTTGGCAATGGAAAGGTATGTAAATGACACTGATTCCTTGAAAGCTGGCTTTGCAAATTATTTTTCAAAACTGTATGCTGATTTCAGGAAAGTGGACTTATCTCCAAGACTATTCGAAAAACTTCTGGTTTTCCTTAGCGAGGTAGTTGATCTACTGATTCGTAATATGATAATCTGTTGACCAAGGTTTCTACCCTTCGCTGTTGGAAAAGTAAACAGAAGTATAAATTCCACTTGGCAAAATTGTAAATCAACAAACAAGCTACAGAAATAGCGAAAAAAACCAACAGTGTTTGGAGTAGTTTTGGAGATGAGTCCACTTTTTTTGAAATGAACAAAAAGTTTTGCAAAATAATTTGCAAAGCCAGCCTTAATGGAAACATTGTGATTTACATTGCTTTTGATTGCCAAGACCATATACAACAACGTCCTTTTTACTGCTTTTTGATACCCCGAAATTAACTGTTTTCTGGGGAGAGTGGTTTCGCAACTCGCTGCTCACTGAAGCGAAAAGCACCTTAAAAGACTGCTTGAATAATGTGAACTTTCTCGTGGGAAATCAGTGGAGACAGTGCAATGGCAAATGCTTCTTCTGGATTCTCCGTGAAAACAACTGTGATCACATCTTCTTCAGGACAATAGGACTGTACCGTTGCTTCAGCCCATTCTGAAATGGAGGAGAAGAATCGTTTGGCCTGGTTTCAATACTGATCACGAGAATTCAGCGCAAAGATCGCTTAAATTGAGACTTGTCAGTCAATAGAACTTGCCCGATGAAAATGTATTAAAATACTGTTGCTCGATCCTGACTCTCTGTTGCACAATGGATAAAAGGGCTCTTGCAATCTGATTGATGATAAGACGTAAAGCTAAAAAGTTGTCAAACACTCTCGACGACGCACTACAGACTGTGAATTTCTGAGATGATCGGCATAATTTTGTCATGGGTGGCAGAATTTCACTCAACATCACTTAGCAATGCGTTACTGATCTCAACTGCACTCCAATATGCTCCCTAATTTCTCTCTCCAATTTAAAGTTGACCGAGAAAAGTCGAGGGGGTTTGCACCGCATCCTTAAAACTCAGAAGTATGATTCTGTTAACAAAATACCTTCTTTAACTGAATATTTCTTGGAATCTTTGTTTGATATTTTGATTTCAATTATCGCTCCAACTTCTATTGCTCCTGAATATAAGTCCTGAGTTATGGAGTCATCAAAATTTTTTCCAATTGTCACGATCCGTTCTGCTAGTGCTGATTCAACATCGATTTCGTAGGTGGAATCAGGTTCACTGCGATAAACCATGGTGATACCAGTCCTTTTTTGCTTTAAAGTCACTGATGTTATTTTTGCTGAGTACCAACCTGTAAGTGAAAGCATTGGTCGTGTTACCACTGAAAGGAATTATCCTACACCGTACTTACTAAAACGAGGAACGACCCAAAACCACCCACAACGACCCAAAACCACCCACAACGACCCAAAACCACCCACAACGACCCAAAACCACCCACAACCACCCACAACCACCCAAAACCAGCCACAACCACCAACAACCAGCCAAAATTTCAGACCTAAAAGCATCCGAAAGTTTTAAAATTTAGCATCAAACCAGTTATTTACGAGCTAAAAACCAATCAGATTCAATCTCTTTCCCACATAAATATAGCTTCAAATTGAATGGGCCATTGCTTACTAAGTTAGTAGTATTGCATCAATGCATCTAATTTTTCAAAAGAAACAATCTTCCTGCTAATTAGAACAGGCATGTCTACTCAACGGATAAATATGTAAAGAAATTCTTTACATATTTCTTACTTGAGGGCGACATGGAAAAGGACAACACCAAACCAATAATGGTGAGTAGCCACTTCCTTCTATTGTTTTGATACAAAGTCGCAATCATGTTTCAAAAATAATCTATAAATCATAAGCTTATCATGCTCTTTTATTTTGATATTCAATTAATACAGGTTTTTCTGTAAGAAACTTGGATCTTATAAAGCAGTTTCTTATAAAAAGGCGTGTTTTAACATTATCCGTTCTCTGGTTTTTCCACGAGAGAGACTTGTAGCGAATGTGTAACAGTTTCAGGTGAACAGATTTTACGTATTTTTTGTGTGCTGAAAACATAGAAACGTGCTCAGATCAGAGCCTCGTTCCAGTGGTCACCTGGGACCAAAATTCTCCTTCTCAGCTCTCAAAAATTCAATTCTTGGTGGCAATCGACAGTTGAATTCTGGGATTGGGTATCAATATCGGACCAAATTTCTGGGATTGGGTCGTAACAGAAATCCTTGCGGCGCACACCCCCGTATGAATTTATAGTGAAGTACCCCCCCCTCCAGGGTAGAGATTCAACAAATTAACTGTGATCAGTGTCAGATGAAATGAATGAGATCTAATGGACTATTTGCAAAGTAATTATCTTTCAGGAAAAATCCCTTGTGTCCCCCTTTCAGAAATATTTATAAAATTTTGATAAAATTCAACTTTCTGCTTGATTTTATCTAATTATCACGGAATGAATCTTTACAAACCAAAGCAGATTCTTAATTGAACACACCTGTGTCACAAACAAAAGTGTATTGTTTGCCCCTAAATAACTGATCTGTATGGAGGATCTGATCTTTCAGATTATTTTGGATGGTTTTGGGTCGTTATGATGTGGTTATGGGTCTTTGTGGGTCGTTGCAGATGGTTTTGGGTCGTTATGAAGTGGTTTAGGCTGGTTGTGGGTGGTTTTGGGTGGTTGTGGGTGGTTTTGGGTCGTTGTGGATGGTTTTGGGTGGTTGTGGATGGTTTTGGGTGGTTGTGGATGGTTTTGGGTGGTTGTGGATGGTTTTGGGTCGTTCCTCGTTTTAGTAAGTACGTATCCTACACACATTTTAAAACTGCCAATGAACTAAAAATGTATAGTTTTACTTTATCTTGATTTGGTAAATGTTCTTAAATCTTACTTTATTTCGATGTCTTATAAACAAGGGGGAGAGGATTTAATGTACACTCCCGTAACGAAAGTATCCGGACAGCCGAAACAAAATGGCGTCGAATTTGACCGTTTGCCCTTCGACCCCCAAACGGTATAGCCGTTATGCGGCCATTTCAGGGACTGGAAACCAATAATTTTACCGCCAAAACTTTGTTTATGGATCACGCAATCAAGGAAGAAATTGAAAATCGAAAAACAAAGCAAAGTAAACTTGTTTTGAAAGCAAAACATGGTGTTAGCTGTGAGGAAGCAAATCAACCGAAAACAAGACAGTATGCTTAACAAATTGCCAGTCTTGGAGGCTGCTGCATGGGTGGATGTGATTGCTTCTTCTATCAAACAAAGCAGAAAGGATTGCGTTTTGAAAATCGTGTGAATGGCATGGAAAAGACATTTGCCTAGAAAATGGCAAATAAATTCGAGTCTCGCATGGTTGAACGGCTGTGACATCGTTGTTGCCAAGGTAAGATTTAATTTGTATCAAAGCCTCACAAATATGAATAAGAGGAAAGGTTGCTCTAAAATTGGTATCAGTTTGTTTATCTTACATAGGAGAATCAACTTGAGCAAAATGATCATGTCCCGGACAACTATTATTTGCAAAAATTCCGTTTTGAATTCGATGGCCATAATTCTGTTGTTACAAATCCTTACCTCGACTGCAGCAACTGTTCCTTTTGTCATCTATAACTCCTTTCTGTCGGGATATGACTTGAATTTTCTCCCACATTTGCAAAGTCCAGACTTTTCTTCGCAAAGTGATGCTATCCAAGTAAACAACTTATTTGGAATTGTATTTGAAATATCATTTTCAAGTTAGGATGCTTCTTGGTTTTCGGTTGTTTCGTTACCTCACAACTAACTTCATTTTTCGCTAACAAAATGCGTTTACTTTGCTTTCTTTTTCAATTTTAAATTTCTTCCGTGATTGCGTGATCGATAAACAAACTTTTGGCGGGAAAATCTTTGGTTTCCAGTTCCTGAAATGGCCGCATAACGGCTAAACCGTTTGGAGGTCGAAGGGCTAACGGTCAAATTCGACGCCACTTTGTTTCGACTGTCCGGATACTTTCGTTACGGGAGTGTAGAAAACTTAGCTAACGTTTATCTCCTAATAATTGTCATTATGATCAAACGCATCTATGCAATTCTCACAACAAACTGTCGTCATGAATTTTTCAAGAAACCTTTTGGAACAACACAAAGAAACCCTTTACCATTTCAGTAAACTGCATTGTTGCAGAGGAGACTTCTTGCCATAACAATCAAGTGGTGGGGCCTTACCTGGGATCAAACCCTGTTGACTGATTTTTCGAGCTGCAAGCTGCAAAGTCAAAGGATTACACCACAGAAGTCCGTCTGAAATTACATGTCACCTGAGATGTGCTATAACACAAAATTCCTTAGTGAAACATTTCTATTTTTGATTTTCGCAGGAATTTGCAGGTAACATTTAATTTGAGTCAGACTAAAAGCCATAAGACCTTCAATAAGTTTTCGCCAAAACATTCAAAATTACTTTTTGTTAATTCTCGATAGCTAAAATAGATTATTGTATTTTTCACCATTGTCAGTCGATTTGATTCAGAGCTAACAGCAAACATAGAATCTACTGTAAAACAAAAGCCTTTATGAGAGCCCTGAAGGTGACAGGAAGTTCGAAGATTTATTTCCGAAATATTACGTATGATATCCACATTTACCTCTGAGATCTTTTGGTCCAAAACATGCCCTTACGTACCTGCATCCCAACCTCGAACTTTGTCTTCTGGCCAATAAATGAGAACATGCATACCAACATTGGCAAACAATGCAACGTTATCTGCACAAGCACAATTCTTTTTCTGAAATAAATGCAACTGTTCTCTTATGACATGAAAGATGCTGCCATCCAACGCAGAGCGACATCTGCTCTCAGGCTCTGATTCTGAATTTTGTCCTGGCAAACCGGCCGCATCCCGCGGTCTTTCTTCACTTCCTATGATCTTTTCCCTCGCAAATGCACGTTGTCGGTATACTAAAATAAAGAATTGTGATAACTGTATGGATATCTCACCTATGATCACAGTGGTATAGTAACATCAAATCGGAAATCACATGAAACAAAAATTAACAGAAGTGCATAATTAGCAGTGTACGAGCCTATCACAGACGAATTTACTTGGTTTATTTTAGTTCGACCAATAAACGCATATAAAGCTCACTATTGGCACCTAGTTCAAGTACTTAGCTGCTTGCTTTCTGCTATGTATCCAAAGTTAGAGCCCTTGATTATTTTCTGGAAATCGTAAGAGAGGAGAGAATTGGAAATGGATATGGCAGGGTTAACAGAAAAGAGTTGGAATAGGATCGTTGCCAATCTTTCTAGCCATTAAGAACCATCCAAGATCTGAATGCTTTATTTTAGCACAAAGAAGAAGACTATTCTAAACACTTTGATGTGCTCAAAAGTCATGCTATACAGGCTATATGCATAGAAATTGGATTACCGGTGGTTCTCTGGCAAAATTCCTTAGAAAGGAGACGGATCCTATGAAGCCTTTTTGCTGATCTCATATTTTGTTTTTAGATGGTAACTGTCAACCAGCAGGCGCGCTGGAAATTAAGACTGTCTGAAAATCAAATGTGGCCCTTGCGAAAGCCATGGATCTACAAAGCAGTTGTTGAACTTCCCGAAAAGTTGCAACTACTGAGTTGTGGAGCTATAGTTTTCGTGTGGGCAAAATTCCATTTTCAGCAATCTTTTGCAGCATGCCCACAAAGGATATTGCGTCACAATTGCTAATTGAAAGGTATTATTACAATAATCATACGACGCTATTTGGCATTGTCTTTTAACAAAATTTCAGTACTTTACCTGAAACAAGCGTTGAATCATAGAGCATCTTTTGTGCGATGATCAGATCCTGACAGAGTTCCAAAAGACTGAGCATTTCGCCTATTTCTCTTTGGTACACGTTGTGGGCTTCTGCTGTTCGTAAACTGAACACTCGCATGGCCAATACTTCCCCTTTTTCATCTGTGCAAAATCCATGGTATTTCATGATTTCCTTGAGTTTGCCACAGCTGAGTCTCATGATACTTTTCAAGTCAGTGGGAATTTTGCTGAGGTCCCCAGCGTATGTGGACCATTGTGGTGCTTGCCCGTTCTCTGACTCTACAATTCGTCGAACAAGATCTTGCTTTGCTCCTTGTGTCGGAAGATCATTCTCCTTGCACATCTCTCTCAAATCTTTAACGCTATTTCCTTTATAAAGCCTGTGATCGCGCCACATTGCTTGGCTGAGTGTGGCTTCATATTTCTCACTTTCTTTAACCTGCAAAATTAGAATATAAATGATATCAAAAGTACAGTGTACGGCATGATTATACGGTGGCCCATACGTGCCATTTGACGAGCTCCGACTTCCGACTTTTCTGACGAGTTCCTACTTTTTTGACGACTTTTCTGACGGCTTTCTTCAAGGGAGTAAGCTGCTTATTACACTCTCCAAAGAACAATCAACGCTCAATAGCATGCATTGTATTCTATTCTAACTTCTACCCCCTGAAATTACAACATTTTCTCACTGGTTTATAGTTTTGCGACTGGTTTATAATTTTGCGACTGGTGTATAGTTTTTTGACGAGTTTAACGATGAATAAGACTCAGGAATCTGATTACTCATGTCAGGACGGGGAAAACAACTTTTCACATGTGAATAAAACGCAATAAAGACAACCAATATTGTCTGGGAACATCGAATCAGCATATGCTTAGATTTTGTCACATCCTTTACTTGGTATTCCCTGGGTAAAGTCTACAGTCTGTTGAGTAGAAGGAAGAAAAGCCAAAATAAAGCCCACCTTGAAAGAGAATCACATTGTAACTAAAAATTATATATATGAAAGAGATTTAAAAATCGATACAAACCTTCAGATGCTCTAAATGCTGCCGTACTGCGTTTTCTGGACACCAGCAAAGAAGTGACAAAGAACAAATCATCTCATCATTGAAGTCTTTGAATAGCAGTCTTGCGTTTTGGAGGATAACAGTTGGAAGAAAGAGTTCTGGAACTTTCTGAAGAATTTCTAATTGAAGGTCCTTACGACCTTTGTATGGCATGTAATGCAGCTCGCCATTTGTCCTGAACCATCTTACGTAGTCAGGTATGGGCTGCAAGTTAACAAATGGCCTGTCACTCACATCTGGATTATAGATCGTCGTTGTGTATTTATCACACCAAGCTGTGCGTACTCCTTCCACCTTGTTTTGTAGGATTTCGTAGTCTGACCTGTACAATGATTTAAATTCTTCATCGAGACCGTATACAACATTGAGGACACGAGATGTTTAATTTTTTTCTACTTTGTATTCTTTCTGCGATATCAGTTTCCTATCCTCAGACAGCTTCAAAAATTGTTGAATATCTTTCTCGTCATTGAAAATGAAGTCATCTTTGACACCTCTAAAAACCAAGATAGGATGACCTGCAAACGTTTGTTGTGTGATTGCGGTTGCAACTTCCTTTGCCATTGCCTCCATATCTTGGCGATGTTGGACTGATCCTGGTGTGGAGGAGACACGCCATTAGCCGCAGCACACCTCCCAAGCAAAAAATATTAGAAAGAGGCCAGAATGAACGTCATCACGAGGCTTAAGGCAATCACACTAGTTATTCAGATCTTGATTCCAACTCATGATTAAAAAAATGATTGCATTGCTTGCTGCGTAAGATGCAATGGCCAACACTTGGAGAATTGAGCCACGGGCCAGATAATCATTCAACTATTTCAATTGACGATGGGAACTGACATTTTCTTAGTTTATTTCTGGGCATAGTCCGTACATCGAGGCAACTCATTTATTCCCAAATCGTTTTAGTGGGTAAAAAATAAAGATTCACTTTACTTAGGCCATTCTTTTGATATTTATTGCGAGGGGCACTGCACTCATTGGAAATAGCGTATGAGATTTGTTCATAACAAAGGATTTGTACGGATTTTTCATAGATTTTTGTTTAAAACAAAAGGATTTCTGCCAAAGGTGTACGAGATTTTTTGGAAGTGAAATGCCCCTCGATTTATCGTACGCTGTGGCACTCCGCACCCACTCTCCATGTGATATCTATATATCTTCAGTTTTATGAAGCCTTTGTTCTTCTACTGTAATGCTAAAATTCCATGAACAAGAGGTGAATTCAATCCTCTCAATGTTATAGGGGGGTTCGCGAAGCATCATTGAACCCTTGTGGGGTTTCCTCGGAGGAGGCAGGTTTGGCTCAGACAATTGGAATTCAATTCAACTGAGGTAGCCTTTGTTTAGAAAAGAAAGACTTTTATAATGGACATAATGGATGGAAGCATAAGGTCTGTTGTCAAAGCACTAAGTGCAATGCGTGATGAAAGCAAACAAACATGACTTGCATAACAAATGATTTGCACAACAATAAAAGTCTGTTCTGCAGCTTGGAGGTGGAGGAGGAGACAAATAATCTTTCTTTGGTTTGACGAAGGAGACTCTAAAATTTGAATGGATTGGAATTCCCGTTATGAGAATAACACTGACCAAAGTACTCTTATGCGTTTGGCAAACTAGATCAGTGGGAAAAACGCTTCAGAAAATCAGGTAGTTAAGAAATGTTAAAGACAGTTCTTGGGGTTGCTATTAAAAAGTATCAAGTGAAGTTTCACCAACGGGGCATAATAAAAGTAAGATCACCCTGAAGGTAGGATCTACGCACGGAATTGCCCAGGAATGATGATTTACGGAGAAACAATGCCGTTTTTGATTGTTAAAAGAAATAGTTTGTGAAGTCCTGCAATGTGGTTTAGGCCGCTCGCTCCTAAGTGTCAGCACTGGTGTTGACGCAATAATCAACGAATCATTCTACGAATCATGAGTTGCAACCAAGTTCACTGCGGTGGCAGCAAGCCTCGCTATGAAGTTCAACCTGGCCTCTTTCTAAATATTTTTGCTTGGGAGGTGTGCTGCGGGTAATGGCGAGTGTGGAGGAGATACTTTCCCCAAACACTGCTTGGCTTTGAATTCCAGTTCGGGCTGCTGCATTTAGGCGTTCTGCTATATTACGCTTGCTGTAATATTCAGCAAATGATACTTGCGTAACTGTTGTGCGCTTTAAGCGGCAACTGTAATCCACGGGTCACCAGGTCATGTAATCCACGGGTCAGATCAGATAGTCCGCAGGTCACCATATTTGCGGTTGGTGGCCACGCGGCTTCGAATGGGAGCATTCCTGCACCAACTGGTCCGTAAAGGGAACTGTGCTTTTTTGTGCTATGATATTGCTAATGCGCAAAACAAAGGTTGTGGATGGTTGTGGATTGTTCTTGTGGATTGCAAGAAGAAGTGTGGTGACGCAACGCAAAATGGAGCAACAACGACAAGGTGAGTCATGATTTGCTGTTTTCTCCCATAAACGACCTTACACTTTTCGCAACGAAAATAAACATCTATGGCGTAGCTCGGCCGACTGATTTGACTTTATGGACACTGCAGCCTCAGCTCTCACTTGATTATGTTTTAATGCCAATATTTTGAGACTGGCATTTACCCTAGGCCTACTGACAGAGGCTTGCATGTTTTCAAAAATTTCTACATCCGATGAAGAAAGGATTGAACGATTTTGATGAATTCCCCGCCAAACTTTGTTGTTTGATGAGATACTTCTTGAAACATCACAAGCACTTTCATGCCATTTTGAGTGGCCTAATCATGATCATTCATGATCAGATTTTTTTGTCATGCAGTCAACGAGAGAATGATAATGGACTTCGCGTGCAGAAAAAATGACCACCTTCACTAGAGGCTCGAAGGCGTGCTTAAAAGGAACACAGACCCATAATTTTTGCAAGAACAACAGGAAAACATCGGAATAAGGAAGGGTGAGCTGCATAAGGGTCGTAAGTCAGAATTTTGGTTCGTAAACAAGGGGGGGGGGGCTTTCTGTATCAAAGGAACTCGCCTAAACGGTAGTCGACGCACTTCTCAGTGACTGTTAACATCAGGGTTCTCCTTTCATTTTATCACACTTTCTAAAAAACCCAAGGGCAGTCTTACTGGAAATTAGGAGTAGGTGTATACCTCCCTTCTCCCTTTTGTGTCTCTGCCACTGTTTGAAGAAGACTCATTTTGAGAAACACAAGGAATTAATTTACAAATTTAGTTTCAGTTTATTATCACAATTTCATGACGATTGTCATACTGTACAATTGGCCTACAACTACCATATCTTGTGACAAGAAACCATTTGATTGCAAACCAATAATAAATGGCTAAATACATTGTAAAGATGTCTAGTTTGCTAGCAAATTCTGGGGGTACATAACATGTTGAAGGTACAGGTATCTGCTGCCCATATTGGTGGGGTTTGGCCAAAAATTCTCTAAATAAAAGTTCATTTTTCAGCAAGTTTTCCGTAAAGAAGAGTCAGTTTGGCACATAAAATAACCCAAAATGAGTAGTTTCCACCAAAATTCATCATGAAAGTTCATGAAAGTTGGCATGTAGGTTATGTACCCCCCCCCCCCTTTGCCAAAAAACCTACTCTTCTGTTGAATTCAGGCACAAGTTGTAAGTTGTATGGCATGTTTACATCACATATTTTGTATGATAAAACTGCTGATAAGAAACTCAGCTCTCAGCTTGTCCAATATTAATTAAGAAACTCCAGAACTGGGAAAACATAACTAAGAAACTTTTTGTCTGTTTTTTTATTTATTTTCTGTAATGCATTACTGGCAAGGTACCTGGGCAGATTATATTTATATTATATTTTGAAATAGGGTCCGAAACCATCCAAATTCAATGTTATTCCAGTAAATTTGGTTAACTATGGATTTTCAGATCAAGGTACAGAGATCACAGCTGTTAAACCATTGTTAATTCCTCTCTTTTCCTGTCAACTCAGCAAGTGAACTGGTAATCTGAGCAATGTCAAGGAAATCTCGTTTGAATAATGATTTCTAAACACTTCTTCCACCACTCTGCATTCCTACATTTCGCGAGGAAGAACCTAAGATTCAGGGTTTGATACTGGAATTGACTGGGTCACTGACAAACCAGAAAACATGTGATTTGTCTTGTGGAAAAGAATGTCATCTCCTTTTTATCATGTACTAGTTTGGCATCAGTTACTGATGGCAACAGAAAGAAGAATTGAATTGCAAATTGGCCACAATTACAGCAAAGGATTTATTGGATCTGTTAAAAATTCTAACATTCAGGACTGCCTGAGGACAGAAATGGCCAGAAAGGGCAAAGATATGAATACTGCACTGAAAGCACAATTTCTTATATCCTGGAAGAATTGTTTTGTTATTGTAGCTCTGAAAATATTTATATTAGCTTTCATTTATCTTCCATATTTGGTTAAGTACAATTTACATTATGGAATTGGTAGGAACAGGGAATTTTCTCAAACGTTGCCTAGACAAAAGGAAGTAACAAGCCTTGTTGCCCTGTGTGCACAAAATCAAATATATATAGAAATTCGAAACTCACTGCTGACGTCATTAGATGGAATAGACGTAGCAGTATCTCATAGCCACTGTAAGTAGGCTGAAGAAAATGCCTCAGCATCCATTCTTTAGCACAATGAAGTGTGTGTCACATGGCGAAATTGTCAGCTTCAATAGATCATATGTTTAACTTTGTTGATTCCCATTAAATTTTATAAAACTTAGGCACAACAGTAACATTGCTGTACCAAAATTGTGTTTGTGATGCTAGGCCTGCCCCAATATATGTGGCAAGGGCAGTAATTAGGACTGCAAAATAGTTGAAAATGGACAGATGGATGGACAAAAAAGTACATTGTGTAGCAAGAACCTGCAAAATAGACACCATATTGTTTTCAAAGCTGCCTAGTGTCCAGTTTCTATGGAAAATCTTAGATGCTTCCTTAAAACTTAGAGAATTTTCTTATATGGAGGCGCAGTTTATAGAAAATCAACCTGATGTGTTGTAAACAGTGGTTTCTATTTTTGCGCATTTTCTAACTGCATTAGCTTTTCATTGAAAATAGGTGCATTGATTATTTCTGCAACTGTCACAAAATGATGTCACTTCAGCCAGGCCAATTTGAAACCCATGGTCAATTCAGTGGTGGCGCCAGCTCTGAAAAATTGGGAAAAAGTGGGGAGGGGGGATTTTGACATAATTTTTCAATCTAAATGTATACCCTACTAATTCTATGCCGTTTGCCTTTGACAATTTTTGTCAACTTTTGTGATTTGGGGGGACGAGTCCCCCCATTCCCCCTGTGGTGCTGCCACTGGGCCAATTAGTTTGATACACTTCTACTCTTAACAGTCCATGGTATATGTGACACAAATGTCTGGAACAGTTTTTATCAATGGGGTAGAAGAAGGCATGTAAACATCAAGACTTGAATTTGCGCCAAAGTTGCTACAATAGCCAACATTTCAAATGCACCTTACCTGAGCCCTAGCCTAAACTCTGCATTCAAAAGATTCTTATGTGCAAGACTCAGGAGGTTCTGAACAGAGTCATCGACATTGAATATTGCCGGTGAAATCACAGATATCTTCTTCGCCAAGCAATTCTTTTTTGGGTGATAATAAACGTTTTCCGGTGTTTTCGCGATCGTAATCTTGTGCGTTCCTGCCCGTGAAAAAACACGCCGCTCCCTTCTTGTCAATACTATGTCACATGGCACTGGGGGGATGATACCGTGTTTCATATCATCCACTGTCCTAAACTTACCACCACACCCATAACATGTTGTCGCTTTGGTTCTATTAACAAATACCACAGTAAGTTGTTCATCTAAGGGTCCATTACTTTGTGTTGGTATTCTACAAGCAAAGTTCTCTATGTCTCTATGCTGTGCAGGATGTCTTTTTCGGTTCGATTTGTCATTTTTCTTTTGCCCGGCTCGAGACGGCACGGTCCCTTGCATTTGCTGAGAAAGATTAGGAGCCCATTTCCCAGCCCATTTCCCAAGAAAACCTTCCAAATGGGCAACTGCTATTGCATGCTTGCAAATGGAATGGTACTTGTACCTGTGACAGTTGCAGGAGACAGTTTTTTTTGACCGTGAAAATGTGACTGGATGAGGTTCTTTTGGGTTTGAATCAGATCTGACTATGTAACTCTGATCAGTCCAGGGTGTTTTCATGGCTGCTTTGTCAGTTATTATAGATACAGCTCCTCTCCAGTCAGTTCGAAAATTTTCAGGTAGACCACTGTGATCAAAGTCTATGAGTTTCTTATCTTTGTCATTCAACGGCGTTTCCTGGCTAATAGGAGGGTAGTTGCTCAGATTGAAATCATGTTCAGATTGACACGAGTTATTTTCTGGTGGCTGGGACACATGACTAGAGAGACATCTACTTTCCAACGGCAAAGTTATTTTTGCATTATGGTAAAGTGCAATTTTCTGCCGTCTGACGTCTTCAGAGAATTGTGACCACCTATTTGGCGGAACATAAAACTTTGTTAATTCAGGAGCTAACTCATAAGGCCCAATACCTAGTATCGCTCTCTCTGCATTTCTATTATACTCTTCAAGCATGCCTTTGTAGATATCTACCGCATCAGAAAGAGTGCATTTTTTTGCTGGTTTACCTGAAGTTTCTTTCAAAGACTTTTCCTGTCTTAATTTGTTTTTGAAACGAAAATTGACAGACTCGTTAGGGTTATTGTAGAAAAAGTCGTCATGTAGGCCAGCTTGTCTCCTTTTACCCAAGAGCATACCATTTCTCATGTCCTTTTCAATGTGGCGTTGAAAATATGTTGAAAACTTAGGATCTATATTCTCCCTGCATGAACTTTCAAGTCTGTCCCATTTCCGATAATATTCCAAACATAGGTTGTCAAAAGTAGCCTCGTTTTCACAGTCAATAAGTCCTTTCACTTGCTTTGCATCTGATCCAAAAATGTCGATCAAGATGGTTTGTTTTACTTGTGACGTGATATGCTTTAGTGACGCAAATTTCCGAATTATGTCATCTTCAAGATGTTTCTTGCAAAAGAGATTTGTTGCAATGTGAAAATGCTTGGCCATGCCATTTACAAGGGCTTTATCCCGGTCACTTCCAATAAAGAGTATTGATTTTAAATCATTTTTGGCTGCAATCATTGTTTGCGCAAAATAACCAAAAACAGACTCATCCTGATCAACATGAAACAATGCTGGCCCGGGAAAGGTGGGGGGTTCCTTGTTATTCTTATTCACGAGCTTGAGATTTTTATAGCATGTTGTCGTGACGAAAAATTCCCCAATGCCATATGTAGTATCTACGCAGAAGGGTGTACACAATTCATAATTTGCACAGCATATCGCAATGTTTTCGAGCGTTTGTGGATCAGAAACAATAAATCTGATCGATGGGGTCAGTTGCAAACCATGTAAGTGATGAGGCAGTGTATGCGCTTTATCTATTAGTTCAGATACTTGATCTTTTTCTCCTTTCTGCCTCATCTTCTTACGCATATACCAAACTTGATCAAGACTCCTTGGCATATCTGAACCTGCATAAGAGTTTGTCAACCCACCTAATTCCTCAGAGACCGTATCAAAAACTGAAAGAGGCCCCCTTGTTGTTGCCGAAAGTGCAGACATCAGTCGCTTTTTAGTGCTGGGGGCGGTAGGTAAAAATTTTTTGGTACCTTTGGCGTTACCATGCTTAGTGGGACTTACGTGATGCTCTTTCCCTGTGAAAAGATATTGAACTATTATCAAGTCATGTCGCTTATTTTTGAAATCAAAGGCAAAAATTGATTTCCTTTTGAAATCACCATACTTACCATGCCTGTAATACGTGGACAGAAAAAGATATTGATTTTGCTGTAATTTTGGCCTGTTTGCTTTAGATCTAGGCAACCTAGAACTTTCAATTACTTTCCCGTTATTCATAGTAACGATCCGTCCCGAACTACCACAATTTTTCCACGCACCATGGTCGTCACATTTCCAGTCATCCAGATCTTGTAGCTTTGCTGAGTCGATAAGAAAAGTGGAATCCCGTTGGGGGGCAAGAGGTCGGTTACTACATATTCTCTTAGATTTGCTGTTGAGAATTAAGTCAGCGATTTCTTGGGTCCCCCAGTTGACCTTCCCCTCCCTTAAAATAGGCAAACTAATATCATCGTTAAAATAAACTGTTTCATTTTCAGGACTATCATACCCTTTGGTATCTGGAGAATGTTTGGGTTTTTTGGTGGTTTTTTCAGATCTGTGTCTTGGTTGTGGAGGAGCTTCAGCAGCAGACGAGTTCGGGATGTCACTAGAAGATGTTGACGATTTCCTGGAAGAAGTAGAAGAAACTGTTTCCAAGCTTTCATCTCAATGTATGACTCGCTGGGTTTCTTGATTGGACGGCGGAAAAGGCCTATTTGCGGCGAACGGCTGACTCGAAGTTTCTGCTGTTGATTGCCCCGTGTCAGACGAGCTACATGTGTCCTGTGAATAGAGAAACTCAGTGGTAAATACAATATAGTCATTTACAGAACAATGATGATCCTAGTAGTAGATGCTGTCACAGCACCCTTTGCAACTATAATCTGAATTCTACACCGCAATCTTACATCTGTGTTGATAAACGAATCGTTGCCCGCAAATGTACTCACCTCAATGATAATGAAGTCAGCTTTCTTGTCCTGCACTCTTTTCTTAATTTCTTCCTTGTTGGTCTTCACTGCAAATAATAGCACAAAATGATTGAGCTCACTAAATATGTTGTCACTGGCGTTGAGGGCCAAAAAAGAAGTGCAGTGGTGATCCTAGGAGGGATGGGGGGGGGTGTAGCCAACGGGAAGATATTCAGGAACTCACCCTGATGAAGCACTCTTCCGCAACTGAGAAACGCCCTTATCTGTCTATCACACTCGGAGATAACTCTGTACATATTTTAGGGAGAGAGAAAGGAAAAACGTGTTTCTAGTAATAGCATTTTACAAAGTATGAATTTGTAGTTAAAGTTTTGCCCTGTGATATCCTATGAAGTTTTGGTCTTTAGATCATTAAGGAACTTTTTTCTGCGATAATGCAGGTTGTTTGAAGACATTTTAAAGAAATTTTTGTAATTGGTCATATAATCAAATTTTGGTAACTTTTCGAAAAAGCTCACTTTTTTGGTCACATTGAGCATTTCATATAGGTCTAATCTTTGCAGAAATTTCAAATCATTTGTGTTGTCCCGTTTCTTCAAAGGCTTTAATTCAGAAAGTAATGATGAGTAATGATGGTGTCAAAAATGCTCCCTCGGAAGTTATGGCAAAAATGACATAGCTCCCTTCGACCAATTCAGTAGCAAGAATGGATCACTGATGTTTACACATTTCGTTTCAAAATTTTGCAACGATTGGAACCCTATGCTGTCAGCTGGCATGCGTTTTCAACGTTTTTCAACGTTCTGCACACAGGATGTGCAATCACAGTAACCCAGGAAGAGCTACTTACATGTGGATGGCTTGTCATCTGACCCAGCACGAGAAATCTTCCTCCTACACTTTGACCGTGATTTGGGTATTTGAAAGTCCAGCTCGTCTAGCAAAGCATCGACATCATCACTGTCATCAACGCCGAGGCATGAATACGTGTTTCTTTGCTCGACAGGGGTGGAGGTAAATATCGGCTTCCTTTTTGTTTGGCTCTTCATCTTTGGTGTCCTCCAGCCTTCACCTGAAAAAAGCACCAACCATATGAACCCAGATATTACGGCAGCACGTGTATAATGACATACTTTATCATTGCCAATTGATTTGCCATTAAGTCTGAAAGTTTCACCGTTATAGACGCTATAGCCATCATACTGTGGGAACAATTTAAAAAGGATTTTGGTATGGGTGCGAAAGCCCTGTTGAAATAAAGCTAACGCAGTAATCACTCAGATCACTTTTCTTTCATCTGGCTAGTTGCCAATGAGCAAAAATAGGACACAGTATATAAAATAAGATGAATTAGAACACAAATTTCTAAGTACTTGCTTTAGAGTCTTCACAACATGCTAGAGCAGCATACGCGTATTTTTTATTAGAAACTAAGAAACTGGGCCAGCTGAAAGTTTCTTAAAGTTATCAGATTTTGAGTACTCAAGAGTTTTTTACTAAGTTTCAACACAATCGTCATGCCCGTACCTGTGCCTGCCTGAACATTTCAAAGGAAACAAGTGAAAATAGAATAGAATATGTGAAGGTTTTTGTTTATCAAAACATATAATTTCTTAAGTAGTATTTCCCAGCACTGAAGTGCTTTGATTTTTAGGCGATCTAAGAGTTGAGTTTCTTACAAGCAGTTTCCTATCAACAAAATACATCTCAACTCCATTCACTTTTTGCTTAGTTTCTAAAAGGAACGTATCTCACTGTTTCACATAATCAATGATATCTATTTCTTTAGGGTAAGAAATTGCTCATTCATACCTTGATCAAGAGCTGGACTGTCAACAAGTGCATCGTAATGCTCCCCCGTCTTCAAGATGTCCAAAACTGCCCGCGGTGGATCTCCCCGTCTGGCTGGCGGTATTGGAATTGTGAATAGCTGGTATTGCTGCTTGTCATCGGACAACTCGTATACCCGCAACTCGACGCCAAGGCAATTTGCTAGTGCATTTATGGCTAGGTCCAGCGTGTCTCTGTTGTATACCTTCTCGTTCACGTACCTGTCTAGATCGTCGTGATTGACAGCAGCATTGAGGCAGAATGCATCGTAGTAGTCCTTGTTATTAAGGATTTCGAACTTCATCATCTCAAGAAGGCCAGCGGTACCAGGAACGGCAGTGACAGTAGAATGGCGAAGCGACTCTTGCACAGAGTATATCAGACAATGACCATCTCCTGGCTGATGCTTAACAACTTTCTCATCGATAGCATAACAGCTCCTCTTCACGTCCTTCTCCATTAACACACTGCAAAATAGGCGGGATTGGAAATGATGGTACAACGCTTTTAAAAAGTTACAATCTTTAGCGTCATAAAAAAACTATAAATATATAGTGTCATAAGCAAGAGGCGTATCACGCATTCGAAAAAGTGTACGAGAGTTCTTTACAAAAAATTATTTTCGCTGATTGTTGATGGATTTTTCTATAAAAATGGATTGTTGCTAACGGTGTTGGAGTTTTTTTGGAGTGAAATGCCCCTCGGTCAACAGTAATTAAGATTTGTACTTACAATCTTGTTGGCCGTTTACGACCCTCAGGATAATCACCATCTGAAAATGCAGTGGCTTTTTTGCATTGTCCTTGCAAGGAATCAAGGCTAGAGAAAAAGATACGCCAGGCTGTTAAGGTGCAAAATTAGTAGTCTGCAAACGTTAAATGTTCAAAACTATCAAATAGCCAAGAAAAATTTTGACGAGAGAATCAATACAAATTATTACCTTTTTGACCCTGCATTTTTGGAATTTGCCATGATGACTGTTCGCCCAAAACTTTGACACTGTGAAAAGCGCTTGCTGAATCTTCTGTGAAGACCACGTGCACAAGAGCGAATCTGAGAATTCAGACACTGGATTGCCTTGATACTTGCTCTTTTATAGTCGCAAAGGAATGTTGCAGTTTCGCAATGCTAGGTGCAAAGTTGCAGATTATGTCGTTAAAACGTAACTTTCCGTGAATGAATCAATGAATCATCAAAAATCTGTGTTCCTGCAGCCACTACCCCAGTATCCCTTTACCAGCGGGTAGGGAATAAACGCCGTCCCTCTATATTTACAGAATGTAGGGGCGGTAAATATTTGATGACACAATTTTCCTACCAAGAGAGGAACTTCATGCATGTTAAGCTCGTAAAAGTGCATTCACAGGTCACCACCTAGCTCTTCTGGAGCGCCTTTATCTTTTTTTTGGGGGGGGGGGAGTGTATACGAGTTTTTCATGTGTGTTTCACTGATTTAATTCAAGACCATAACACAAAACACCCGCAACGCAAAACTGAATGAACCGCCCTTTTGGAATGAATTTGTTCCCGTTTGAAAATCACAGAGGAAGCCTCTCTTTGAGAGGCTGACAAAGTAAGATCGTAAAAGAATTACTTATAAACTGAAGAAATTACAGAAATTTTTTTGGGGGCCATGCCCACCCTGGACCCCCCAGGAGACCGGTTCTTGCAAATGAAGATGTGTGCTGGCAGCGTGTATTTTGCCGAATACGATTGGTCTCAGGGACGCATGTGGATGGCATGTTGTAAAAACCGGACCCTAGGACCCCTGAGACCCCTAGGACCATTCAGATTTCATTTTTTCTATCAAAAGCCTAGTACAAGACAACTTGCATATTTAACTGAAGATGATTAAGTACTGAAGATAAAAAGGACCCTTAACACCAGAGGGTCATCACCACACTTAAACAATTGGCCAATGTCATCAAGCAATCAAACAGTAGGTTGCGTATCGTAAACTTCCCCTCTTCCATCCAATGAACTTCTGCTTCTATTAATCACTGCCAGGCACCATGCAGAGAGTTCTCAAAATAGTGCAACGGGGGAGCAAAATTTATTATAAAAGATACCTATGTTTGCCATTATATTTTGTAGGGCAAATCCCCGCAAGCTTTTCATCCTGTGTAGACTATGGCCCGTCGTTCCCCTTGAACATTGCCAAGTACCTTGCAGCATTTTGATTTTTAGCTTCGGGTGGTTTGCTTTGGATTTTTGTCGAAGTGGAATCATATGATGAAATACAAAGGCTTTCAGATTATTTTTCGTATCTCTCTTCGCCAAGAAAGATGAAACAAAGAGTTGAAGAAGAGCTTAATATGTGCTTAATTTGGAGCTCTTCCAGTATATCAAGTAAATCAAGTTTTGCAGTTAAAAGGGATTTGACCGCGAACTTCGTTTGGGTGGACACCCCGGGGGGGGGGGGGTACTCATATATTTTTCGGTACGGGGACGTGCCGCTGAACAGGGTATCATTTTCAGGATTCTGACTCCGGGACAGGGTATCATTTTTGTAAAAATCGGCTCCATGACAGGGTCCATATTTGTCATTTTTGACTCCGAAAGATCGTTTTAGGCCATTTGCACTCTGCGAATGTGATTCAAATCGCTTGTATGGAAATATTTCCACATTTTTCGATAGATTTCGAAAAAATTTCCTCGCTGAGCACAGTTTTATCTGAAGAAACTAAAGGACAGGGTATTGTTTATGAAAATTTTACTCCGGGACAGGGTAGCATTTTCAGGAATTTGACTCCGGGACAGGGTAGCTTTTTAGATTTTCCAGCGGCACCTCCCCGTATGTTCGTAGGCCAAGTACCCCCCCCCCCGGGGTGGACACTCATTTGCCTTATCAGAAGCAGCCCATGAGAGCTGCCGTAGCCGCTACCAAAAATATTAAGAAAGTCGCGATCTGAAGTTAATTTGAAGTGTCAATGAATGATCTTGGCATCCTCCTTAGTTTCACATGAAAACAGAATGTTGATCTTCGGCCTCCGGTGATTTTTTTTCACACAGTTTCCGTCTTTGACGACCATCAGCACGATGTTACCATGTTACCACACCATGTTACATATCTTTTAGAATATTTGGAGCATCCCCCGTCGTGCTATATTGCGAGCTGTCACCTTGATTCTTGGCATTGCTTTATAGGAGCGGAAGTTCATGGGATACGAGAGAGGATGTTTACGATACGCGACTTCTTGTTTGGCACTTGATGACATTGGCCCATTGTTTAAGTGTGATGATGGCCCGCTGGTATTGAGGGTCCTTTTCCTCTTCAGTACTTAATGGTTATAGAGGTCTCAGGGGTTTTAGGGTCCTAGGGTCCGGTTTTTACAACATTCCCATGTGGATGCTCATGGCGCCAGTGATGTCCCATTTATGATGTGTCACGCAGGGGGCGTTTTATATCGGTAATTCAATATCTCACTTAGCATGTGACAGTTGTGTTGGTCTTTAATTTGCTGAGAAGTATTTCATTCATGTTCATCCATAACGTGACAATGTGACTCCGCTTGAAATATGTTGCTCGCGGGCAAATATGGAAGTAATATTGCATCTCTGTTACCTGGCATGTTGTAAAAACCGGACCGTTGGGCTCTGGAATGTCTGAGACTCTATGACATTTTTATACCATAGATGAAAAGGACCGTTTCTGCAAAAGGACAAAGAAAATTCTTATGGATACTTCTGTCCCGCTACCTAAGCAATATCCACGTACGTGTTGAAATGATCAAATACAAAAGGCTAACTTTGGACAATGCACCTCTCATGAATTATTTATCTCCTTCAACTGACACACGACGGTCGTCACAACAGACTAACAATAGGCGACGTCAGGCCAACACGACATGGGATTCTCCAAATATTAGTTCTTATCATAAACTCCCTCTCTGATTCCTGGCGTTGGATTGAACGATCGGAAGTTCGAGGATAGGGGCTTTTCCTAAATGCTACCTCATGTTTCTCAATAAGAGAATGACCCTCTGGTATTAAGGGTCCTTTTCATTTTTTGGTAATAGCTTATCTTGGTAGTCTAGAGTTCCGACGGTCTGGCTTTTCAACACGCCCTATTGCGCCTGTTGCCTTCCATCGGTTGAAGCGAAATTTTGTACATTGCGACCAAATATCGAAAGCGCTCCTATCTTTCTTTTACATGTTTGAAATTTATGGCAACCTATATCATTTCATTAGAACCTTTTTGGGGACTTCTCTGCACATTGTCTTTGCTTCTTTGCATAGTAACACAAAATTTGTCTACGAGTGGACACAATATTAGCCTAAATTTCCTATCTGACAATAGTCACGGCAAATCTTCAGATCATGCACTTATCTGTTTTATAAGAAACTAAGAACTTGGGTCTGTACTAAAAGTTTCTTAAAATTATCCATTTTGCAGTGCTAAGAGTTTCTTACAAATTTCTTAAAGCTTTCCTGTTCCCTCGTAAACATTTTCAATTAATGTTTTCCGAAGCTTTTCCAGTGTTTAGTTTTTACTCACATACCTTCCCAAGCAGTATTGTGCAGGAAGCAAGCGAAAGTAAATGGCCGCAAAGCAAACTGTGTGAAGTTTTTAGTTTGTCAAGATAAATAGTTTCTTAGTTTATATCTTCCCAGTACTGGGAGTACTGGAGTTTCTTATATTTTTGGGGATCTGAGAGTTGAGTGCCTCATAAGGTTATAAGCAGTTTCCATATTTGTTTTTGTATTTGAATTACTTCTGAATTACTTATGAATGCAGAATAACTGGTAAGAAAGCAGGGGCGTCGCGAGCCCAAAAAACCAGTCCAAAATACTTATGATAAGCATATTTTTTGTTTTTTTCAAGATTCTCTTGATTTCAGAGCATGAATGATTCAGAAATTCGTGTGAAACTTCTTACAGCAAAAACATCCTTCATTCAATAAACTTCTTGCAAAATATTGTTTCTCGTGCACTCCTGCGAAGTTATCACAGGTAAGGCTATTTCTACGGTGGAGACATAGCGTCCAAACGTACATTGATAACGGCATTAAAACTGGAGTTGCTACATGTCTCTCTCGCGAACTGGATATGGATAACACACTGTGGTGTTTCCTCATCGCACAATACCAAAAGCCCGTGATAGAAAATTCAGGAGAATTTTTGAAAGATAAGGGTGGGAAGGCAAAGGTGGAATTGAGTTTAGGAAAATGAGTTGTCCTTTCGATTTGAAGCACGCCCACAGATAAATCGTCAATCCGTTGTTACTTGATCAAGCAGTAGAATACACGGGAAATGCTAAGAGATATTTGCTTTTCTGTGTTTCCGACTTGTTTTCTCGGGTCAAATTCCAATCCAATGCAGTGTGATCTTCCATTCAAATAGGAAATACCTTTGCCTTGGTATCAATATATTGGTTTCGAACGACCTGCATAAACGACTGCCATTAATTCTCTACTTTGTAAGGGCAGCCTGCAGATCATTATGCGTGGGCAGAGGCTCTGAGACAAAGCAAGTTTGTGTCGATGACACACTGATCTTACACAGACCAACTGTCGCATGGATGCTCGCAGCTGTAGCCGCGTGGCCCTTAACCACAAATGTAGTGACCTGCCGATTACATGACCTGGTGACCTGGTGACCCGTGGATTACATGACCTGGTGACCCGTGGATTACAGTTGCCGCGCTTTAAGTATCTGGACATTCTGACGAGGCTCATTCTGACCATAGGACTCCTAGGCTTTTCACTCGATCCATTGTCCACCACAAAAATCATGTTGTCTGGAAGGCTACCATCTACCCCAACCCTAAAGTAATCATCCATTGCAGGAATGGCCATCAGGTGATAGATTTCATTTACAGCGCGGTAGACTGTTTCAGGCTCGTAAAATGACAAATTAATCAGAAACACACCCTTCCCTGTCCTTTTAATTGTCAATAGGCGCTCTTGTTTGGCACCACTCAACAGGATCCCTACCTCTCCTGATACAAGAGTATCGATGGGCCTGTCAAAGCTGTTGACGATTTCCGTTGAAACAAATAAATGGGCCATCGGTGTTACTGCAGTTTTTCTGCTGTCATCTTGATATGAATGGTCTTCCAACTCTATCACTCTCCAAGTTTTCCCTCCTTGTTTGTCACCTGCGCGTACCACTGCCTTCGCATCTTTAGAGTTGATCAAAAATTTTCCTTTGTTATCAGAAGCAGCGTCTAGAAAATAGTTGACATTTGCAGAACACCAATGAGCATTTATCACGTTGTCTTTGATAGCTTTCGTATCAGGTGCCTTATGGAGCGAAATGTTGGCATTGACCCCCTGCCCATGATGATGTCTCTTTGCTTGATACGTTCCTCTCTTGTAATTCATGGTATAGTTGTAACAAGTTGACAGGGATATTCGGAATCCAGGTCCAGCCGCAGCTAACAAAATTTCTCTTGCGTCTTTCATCTTGGTCTTGTTACCTTCCGCTTTGTACATGACTTCGTTTTTAAGCTTCGGATGGGATTCCAGCCCTCCTCCAGCTCCACTTACACGGCTTCCTTCACCAAACTGAAATTCAAGAAGGGCACCTAGATCTGGAAACTCTATTGCCTTCAATTTCCTGCCTTTGTTTCCAATGAAAGTGTGACGCAATTCTTTCAGTTTGGACACATCTATTGCACGTCGAATTACTGCTTTGCGTTTGTCTTCACTCAAATGTGCGTACTTCCTTTCGATGTTAGCCTTGATCTCTGTAAATTTTCCTAAGTTGATCTTCATCACTGCTTCACTCCTTCTTATCCCATCTCGGTTTTGCACCCCAATTATATCTGCTGTAGCCTTAACACTAGTGATATTTGACAATACATACTTGAGTACATCCTTATCCCTTTTGGAGTCCATATATTCTAAACAATCCTTCAATGTCTCTCCAATCTTTGACTTTACGTGGTCTTTGATTTCAGCCTCTTCGTCTCTTGCTTTACACACTTGATCAATCCTTTCCAAGGCAGTCTGTACATCATCTCCAACGTTAGCAACTAGAAAAGCTTTTCCGCATACATAGATCTGCATGATGTTCAAGTGCTTTGATAATGATTCATAGAAAGATCCCGCCTCTTTTCTTGCCATGGAATCGGTAGACCCTGTAAGATATCTAATTTTTGCTTCCTCGTAGAGTTTGGCTGCTTCTTGATTCAAGATTATTGGAAACACACTCAGTGCTTTTCCAACTTGTACTACGGCAGAAAGTTCTGCTTTCATTTTCTTACTGTCTGTGCATTTTATTCTGTTTTCTACGACGTCAATGTTTTGTTCTAAACTTCCAGATACTCTCGCTCTCATCATTGCAATTCTTTGTAGGTTGGCGTCTTCGATGCACTTATTTTCCTCTCTTACCTTTGAGCGCGCAGTGTTTTTGTTTTCAAGTTTGCATTGGTTCTCGTACCATTTCTCTGATGCTTGAAGGCTAAGGACTTCTAGTTAACCAAATTCGTCTTCTTTCCCAAGCTTTGAAAGTGTTGAAGTTGGTGCAATTACAAGGCTTTGTTTTTCATGGCTACTTTCATCATCGTCAAACTCTTTCCTCATGTTTAAGTACCATTCCCTATCACAACATGGGACGAGTGATCTCAGATACTTTTTATTCTTTCCAAAGCTAAGCTCTCCATTTTCTTTCTCGACCCTTCTTTTCTTGATGAGTATCTTTGCCAGTTCTCCTTTTGACTTGAAGCCTAACCTCTCCTTTTCGGCAATTGGCCTTTGTATGGCCTTTGTCTCTTTTCTCGTGGCAGTTTGTGCGGCAGAATTTCCAGTTGGTGGCATAACGTCTTCCATTTCTTCATTTATCAATTCTATCTTCCTTTGTGGTTCGAAAGGATGAAGAGTTTCATCAAAATAATCTACGTGATCAAGGTCGCTGCCGATTCTCTCCAAGCTGATGTCGATTCCCGCTTTTTCAGTTGGCTCTTCCAAGGCGTTCTCTTCTCTCGTGGCACTTTGTACCGCAACAGGAGTTTCATTCTTAATTGGCATGATGTCTTCTGTTTCTTCATCTATCAATGTTGCATTGCTTTTTTGCCGTAAACCATAACTCTCATCGACACAGCTTTCTCTCACAAGATCTATGTCTATCTTTCCCTGAGCGATCCAAGAAAGCAATACGCATCGTAATTCAGTTATGAAATTGCAAGGGTCTATCAAAGATTTGCATATCTTTTGGGGATATTCTACAAGAGACCGGTCCTTACGTGGAGCCAGCAAAGAAACTCTCTCTTCATCACTGCAACAGGCCAAAACTGCAGCAACGATTGCCACGATGACTCCACAGCTAGACCCATCTGTTTGGATTGGATACTTACTGCAAGCAATACTGCATCGTTTCTTGCATCCTAAGCCATTGCACGAATGTGCTGTGTGGTACTTAAATTTGCTTTCATTGCATTTGAGGAATTTGAGCAAGGGTGCAACTGTGCTCTCTAGGTTGGCTGGACTGTCCATGCAAAGACTGTCACAATAAATGATTTCAAATTTCTTCACATCTATCACGACTAACGCCCAGTGGTAGCCCTTGTTGTCGAACTGGATGGAATTGCGACCACCTGCCATCCCAACATTGCACACAATGATCAGCATCTCGGTTTCTTTTCCGACCTTCATCTTAGTAAGAAATTTATCTACTTTGTCATCCATGGAACTCAGTTTTATATTTGAAGCATTCAGCACTGTGACATTTGAGCTGACTTTGTTTATCAAGTTGCTGATCAGATCCACTGCACCTGAATTTAGCCATCGATTCCCCACAACAGAGGCTATTTCTCCAGCTGAATATCCGTTTAGGACATCTAACACTTTATCATTTTGGGCCGAAAGTAGTATGTCTCTTACCTCATGGACCAATGACATGTCAATCGGTTTACCCCCTGCCGTTAGTTCTGCCGGGAGACTCTGAAACCAAGATATTTCGTCTTTCACCATACCTGGGAATAAAATACAAAATCCTAGATATAAAGTGTTTATTCCTGTATGATGTCTTAAATATCAAGAAAAAATCTGCAGCATTGTTTGAGGCCACATTGATAATTCATGCATTCAGAAAGTAGGAAACGAACTAAGAAACTTTTTGTACGAAAAAGGACAAATTTTCATGCTGAATTAAGGAACTTTCAGTATTATGGCTGATCCAAGTTTCTTATAAAAACCTAAAGGTCAAAAGATCCTTGTTTTAACTGTCCAGAAACATATCTGTAGCAGTGTTAGCGACCACATTGATAATTCTGCATTCAAAAAGTAAGGAACCAATTAACTACCGGGTGAGCCAGAAAAAAGTTCCCACTTTTGAAAATTCATAACACCAAGACTACTACACGGATTTGAATCATTCAAATTCTAGTTAAAAGCCGAAAGATCAAAGTATTTTTGTGATTTTTCTCGCTGTCCTACCAGCACTAGAAGAATTGGCAAATTCAACTTTATAGAAATTTCATGGTTGCAAAATCACGGAAAAAGGGCCTAAAACATTGATCAAATCGTAAGGATTCTATTCAAATCGAACAATAGACCATGGGCGTTTCACCTCCCTCGAGAGTTATAAGACATCGATTTTCAAACACATACGAAAGATTTTCAATGCCAAGGAAGCTAATGCCTAGAGGATATCTCTCACCCATGAAAAGTTGCATTTCCTTCATTATTCTGTGCGAGAGGTCATTTATGAATTGATCGATGTTTTGGGCCATTTTTCAGTAATCAATGAACCATGAAATTTTTGTAAAGTTGAATTTACCTATATTTGTAGTGCTGGTAGGACAGCGAGAAAAGTCACAAAAATACTTTGATCTTTCGGCTTTTAACTAGAATTTGAATAATTCAAATCCGTGAAGTAGCCTTGGTGTTATGAATTTTCAAAAGTGGGAACTTTTTTCTGGCTCACCCGGTAGTGCTAAAACGGACAAACTTTCATATCATATTGAGAAACTTTTAGCACTATGGCCTAAAAAACCTGTATGCACGCAAGTTGCCATTTTTGATGGATTCACAATTAGTTTTTAAAAGAGATTTTGGTTTCATGCTTGTATTTTGATGTGATATTTGTCCGAAAGTTTCTTTGTCCGAAATTCCTGAAAAAGCGTCCGAAAGATTTTTTGTCTGAAGTCGTTCTTTCGAAACTTTTCCGTCCGAACGTTGTCAACTTCAATGTAAACTAGTCGAGGAGAGAGCACCCAAATAGTAAAAATCTATCATTTTAGTGATTTCACCATAGGCTGCCAAGCATGAAGCATGAATCTCTGACGGAAAAAGGATTATTCATGTCACAACGGTCAGTCGCTGTTGCGTTTTTTTCGGCGATGGGAACGACGGAATCACGAACGAGAGATTGTGCATAATTGCATAATTGCATATTCTAAAATGCGGCGAATTTCATAGAAATATCGTTCGATTCCAATCTCGTCCCCAGAGTGAGTTCGTTGCTCTACCTCTCGTTGTTCTTTCGTCTCCGTGATGAGCATATGACCTAAGAACACCCTGAGAACGAATTTGGTTCGATTCCGACTCCTTTGTTGTAGGTTTGTAGATTTGAATAAGATATTTCTGCTTTGGAAAGGCTTCCTTTCGAACCATGTCACATAGACCTTTTAGCAATTCTAAAAAAGAATCGGAATCAAATGATATTTTGATACATTTTGCACCCTTCGATCGAAATAAAAATCGCGTATGAAATTGTATAAAAATAGCACTCGATGCAGGCTCTTTTGTAGACCTAAAATTGCATTTCAAATATGAGCTGTCTCCATCCTCCAATAACCCTGAGATCCACACCGCGCTGACTCCAAAGCACTTGGGTGGGCTGAGGGATGGCTCTCCTGGTGAAAATCCGAAAGACTTTCACTGATAGTATCCCAAACAAAAAAGAAACTGATTTAAATGGTGTCGGAAAACTTGAATTTTTAAGATCATTGATGTACAAGCAACTAGCAACCAACTACATTTGAATCACTGTCTGTGAAAGTTACGAAGAGGCAATCAAAACATCTTGTAATCACAGCAGTGCCCGATCTTTGAAGTTAGGGCTAAAATTTAATAAGACGTTTACCAGGTATTTGATAACATTTAGAAAGCATGAAAGTGAAATTGATTTATTGATAAGTAGATACTTTTGGATGACTCTAGATGTGATTTTGTATGAAATATGAAGTCATGTTCCATTGATAAAACTTGGATTTCATCCTTCTCATTTCTACTGTTAACCGCCGTTGTTAGCGGAAGAAATTTTTATTGACCTCCTGACTACCCGGGGGATGGCTACAGCCGGGGGACTGCTTGACTTTCAGTTTTAAGGGGGTGTGCACTCAAATAAATAATTTCTTCCGGCCGGCATTAGAATTTTTCCTTCAGAGTGACCATTTTAGAAAAATTCGGCGAAAAGTATACCCCAAACCGTAGAACATCCATATGAAAGCAATGAAATAACACTTTTGACATCTAGCTTTAGAAAAATTGCCTTCTGTTTATACCCGGCATGTTCCCTGATCCTAATCGGTGTGCACAACTTGAAACTATTAATTTTGGTTAAAGTTTTGCTTTGCCGAATCCATAATCAGCACGAGCGGTTGCTGATGTACGTATAAAAATGAAGCGACGAAAATTTCGAGTATTACTACTTCCTTTTATGTATCGCATTTTGTTACTGGACTCGCAAACCACCAATAAACGCCAACCAAAATACATCCGAAATCTCACAATGCGCCTCCTCGACTTAGCCTGGATCGTACAGGGCTGTTATGTTGGGTTCTGTTTTCCTTATCCTCAAAACTAAATGATAATTACTTTATTTATTATAAGTTATACAAAGGAATAACACATGTAGCACAACAAATCAACTTAAGTAAACAAATGGGAAAACAAGGGTCTACTTAAACAGCGGTATGATTGTCAAAGTATTTGTGTTCCGAAGAAAAGTATTTTGATTGGCATTCGGACTATATCAGCTATGATCAGCTTAGCTCCCAACGAGTAATGACTTGGAACCTTCATTTCGCTCAGGGGCAGTTAAAATGAACAGGCGTCGTCTCGAAATAACAGTAACGCAAAACGGTTGCTAGATAAATGCTCGTCGGACGCAATATATTCCTATTGGGGCAGCGTTATGTGTGAAATACATCTACGAAGGATATCAATAGACCAAATTGGAGTAAACAGCCAAAATAACGAGGGAAAATGCTACGAAACTTTGTTGCAATGGGGGGGTTGTAGTCATCTCCTTGGCTGGCTAGATGTTAGAAATAAACGAGAATTGTTTCGAAATTGTCAATTTTCAGCTCATTGGTATATAAGTTCACTGCCATCGCTTTCTGGGTACCGGAAGCAAGATGAAATTAGAGGACTGGTTTTAGAAATAGTTTGTTCCAAAAAGGAAACTGGAAATTTACATAAGAGAGAATCGTCCAAGAGTTCATTGCATGACCTTCAAGGTGAAAGTCTGCGGCCTCATTTGTATTTGCTAAAGATTTGTATGGCATGTGTACTGATCGCTTGACCTCTCCTTTTTGCCTGTCACGTTTTGCAGAACCCTAAGTAAAAATTCAGATTTCTCTGTACTAAGATTCCCTTAGGAAGGGGCTTTGGGGGGTACCAGAACCCGCCAACCCGAATTAAAATTTTGAAAAACCCGAAAACCCGGAAGAAAAAGAAGCCTAAACCCGAAACTGCAAAACTGAACAAAAATCTTCAATTTCGTCAGTAATCTTTGAGCATTTTCAACAGTTTCCTTTTCACTGAATTTCTGTTCATCGATTTGAGCTTTCGAAAGCTGATTTTTCGAGCTAAGTACACCGCATGGACTGTATGACTTGGAAAACCCGAAAAATAGGAAATTTTGACTGAAATATCCGAAACCCGAGCACAAAAAATGGCCAAACCTCCAACCTGTGACACATCTCAAAACCCGTAATTTATATAAGTTCAGCTGGGTTCAGCTGGGCTTAACTTCTATAAATTACGTCTCAAAACCCGAAAACCCGCAGGATTTCAATGTAAAACCCGAAACCCGAGGGCTAGATAGTATTAATGAAAACCGCAACCCGTGAAACCCCAAAGCTCTCCTCCCTTAGCAGTTTCAAAAAATCAAATGAACGTAAATTTGGTAGAGATATTGTGAATCATTAATGTCTGCCTTGTCTTCAATATGCGTCATTTGGTTTAGATCCTGGATTGAAACAAAGTTATATAAGGCCTCAAAAGATAAAAATATGGTAATTGGGAAAGACATAGCGTGTAGACCAATCATTATATCGAGAATCTGAAACATTTTCGTGAAAGATCTCTTAAGTAATTTTCGTGTTTCCGTTTTCTTCCCGGTGGTCCTTGTAATGACACATGAAGCCCACACGAAGGACCGACGTTTTATTTGAATCTTGATTTACTTTGAATCTCAATCAACTTGAGAAATGCACAAAGATATTCATTATAAAATTACGCATCAAGGGTTTTACATCGTCCATGAACCTAATCGGTTAGGTTTGTTTTCCCCATTTCAAGTCATGTGGCATCTTGGAAATCACCGGAAAATGGATTTCGCGAACCGATGTAATAAATGATGAGAGAGGAAAAACGCTAACAGAGAGCAAGGACATTAAAAACAGATGGGTTGAGTACTGTTCAAAGCTATACGAATGTAAAGAAGAAAATCAACAAGATACAAATGCATTGACAGATGACAGGGAAGAAACTTTAGAACCCCCAATACTGAGATTGGAAGTAGAATGGGCCTTAACAAAGATAAAAAATGGGAAAGCACCAGGCATAGACGATATCCCTATTGAAATATGGAAAGCAAGTGGAAAGGAAGGTGTTGATGTGTTATGGAAATTATGTAAGTTGATATGGCGAACATCTAATTGGCCAACTGACTGGTGCAGGGCTATTTTTATCCCACTTCCAAAAAAAGGAAACATCAAGGAATGCTCAAATCATCGAACCATTAGTCTAATTCTACATGCAAGCAAGGTCCTACTTAAGATTATTGTTAATAGAATAAAGAAAAAGTATCAAAGGGAGACAGCAGAAGAGCAGGCTGGTTTTGTCGACGAAAAAGGTACACGCGAACAAATTATAAACATCAGGATTATCATGGAGAAATGCAAAGCTTTTAATGTTCCCCTTTGTATGTGTTTCATAGACTACACAAAAGCTTTCGACTGTGTAAGTCATAATCAATTATGGCAGATTATGAGGCAGGTGGGATTTCCAATGCATATTGTTGACTTGATGTGCAGTTTGTACAAAGAACAAGAATCCGCTGTGAGAACAAGCTACGGGGATACAAACTGGTTTAGGATTGAAAGAGGAGTCAGACAAGGGTGCGTCATGTCACCTACTCTCTATATTCAGAAGAGATCATGAGAGAGATATCTTTAGACTATGAGGGTGGGGTGAAAGTAGGTGGACGTCAAATAACAAATTTACGTTTTGCAGATGATACAACGCTGATATGCAGCTCCAAGCAAGAGCTGCTCGACTTGTTGAAACGGACAAAAGAGGCAAGCGAAAAAAGAGGGCTCTTATTAAACACGAGAAAGACAAAAATAATGGTTATTGATAAGAACAGAACAGATTTTAGTGATTTTCTACTGGAGGATGAAAAAATAGAGGAAGTTGAAGAGTTTACCTATTTAGGCTCCATTATCGATACAAAATGCAGTAGTGCGAAAGAAATCAAAAGAAGAATAGGCATGGCCAAGTCAACTGTACACAACTTGACGACAATATGGAAAAGCAGAGGTGTATCAATTGGTCTAAAAATCAGACTCCTGAAATCAACTGCTTTCGCTATTGCACTATATGGGTGTGAATCATGGGCCCCTGCAGAGGCAGATCGCAAGAAAATAAACGCATTTGAGATGTGGTGTTACAGAAAACTTCTGCGAGTATCCTGGACGGAAAAGAGAACAAATGAATGGATTCTAGACAAAATAGGATCTGACCTAGAATTGCTGAAGAATATTGCAGAGAGGAAAATGAAACTTTTCGGACATATAGTGAGAAGAGGAGGTTTAGAACGACAGATTGTTGAAGGAAAAATGGAAGGGAAAAGGGGACGTGGACGACCACAGACATCCTGGTTGACCGATATAAAACAATGGACAGGTGGCAGCATAGCAGCATCAATACGTCAAGCAGAAAGCAGAACTGGCTGGAGTGCTCTCGTGAAGACCACAGCAGCGCGTTGCGCTAACTGACCAAGAGAGAGAGAGGGCATCTTGCGAAGTTTAAGTATTATTCTACTTCTTGCACTCATGGTCCAGCCCATTTTTATATGGCACGAAATATCTTAAAGAATGGCCACTGGGTAGTCATTGTCCTTTGCTCCTTGTGGTCCTGTTCCTGTAGTGTTTGTATAGTTTGTGTAGTAATCAGTACCCTGGGTACCAGACTCAATTAGAAAGTATAGTAGGAGGTAGATGTAGTAAAATTTTAGATGAATATAAAAAATCTTAGAGAAATCAAAAGATATTTTATGAAGGGATTGATCACCCCTTGATCACATTATTTAAGATGAGTGTAAAAAAACCTTAGCCGATTTGTCCATTAAAGGCAAAGTCCAAGGGAGAGAACAGGGACGCCGGATCGATGGTGTGGCAAGGAGGTCGAAAGGGAACGCAAGGGCACTCCAGACAGAAGGCGAGTGAAGCGAAGCGAACCGAGAATTGGATGGATCTGGGGGTCCTCCACCAGAAAACTTTTTGCGGTCACGCCCGTTAGAAATGCTATCAAGAATATTCAACTGATGTAAATGATGTTCTTCGATATTGGAGTACGACTAATGCAAGTTACAATGATTACGCGATTTAAGAGTTAATTTCATTATTTTCACAATATTGTATTTAATGTTAAGAAATATATTGTTTTATTAAAAGGGCACTCTTGCCCCCCCACGCCCCCTCTCCGGCGTCCTCGGAGAGAAAGATGGATACTGCGATAGAGCAGTAAAGTCTGGTTTTTTTTATTCATTTCAAGGTAGGACTGTGGTTAACTGATAGGCTATTGACCTTATCGGCTAAGGCTAAGGTTTTCTTTACCCCTTTCAAGTTCCCATACTCTCGGGAAGTCTTAGTATGGTGCTGCTTTTTTCCTTCATGGCAGAAGCCTATTTTGACACTACCTGCAATGGCTTTTGCTTTGTGGATCATTTCAAGCTGGTCCAAATCAGAAAGCGAGTAAGATGTGTTTCCAACTTCAGCCAAAAATTCTGATGCGGCTCTGCTCGTTTGTGATGCATGTTGGCGTAATTTGCACAGTAGGCGCACAGCAGTTGCTCCATCGACTATCACTTGGCGTTGTAGTGTACCATATGTTTCCACAGATTCCTTTCTTTCTACAATGGTTTCTTTTGAGAAATGAGACAGCGAGGCTCTTTCAGTGGAAGGGAATTCTAAGTTTGATACATCTAATCTAGTGCCAGTGTACAGTGTTGGCAAGTTGTCTTTCCAGTAACCTTCCATAACTGAAGACAGAGCACGTGCACGTGTGAAAGAGTTAAATGCATTCTTCGAGCCGGTGTCTTTTGACTACCCCCGGTTTTCATAGCAGACCTCGCCGTGAATTCCATGTCCATTTGGCGATTTCGGATATCAGGAACAATTTGGTATTATTTTGTTTGAAGATCTTCAACGTTGAATATGGTAAGTAAGTTGGCTGAAAAAACGTACTTTGTGATTTATTAAGAATCGGTCTTTTTTGAAAATTTTCGGGATAACTGTTTTTTTAGCAATATTTTCAGTACCTGTCTGCCCCTGAAACAAGTCTGAAACATTGCCAAACTATGAACAAAATATCTTATCTTGCATGCCTGTTCGACAGATTATCAGAATCTCCAGTACCCGGGAACTTCGTAATACCGAAACTGATCTACTTATCCCGTTTCTACGAACAACATGTGGCCAAAGACGAGGGGCATTTCACTCATTCAAAAAGCGTACGAGATTTTTCCAGAACAAAGGGATTTTTACGGATTTTTGATGGATTTTGCTTGCAAACAAAAGGATTTTTGCCAAAGGCGTACGAGATTTTTTGAGTGAAATGCCCCTCGGCCAAAGATGCTTTTCTTTTAGAGGGGCGAAGCTATGGAATGGCCTCGGTGCCAAATCAAAATTATCAAAACATTTCAAACAACTATTACTTTCACTACTCTAACAACTTTAACTATACTTTGTTATTTCTATCTTGCATATTCTGAATTTTTAAGGGATTATCTTTTTTCTTTGCACAGGGCGGCTTGTAAAGCAATTTATGTATATACATATAGTTGTACCTTTACCCTGTTTGAATAAATGAAAATGAGTGAAAATCGGAATCTGTTTGTTGTTAGGACTGCGAAGAATGCGTAGATAAGAAGTCCACAGTTGAATGCATCGAGTGCAAGGAGAAATTTTGTGACAATTGCTTCCAACATTTTCACAAAAAAGGAACAAGAAAATTCCACAATACCAGAAAATTGGTATGTATTATGTAGATCATCACTTGTTCTAAAATGTTCATGGAATTGCATGAGTTCGCTTGTTTTGCGTAGAATCTGATAAATGCATACCAGCTTCTTTTTGGTGGACTCCCCAAAATTTCGATATGGATGAATGCGTTGTCCAATCTTATGTTGAAAATAGAATTTCGATTCTATTGACCACTGTGGCATTCGGAAGCTTGTTCAGCAGTTGTGTGCACATGAGCAAAACATCACATGGTATTCAATGCATTTGGCAGTACGAGTGATTGTTATTATTCAAAATGTTATTCAAATACAATGCAGTAATGATCTGGAATGATCAAACATATCAGGATTATGCTGGTCACGCCTCTCTTGCCTTGCTTGACTGAAATTCGCGAGATCCAATTTTTGTATGATGCATTGATTGGAGACAGTACAGGTTTTTTTAAAGAAACTTCAGGACATATTAAAAAAGTCTCTTAATTCAACATGAATTTTTGTCCTTTTCAGTACTTAAAGTTTCTTAACTGTTTTCTTATTTTTGAATACAGAATTATCAACGTGGTCACTAACACTGCGGTGGTGTTTCTTGGCATTTAAAACATTATATAGGAATAAACAGCGCTCTGTTATGTCAAAAGCACAAATGGTTAGATAATATTGCTCAAGAATAAAGGTTCAATGATCTATTTGCTATAATATCCATGCTTTTAGCTTTTAAAAGTTTCTTAATACTTCTCAGACATAGTGCTAGAGTTTCTTAAAATTTTGGCCATCTTAGTACTAGTTTCTTATAAACCAGTTTCTTATAAAAACAATCGTAATAGCTACCTGTTTATTGTGCAATGAAGTGAATTTCCTGCAGCGCCCATGGAAAAACTCTCATTCTTAATGGGTCGGTAGTCTTGCTGAAGGCCTCGTTTGTTTAAGATCAACCATTAACGAAAAGTGTCTAGATATGAATATACCCTTCGCTGTTTCGCTCACTTCACGCTTACCTTGCTCACTCTTTCCTAATAACTTCTTTTCGTAGATTTGTTGGGGAGATTAGACAAGCTTTGTCCAAGGAAACTTACGTGTCCCCCTTGAAGTGGGTTAAAGCTCGTGCGCAGTGGGGTTTTGGAGTTGCAGTGCTCAGAGCTCATCAGAGTGCACATGAGCATTAACCCAATGCACGGGCGACACATAAGTTTCTTCCGACAAACCTTTCTCGTTTCCCCAACAAACGAGACTATGAGTAAATCTAGTCGGTGATATAATTTTTTTATAAATAGGTTCATAGAAATTGTGAAGAATGCGAAGACGCTGCAGCATCTTTCATGTGCAAAGATTGTGAACAATCTCTCTGCTCCGATTGTGATACCAATTTACATAAAAAAGGAACCAGAAAGCATCACACACGATCTTCTCTCAACGAAAGTATAGGAGGTAATACAATTTTGTTCCAAAGAAACCAGAAGCCAATTCACGCATTCTGATTGAGAAGCCAAAAACTGAAACTTCAAAAATAGTAAGAACACTATCAACTCGTTTAAAAATGCAGACAAGTATGCATGAAGCGGTGAAACCCTGTGTTTTGAATTGTCACCTTTACACAAGCAATGTCTCAATCCCTAAGTTGAAGCCTGATTTATGTGACTGCATGAAACGGAGGATTTCAAAGCTACAGCTCCTCCACAGAAGGCACGCAAAAGGGAAACAATTTTGGGACCCCCTTTGTATTGTAGGATTTAAGATATCGACTCCTAAGACAAATTTAGGCTTATAACCACTGCTGAGTCTGTCAGAAATGATACCGGACTTAGATTTTGCTTTTAATGTGCATGATTTGCCTACTGTACATAGAAAAACAAATATTGCTAGGAGTTGTTAACTCAGTTTTTCTCAGGAGTTGTTTACATATTGTACGAGGGCTGCATATTTTTTCACATTTCAGCAGCGTTAGTGAATGAAATCGTAAGCCCACCTTCCGAATTGGACACAACACCGGATGACCCATCAGAGTATTCAAGCACTCCTCAATCTTCTCTTGTCCACTATACTGCTGCAGCTGAACCACAAGCATCTACTCCACTTTGTAAGTATATTTACATCTTGATACGCTCTAACTAGTGTTTATATCTCCTTTGCCCGAGTGCTTGTTACCATTGAAAATGGAGATCTAATCATTCACATCATCTTGAAGTTCAGTGATAATGGTCTTGATAAAACTTAATGTGTTTGGTGCCATAAAAATTTGTCACCTTTATTCAAGCAAGGTCTTAAAGCTTTTATGTCGCTATATAAGACTAATGGCAGACATTTCATCAGTTCTGTGATTTCTGTGTAGAGGACGGTCATGGATTAGCGCGGTTTCGCTTTGAAGTCATTAAGGTGTAATTTCGGATAGTAAGGAAAACAAAGGAATTTGATGACCGTCTCTCATGGCGTTGAGGGACAACTGATAAGCGAGGCTATGATTTGTATTTATAGCGACATAAAAGCTTTAATCTCGAAGTTGAAACCGGATTTATGTTACAGAGTGAAACGGAGGAGTTCAAAGCTACAACTCCTCCACAGAAGGCAAGCACGCCACGGGGGGACTGGGAGGACTTGTCCCCCCAAAATTCGGCAGGCTGCCACAAAAGAACGGCAGGCGCCACTAATCTTCTTATTGTTTTCATAGATCGAAAACATCAAATACAATGGGTTATATTTAGATTTCCCAGTCCCCTTAGCTAAGTTTGCTTTTAAAGACAAATGACGGATACATAGCGGTAAGTTTAAAAATAGTACAAAACTTGGGCGCCTGCCATCATTTGTCCAATACTTAATCTTTGGAGATCATCAAATACAATAATGGAATACAATAGACTATGTCTTGATTTCCCAAGGCCCTGATTTAAGTTGTCTTAGATTATGTTTTATAACGCCTAGCTTACAAAAAGAGCAAAAGATGGCCGCCTGCCATCATTCGTCCCATTGTTTTGACAATCTTTTGAGATCACAGAATATATAGGAATACAATAGGCTATTTTTAGATTGCCCAGGCCCCTGATTTAAGTCGCCTTTTATCTCCGTCATTTGTCTTTAACCCCGTTGATTTACTTTAAAACCGTGGTCCGATGAATGACGACCAAACACGAAAAACTAACATTGCGTTCCTTTGGCAATCAAACAATCATGATTGTATTGTTTAAGATTTTAGCATTGTTTCGTTTCAAAGCAATTAGATCCAGCTGGTTAACTTTGAATGAAATCATGATCGCTTTGATCGCCAAAGGAACGCAAGGTAAATCTGGTACAGCTCCTTCACATGGAAACCCGTTGGATTTTTCTAACTATCCATATCCCTCTTCCCATATCCCATATCCATATTTCCTTACATACCCCTTGGATTCAACGGCCATTCATCGAGAGAGGCACTCGGAAACTCATTCTCTTTTGTGTCCACCCCCTCGGATTCACAGTCTTATCAGGAACACAGATCCCCTCGGATTTGCATCTTCCGACCCGGGTGTACGGATATTAAATGGAACGTCCCATGGTATTTGGTCATTGTGTGTGTGCAGAAAGAAATCGACAATTTTAGCATCATACAGGAAGAAAACTGGAAGACACAATTTTCTGATTATACTTATTTTCTGTAATTTGTATAATTTTCTGAATGTATTTACAGCATGATTAGCCTGAAATCAACTTCAAAAGGCCTGTTCACGGGCTACAGCATAATAAACTGATGTGTGTCTTGTTAAGTTTAGTATAGGATATCAGATAGAAGGTTCAAAGGGAGGTTGTCTTTTATCGTGTATGCTGGGAGTTGCAAAATTTACTCTCTGATTTATCTCATGTGCTGCAAGAACGGGCTATCTTTAAAACCAGGAACGGAACGACGGAACGGAACAACGGAACGGAACAGCGGAACGGAACGACGGAACGGAACGACGGAACGGAACGGCGGAACGGAATGGCGGAACGGAATGGCGGAACGGAACGGCGGAGCAGAATGAACGTAAGGAATAGCCGAGTGGAGCATACTCATTCTCTGCCATTAGAAATGATCAAACATATTTAAAGAGGCTTTCCGCAAAAAAGCATTACCAAGCCATAAAATTTGTTTACAATTTCCTTCTTTTTGCTATTACTATTGTTCGAAAAGTCACTGGCAGCACTAAATTAATCACGATAAATTGTTAATTTCTATTTCATGAAAGTTAAGAAACTCCAAAAGGCACTCTTATCATAAGGATTGACCCAAAAGTAAAGAAACTGTAATAAAGGTTTCAAGTCTTTTATGAAGAAATGCCTAAGTTCAATTCCTTTGATTTTCATCCACTAATTCATTGATAACTATTGATAACTAATTTGTTGGCCCAACTGGCCGGTCGAGCCCCTCATCTCGTAAAGACTGTCAGCAATCCGATCAATGTTCAAATTTGTAATGTATTCTTTTCCATTGTATTACATTGCAGTCCAGTCCATTCCGGTATTTAACATTTCATGTTTTCAAGATAGCCGATGCGAGAGGTATGAGTCCCAATATTGAAGTCAGGAATTTGAAAGTAATTTAATTCCTCCTGTAGAAAATAGCACAAAGGACTAAGACAAGGGAAGGAAGATGTGTCTTGTGTTATGTTGTGAAGGAGTCAAAAGGGGTCAAAGGTTGAGGAATTTTTGTGGTATTTTTAAGACTTCACGCACGGTCACATTGTCACTTGATTCACATTTGCTTTGCTGAAATGTAAACCCTCGTCTGCAATGGAAAGTGGAATTTCAATCCCGAAGCCAAAAAGAATTGTATCTGCTTCACAAGGCCTTCCAACTTTTGAGTGGAAAGATGTTAGCATTGTGGACAAGATTGGCAGAGGAAGCTATGGGAGCGTTGTAAGCGCAAGATACGGTGACGGGAAGAAATTTGATCCAGAACGAACGGTTGTGATAAAACAACCGCACGATGTTGCTGGCTGCAAGAAAGAATTTCTGAAAGAAGCGAAACTGCTGCATAGCTCATTAGGCCATAAAAATATAACCAAATTCATTGCTGTCAGCACCACTCCTTGCTTTGCTCTCATGCAAGAATATGTTTGCTTTTCATTTGCGTGCTTTGGAGAAGCAAAAATAGTAAACACACTGGCACAGCTACTCCAGCACATAGATGAAGTGTATGATTTTGATGGCTTCGAAAGATTCCCTGCATCTATCGTTGAAGATGTTGTGGAAGGACTTAAAGTTCTCCATTCCCTTGATATTGTTCACAGAGGTTTAAAACCCTCCAATATTCTTGTTAGCAACGATCACTATGGGTGTCTAACTGGCCAAGAATTGGAGACATTTTGGCAGTCAGGAAATAGTCCCATCACTTGCAAGCTTACTGATTTCGGAGAAAGCCGTTCTCGATTGATTCAGACACAAAGCATAATGTCAACTCGAGTAGTACAGCTAGACAGAGGAAGTCCTGCTTACATTGCACCTGAGATTTTGATTCCTGAAAAAAGGCCCTCATATGCAGATCAGACAAGTTTAAAGGCATTTGACATCTGGGCCTTAGGTATGGTTTGCTTCGTGATCGCGAATCCTTGCATCACATATCCTTACTGTGCAGAAATAGTTGCTGAGCTCCAGGCCAACCCAGCCAAAGACTCAAGAAACATCTTGCAAGACCTTCTAAGGAGAGAAGTGTACCCAAAGCCTTCAGCAAGTACCAGGCGCTAAATGCGATGGACTGGCACGACGTCTTCGATCTCCACATACGTTGCAATAACTTCCACACATCTGATAAAGTGACAACCATCGCTGAAGTTGAGAACATTTTGAAAAACCCTCCATCCACTTTGCCGTGCACAGTTTTGAACTGTGAGGTACACCAAGGCACTTCAAAGGAGTTGGTGCATAGAGAAGCTGCAGAGAGGTTTGCAACCGATACCGTGGGAGACCAGCTTGTCAGTGACCCACCCAATGACGGAACAAATGCATGCGTATTTTTAAGCCTGAAGATCTGTGAATGTCTCCTGAATGTAAAAGATGCTGGAATGTCAAATGACGGACTTAAGAATTTGGTGACTGCGTTATTTGCTGATTTTACCACGTTGGTAAATCCAGTTCGAGAGAAAGAGAGAATTTATGAACCAAACAGTGCCCTTCCAATCATGCGCAGAAACAACCTGATACGAAAGGGTGCTGAACTTTCAGAATAGCTGCCGTATGGAGATTCCTTGTTTTCCTTCGAAAGTTGTCAAAAACTGGAATCCAAATTGGAAGGATTGGTATCAAGAGCTGAAGATTTTGCAGCAGTCTATACATGTGGACCATACGCTGTTGTTGTCTCCAGAATTTCCTTGAGATTGATGGTCGTTGATACCCATGCAGTTCCAAAGTGTTGTGGTGGCGAGGCAAACGCACAGATTCGAATATATCCTCCTGAACAGAATGGCGTAAAGGCAGTATGTTGCTGGCTGTGGAAGCGAATGAAAGCCATGAACATTAAAGATGCTGGACAATCTTTGTCACTGCTCCAAATCAGCGACCTGGATTCAGTGGCTTCACAAGATACTAAAACCAATTGTGTCGAGGTAGACTTAACAACAAATGGTGATGGGGATGTTGGGCATACGATGGTAAGTGCTTTGATTGTAGCCCTGTACCTGGAGACAGAAATGCAAAGTCAACCTCGTCCCCATGCCCCAAATGGAGTCTGACGTAGGAAACTGGCCCTTGGAACCAGGTTGAGGCAAAGTAACTACTTGAGGGGCAGAAACTTTCGCGCGCAGAAGGTTTCGCGAGAAAAAAAATCGCGATATTAAGGGCATAAACTTTCGCGAATGACGTTTTTTCCGTAAATTTTGCGACAAAAACTTTCGCGATCGAGAAAAAGGATGCATTTTGGCGTGAAAAAACTTTCGCGACTGAAGAAAAGTGAGGGGGACAAAAAAAATTTTCTATTCATTTTCAGTACCACCCACAGTCACGGTGGCAATTTACAAGGTTTTATAGCCCAAGAGACTAAAGATCGGGGTGATTAAGGAACAGAACCGCAAAAACTTAAAGAAACGAAACAAATTGGATGGAAAAAACTTTCGCGAGTCGATGATTTTCTGTAATTTCGCGAGCAAAAACTTTTACCTTATATGCCTTGGCAGAAACTTTCGCGAAAAGTGCCAAAAAGGCGAAAATCGCGGATCTTTCTGTCCCCGAAAGTTTCAGCTCCTAAAGTAGTTCTCCCATGCAATCAGAATGGTTTTTACAGGGCATACTGGAAAACTTGACCCTGAGACTGTGACTGAGACTGGGTGTTCCACTCGTCAATGTTCAGCCTCTATGTTTTATAAAAAGCGTTAACAAGAAACACAACTTGCAGAATGGTATAACATGTTTGGGAAGGGTCATGTAGGTAATAAGATACTTATAAAATAAAATATGAAATAGGGTAACTTGGTCTATTTCAAGTCCGTTATGACTTGTTTCCTCAATCACATAAATCTGTTGGTGGATGAATGATGTTTAAACGTGGGCAATACCTCAAATTGCGCCATTTTTACATGTTTACGGAAACACATGAACTAAATTTGAAGGTCGTGGTGAGAAAGAAACTTTGAAGAGACTCCCGATTTTACGAAAATGTCGGTAGTGTATAAATTCTTGATTTCTTACAATTGAGAAGAAGTGTCGGTTACATATTTCCCTCAAAAAACTGTTTACAACAAACTCAACTCTCAGATCACCATAGAATTAAGAAACTCGAGTAACACTGTGTTATTTCAAGTTTCACTTGTTTCCTTCTCATATTACTTTGGAAAGACGCGAAAAACCTTATTTGAACTGTTAGGCAGTGAAAATGAGGACTATTATGAAACGAAGACTCTGAGTACTCAAAATAAAATGTGATAATTTGATTGAACTTTCAGTGCTGGCCCAAATTCTTGGTTTCTTATAAAGAAATATATTTCGTATATGGGACAAATAAGACTTTGAATGCTATCTAATGTTTTCTCTAGAGTTTCTCTTTCCTCTCTTCAGAGAAATGACCACAGTATGATGTCATCACAAGATTTAAAGCCAAAAATCGACATTGACTTGACGACAGATAGCGATGAGGACTTTGAAACATTTTGCAAGGTATGACCCTTGAGCATTGGAGGGGGATTAATGTTCAAAGGCAATTACATTGATTTTTCACTATCATAGTCAGTTCGACACTGTCCAGGACCTGTAGTATATCCAGGACCTGAGGAACCCTACCCTAACAGACCCACAAGGGATAACAATTCCTATCGTTGTGATTTCATAACGGTGGTGGTGCAGAAGTCTCACTTTAAAGGAATGCAAGACCATCTTCGCTGAAAGAAATAACCTCTGAATAAGAAAGGATATGCAAGAATGCATCAACAGATACATTAAATTATCAAAATTGCAGTTGAAGGCTCAAGTATGGTACTTTGCTTTCAGTTTCCCAAGAACAAGATTCATATTGAAATTCACAAAAAGATTCAGATAGGATATAGGAAGGGAACCAGATGGATATATCCGAAATGCCAAAACCTAATGAAAATCAAATACAATTTATTTTTATTCTCCAATGAATGTATCCCGTTATACTGTATGTGTACACCATCTTTTATTTGGAAACAGGATGAATTAGTATTCCGAAGGAGTCTGGTCCGTTAGTGTCTGGTCCGCCTAGTTTTTTCGTTATGCATTTTCAAATTGCTTTTTGTAAATGTATATATATGAATGCTAAACTGTTGCACTGTTCTGCTGAATACCTCTGGTAATTTGCTGAGAAACAAACCTTGTGAGGGGAAACCCAGCTTAACATTTGTGTGAAAGAAACTCTTTTAAAATTTCTTGATATTAAGTTAAGATTTTCAACATCTTTGCCTTTCCCCGAAAGGGAAACTCCAGCAAAAGGAAGAGGGACACTTAAGGCTATTCGTACAAGGCACTCAATGTTTTTATGACATTAATTGATATAAAGGGGTCCATGATGTTTTAAATGATGCCAAGTCAACTCAAATATTATGGCATGTTCCATTATTCAAGGGTGAATATAACGAACAACATTTTCATTTACTACATTGATAATGTAGGCAATCTGTTATTTGCTTTGTCCAAAGTTACAACAATTTCTAGGGATCTGTTAGGTGATGATGGCAATATTCTCTTATAGAGGAGGAATGACAAAGGACGCAGCCTTTCTACAACAATTATTCAAGAAGATGACATTGTCACAAGTTCAAATGACTATGAAAGGTAATATGTTTTTATGCACTTGTGGTAATACCTGCAACAGTTGCTCCATAAGGATGTAAATTATATTCATCGGCATATCCCCAGCATATACATAGAAAGTTTCAATATTTCCATTACCTGCGACTATTTAAATGGGACAGGTTATGAATTTACCATTGCATGAGTAAACCGTACACCTTTAGACTCTTGAGCCGTGGTAACAATCTATTTTGAAACAAAATGCAACTTCCATAAAGTTTCTGTATGCTACCAAGATTTGGTTCATGAATTATCTTGGATCTCATAAAGAAAGGGACCACCAACACAATTTCCTATTGAAACCCTGCTCTTGCAAAGCTCTAGGCGTCATTGGAGACAAATTTTTTACGCCCTTGGTATTGTCAGGCTCCAAAAGTTGTTTGCAAACCTTTTCAAATTTTACTTCTTCTTCTGCCCCCTTTAGAGCAAAGGATAGAGAAAAGTGTGCTGTTCCAGACGGGACGCCCTACAGAGAGAATCCACTGAATCCTGTGTTCCTCTGGGCCCAGAAAGCTTTTGATGCAGTTACACTCGTGAGGATAATGCTGACGACATTCGACCAAGATGTATTGTGTGTTGCACCACCTAATAACATTGCTCACAATGTCTCTTTCCTGGTAGAGAGTTCAAAGCTACAAAGTGTTGAAGATATAAAGTGCGATTCAATGGGAGCATGGACGTACAAAGGGAAACCCAGAAGACGATTTGCTGTTGTAATGAGTAGTGAGAATGTAGTTGAGAGTATTCGACCATTACCAGCTGGGAACTGCCACAACGGTGAAGAAACTTACACTTTGACGCGGACCTACTACGTTAACAGCTCTGACGATGAACTACGCAAGACCATCGTAAGTTTGGAAGGTAAGACAGCTAACGGATTTGCCCCTCAACTTAGCCTTGCCCAGACCCTCTTCGCCAAGTTTTCAGAACAAGTGAAAGAGGCCATTGAGCTGGTATGAATCAAACGATATTTTGATACGAGACAAGTTTTCTTCGCCAAGTTTTCAGAACAAGTGACAGAGGCCATTGAGCTGGTATGAATCAAACGATATTTTGATACGATTTGTAGAATTTTCGATTGTGCTAAACAGTGAGAAAAGGCTTAATCGCACTTAATCATGCCATAAATACATAGAAATATTGCTCTTTCCCGGCTCTTCTAACGAATAGCTTTGCCAAGTTTTCAGAACAAGTGACAGAGGCCATTGAGCTGGTATGAATCGAACGATATTTTGATACGATTTGTAGAATTTTCGATTGTGCTAAACAGTGAGAAAAGGCTTAATCGCACTTAATCAAGCCACAAATACATATAAATGTTGCTCTTTCCCGGCTCTTCTAACGAATAGGTTTGAAGTCTGCAGCCTTTCCAATGGTAGCCTCACAGCCATCTATTGACTGCCAACTCAACGGGTTATGATGGTAGCATTGTCCCGTCGTTCAAGATGAATTTCAAGCAGAACTTATAAGAATTACACGGAGTTTATTAACATTTTCAACATTATCAGCATTTATAAGGAAAATTTGTGTTGTGACTGACAACATAGCAAAGGATCTTTTTGCTATAGTTCATAGATATGAGGGAAGTCAACATTAAATAGGCATTTTAATGTTTCCAGTTATATATACTTTTGACGGGTTTTATGAAGTATTCACGAAGTTATCTAGAAGAAACACTCCGCCAAGGTAGTGATGAAACAGCCTCGATTTGATCGAAATGCTGTAGATGAATGCCATCTTCAAGATGAAGAGGAACATTGAACGGAAAATGCCATGATGTGTCAGGTATTGAAGGGAAAGGGAAGTTTGGCATTTCTCCATATTCAAGCCTTACGTTTCAAGAAATCATGATGATTTCTATACGATTGAGTTTAAAGTTTACAAAAATATATGTTTTATAAGATGTGAACTGTCAATTGGTATCAAATGAAAATGTAATTGTAGCAGTTGCTGTGAAAACATTGATACAAATACTTATAGAAAGTATATATCTTCAAATGCAGTTTGAACAATGAAGATACTGAGAATAATGAGAAGTATAACTGTAGTATATTCAAATGGTATGCTGGAATTGTACTCAACATAAAAAGTATAGATGAAGTATAATTTGTTGACTGTACTTCATTTATACTTAATTTTGGAAGCCTGTCTAACTCTTTTTATACTTGATGCAATGGAAGTATAAATGAAGGAAGTATGCTTATGTCATACTTAAAGTATACTCTTTGCAATCCGATTTTGAAGAGGGATGTTTTGTTCAGTCACCACCTTGATTACCTCATTATTTCGGCTTAGCAAGTCACAAATGATGTTGTATTGTACATCTATAATTTTATACGGTTTAGAATAAATGAAATAACAGCTCCTGTTGCTGCTCTTGCAGATTGTTGAAGTATGCGGGGAAAATTCAACTTTACTTAAACTTAGCGCCTTTGGGAGGAAATTTACTACTTGGTAAAAAGTTAAAGGATGAGAAATGTTGAGTTGAAATGACATGAAAGGCTGCATTTTATGGTGACAACTGCTTCAAGACATGTTATAGCTAACATACAAATATATCTTCATTCTTTGTTCATTTTAGACAGTAACGGAAATATTCTCGGCTCGGTATATTCTGGTCCAGTATTTGTTTACCAAAGACGAGCACGAGGTGTCAGCCATTCGACCAAATGGTAATGCCAAAAACAAGGGGCGTTATACACGGATAATGCCAAGCACCCGCGACAAGATGAAGTCCTCCATTGATGTCAAAGGCAGAACTCCCAAAGAAATCCTTGATGATATATATTGTTGTTTGGGTGATGTTGAGGGTGCTAAAAGCCTTGACGAGTTGCCGCGTGGTCCACAGGACCTCTATAGTGCAAGATGCCATGCAAAGAGAAAAAAACTTGCCTCGACCTGTCCTCGTAGCGTTGATTCAGGTGCCTCTGCATCAAGAGACAGCGTCTGGATGCTTCTGGAAAGGGCAAAGCATGAAGAGGAGATATCGAAGGAAGATGTTTTCATTCGAGAATGCAAGATACACCCTGCTCTCTTCGTAGTTTTAGCAACAAAAAAGCAACTAAGTGAGATGGCTCAATTCTGCACAAACCCAAGTGAATTCAGTGTTCTTGCAGTCGATCCAACCTTTAATATCTTTGCTGAGAACATCAGCCTGACAGTCACAACCTTTCAGAATCACCGTCTTTTGTACAAAGAAACCGACACATACCCGGTATTCATTGGCCCACTTTGGATTCACCAGAGAAAAGATTGGAGAACGTATTCTAACTTTGCCCATTCACTCATAACAGAGCAGCAAGAACTTGAAGGCCTGATTGCGTGTGGTACGGATGGAGAAAAGGCATTGATTGACGGGTTCAAAAAAAACTTCAGGTTTACCCTTTTCCTCCGGTGCTTCCTACACTTCAAGGAGAACATTCAAAGAGAACTAGGCAAGAGGGGAATTTCAGGGACTACCAAACAAGCATTTGTCGATGATATTTTTGGAAAGCAAGAAGAAAGTACTAAATTCTATGGATTGGTGGATTGCATGACAGAGGAAGAATTTGACGTAAAGCTGGAATCAATGAGGGTAATTTGGATGGAGCGAGAAGAATCACGAAACACAAGAAAGTTTTTTGATTGGTTCAAGTAAGAGAAGGTAAGAGGTTCCTTCCTTCCACTATTTTCAGTCCTCAAACATGCGTTAAATTTCACCTGAAATCAAGTTATCTGCCTCTAACTGTGATAGTGTTGTGGAATTATAACCCTGAAGAGTGTGCAGTACCTGTTATCAAACTTGAAAAGTGCTATTTGATATAGCTCAAAAGAATCATGAAATCTTACAGTCTGGTCCAGGTGACATGTAGGGGTGTAGCCAAGAATTTTCAACAAGGGGACTCAAGTCTACAACTAGGGTTATAAAATCAAAATTTTCTGTGTCGCTACGTCATTTTGCTAAAATTGACTTTGAATGTAGCGCAAGATTTCTTCCTTGGGGAGGGAGCCTAGATAATCCTCACGTGGGAGAATGCAGAGACAAGCCATACCCTGGTGCCATCCATGTCGACATGTGTAGCTAAACAAAGTGTCAGACGAACTGGGATTATATGTTCATCAATAACATGGTGCTACCTTTACTTCAGGCTCAGGTAGTAAGAGAGTCAATGTTGAAGTCTGTTCGGATAGAGGCTGGACTTGGAGACCCTCCCTCAGAGTATACGAATAATGCAGTTGAGTCAGGAAATTTCATACTAAAGTATGGCCTACACTTCGAGCCAAAGAAACCACACAAATTTGTGACTCAGGTGAAGGACATTATAAACATGCAGTTCAGAAATGAGGAGAGAGCTGTCTTTGGCAAGGGTCCATTTAAAGTCAGGCCCGATTTCTCACATCTTATTCCAGATGAGATCAGATTGGGAAAAATGACACACAATCAGCGAACGAAGATGATTAATAGATTCATCGAGACTGGAATGGACGGCAGAAGAGATTTATTAGCAGAACAGGGTGAGGATAAGTAAATGTACATACTATACAAGGTATCCCAAAAATCACGTAAGCCGTTTGAATGGCTATTGTCAAGGAGCCATAAATCTAGCTTTCCCGTTTTTCAGATTTTTGAACAAAAGAGATTTCAACTTAGAGTTTGGCACCAAGAATGAGTAAATCCATATTCATTGAGAAAGAAAGTAAAATTCAAATGCTGTCTGAAAACCCGAGGATTTTATCTTCGTACTTAACCTTATAACTTAAATGTTAGCATCAGATGGAATTAAGCTTAACAGTTCTACCAGGAAACACATTTGAGAAGAAAAAATTATCAATAGCTCAAGAATATGTACCAAGAAGCCCTTGGAAAGCATGGTTGTTGGTTTAAGAGGACTCTTATCACTTTTGAGAAGCGAAGTAACTAATGGACGCATGTCATGGCCTGCAGCATTCGTGTTTTACATCACCATTTCTACCAACTCTACATATGTTACACATTCTTGCACATTTTTTGCAATCAATATCTTTGATTTTAATATAACGGAGAGCAATGAATCCTCAGCTCTGGTTTTGAGGCAGCTAATAAGATGAACTCAAACTCACTTTTAACCTTTAGGGTTGAAGTCTCTCCTATCAAATACTTAAAAATTGGGACAGTTGAATTTATTGCTGCTCGTCAGCAGCCAGAGCAGCCACTCAAACGGCGCACATGTTTTAGGGATGCCCTGTAAATTAATGATAACCATAATTGTTCTTTAGGCAGTCTCTTCAGTTCTCTTGGACGTTGTCCGAAGGTCTTCTGGAATAGTTCCAATGTGGTGTGAACAAAGAAAATCGCTTAAGCTGTAGACTTTTCTTTCGAAAGAAATCAAATTTTTGGATGCCATCGTGCGAAAAAGGCCTGAAATACAAAAATTTTGAGGAAGATCTTAGAGAAAGCGTAGTTTTCAAAATACCAAGAAAAGTTTGCCCCGAAGAGCTTTAATGGTGTGCACTTTGTAGTATGAATGATTCAAATAGAAGATAGCAAAGCTAACAACCATTGTTTATGCATCAGTTTCTGGGCAGCTGAATTTTCAAAAAGTCATTCATAGCAATACAACGACGGAAAATTTGAACTGAAACTCATTTTCAGACATGTGCTTCCAGTTGATGTAACCAACCGCTCGTTCTGTCAGCTGTGTCGATTCGCATCAAGAAAACTTTGTCATTAGTTACCTGGTATGTATCATGTGTGCATGTACATGATGGTCATAGCAACAAATATCAAATTTGCAACAATTTTTTTACTTAAAACAAGAGGAGGGACAATTTCCTACAATTTCCAACTTCCAAAGTTATTGTTTCTGCTAAAATTCCACATCCAACATTACTGGAAATTTAATTGTTTTGTAGTGCAGTGTCCAGTTTACAGTTTCCTCTTTCCTGAATGCACTCGTTTGTATCCAACTTTGAATGGATAAGTTATTGTTGTCACTTCAGATAACATTGAAGAAACTCCACAGAAAACACTGTTATCACTCTCACCGGAAGAATGTGGTATAACAACGATACCATATCCTATTTTGGAATCAATGTTCAAGAAAGCCAATCATCTGCTATCCATGCCGGGTTATGTCATCAAACAACCAGGCTCCACAACTGGCGCGTATGTTGTAGCAGGCAATGCTGACAGAATCCATACTGTTACTCCAGGAAAAGGTGGATCGTTACATTGTGATCGTCAATGTTTCAATAGCTCTACAAAGCTATGCGAGCATGTCCTGGCCGTTGCAGCACAAAAAGGGGTCCTTAAAGAGTTAGTGAGTTGGTATATTCGCTCAAAAGCTGGACCAAAAATTACGGAAATGGCACTCCAGGGAGGTCCAAAAGGAGCCAGAAAGAAGCCAAGCAGGAGGAAAAAGACAAATGCCAAGAAACCAGAAATCCTTGATTATGTGGATATGCTGAAAAATCCTTAGCCGTCAGTAACTACGTCACCCTCCTCCATAAATGATGCCCCACTCATCGGTTCTGGTGATAAGCATTTTCCTTCCTCATTCACTCCAATTCAAATAGGCATTCCAACTCAAGGGGTACACGCAAGATTAAAGACGGGCGTGCCCACAATATCACATTTCTCTCCAAGCAGTAATGCTCAAGGCGCTGTTGGGAATGCTCGACTACCAGCTCACACACTCGCCCACTGTAATTCAGGGAGAAATCTCCACCATAATCTTGAAGTAGGGTCACGTTTTCAAGACAACACAGCAGAGCCATCAATCAACGAAATTTCCCAAATGTATCCTTCCCTTTTTCCATATAGCCCGGAGGCTGCGATGATGCCACAACAGCCCACAATGCAAGACAGGGCCCCAGCTACGCCAAAGTTTTCACTTAAGTTTGTTTTCGGAACTACTGTTTCGCGGTGTTACGGTTGCGGAGGACAAATTCATAATCCTCCAAATTTACCTCAAGAAGAAATAGTACTTGTGTGCAGAGACTTTCGTGAGTATAGAGACAGGTCCACAGGTCAAAAGAACTGCACAGACTACCCCGTGAATGTTCATTTCCACATGAAAGCAGCTTGCGTCTTTGCCAGGTACAGAGCATTTTGCACGAATGACCTCAATGTATCGAAAGAATTCATTCCATTTCTTCGTAAAGAGCATTATGACACACTTCGCCACGAATTTGGATGGGTGCCACTTCAATAGATTAAGTGGACTGAGGAACTGATCGTTCGTTCGATCAAACTTTTGTTTCTTTTACCATATGGCTTAGTCAGTAGCAGGTTTACCAAAATTCGATGACTTGCTTTATCTTACAGTTATTTTTGTCAGCATTTTTTAGTTATCAAGAAGACTTCGATGTAGAAGACGTACAGAAATGAGGTGAAAGTCCAAGTATCAATGTACAAAATAGCGCAGTAATGAGCGAAAGATCTTGCAGAATGGTCTTCCTTTACAGGATTCAAGCAATTTTTGTTTCATACAGAAACATCAACCTCATAACACCTACTTTCTCCTGGTTTGAATCCTGAAAACTGCTTGTTTGCATGATTTGTATTTTCAATTTATTTCTCTATAAGAAACTAAGAATTTGTGTCAGTGCTGAAAGGTTCTCGAAATTATCAGATGTTGAGTACTCCGAGTTTCTTATATCTTTCTTAAAGATTCCATTGTGAGGTTTCTATATGGTTTAGAAGAATTACAAATAAAATGACAATCAAGGCTGTATCTACTGAAAAGAAATCTATATTCGCAGTATTCATGCCAAGTATCACAAATGTTTTACTGGATGTATAGCTTCTCACTACATTTATTCGTATCAAAGCTAGCAAATTATATATTCAGTTAGAAACCATCGGTTATCCCCAAAACAAGGAGAACCAGAGGTGGAAAAATAACTGACCACCAATGGTTCCAGAATTTTTTCAAGAACGGCTTAAAGAAGAATGAAAGGGTGTCGAAAGGAAATTGAGGGAAAACTGAAATGTGAAATTGGACTCTATCTTTTCATACAGTAATTCAGTGTTTATTGGGTAAATAGCAGTTTATTATTTCCTGAGTCAGCTCAAATAAATATGCAGTCAGTTTGTCATACATTCAAACGACTGCTTGGAAAGCCTTCACTGTAAAAACCTCTGGACTTGTCCGAGTCGTCTTGAAAGAAAGAGGACTAGGGCAAGTCCAGATAACCTCAGCTTGATCACTTCTTTTGAATCAAAAATGTTGTGAGAAAATCCGATGTTTTTGCCTTTACTTTACCAATAGCGATAAAAGTAACTTGTTTCTTGCGTGCCACGCAAATAGGGGGAACGGTCTTTGACAGTAAATCAAGAGGTTGCAAAGAAAGTTTGTTGATTTTCTTATGCTCATTTTTGGTCCCAGAAAGGAAAGTATTTTTTCCACCCCTGAGAGAACCCCAAATTCAACATTCTTAATAGCTCGACAGCATGGATGTAAGTAAATGCTATGTCACAAATTTAAAACATCTTAACAACGTGTAGATGCTGAATTCTGGATTTTTTTTTTTGAAGGAGTACGGTAGTTTAAATTGCAAACGTTGTATATTGGTATACCTGGCCTTCATTCATGTCTCTTGTAAAAGTAGTTTCTATTCATAAAATGTTATTTATGTTATGTTTGGTTCATTCAACATGCAGTTGACTGCCTGTATGGTTTGTGGTTTTCTATCATTTCCATTCTGCCCCCAGTTTACCAGACTTTCAACAAAAGGAAATAGCACATTGACCGATCATGAAATCAAGGACCGGGATACAGGGGGGTCCAGGGGGCCCATGGCCCCCTCAGAAATTTTCAGTAGTTACTGCAGTAAATCTTTATTTCTTTATTATTTCAGTATTTCAGAATGTCTTTCATAAGTCCAGGAAGTCCTTTGGTGGTATTTACGAGCTAACGAGCTACTTCGTATCGTAGATTTACCTGTCAACCTACATCAAGGAACAAAAATTAGCGCTATTTTAAGCCAATCTGAAGAGCTGGCCTCAAATTTTTCCAGGGGAGTACCCCCAGACCCAATTTCAAAGTTGCTCGCTTTGCTTGTCCTCCGGTTTGCCCATGGCCCCCTCAAGTAAAAAATTGTATCTCGGTCATTGTATGAAATGTCTTCAATTTTTTGGCCGACTTTGCATGGATGCATAAAATACATATTTAAAGGCCTTGCAACTTTGTTCCAATCAAAATAAATACTCTCAATAGTCCATGTCTCGCATGATGCAGAGAATTAGCTTCTAAAACACCAACTGGTCACTTTAAGATATGATATGCCTTACTGCGCGTATGGTCGCCGGTTTCTAGATCAGCTTTTCATACATCATAGATCTGCTCGGGCAGTCGAGGGGCTTTTCTACCCTAACTCTATGGCAATGGACAAAGGAAAAAGTTATCAATGAATTAGTGGATGAAAAATCAAAGGAATTGAACTTAGGCATTTCTTCATAAAAAACTGGAAGCTTTTATTACAGTTTCTTTACTTTTAACTCAATTCTTATGATAAAAGTGCCTTTTGGAGTTTCTTAACTTTCATGAAATAGAAATTAATAATTTATCGTGATTAATTTAGTGCTGCCAGTGACTTTTCGAACAATAGTAATAGCAAAAAGAAGGAAATTGTAAACAAATTTTATCGCTTGGTAATGCTTTTTTGCGGAAAGCCTCTTTAAATATGTTTGATCATTTCTAATGGCAGAGAATGAGTATGCTCCACTCGGCTATTCCTTACGTTCATTCTGTTCCGCCATTCCGTTCCGCCATTCCGTTCCGCCGTTCCGTTTCATCATTCCGTTCCGCCATTCCGTTCCGCCGTTCCGTTCCGTTCCGTTCCGTTCCGTTGTTCCGTTCCGCCGTTCCGTTCCGTTCCGTCGTTCTGTTCCTGGTTTTAAGGATAGCCGCAAGGATGGACTCACTTCTCATTTTGGTTTCTTAAAGAGAATGGACACAACTTGTAACCTCTGTAAAAAAAGGCTAAAGAAATGCCTATGCATATCCATTGTTTCTTTGGCTCCACAATGAAGCTGCATGTGTCAAAGTTGTCAAATTTAATAGATAATATTTTTAACTTGGCCTGGCCAGCTTTCAACTATGTTGATTCCCTTTAAAACTTATCTACGGTAGAATCCTCATGTTATTGGACATACATAACAGTGCTAATATTACAAGTAACACAGTTTATTAACAGTCACTCTTCTGTTTCACTGTCACTCTTCAAATATTTTGTTCATAAGAAACTTTTCAGAAGATAAGCAGCTCTATGATCACCAGAAAACAAAACCTCAAGAATTTTACTCCATACTTCATAACTCAAACATCTGAAAAATGTTTCACAAGCCAGTTTTGGTGAAGGTGGCCAAGAAACATTCACAAAGGAACAAGAGACTCCTCGCCAATAAAAACAATTTGAGCTTGGGAAACCAGATCTATAAACTGCCACAAAATTCTCAGTGCTCAGAACCAGTTACTTTTTAAGAAAATTTCTTTATACTAGAAATGGTTGGTTAGGCTAGCACAAAACATAGCTTAATTTATAAAATAGGTGGTTCATTTGCCTGCTACCTACCATTCAATCACTGTGTGTGCCTCATCAACGCAGATAACTGCTACTTTCTGGCCAAGCTTCCCTTTGAGGAGCTCTTCTCTCCATTTTGATGAAAGCCATTTCTCCGCTGAACCAAATACGACATCGATATTCTCCTCTATGATTTGTCTTGCAGAGCCTTCTTCGGAATCATCGAGGATCATTGCTTTAATAGGGAGCCCATCCAGTGTCTTTCGAGAGCATAATTCTTCAACCTGCTGTTTCATTATTGCATTAAGAGGAGTAATAACAAGTACGACTCGGTTTCTATTTTTTCTGATCCGATAGATCGTGGGCAGTATTTGGCATATCAAACTTTTTCCAAAGCCAGTGGGAAGAAGTGCCACAAGGTCCTTGCATTCGCCTACAACAGCACAGATGGCATGTTCTTGCTACCTTCTTAATTCCTTAATTTCTGCAAAGGTGATTGAAAGGGCTTCGCGAATCTGCTCTTTCACTTCAGTTCTTCCACTTTCCGATGCCATTGCCACTGGCCTCTGAACGTGATTTGCAGGTAACTTCTTGGCGAAATCGTTGCTCCGCTGTCGACAACACTGGCCTTTGGCCTAGAAATGTTTGCTTCTGCAGTTGCCTCCAGAAAGAGGCTACTGGAAGCTACAAATAGGAGGAACAACAAGAGTATGGGATAAATTCTTATGACACTAGGACCCACCGCAGCTAGGGCATTTGTGTCCGCCATTTTGGAAAAGGTGTGAAATTGTGAACTTCGCATAAATTTAGAACTAACCAATCAGCAAGTACATACACATTTAGATGTACATGCAAAAGCTTTTTCATAGCCTGTCTACAGGCCTCCTTTCCTTCCTTTCCTTTCTTCCCTCTCCTCATTTCTTTCACCTTCAAAAAAAGGCCTGTTCACAGCCTACCTTCCACATTGGCTAAGGCTGTCTGCAAGGCCACTCTTTCTTTGGATGCGGAACTTATACTACCTACTAACCATGAGCTTGCATTGGGGTTTAAAGGTGGGGCGTTTGGCTGAGCTGGCAATTCCTTATCTTGGGTTTGGGACACACTACTGCAGAGAATGGAATGATGCTTCCCACTACAAATGCTACAGCTAGTCTCATTGCGGCACTGAAAAGCTCTATGACCTGACTTAAAACACATAAAACATTTTGCAGATTTTAAAAGAATTTTCTTACGCTCCTCAGGGTCTTTAACGGTATCACAGTCCTCTGATTTATGTTCCTTTTTACAAAATGCACAGTTGACAATGTTTTTGTTGTTTCCCGCCGTAAAAAAAGCTGCTGCACTAGGTAATCCTCCCTCTTGCTTGTTAGGCTGTGCTGTTTTCTCAGTTTTGTCCTGCGATCCTGGCTTAAAAATTGGTGTGTAGCTTTCTCTGATCTCTACTTCTCTTGACAATGATGATATGAATTCGTCTAGTGTCCACTCCAAGTGATTTTCCCCGAATCTTATCATATTCATTCTCACAGAATCAGGTAATTTTGTCATTAAAAGTGGTACAACGATGCTCGAGTAGAATTGCTTGTCAACACCAAGTGCCTCGAGTCCGCGATAGTGAGCCTCAATCTGGTCGTGAAAATGATGCAATCGTCCTACGCTCTGTTCGTTGAACACTGGTGACAAATTGGCCATCTCGTTGATATGGGCATGTCTGATGACGCTGGGTCTGGCGAATCGTTTTGTGAGGAGGTCTACTGCACTGTCATAATCTGCATCTGTCAATGCAAAACCGGTAATAACTCCTCTCGCAGGCTCTTCCAAAAAACTTCTTAGGTACTTAAATTTGTCGACTTTGGCTATGTCTTCGTTGTTGTAAATGGCGCTTCTAAAACTGTCCAAAAATTCCTGCCACTCGTGAATTTTGCCAGAAAACTTTTTTAACTCTAATTTTGGTAACTTAATTCGTACTCTTTTTCCACTTCCTGGCTGGCTGGTTTGACACATTCGAACGGGCTGATTCTTCTGATTCTGGGACTGACTCGGCTTCTGAATTTGCAACTGAATGTAAACGTTCTCTCTATTGGCGTGTTCGATCTTGTTGAGGCTGCGCCTTCATTCTGTGACTCTAATGCTTCTTTCAAGCAAATGAGGCTGAAGGATGCTCTTTCTCTAATTTCATCCGATTCCTCTGCTTCTTTGTCGCATAAATCCTCTTCTACTTTGTTTCGAACAGTCCTTCCAATATTTCGGCATCTAACAATTTCAAATATTCGAACTTGTCGCTTAAATCTTCTTGAAATTGTTTCAATCTTCTCTTGTCGATCTCAGTTGACTCTTGATTCAAATAATCGTTAACTTTATTCAACTGTTTCGTGACTAAACCTCGGTGGGTTTTCCATTTCTTCTTGGCTTTCTCTACTTCTTCCATCTTAATTTCATGCTATCTGGCTACTGGTGGACCATAATGTTAGAGAGTTTACTCTCTAGAACGCTGATTCTGATAGCTATGAACCAAGATGACACTTCATAAACAAGACGTTTGTAGTTTGCTCATATTCAACTCTCGTGACACTTCTGCATACTACATCAATTTCTCTAAAGCGTGTGTGTCTAACCTAATCCAAGTTACCTAACTCCTGCATTACATTGTATGCACTTTCAAAATCAACCAATCACAACTAGGTAAACAAGGTAATAGAGTTAATCCTTCTGCAATAGCTTGACAATAGGTTGCGTTACTAATGAATACTACTTTTCTAATTTAATGCCATGCCTCATACTCAAAATGAGGTTATTACGTAAATAACCATTGCAAACAATAAGGAGAAAAAATTTTTCTAAAGAATAAAGATATGCCGCACTGTCACAACATCTAAATGAATGAACAGTGTCTCTGTGGAGGCGAAATGGAGTCTCAGCAACTATCACAACAATACACATCAAAATCACAATGCAAATGATAATGCGCGATGGAATTCCACAACAGAGCTTTTCAGCCATATATTTTTCAACCTCAACGGATGTGTGGGCTAAGAGTTGCTTTTTTTGAGGCTTGATTTCAATCCCCTTCTGTAAGTTTAAATTTCGAAAATGATGCTTAAGGTAGCAGATAACCATTAAGGCAAAATCTTTTATCTGAAAGAATAGCAATTTCACTTTCAATTAATTTGAAAGTCTTTCACTTTAAAGAGATTTATTCATAAAAATTATGCAAATTAATTAATTAGTTATGCTTCAATGATCATGTTCATGGAAAAATATGGATCCGCTTCTAACAAGGATAAAATCTGAACCACAACTTGTTCAGCTGTGAAACTTTGCAGTTTTATTCCCGATAACATGCTCTAGGGGCTGGACCAAAAACATTTTATTGAGATGTACTGCATTGTTGAGAAAATTGAGAATTTATTAAGGTGGCTACTTTTTGCGGTTCGTGTTTTCCAAAAAACCCTTGTTATTACTACAAAGGCACTACTAGGTGCAAGGTTTGTGCTTCAGCCCCTTCATAATGTTTTAATCTAAGAGAATACCAAATTTCAAGCTTATATCTTCTGTAGTTCCGTTGCAATCCTTGTTAGCAGCAACCAAAGGATGCGTTTTTTGACAATTTGACAAAATCGGCCTTAAACATAAAACTTAATGTCAGATAAGAGGTCCCATCAATCTAATGGGCTTCAGACTCCAAAAACAGTGCCCAATGTCTCCATTTAGTGTTCTGAATCTCTTTCTAATGGCCTTCAATCTTTTTCTTCCTTTTCTCCATACTTTTAATGCTTTTCGTGGCAGACATTTTAATTACACGGTGTCAGCAGCAATCGACATCTGATTGGTAAACTTACAGGAAACAAATTAATGCTATAAAAGGGCAAGATTTAGACATTTCCTCCTATCAGTTTGGTGTAAAAGAGATGCATGGCTATCCTAACAAAATTATTTGCTGCAAAATATGTTGTCTTTGAGCATCTTGGCCATGTAATGCTTATTAATTGCGTCATTTGAATTTTGGGTTTGTCCATGCAAGCATGTCTCCAAAAGACTGTCACTGGTATTTACTGTCATTGGGCATGAAACATACACTGCTTTGATTTAGTACAGAGATGATTTTATCAGAAGTCTTGCTCAATCTTGAAAAGCTGTGTCAGTGTGACAGGCTTTATCAAAAGTTTTGCAGCCATATTATAGATTCAAATTTTGGTGAAGGTGTGTTGACAATTTGTGGCAAGTGGCAATACATATGCATACATAGATGCCAGGCACAAGCCAAATTCTCTGATAAAGCCCATTGCCATATTCACATTGATTTTACATGAATGTCAGCCAGGAGCTGAATCAAACACTTTCTGACGCGTCCTCCATCTTACAAGTTCTCAAATGTCATGTCAAAGTCACAGACAGGTAGATGACATCAGAGGCTGCAGTGTGCCTTCTTGCAGTCTAGGCAGACACCATAAGGAAACAATAATGCCGTGCCATCATGACACCATTTCTGGGGCCAGGGTAGATGAGTGAACAGATCAGTCAGGTAGACTGAGTTCCCTGGCTGCAGCTGATGATTCTCCTGGCGGCCTAACTGTGAAATATAATTGCCTTCCTGTGTTGGGCCTAAACCAAAAGCATATGGTGGTTCTCTGCTATTCCAGCCTGTTCAAAGCTTGCCTCGGGTTTCGAACAGTGCTGCAAAACTGTCTTCTTCTAACTCTTGGTCTTCTGTCCGCCTTCTCGTTGAAATCAGCAAATGAAATAAATGTTTGGGAAAGAGGAGAGACCCATAAGCTCGCGAATTTCCATCGATAGTAAAGAAGTTGCATAACAAATGCCAAAACCTCTCTTTGGAGATGTTATCACTAAGAGGCTATGTATCGCCATTGATTCTGGCTTGATTCTGGGGCCTTTCTGGATGTTTTGGGGGTATTTTTGCGAACAAAATTGACACCAAAACTAAAAACATTCGTTGCTAAGGCGTTGCTATAGAGAAATTCTCCTACCCCTCTACTTGTAATACTTTGTTTCGAGGACAAAACGTGGAGATAACTAAGAGAAAATTCGAGAATCAGTTCAGCATAGATGACAGAACGTTTTCACCATAAAATATAAAAATCGACTTTTTTGACAATTTTTGAGATTTTAATGGTTATCTGCTACCTTAAGGTTATTACGCTTCTCTTTCGAAAGAGACCTTAACTTTTACCACTAAGCAAAGAAAACCGAAATGGCATCGAAAGACGTTTTAACTCTACGTAGTTTTTGGTCGTACTTTAGGGCTGATATTATTTAGAAGAGATTTTGCTCTTTTAGCATACAAATGGAACAGTTTCGACAATCATCTTTTGATAGACAAATGAAACACATCTATGTATTCTGAGATTCTTTCGTAGATGTATGTATGGATGCATGTATATATATATATATATATATATATATATATATATATGTATATATATAAAGTGAACGGTCATAGAGAAGAAGAGGGACAACATCTTTAGAGAGCAGGCATCAATTTGGTCTTTTGCGCTTTTTATTTTATATTTCAGTGCTAACTAGTTTCACCCACTAGGGCATCTTCAGAACAACATATATATATATATATATGCCAAACAAAAACATTAAATATTAAAATACAATAAATCTATTCAAAAAGATAAAATATAATAGCAGGCGTGTGATATTAACCCTATCAAGCCTAGGGGGGGGGGCTGAATCAGCCCCCCCCCCTAGCGGTTTTTTGTCTGTAGATTTTTACCAAGTGCACTTACAACACTGAAACTTTCTGACTTTTAGTTTTTATCTTTGTTACGATGTAAAATCAGTTTTTTGAAAAAATCAAACTCATTCCAGGGGGTAAACGTGACCAGTTTTCAAGAGATGTATGCGTAAAATTTTGAATAATTCCTCATAAAATCTACAGCTAATGTGATAAAATGATGAAAAGATAGGAATACGTGCTACTTTTGATGCTCTATCCAACAAATTAGCTCATTTATAATTTGAACGTATGGTTTTGCGGATTTTGGCACTACGCATGCGCGCATTCTTTGCATTCCTGTGTGATGATGTCATCACTTTTTGTTAATTTTTCTTCACAGAGAAAATACTATTTGGACATAGCATACAGTGAAATTGGACTGATGTCCTTAATGCTTTTTGTTTTCTCACAATTAACGATTGAAAATTTTTAGTACTGAACCCTATAGACTTTGAAAATTGAATAATGTGACGCCATGGAAAGGTCACGTGACATATCTAAAAATAGATTTCATTTTTGGGTTCATCATAAGTTGTTCTATACACATGCAAAGTTTCAAGGCTCTAGGTTGTCCAGAACAGAAGTAAATTAGGGGGGGGGGGCAATCAGCCCCCCCTAGGCTTCCTGGAGCATCAAATACCCTAGGCCTGATAGGGTTAAATAAAAACAACTATCTAATCTACAAATACCCTCAGGTAAAATGGCAGGGATAGCATTAAAAGGTCAGTGCTACCTTGTTTCCATAATGTTCCCTCCAAAGGTGTCAATGAAAGAAAAGTTTTAACCCTATTAGTACTGGGCGACTTTTTGCTTACTTTGTACTGGGGGGGGGGGCGTTTTTCGCCCCCTCCTTTTCTCCGAAACTACAAGAGATATAACAATAAGACTAACTCCTATTGTTCTTTAGAAAATTGGCTATTAAAATATAACAATGACAATTATTTAGTCACGTGTTTTGTTGCAAGGCAACCAAAAAACAAAGGAAAATTGCCAATTTTTTACCTCCTTAACAAGAAAAATTCTATTTGATTTACCTCATCCAGTTTTCTCCAAGTCTGTCTCGAATTGTAAGAAACATGCTGCAGATACATACTTTTGAGATATTTTCAGTCTCTATTTTTAGCACAATTAGCTTATAATTAGCATTTTCGTTCCATGTAGAGATTTTCGTTACAGTTATTTATCAGTCTTTTCCTTTTATCTAGTAAATATGGACTCAGACGTAATCAAATAAATAAATTGAAGCAAACGGACAAACATTTTTCATATCTTACTTTTATTCATTAGAGCAATTACGTCATAAATGTCAATGATGTCACAGATATTAAATTTTGCTGATGTCAGCAAATTTGAACTATGTATATATCAAATGAAACTACTCATCAAATGCAATCTAATGGTGCACGTTTGAGATCAATCGGACATAAGAGACAAAATCTATGGAGGTTTTAAGAATTTTTTTGTGGACTACTCTCCAAATATGGTATTGCTGTGGTCACGTTATCGGAGTTAGAACAATGAAATGTTAAAAATTCAATTGCCAGTTAAATTCTACTACAAGTCACAAAGTCTGGTGGTTTAATTACAGGCCCTTTTAGTGCAATGTAGAAAAATGTGATGGGGGGGTGAAAAACGCACCTCCCTCCAGTAGGAATAGGGTTAACAGAAGAAAAGAAAATTCTCATAGATGTGGAAATACTTCTAATGTGAACGTATTATGGATTAAAATAATAACAAATTGGGAGTATGAGAGTGTGTGCGGTGTTAATAATACACATATACATAATCTTCCTTCCTTTGCATATCTTTGACGATGTAATGCTTACTAGCTAAACTCCATAAATGGTAATAAATTTGATGCATACAACCTAATCTACCTGCTCTCTAGTCATCTCTATGTTGCGGATGTTAATTGAATTACTTATTACTCAACTAGCATTTTCATATGACCAACTTTAGATGGCAGATAGTTGTAGTCCATTTACATAGACAAAAATTTATCTTTCTGACAGCTTATTTTACGATTGTAAGTGAAGGCATCTCATCTCAACTACTCCTATCCATGAACTGTTTTAACAAACCTGTTTCATACACATTTACAGCAAAAATGTGTTGATAAGTTTCTTATCTAACGCTACAAGTGAATTTGGGGAATTTTACTACAACATTAAGTAACTGATAAATAATTACATTAATGTATCTAAACTCCATACCATTGGAAAGAAGGAAGATGGTGTTTTCAGGCAGTATATGTTACATCTATTAAAATCTTATCACTTGTTATCTAGATTATTGGTTATTCTTTTTCAGAAACATCTGATACAAGGCTGGTTAGTGCAGCAGGATAGATTTTGGAACCAACATTTATCATTTTCTTCAGCATTCAATTGAAATCAATAGATAGAGGTTGGTGATTGCAAACAAAAACAGTCCTAGGGTTAGGGCCTTTGCAATGGCCTTCAAATTATGTCACAATGTTCTATTTTGAAAGTCAATAGGTTTCAGCACTAACAATTTTCAATCATCAGTTTTCAGTAAATGAAAAGCATTAAAGACATCAGGCCAATTTCAATGTATTCTATGTCTAAACAAAATTTGGTCTGTGAAGAAAATTCAATGTGAAGAAAACATCAAACAGGAATGCAAAGAATGTTTGCTTGCATAATGCCAAAAGGTTCAAAACCATACACACAAATTAAAAAATAGCCATTTGGTTGGATAAAGAATCTAAAGTCTCTCAAAAATTGATCGCGTTTACCTTCTGGAACGCATTCAGTTTTTCCAAAAAATCAATTCATGATTGTGATAAGAATAAAAGCTAAAATAAAAGTCGCAAAGTTTCAGCATTTTAAGTGCCCTTGGTAAAAATCTACATACAAAATACCACTCGAGGCTTGACAGGGTAATATATTCCTTGACGCATTCCATTCTGGCCACCATAAAAGTGGTTTTAGCCATATAGTCCTATCAAAGTTGAAACAAGTTTGGATTAGGGTTTGGAGTTAGGGTTAAGGGTTGGAGTTAGGGTTTGGGTTTTGGTTAGGGCTTAGGTTAGGGTTAGAATTAGGGTTCGGGTTACGGTTTGTGCTTGTTTAGGGTTTGGGTTTTTGTTAGAGTTTGGGTTAGGGTTAGAATTATGGTTCGGGTTAGGGTTACGGCTTGGGCTTCGTTAGGGTTTGGGTATTGGTTAGAGTTTGGGTTAGGGTTAGAATTAGGGTTCGGGCTGGAGTTATTGTCACCGGTAGGGTATATTCTTAATTCTATGTGTGTTTGTGTCGTTTTACCTTATTGCCATCTTTATTCAATTGATATTGTATATTTTCTTATTTCTATGATTAGTGTTATGGGTAGCTTATGATCAGCTAGGGCAGAGTAAAGAGCATCTGATGAAGTCAGTGTGCAAGGACAGATTGCGCAGAGTTGTAACCTAGATAACTATGTCCTCCACTCATGTTTTGCCAAGCATGATAGGCAACTTTTGAATAATATAGTATCCTGTGACGCTCTTGAAAATATCATCTTCCTACTCACCCTACTTTTTCCCCTAACCAAGCATTTAACCCTCATTCTTATCGTAACTCTACAAAAAATGGAAAATCTCCATTCTGTTCATTCTGATTGTTCATGTCTTGGTTGGCAGACTAATTTCACTGATATGTGAGAAAAACTTCTATCATTCTATTTAGAGGATCTATCTTATGTAGGTGCTCCCAAGATGCAACATTTTGCTGGTTGTAACTGCATCAGCAGTTTCATTTTATATTTCAAAACAATCCCCTACCGAGGAAATGAAAAAATTGTAACTCAGATTTATCCAACAATTCATTGCAGGTTCTGTGAACCCAAATGGAAACTGGAGAGTTTCATGCACCAAAGTTGCTTTCATTCTCAATCGGAGCAAACTGCTGATTCAAACTAAATGCTGGAAATTGTGCTGCCATCAGAGCTTGATCATTCGTCACTGAAAAAACTATGACTGGTATTATCAGATAAAACTTTGGATACCATACTTTTCCTTTGTGTTAAATATTTTTTGAAATTTTCCAAGGAGAGCAACGATTTCTGGTACCCCCCCCCCCCCAATTTGAATGGCTATGATTCAGAAGAAATGAATTTTTCGATTTGATAAGACCGATCTCAGGATAAAAAACCTTTAATCACATGAATGATAGTTGCAACTGATCTGCATTTGTATCTGATATAGTCTGATGTAGGTTAAAATAGAGAACAAACTCTTTGAATGTAGATTAATAATATGATATTGAAATTATTTGATTTGCAAGTTTAAGGGGTCAAAAATTAGAAAAGCAGTTTTTCTCGATTTTGATTGTCATTTTTAATGCCTTTCAAACAACACTTTTCAATGAAATTATACATCATTCGAAAGCTCTTTTGATATAGATTAATGATATGAAATTGAAATTATTTGATTCGCAAATTCAACGGGTCAAAATTGAGAACGCTGTTTTTCTCAATTGTTAATGCCATTTTTAATGCCTTTCAAATGCATCATTGGAAGCTCTTTTGATGTAGAGTAATAATATGAAATTGAAATTATTTGATTCACAAATTTGAGGGGTCAAAAATTAAGAAAGCTGTTTTTCTCGATTTTAATTGCCATTTTTAATGCCTTTCAAAAAACGGTTTTCAACAAAGTTATACATCATTCGAAAGCTCTTTTGATGTAGATTAATAACATGAAATTGGAATTATTTGATTCGCAAAATTGACGGGTCAAAAAATGAGAAAAGTGGGTTTTTCAATGGTGACTGTTGCGTTTTAGGCCTTTTTTCAACTTTGATGTGAAACCTTAGTTGGTAAAAGAGGTTAATTTGATTATATAATCTTATAACAAACTAATATAGTAATACAGGAGAGTATGCGATAAACCATGTTTGTCTGGAGAGCTGAAGTTTCTAGGATCCGATCTAAAACACCACACAAGTGGAACACAAATGAACACAAGTGGAACACAAATGAACACAAGTGGAACACAAATGAACACAAATGAACACAAGTGGGACACAAATGAACACAAGTGGAACACAATCGAACACAAATAGAACACAAATGAACACACGTAGAACACAATTGAACACAAATTGAACACTGATGTTGGTGTAAAAAACCAGGAAAATTTCTTCAAATTTCAAGAATTCATACCAAAATTGCTACGCTTCTCCAAAAAGAATTCTCAGAGAAATGTTTTCTCAGCAGAAAAGGCAGGGAAGCACGAGGGGCATTTTGCTCATTCAATGAAACATGCAACATTTTCAGTACAAAGGGACTTTACGATTTTTCATGGATTGTGCTTGACAACAAACGGAGTTTACGAAAAAGGCGTACAAGATTATTTGGGAGCGAGAGAGGGGAATGAATGAATGCCTTTCCTTGTATTCTTTTGCTGCAAGGTCGAAGTACCAAACTGAACTGGTTACTAGGGAAGTGAACGCTTAACAACGTTGTGTAGCTTCTTTCTACGGGGGGAATGCAAATATTTTTCATTCTACAATACATTGTTTACGCATAATTTGGTCTTTCAACGAAACAAAATATATTTGGATGTCTAACTTGGCTATTCAAGTGCGAAGAATGGGCTTAAGATCTTTTCAATCATTTCAAATGAAAGAAATCTTAGTAAGGATGGTTCCCCGGTCCAGTTTTACTCAATTTAGGCAAACTTGAGATAGTTGCACAGCGCTTCTGATGGATAACAGAAAGAGACGTGAATTTAGACTCAATTTACGATTAACACAAATGCTCTCTCACTCCCAAATAATCCTGTAAGCCTTTTTGATAAGCTCCTTTTGTTATCAAGAAAATTCCATGAAATTTCGTAGAAGTCCTTTCGTACTGAAAAAGTAGCACGCATCATTGAGTAAGATGCCCCTCGTACTTCCCTGCTTTTTCTGCCAAGAAAATTTTCCCCTTACAATTCTTTTTGGAGAAAGGTAGCAATTTTGGTATGAATTCTTGAAATTTGAAGACATTTTCCCGTTTTTTACACCAACATTTGTGTTCTACTTGGGTTCAATTGTGTTCATTTGTGTTCATTTGTGTTCCACTTGTGTTCATTTGTGTTCCACTTGTGTTCATTTGTGTTCCACTTGTGTTCATTTGTGTTCACTTGTGCTCCACTTGTGTTCATTTGTGTTCACTTGTGTTCCACTTGTGTTCATTTGTGTTCACTTGTGTTCTACTTGTGTGGTGTTTTAGATTAGATCAGTTTCTAGTGCAAATTTGCGAACAGAGTATCATTTGTTGATCTAATCAATAAGTTTCTGATAAATTTTCACTACAGTAAATCCCTGTATATAAGAACCTACTTTTTTGAGAGCCAGGCTGAAATAGGTTCTTATTTCAAAGACACTATGACTAATATCAGGGTGGATATGTCCTTATTTGAAGAGTGACTTGTGTAGGCCCTTTCAGAGTCATAAAAGAGATTTTCAGCACTATCACTTGTGTTTGAAGGGTTTTATAGACCTATGTATACCTAATTGGGGAGGAGCATCAACATTTAACAGCCAACCTGGGCCAAAATTAACTGAGTAACAAAAATCAAAAATCAATTTTGCTACCCCTGCAATAAGAACATGTACTTCATCAGACTGAAACAGATTCTTAATTGCAAGGTGCATAATTCAGGAAAAACAGCCTCTAGGTTCTTATTTTGGTAGGTTCTTATATGCGGGGATTCACTGTAGTGTAGATTTCTGACAGGTTTTTGTTGTTAGTCTTTTTGCAGGAAGAGGATTTATACCTAATTATCGTTTTATTATTTGACGTGAGGCTCTCATGCTTTTCAAGTGCGTATACCAAAACTTTATACTTATCTTCTGTGTATACCAAAACAGCGTGGTTCTCCATGGCGCACCTGATTGATGCAAGATGAATTGATCACATGACATTGATTGTGCAACAGCAGGTCCTTTTTCTTTGTTATGACGATAAATTGTCTTAATCTCAAGGGTTACATTATACATGGCTAATCAGGTCTGTTTGTCGTGACTCAATGCCTTCAATTTGAAGCAAAAACCAGCACACCATGGGCAATTAGATGAAGTACATTGTTCTTCCGGGTGATAAAGATATTTCCATTTCCTGCTATTTTTACTCAAGTTGAAGCCAATGACTAACAATAAAAGAACTTTGTGAATCAAATGAACAATCACTAGAAAAGTGATTATAAACTTTCATGGGATGGCACCAGAGAATGCAATTAGAAATATCCAAAGGATTTTCTGTTATTGTACTTCGTTCAGGACAGCAAACAATGCAAATCAATTAATTGCAACTGCATTGTTTGAGTATGAATTAAGCTACAAATTCAGAAATAGACTGAAACAAAACAATCATAAAAAGGAGATATTGTAAAAAACCAGACTTAGAAGCCCTGGGACCCCAGAGACCCCTAGGATAGTTATGAAAGTAATGCAAATTTCCCGCTCACGTTTGCAGCATTCTTGTACCCACAACAATTTATCAATTCTTCCTCATTCATCCAAATGACAAAAGGGGGAGTAGCTCGAGAGGAAATAGTCCATACAACACCAAGGACCTACCAATCAAGCTGTCCATCAAATATTTCTATCAGTTGGAAGTAAGCTTGAGACTGTCAGGTAGAAATTAGACTTTAGAATAAATTAGGTTAGAAAATGAGTGAAATTGCGCACTCCCTGTGCTTTGAGCAAAATTGGAATATTCCTTCGGCCATAGGGGCCCTTTGCTCTAGAACTGCTCATTGTTTAAATCTACTCTCAAAATCCCTTCTTTAGATCCATTATTCACCGTAAATAGCTTGGTAAAAGCTTTTTTCATGGATATTTTGATTAATTCTTTTACTTAACCCTATTTTGGTTTGGGGGGGGGGCAATTTTAGCCCCCCCTAGTAGATTTTTTTTAATAACTTTGCCAGGGAGAATTTTATAGCCATGCAACTTCTTGACTTTTTGCAACTACTTATTGTACAACTTCCCAAAAAGTTTCATTGAAATATTTTGACAAATGAGGGGGTGGTAGACAATTTTCTGGGACTGGCCCAGGAAAAATCGCAAATTCTTACATCACAATTATCGCGAAAAAAGTAGCAGAAGTGGAATATTTTGCAAATTTCTTTTGTAATGTAGTGTTATTTCAAGCATTCTATCACAAGTATCTTGTTTGGATGAAAAATGTGCTCCAAATTTTATTTTATCGTGACTTTCCTGATTTTGGCCAATTTTACCGCTTTTCTTGACCACACAAAGGAAAATGCTGACGTGAGCAAAAATGATGGCTATTTTTAGGTTAATATTTATATTTACAGGGAATACGTGCCTAAGGCTTTTAGCACACCAAATTTGGACACTCTATCCATTACGAGTCAAGAGTTAGGTAGGGGGGGGGCTTTTTTGCCCCCCCAACCAAAATAGTACTATCAAATAGCCCAACCACTATAGGGTTAAGTTCTAAGCTTTATCCTTTTATATAGATGAAAAATCCTTGTTTTGATAGAAGGAATCTTTGCTCCGGCAGTACTCTTGTGTTTAGAAAATGAGCTCTTAAGATTCTATGGAGTACAAAGATAGTCCTAGCACTGATTTATTGTTGATAAAATTAATTTCTAGGTTAAGATCGAGCCAGCTAGTGTGCTGATAATTTTACTTTTCAAGGACCATTGTGCTCACTTAGTGTTGTATTTTTAACATCTCACATAGCAAAAGCACCAATAATTCAGTCTTCAATCGACCTGCATTGTCTCGCAGGCAACATACCAAGTTGAGATCCATTTATTGCTTAAAGACTTTTTAGCTATTCAATCCAAGGATTGAGTGGCTCACCAACTTCTCCTAACTTTGACCATTTATGGACATGTTTTTTTTTGAGTGGTAGAAAACAGCAATTTTTGACTATCTAAGCTAAATTTGATATGAGAAATCGTTGTTCCTTTGTCAAGTGTCAGTGGGATTGACGTTCAAAGGAGAAGACATTGAATTTCTGGTTCCTTTTTTCTCCATGATTCTATGACGCTTTGTTCTTGAGCTTTAAAGGGTCAAAGTTAGGAGTAGTTGATGAGCCACAGAATCCTTAGATTGAATGAGCTAATAAGTCTATGAGCAATAAATGCATCTTGGCTTGGTATGTTGTCTGTGGGACAATGCAGATTGATTGAAAACTGTATCGTTTGTGCTATTGCTACGCAAGATTTAAAAAAAGGGGGTACAAAGTGAGCACAAAAGTCATTGAAATGTAAAGTTATCATATCTCTTGCTGGCTCGATCTTAACCTACTCATCAATTTTATCAAGAGTACGTCAGTGTTAAGACAATCTTCGGACTTCATAGAATCGTAAGAGCTCATTTTATAAGCGCAGGAGAACTGTATGAGCAAAAAGTCCTTCTATCGAAACAAGGAATTTTCGTTTATGTAAAACAATGAAACTTAGAACGTAAGTAACAGGATTGATTCCAGAAATTTTTCCTCTGTGTTCAATCAAATATTGGAACTTCTTGGGACACCCAGTAGATAGAATACAAATATACAGTACAACTTCAGTACAACCGTAGTTTTTTATGTGAGATGTAGTAAAATAGAGCTTCATCTTTGACGAAGTATTTGGAGGATGGACATAATCCAACAACTAAGAATAATTCTGGAAAGCCTTCATTTTGCAGAAACGCACTCTCAATCTGCAAAATTATATCTTGGAAAGAAACATTAAAAGTGACTGAAATCGATCAAATCATAGCTAATGGAAGTCATGCTTAAAAAATAAACCAAGTGAAACCACCCAAAAACTTTTGGACTCTTGATTGAGAAAATTTGTTCATTATTCTACCAAAGAACGTCTTGACTTGTATTTATGTCCGACATTCTGATCAAATCAGTTAAGGAAAGGGTCATAGGGTCACAACAAGGAGGCACTTCTCGCCAAAAGGGGGCATCAAGCCGAGTTTTCATCATTAAGGGAGGGGCAATTGCCCCTACATGCCCCTTTAGATCCACCACTGGCAGAAACACCACAATCAATCTACAAACAAAGAATTTTCCAAAGTGCAATAAATGTGGGTGAGATCAACCTAAATACAGTTAAACTTTAACCCTTCAAGGAAACAGGCTTTGATACACCAACATTAAACAAGACAAGTGTTATTTTAGAGCTTATGTAGACTTTAGGATTTTCTGCAAATTGAGACTAAAGGCTTTCCAGAACCATGCTTATCTATGCGTTAGATTATGTACTTGTTTTCTGAATATTTCGTCAGAGAGAAAGTTTGATTAAGCTAGACCTGATATAAAACTCTCTACTGAATTTATGGTTCAGTTCGTTGCTTTCATGTTTGTTTTATGTCTTCTGTCTGCTGCCTTCAGTGCTTCTTTAACAAATGCCCCTTACAATCAGTTGGCACACATTGCATGTAGCCTCGCAACATACACTTTTGACTTCTTTCAAAATGTTCAACCTTACTAAGGATGCTGTCAGGAGATTCCAAAAGAGGTATGTTACAATCCTTGAGGTAGCTCTTCATCCTCGCGTTACAGTCCCAAGCATTGATGATCTCAACTTTGGGAATATAGCTCCAGATGCTTTCAATATCAATGACTTGGCAAGAAATAAATGAAAGCCTTTTGAGCATTGGTGCTGTTATGTTCCATGAAACGTCTCCACCAGTTACCTCAAGTACCCTGTAATGTAGAGAAAACACCTGTAAAAATATTACATAGAATTGTAAACTGAATTTTCCAAAATCGAGACTTATTCAGAACATAGGGTTTTTGCGGTTTTCTATGGATTTCGAATTTCTTGGGATAGACAGCCCTTTTATTCTTCTACCTACTTTGTCTTCTTCTTATTGTTGGCCAATGTTAATGTTCCCCCGTCGGGTTCAGCTACGCATCCACACTAATCAATATTTTTTCAATGCCTTACTGGCATGTTTCTGGCTGGTTCCACTTTTTACTGGCCTGTTCCTTGCTTGTTCTACTTCTCAGAAAATAACCTAATGGCACCTCCTCATACCGGGCCTGGTTCACATCATAGTCGTTTGGGTCGTTAGGTTTGTGCAAAAGGATCCAAAGACAAAGACTCAAATTTGGGTCTTTTTGCACGACCTTAACAACCCAAACAACCTAGTGTGAACCAGGTTTTAGCACTGATGCTTAAAGACCCTCTGCTAACCATTAGGCTTTGCGCGCCGCGGAGCAGCAAAAGCACGAATGGAAGAATGTAATCAGTCTAGCAATAACCGGTGAGGAAAATGGCGGCGGTAAATGCATACGGTTCTCCGATCAGGCAAGAAGATCGAAATGAAGGACCAAGTGACAGCGAGGAGGAAAACGAAAACAAACAAGTTATTCAGGTAATTCCTTAACATTATTCTACATTGTTGATTATGATAAATTTGCAAAGCAGTTATTGGCTAGATGAATGATGTTGAGATCTTGTTTTAAAGCTTGAGTAAGGCCTAGACTATGTCACAGAGTAGGACTAAGCCGAGACCGTGTTAAGTATAAAAGTAATAGACAGTACAATATTACGGTCAAACAGGGTGTGCAATTCTAGGATAGCGGCTCGAACCCATACACCTAAAGATGCTTTGAGATCTTTTCATCAAATTTTATTACATCTTTGATTCTTCCAGAAACTTCTATTGTGAATAAGACCTCATCAACTCCAATTCTGTAGACTGACAATGAATATCAATAAACTTGAAGTTTTAATTTCAACAAAAGAAGTAGCTGGATGAAATAAGAACCAATTTCAGACCAAATACTTATTAGTTTTAAAACCTAGTCAGGCTGACTTGCAAAAGTGTAGGTTCTCATATCCAGGTTTTTGCAGTATGCATGACTCAGCCCTTGTTGAACTGGGCCATTTCTTCTTTTATAGAGGCCTACATGTTGTTGCAAAGGTGTCTGCTCGAAAAAAAGTGGAAAGCGACCAGGATGCCCCTGCAAAGATGCCAGAATTATTTGTTGTGCTGAGTGCCTTTGTGGGAAGAAGAAAGGTGGGAAAATTACCCAAAGGTGTGCAAATGGAAAGGTATGATAGCATGCATGAATACAACTTCTTGTAAGACCTTGGGCACCTCCAACTTTTCGCAAAAAAATGGATGTGAGAATTCAGTTGTAGCATGTACCTCATATTGAAAATTGTACCTCTACATTCTACAGCTACTATTTCCCAGAGCTCTTTCTAGATGTTGGTCAATACATCTCTGACTGTCTTTGTTGGGATTGACTGGTTTTATGGAGGATCATCATCATTTCAGTCAAAATAATTATCATGCTTGTGACATTGTCCATATTTCTGATATGAGCTGCACTCCAATTAAATACTTCATCTGCTTTATTTTAGCCCAATTCAATTGACCAAGAACAAGGACTGCAGCAAGAACCTGCCAACCGTGCACAACGCAATGGTCATGTGGGTATGGAACAAGAGATAGAGAGAGCAAAAAGACAAGTCCAAGTATGATGTTCACACATTTCAATGTTTATGTTTGTGAGAGGATTCATAATATCAGTACAATTATGAATTCAAATAATTCATTGAACTCCCAATAAGATATTGCATGTGATCGCTCGTGATAAATATCATTTTCTGACCATATTTGCTGGCAATACATCAATCTCCCTTCTGTAACTTTGTGTGACAGAGTTTCTTTAGACTTTGTGCTTACATGAATTTTCAACAATTAAGCGTTTCATACAATACTTTCATGTTCAAAGGTCCGAGTCCACAACCAAAATTTGGATGTTTCTGTAATTCATAAAGAACATCATACTCATATACAGTACATCAATGAGAACATGGTATCTTGACTTTTTTGTCTGTTTATGATGTTGGCTCCCCAGTGAAAAGTTATTGTTTGAGGGGAATACAGACAGCCATGCTGTTTGATGAATGATAAAAACCAAGAAAGATGGGACAACAGACTTAGACTATGCACCTATTTGTATATGATACATATCAATTTTATCAAAAATTTCCTTATTGGATGTAGTCAAAGACCTCTCAATGGAAACTCTGGAAAAGCTTGTTTTGGAGTTGCCAGTGACTGGTGAAGGAAGTCTAGACTTTGTTAAAGATCTGGTTCAGACCATTGAGCATCCTGAAAATGTATTTCAAAGGCCTGGTTGTCAGGATTGGTGCAAATGTGGCAAATGTGAACCAATGGGAACGCCTGAAGAACAGATGTGTTGTAACCGTGTAACCTGTGCACAGTGGGCACGCATGAGGACATTTCGCAAAAAATGATTTTTTGAAACTACATTATCCATTATGATATCCTGCAAGCCCAATGAGTGCATTATTGAATAGAAAAGACAAAATGCATTTATCTTTTTCCAATTAAGAGATATTGCAATTTGAATTTGCCAAAATATAGAAATTTTTTCACTTTGATGTAACTCTTCATTTTTTGGATATTCATTCATAAAGCAAAAGAAAATCATTTTAAAACATAATTTTTGTGATCAATTTGATGTTATGATTGTTTACATCCTTTTAGAATAGGAGTTCGGTCAGAATTTTTCTGTTTTGTGCCAAATTTAGGCATAGAAATGCAGATTTTTACGAAAAATGTACGCATTTTTGGGTTAAATTTGTCCTTTCTTTGTAAATAGCTCAAAAGGCCCAAATTTGGCCCATATAAACCATATATGATTCTAAATCTATGAATTATCAGCTTTCAGATGAGCTTAACCAAATATGGGCCCAATTTGGGCCTTTTTGATAATTCAATAAAACAAGAAATTAGTCCCTTAGGAATTCTGGAAACGCCTGTAGCAAAAAAGCTTCAAGGTCACCAATATGTCATTTGAACCACCAAGTCACCCTGATTCTGAATTTGAACTTCATTTCTTCATGGATTGTGTACTTTGTTAATTATACGCTATCCATTGTACCAGAAAGACATGCTTTTTGCAAGTCTTTGTTGGATCATAGTTCATAAGGTGCATATGTTTCTGACAAATTTATTGCAGATTTGATATTAGGAGGCACCGGAGTCTCAGATGACATGTAGTTAACTTCTGACTTTTTCTAATGCGGAGGTTGCCTAACTCCCAAAAGAGCAATTCATTCTTGCTGAGGGTGTAATATGAAAAAAGATTCACAGAAACAATTGCCGGTTTTTTAACTGAATAAAACATCAATATTTTAGTTGCCAATCTTTGATAAAATGTTTATTTAAATAATTGAAACAGTTGCTGCAACTAGATACCTTACAAAATCTAGCTACTTTTGGTACATGTGAAATGTCCTCATGACCCCCTATTTATGCCCACTGTGCTGTGTGACAAACTACTACATGTTTCGCAAACTTTGTCTAGATCGAGATGTATTGCAACTTAATATCACTGCCCGTTGTGACATAAGAGCTGAGGCAATGAATTTCACAACAAATTCATTCAGAAAAGCAGCCTACCGCCAGTTTGCCTTGTGGAAGTATGGGCGTCTAGGCTACCATAATCGCAGAATTTTGCCCTCATGTGTTGTGACTGCAATTCGCAAAGTCTACCCCTCTCCTGATGACCATTATATGGGTTTCAAACAAAGATAGTTGAAGTGTAACTAAGTGTGAGGCCATTGTATATGATCAAATGTAAATTTTGTCTTGACAGCATACAACACAATGTTAAAACCTCATACATTTGTGCTCTCGGTTTTTTCCTGTTGTTCACTGATAATCATACTGTAGACACAGGCTCTTTGGACAAAATTCCAATACTTACCAGAGGATGTTGAAAAAAATGCTTCCGCTTACTGCATGCCCATATAGACCAGGCTGTACTGGCGCTAGGTACCACTTTTTGGCGGAGAAATTGCGACTATATTTTTTGGATAGCCACACACATTGGTATAACGAAAATCGATGGTAAACGGGAAGTCTGTAATGATCTTGCGCGAAATGCGTCAATTACCGTTGGGTACTTAGGCCCAACGCGCGGTTTTTCTAACTTCCATTTCTCTCTTAGACAGCGAGTGCCTATGATGCTTTGTATGCCATTTCTTGATTGCAGAAACGTGAATCACTTGCAGTTGATGAACCTAGCCTTCAGAATGTAAAAATTTACCTTATGATGAGATAATTTGAGCTGATGACGTCATTTTATGTGACGTCATTAACGCGAAAAGAAAAATTTTGCATCAAAATATGCATAAAATTCTAGAATTAACCGCTTTTGGTCGTAATTTCGTTTATTCATTATAAATACAGTTCAAGTTGAATTTTCCTATTATGTGGGCACCTGGAAATGCCGGACAATTGCAAACAACGGACAATCGAAAAGATTAATGGAAAGCTTTACCCGCGATATCAGCATTTCAATGACAATTGTAGCACGATTGTCAGTAGTACTTCTTTGAAAGATTTTGTTACATGCTTCAACTATGTCACAACGCTATAAAGTAAGTTCATTCTCACAGGAGGTTAGAATATGGGAGCTCAATATTCTTCATTATAAGACGCGGCTACGATTGTTCAGCTATTTACGTCTTCAGGTCGACTTTGAATAAATATCATTGTTCGTCGTCACTCTCCTCGTCAATGCCATTAAATTCCTCGTCTGTCTCGAATGATGGATCAAAGAGAATACTGTTGATATCTCTTGGAAAAGCAAGATCCATCCAATGAATTTCGAGCTCTTCGTTCCAACCATGCAGGCTGAATTCTGGTACTTCCAGCATTGGCTCGTGTGATGAATTCCAAATCTTAGCGACGACATTTGCTCTTTTGGAATGCAACAACAATGTTGACTGGCAAGGTGGAAGCTGCGATATATCGATCACCTTCTTTTGGTTGATGTGTTTGCGTTCAAACATTTCGCTCCGAACACTGTTGACTTTCTTCTTTCTACTGCCATACAGGAGGCATACGAATTCCTCGAGGGCGTCAGCTAATTCTCCGTGCAAATCCCACGATAAACCAAGACAAGTAAAGGTATCAATAAACTTTGGATTTTTTTTGACGACTTTCCAACAAGCTGCTTTTCCTCTTCTGAAAAATGACGATATATAATCATTGCCTGCGAAGGCGTGAAAACCCAGCATGCATTTCTTCATAGGATCGGACATGTCGATATCGCTGAGCCAAAGTCCTTTTCGGTGCATTCCGTTTCCATAGTCCAGGTAAATTCGGTCCTGTTCATCCAGTAACTTGTTTAGCATAATGACGAGAATGTCTGTATCACCGGAGGGTGATCTTATGATGACTTTCTTGGGAGGATGTGTGTTTAAAGCGTGGCAACAGTGCAGTATAAGCTTTGTATCAGCCTCCTCTTGGTTGCTAACTAGTTGATCCTCAATTTCACACGAAGCATGTGTCACTTTGCGACAATCGTTATCTGTTGAGAAGTAGATCTCCTGACAGCGTAGCAAGTTTAATGCCTTCGCCTTGTTTGCAATGATGGTATCGCGCATAAGACATATCAAGCGTCGTTTGTTGTCATCGTTTTTCATAAAGTCACTGAAATTTCGTGGAATCTTTGACTTATTTGATGAAATAATGACCTTGCTAGAGATTCCACGTGCATTTCTTTCTGCTGATTTTAGAGACACTTCTTGGTATGTATCTGCGACGATATCAACTCAACTGTATCCAGATGGCAACTGCTTTAAAAACTTCCAAGTAAGATCTTCATATGTTTCCGGTATTTGTGTTATTCCCCTAAGACTTGCCATCATGTCGACAATGAATGCAGATACGATTTCTTTTGGAGGTTGGCTTTCCCTTGGGTGTAACACTGGCCTCTTTACTTTCTTCAGAATAACTTGAATTAACGCACTTTTTGATGTAACCCTTCTGGAGCCGTCCGCATTTGCTAAGCTGAGCGGAACTGGGCATAAAGGGTACTCAAGTGCCTTTTCAAAATCGATAGCTTGTCCACTCTTCGCTGAAATGGAAAGTAATGTACCCAAGATATTCCGGTTGACTTCAATGGCTTTCACTTTCTTGTTTTCTTCGATTGTGACCTTCTTGCTTGAACTACTAAACAGAGCCAACTTTCTTCTTTTAATTGGATCATGAAACTTGACTTGACTAGACTCTAGGCGCTCTTCACGGAATTTTTGGCTCTCTTCCTCTCCAACGCTCCTTGTAGATAGTATTTCTGCAGCAATACGGTCATCAAGAGCAATGCCAGAACTCAAATTGACAAGCTTTTCTTTATCAACATTGACACCAAACGGGTTAACATATTCCTCTTTCAACACATCTATGATGCGAGTGACAAATTTTTCTGACTGCAGGATCTGCGATGGTCGTAGAGGTTTATAAGTGCTGGCAGAATGGTTGACATCTGCCAGACTGAGAAGTGCTTTGGTGTTTTCTGCTTGCTCGGAACGGTTTAATGTCCACTTCAAAATAGCTGAACTATCGGCAGCAAAGGACTTGATTCCTCCTGATGTTTTCGCATCTCTGTTGATCGTTTGTTCTCCCCTCTGATTAATAGCGACCCGAATGGGAAACGACTCTTGGGCTTGCACTGACATGCCATTTTGCATGAGAAGATCTTTCAACCCCGGATACATTTTCTCAATGTTCTCCATTACCTTTACATAGTAGGAACCATAGCGAGCGTAGTTCATCTTCTGGAGTGCGAAATAAAGTGGCAAAAAGAATTTCCAACACTGAATTCGCATTTCAAAATCGTTGTCTTGAACAGCTAAATGAATCAAATGCTGAGTTTGCATGAGATCCAAGTAAAGAAGTAGCCAGAAACGTGGCGTTTTACCTAACTTTCCATTGCGGATGCTTTCCTTGAAATCCTGGTACTGTGCTACGAATGTGGCATTGTTACTCAGCACATCTTTGTAGAAAGAGTCCGGCACTCTTGCTGCAGTGACAAAACTCTCTGGAATGGAAGTGTTGGATTCAAGGAGGAACCTTTCAAGCAGCAATCTTTCTAGGGCTTCTGAAAAGGCGCGGTGTACTGTCCAAGCACGGTTGTAGTGAGAACCTGCCAGAACACCATTGAGACTGCCGCTAGAGCATACTCCAGCTTGGAATATGACATCTTCGAATCCAGATCCTTTGATGATTTTTCCAATTACACCAAAGTTCTCCTTCATGAAGTGGAAGTCTCCTAAGTGTATGAGAACGTTTTTGAAAGTAGTAGGATAATTCCACAGCATCCTCTCTGCATTCATTGCAGCACCGACATCTAATGTGACGTTTACATATGGCATATTCACTTCAGCGGCAAGTCGTTGCAGATACTTTAGGTACCGATAGATCGTAGCAAATTCAGTGACCTTTGCATTGATGGGGGGCAAATATGTAAGAACGGTTTTCTTGAGGCTACTTGAAGAATTTATCTTCTTTACATGTGTTCTCCAGCCAGAGTACGTGGAGACAGTTTGGTCTGTTGAATTCAGTTTCCGCATTATGATCCATAACAAGTAATTGGCTAGATACGGAGATTCTTGAAAGATCTCTGTCACCGTCGATTCAACGCTGAACATCGTGAGGAGTGGCTCTCTTTTTGAGTCTACAATAACTTCAGGAGGTTCAGTTTCCAGAATTTCCAAAGATCGCCTTTTACTTCTTGGGATGTTGACTTGAATACTTCGGTTTATTGCCAACGGTGACTCCTCTTGAAAAGCAACCATATGTGTCGAGTTAACTGCACCATGTCCAGTCTGTGTCTCTAGATTCATGTCGAAATTGTCAACCCAGAAGTACGTTAGTACACTTTGGGTCGAGGACACTGGTTTTATTGGAAGGGCACCACTGCTACTGGCAATCTGCTGTGCTGCTTCTGCTTGGGCTGTTTCGATTTCACAAACCAAATTGTAATCAATGCAATGGCCTAGGTGATTCAATACCTGGATTGGTACTTTTTGCCCTGTTAGATTATGAAGTCCGAGACCAAGAAGGAAATGCTTTGCAGTTATCGTTTTCCCACGTGTTACTCCGTGGATTAAATCCGAGGAATAGGACCGAACCAATCTATTTGCATTATCGCGATTGGGATGATCTTTATTCTTTAACAAGTGACTCAAAAAGAACTCCAAAGTTTCTGGCGGCTTTCTTGCATCACACGAGAGCTCCTCGATTCTTGGGGGCCACGCTAAATCTGAAATACTTTGAGCATGCTCAAGTATATCTTCACGCAGACACTCTGCAGCTTGTCTTAACAAATGCTCGCGATCTTTAACGAGTGTATGAGAAATTATGGCGTCTGCACTTATAACAACTTCAGGGGTGTTTGCATCAACAGTTAGGAAATGAAGCTTGCCTGGAAAGGTTGCCTGTATCTTTGCTTTCAACTTACTGCGATACCTTGTGTCCTTTGTATGAGCACCAAACTGATCATGCAAAATATGCATTGATATTGCCTGATTTTGGGAAAGGATTTTCTCCTCTACACATTCCTTTACTCGATCAAAGTCCCCCACTGATCGTTCGTTTTCGACTGGTTTCACAGAAGATTTATTTTTTCGCGTGTACTCCTTGTAGCAACTTTCATGGTATTTGAACTCTCTTGCAATCAGATCGGCATCTTTGATTTCGAAAAAGAGGCTCTGATCTTCTTTTGACTCTGCAGCTTCCTTGATAGTTTGAACAGCTTTTACCGTACAAACAGTTATTGGGAAGTGAATCTTATTTTTCTTCATTATTCTATACTTGCTGCAAAAATTGCATTCCTTTGGGTAGACATTGCTAGATGAGCCATGATCAGCTGTTTTTGCTCGCTTTGGGCGTGATGCGAACGAGGAGCTTTCGCCGTCAAATTTGTCTGAGGATAGATTTCTTTCTTTCGCGAGTATCAAAGTGAACTTTTTATAGCAAGGAACAAGGTGTACACCATGTCGAACTGGGTCAATTTCTTTGGGTACAAGTTGACATTGATCTGCATGTTGATTTGGACCACCTAACGTCTCCCGAAGACTTTTTGCTGCATAAATTCTCTCTTTATTGGTAGACGATATTTCTTTTAAGTTACTGTATTTAGCGTCTCTGATTTCGTAGTGAACAATACAATTACGCTCATCCATATCTAAGAATAAAGGTGAAATTTTTATAAACTACAGCCCTTCGATTCGAGTGTTGCAACTGCTTTGCCATAAGAAATCGAGCTTTAAGACGACGTTAAACGAAAGATAGACATATTGAACGATAAGGGCTAATACTCACCTCACAATTTAAGAAACCATCTTTGATGAATCAAAACTTCTTTCTTAGACTAAGGCGGAACTTGGAAATTATTTCACATCTGTCTTCTCGCGAAATTTGAAAATGTTTGAACTGTGTTCGTTTCTTTGCTACCATATGGCGGATTATTATGTATCAATGTCACATTCTTTTGATATTGTATTCCTTCAATTCCCAAAAGTATTCACTTTGTGGCAAAAATTTTAAAAGCAGCGTTGTGCTTTAAGGTTTTACATTACTGTTGCACACTGAGCATGAGGATGCAAGCACTTTAGCACGAATAAAGGAAATGTGTGTTCGTAATTTGCGATTTTCCGGGATTTTTCCAATTTTCCTTAGAGAAAACGAATACAAAACCTGGCGCACATATAATCGATCAAGATCAGCAACGGAACGGCCAAATGACTCGCTCCCAAGAGAACTATTGCAAACTTTTCAGCGATGACGTCACTAAAATGACGTCATCAGCTCAAATTATCCCATCATTAGGTAAATTTTTACATTCTGAAGGCTAGGTTCATCAACTGCAAGTGATTCACGTTTCTGCAATCAAGAAATGGCATACAAAGCATCATAGGCACTCGCTGTCTAAGAGAGAAATGGAAGTTAGAAAAACCGTGCGTTGGGCCTAAGTACCCAACGGTAATTGACGCATTTCGCGCAAGATCATTACAGACTTCCCGTTTACCATCGATTTTCGTTATACCAATGTGTGTGGCTATCCAAAAAACATAGTCGCAATTTCTCCGCCAAAAAGTGGTACCTAGCGCCAGTACAGCCTGGTCTAATAGGACATAGAGCAATTCTAAGATTATAAGCATTGTGCCAAATGGTGAATAACATGACAGGCCATAAGGAAAGCATAGGTTATACTCTATAGCTCATATTTTCAAAATATCTGACAAGTCCAATTGTAGAATGAGCCATCTAATTACAAGAAACAGGTCATAGACTTTGACACCCACCTTTTCACACAAATTTAAAGATTTGGAACCTATGCCCATAAGAAATGGTACTTTACATTACATACAGTACCGCCTTAAGTCCAATTTGACTGCTGAGAAAATTTGTTTTTTTTGTTCATTACCAGTACAATTGTTGGAGTCATTCAATAACATGGTAATGAAAACAAACAGCATTTTAAAAGCTGGCATATTACTTCCATCCTAGCAAAGGGATCTGAGTACTATATTTGCAACTATCATTGCCTTGATATCCCAGGAGCAGCGACCTGTCAGATAGGGATTGTGTTGTTGGGCTTTCTTATTGGTGTGTCATGAAATATTTGGCTAAAGTGGAATAACGAATTATTGCTTCATAGAGACCAGCAAAATATCAGGCATTTGGCCTTGACTGTTATGTGGCTTCATTGATTAACAAAAATTTTCAGTGCTTCTTTGCAATCCTTGACTTTCTCTTCTGTATCAGCTGACTCGTTGGTGGTGGCTTATTAACCAAGTCTAAGTTTGGGGACACTAATTTTGGGTCACTTGGCACCCTTGAAACCCTCTCCAGCACAGTATCTTTCATTTCAGTTCGTTCATTGACAATTCTAGCAAGGCAGTATGGGACATAGCTGTATGATTTCTTGACCTTCACTGGCTCTGCATGAAACTGTCGAGTATTCTTATTGTACTTTCTTTTAAAGCACAGTCTTCCATCTTTGGTTCTAGCTTGAGGCCTGTTAGCATGCATGTTGTGGTCGATTGCAGCGAGTGCCATTCTACACTTGAAAAAGGGATATTCAAAGGCAATCCTCTTTGGAGCATGTTTTGTCAACGTGCTGTTAAAGTTTTCAATTCCACCTGTGTGCCTGAATTTTGTGTATTTATCCAAGTTAGCCAAGAACTTTGGATCAAAAACTACAGCTCTAAGTTTTTCTGTTGCCACAGATTCTTTGGTTAGGAATGTCTTTGGTTCCAACTCTGTGAGAGGACCATGATTACATGATGACTCTGCCCATACATACATGATGTATCACACCAAACCAAACATCCTTTAACTTCTCAGCATCTCCATTGGAATTTTCACAGGCATACCAAAAATGGTTTACAATGCTGTCTATCCATTCCTTGATACCTGTTGCATTCCTTTCTTTTGCAGCCTGGTGCAACTTCTTTGAAAGACTTTTTGCCTTGTACCAAATATCAAGAGAGTGTTTGAAATCTTGTAGCTCTGGATGTACAGCTAAAATATAAAACCAATAAGAGGATACAGCAAATAGCATTTTCCTACATATTCTGCCATTTCCCAGATATCGGCAACATGCCCTCCTAGCTTGGCTTGTTCATGCCACTCCTGCATACCCATGTTATTCCATTGACTTTGTTAACCTTGAAATTGTTTGTCTCCTTCTCATAGTTACTAAATGTAAGAACAAATACTGCACGTAATGCCAATAGCTTGGTTTTGTAGAATATTGATAAATAGATTGTGTATAAATCAGCTTTATGGTTATGTCAAATAACTGAATTATCATTCTGACCTGCAAAAAGTGGACTCTTAAGGTGAACCCAATAACAGTAATTAATAACACAACCTACAACACCTTGCATCCTTCATAACTGGCACAACATTACCATGAATGTGCAATGGTAAAGAGGCTTGTCCATAAACAGAACAAAGAAAAGACACAGAGACAGTAAAACAGTTCATTACCTCTTAGTTCTTCCACCCTCTTCATTATGGAGCTTGAGGCATCAGTAGTAATTTCACTAATGTCAAGGCTTTTCATCAAGCGAAGTAAGATCCTCGTGAGTCCTTCTCTCTCCATATTAGTAGACACCCCACCAGTTTCTCTCTTATCAAGTGTCTCAATGTCAACAATCAAATTACTCACAAGATCCATCAAAACATAGACACAGTACCGTGCAGAAAAGCCTGGTGAATCATTTCTCCCATCACCACCTAATACGGTGCTACTGTATGCTCCAAGCACCTCTAAAACCTTTGCCTTCATGCTATGCCACATATCTAGAACAACAGGTGTTATAAGTAATCTTTGATTCCTGCAAAACACAGTCTGATCAGGAACAGCCAGGCCAAGGAAATCTGCAAACTGAACAAATTTACTGTAACTGTTGCCAGACAGTATGATACATGCTGTTATCAGCAGATCATTAACATACACATCAGAATAGTGTGATTGTGTGGCAATCTCTGAAGATACCCACATTCCAAAATGTCCTTCTGTGCAAGACCATCGTAATTTCACAACAGCGCCACGTAATGTCTCATTGAATTTCAAATCCTTCCCACATAGCTCATTTCCTTTCAAAATCTCTTTACATTTAAAGCCCTTCAATTCTTTGAGTTTTGATAGTGAGACAATAAGCCTGTCACCTTGAACATTTGCATTTAATGCAGCTGCATCATTCAAACTGTATAAAGAATTCAGTCCATCAAGTAATTGTTCTTTTAACTCTGCAGCATTTGCTTCAGCAGGTGCATCAATTTTCCCATAAATAGTGCTTTGCAATGTTGTTTGAAGGTCCATTGAAATTTCTTCACAACTGGCTTCTTGGCTTTGCAAAAAGTATGTCCTATTGATGTCAATCATGCTATCTTCAGTAGAAGCTAATTTTTCAACTTCATCAGGATTTGGGTTTTCATCTTCACTGCTGCTATCAGCACTATAAATCTGGGAAGCTCTAAATTGTTGCATAGTCCCTTCAACGAGTGTGTCTCTAAAATGGAAATTTGAATTTCAGATGAATTCTGAATTGTATCCAAAAATCATATCAAACAGACTCTTCTGACAATCATAACAAACTTGCTTTCTGTATCCATATGAAAGGATGGAATTATACATTTTGAATTAAGTGGAGCTGCCACAGTAACAAGCCCTGCTGTGCAGCTGTGCGGAGCCCATTGCTTACTATGTGCAAAGCATGATGGTTTTTGTAGCCCTTAAATAAAAATTAGCATAGGGTTTTCAGAAGTAGGAAAATATGAGAACAGCTTAAAATTTCTCAAATAGTTTCTTTCTGATGATTTTTCACATATATCCAAGAATTCTAAAGGGGGTTGTCAAGATTTTTAAGCCCTTACTACATTTTTCAAAGAAAAAACTTGCACAAACCTATTTATGGTGTCTGGAGTGAAGGAGCACTTTTCACTGTCTGAGTCACTCTCTGGCTCTGAATCACTTGCTGAGTCACTCTCTGTGTCACTCTCTGAACCTGAGCATTCATCATCGTATGGATCTCCATCTTCGTCTTTCAAGGTCAATGCAAGTAGTCTTGAAGATATGTTCATGTCTACCAGGGTACTTCCATATATCAGTTCAGTGCTATCTTTATCATCCTGGTTTGCTGGGATAATACCAGATACATTTCCAATTAGACTGAACTCCAGTTCCTGTCGACTTTGTTTCTTTTGTCTTGGAACTGCAGGGGTTGATTGATCCGTGGTGCCTGCATTAGAATACAAGACATTTTCACATGAGCATAAAAACCCACTCCTTATATCAAATACTAAAGGGTTGATGGAATGCAAATTGTAGCTTGAGTTCTTAGCACAGAATCGTACAGGAAAATCCAGGTCTGAATGCTTATTTTTTTACCCAGTGTATAACACCAAATATTTACAAAAATAAAATAGCTTCAGAACAAGAAATTAAACTAGATGTCCAACCACATTGCAAGGAGTCAAGGAGCTAGCGGTTGTATTACCTACCATCGGTACTCTTTAGTTTGATTGGAGTTGTCAAAATTTCTGCTTCCATGTCAACCGAGTATTCTACATGGTGAGCCTTTGAGCCTTGAGCCCTCGAGCCTTGTATTTCGAGTCTCAAGCCCTCAAGCCTTCGAGCCTTGTATTTTGAGCCTCGAGCCTTCGAGCCTTGCATTTTGAGCCTCGAGCTTTGCATTTCAAGCCTTGAAGCCTTAACGTTTCAGAATGAAATAAAAAATGAGGAAACAATATTTAACAAACGGTGCATATAAATTTCAAAAAATTTAACAGTAACGTTTAAGTTGAGACTAATGGTGAATGGCATGAGAATTTCATTGGCATGTAGGAATGCATGCCAATTCATTGGAAACTAGGCTTGCCGCGCGGCGTACCGAGGTATTCTTATGAGTGGAATTTGCTGCCTGTTGTCATTGATAGCTGTTAATCACATTATTCAACCGGCTCCAGAAAAATGTCTTTCTTTTGAGACCCCGTTCCAGGGAAAACATTCAGTTTAAACATATTTTGCAGGATTTTCCAGAAAACAAATAGAGATTGAAGGGCCATTCTGAGTTAGAAAATCGAAAGAATCTTAGTCATAAGAAACTTTAGGTTAGGGTGTGAAAATAAACATTAAGGTTGTTATAGAGCCTTTGAGGAACTCGTAAGAAACTAAGAGCACTCAAATTTTGATAATTCTAAGAAACTTTCAGTACTGGCCCAAATTCTTAGTTTCTTAAGAAAAAATTTGCATAATATATCAAAGACAGAAATAGTGTGACAACCCAACTCATGTTGAAGAACGGGGATACCCCTCCTTGTAAAAAGAGGAAACCCTGAGAAAGGGCTAAACAGTGTCCTTAAAAATGATAAATCGTACATTTCTCACTCTCTGGAAAGCCATCCCCTCTCTGAATTTCTCATATTTGTAGAGAGGAAACATAGCAACGTTATAAAAGGACAATTTTTAGTCAAATCAACTGCAAAAAGCATTTTGAGGGATGGGAAATTGGGGAATTTGCACCCGACCCCCTCCAGCCCCCATGAAACCCCCGGAACTGAATCCCTCTCCAAATGGGTCCCAACCCATCCCAAGCAAACAGGGATCACGTTGGGATTTTGAAAAAATCAAATAACCCCTCAAATGGGTTTCGAAGGACACCCATTTCCTGATGTCATGAGTCGCAAAACAACAATGGAATGACAAAGGATTTCAAGCTCAGCACAAAGGGAAACAAAGGGCTCGCACAGCTGAAAGTGGGGTGTGGAAATGCCCCCATAACCCCCTCACGGGGACGGTAACTGCCAAAATATGCCGTGATAAAAAGGTAGGGAAGGTTGGGCAATGTTTTGATGTTAGTATTGACATCGGTGAGGTTGCAGTTCTTGCTATCGAAGTGTCTAAAGAGGAAGAAACTTTGAGGCGACGGACAATGGGAATGAAGCCACATCCGACTGCAACGAATAACATAGTAGATTTAGATCTCAATTACTCCCCCATTGAAACTCTTACATGCAACTTTCCCACTACATGCAACAGAACCATTACAAGCAAATGATAGAAGTACCATGAACTTCAACTTCAGTTAAAAAAGCCAGATTGTCAAGTCATTAGCGAGTAATTGGCTAGTAGTGATAGATCTCTCACATACACATGAAGCACTTTCTTGAAGTATTTTCTGTGTAGCACATTCTTTGAAATCGGGCCTGTTCGGTCCTTGAAAAAAATATGTGATGTGGCAATTTTACAAATTCACATGGATCTTAGCTAGTGCCTTGCACTTGAGCACTAATTGATCTTTGCAAAAAGAATCCTTGAAACTTGAATCCTTGATGTTTGCAAACAGAAGAACCTCAAAGATGAAAGCCTGTAACTAAAAACATAACTCGAAGGCTCAAGGGCTCGAAGTAGAAACCGAAGGCTCGAGGCTCGAGGGCTCGAGGCTCAAAGTACAAGGCTCGAAGGCTCGAGGCTCGAAGGCTCAAGGGCTCGGAGATTAGAAGCACTCATATCAACCGGGGAATGTATCATCACTCTTCTCGTGTCTTGTGCAATATATTGGTGGTCTCCCTTTACTGTTTGCTTGTCTCTATCATTTCTCACAAAGTTCTCTTGCCCCAACTGATTGAGCAGAAAGATGGCAAAATCGTTGCTCGTAATCAAACGATTTTTGTCCGGTGAAAGTTCTTTCTTTTTCTCGTTCCACATTCTGAACGTCGACTCGGCAAAGTACACCACTCTGCGTTCCTCTGGGCGTCTTGGACGACCAATTTTTTTCCTTGAATCCATAAAACGTAACTTGCCATTTCCGAGCGCAATAACAACAAACAGTATCAGACTTTCAGATAATCTGAAAGTCCTTTCGCAATGCATTGTGGGACAGCAACAGCGCGCAAAGCGTCGTGGTTAGCAGAGGGTCTGTAAAATGTGGACTATGGATATATTTAAAAACGTGTTAAAGTTATGGCTGAATTCTATTCAGTAGGATTTTCCAAACAGACGGAACTCGTGCAATGAAACGTTTGTCATGGGCAACATCCTATTCAAATTACAAGTGACATACTCATGTAAACAATAGATTTGAGTCAGCTCAGAAATTCTCCAGAGTGGAAATCAGTCTTTAGTTGCAAACCAGCAAATAAACATGTAACAGCAGGTTAACCAAGTTGCTGACTGCATTAATCTCAGGCTCAGGCTAATTTACTCAATCAAGAATTATTCAAACATAAATTCCAAATTCTTTTTCTTGTGAATGGGGGAATTTCTGGTCAATGGGAACGTCAAGTTGATAAATGCATTGTCAAGCCAATTTGTGTGTGGCTCATTGAGGGAGTCCCCTTCACCACCCATGAAGCAGGAGAAAGGCCAACAAACCTCCCTGGTTTTTCGTTGAACATGAAAATGGAATGTAAGAGCTCATATATCCATTTTCAGATTTCTAATTTCTTCCCATAATATGCCAAGCTGTAGGTTGAAATACCTAGCATGTAACCTTTTTACCAACATGCACTGTGTTCTTTAATCGAATTCCTATGGAATCGTTATGGATTCTTGTCTATTCGACTTGACAGGTTTTGCTCATACAGTGTGCAAATGCAGGTGGGTTGAAGTCAAATCGCAGTTTCACACTTATGCTTTTTATGCAAAAAATGAAGTCAAATTTCGAAGTCAAAATGGAGATAAATAGTAGCAGCGGAAGCCCCCAGGAAAATTTTTGTATCCATGCCCTGCCTTTTACTTTGAAGCAGAACACATCTCATGCTCACCATTAGTGATAAGAAAAATTTCATAATTTTGTGGCAGTATTCTATGAATTAAAGCACAAGGAAATATTTTGAAGAAAAATCCTGTGATTTGGCGTAGAATGCATACTCTGATTCCATATTTACCAATGTTAAAATGGAGGGTTTGAAAATTTGGTATAAAGTATCTTATGGATTTAGAGAGAAGAAAATTTACAACGCCATCTATGTCGTACATTTCTTGATAATCAGTATTTTACACAAACCAGATGTAAAGTTGGGTAAGCCAAAAAGTTCTCACTCTTGAAAATTCAAAGGACCAAGAGAAGAGTACAGAGTGGTTTGGAATGATTTAACTTCTACTTGGTAGTTGGTAGTTGAGAGATTGAAGTATTTTATAAACACTGAAAGTATAGGTAAATTTGACTGTAACAAAATTTCATGGCTTTGATTGCCCGAAAAAGGCTGAAAAAACTTGATCAAATGAACAACAAACTCCTCGAACAGAACAATAAAGCAAGTACGATTTTCACAGATGAGAGATATCGTATGCATGTTTGTTGCCATGGGATTGAAAATCTTCACTATTTGTTTTCCAGCCTATTTCTTTTATAAGAAGTCTTGAGGGAGAACGCCTTTGCGGACTGCTCTATGTGAGGTGATTGCTTATGATTTGATCAAGTGTTTTAGGCCCATTTTCAGGCATTTCGCAAGAGAAACATATTTTGGGTGCTTATGCCAGCAGTTTGGTTTGATTTTTCAATACATTCCCTGGGTGCAAAATTGGCAACGATTTGAAGGCAATTTCGAAAATAGAATCCCAGTAGAATGCAGTTTTGTGATTCTGAATGTCCTTCAAGCAAGTTTGACACTAATAAATATCTGAAAATAGCAGTGACTAAAAGTGCATGCACAGACACTTCTCAGATTACACGTTTTTTTATAAGAAACTGGTTTATAAGAAACTAATACTAAGATGGCCAAAATTTTAAGAAACTCTTGTACTATGTCTGAGAGGTGCTAAGAAACTTTTCAAAGTTAAAAGCATGAATTTTATAGCAAATAGATCGTTGAACCTTTATTATTGGGCAATATTATCTAACCAGGGGCGGATCCAGACTATAGCAACCTTTGCGCAAGCATAAGTCAGATTCTCAGAAACTTCAATTCAGTATTCAATACGTCATTCTGTACATCACAACGAATCAAACATCTATTTCATTTTATTGTCTGTATCATCATTGAAATGTGTGCGGAAGAGCGTAATCCCTTTGTGTGCATTTAATTTCACTTGACGTCATCGCCTATGACTAAGCCTTGGCCCTTCTTCACCCCCGTTTTGAAAAAATTTCCTTTCCTTTCAAATACAAGTAAGCATATTTTACGGGCCAGCATGGCCGAGAAGTCATTGCTATTTTCTTCACTGTATTCCAGAGCATAGGTGGGTCCGGATGTTGCTCAAGGAATTGCCCATACATTTGATCTGCATAGGTCTGTCAGCCAATGAGTGATCAGCTTTGGATCACAAAGTTTAGGCGCGAGCATAGGTGGAATTTGAAGTAACGAATAAGAAGCCGAGTTGACTTATGCTCAAGTTCAAGTATCCAATAGAAATCCAAGTTGACCTATGCAATTGTTGTGCAAGTGTCCAATAGAAATCTAAGTTGACCTATGCAATTGTTGTGCAAGTGTCCAATAGAAATCCAAGTTGACTTATGCAATTGTTGTGAGACCACAAAACCATGTATTGCGCGGGTGAAAGTCAAATAGTTTGAAGAAATGGATGTTCATGGCAAGGTTTTCCCGTTTCTTCATAAAATACGCACTATTATCGAAAACGAAAACTTAGAAGATGGGAAGAGGAAGGAAGAACTGAATTTGGTTCGAGGCAAACTACAAGAATTGCTAGAAGCAAGGAAGTTGGAAACCCACATCACCGCCAATGCTGATGATGATAGGCCTAGGCCATACGTGTTAGACTCTGCTGCTGTAATACAATTTCCAGCAAGCCAAAAGTCCAGAGCCACTAATTTGCGACCAGCGAAGTAAGCTTTACTTCTTCACTTTTAACTTACAATTTTGTCAGTAAATTCTGTCATTTATGAAGTCATTCGAAGTTCAATATACTTGTATTTCAAAAAGAACTGTGTGGGGGGGTGGGTTTGGATTACAATACATATTTTACATATCATTGGGTAGTTTTTTAGACGTGGAATTTGAGAAAGGAAGTGGTGTCAAGTTTAGAGCATAAAGTTTTGTTCACATTAAGGGATGAGAATAAGAAAATGATATGTTATCATTTTATTTCATATCTTATGACACTTTACTTCTGTCCTGGGGAGTCGTTATTTTGTTATGATGACAGGTATTAAACAACTCTGCTTATAAGGTTATTAAGGAACTCAACTCTCAGATCTTCGAAAAATTAAGAAACTCCGAGCCTGGGGAAAATTAGTAAAGAAACTATTATCTTAGGCAAAGAAATCCTAAGCATATCCTTTACTTATTTTCATTTTTTCCTGTATCATGTTATCCAGAACATACCAAACACTGGGCAGCCTTCAAAATAGTTAATATTTTTTAAATGTATGCGGGTACAGGAAGTAAACGTGAAGATTGTTATGGAACCCTTGGAAGCTTGCAAGAAACTCTGATGAGAGAAGGTTTCAGTGCTGGCTAAAATTATTTGTTTCTCATATTAGTTTCTCATATTCTCATATCCCTTTAAAAACAAAATCATTTATACGATACTGAATGTCTGAAAAACAAGTCGTTTATTTGCAAAGTGTAATTGAAAATATGTTTTTCCTCAATGACAGTCTTCAGTGTCATGCAGAAGTGCAAATGATGTTACTGCCATAGCCTGTTGACTTAAAACAGGTCCGTAGGAAGCGGGGGGAGGGCAGGGGGGGATCAAGCCCCAAATAATGCTGAAAACAATGTTTCTATGGCCCAATCATAAATTAGATTATCTTGTTCTCTATTTTTTAAGAACAACTGCCCCCTCCCCAATCAGCAACTGCTACGAGCCTGCTGTAAATGGCACGTATTCGCTCCCTGAAGACTGAAAGGATTTGATGTCAGGCCAAAGGAGGCAACTCAGATGGGAAGATGTTTCAAATGTTGTAAATGTTCGTTTGGCTGGTTGATACTAAGTGATTAAATGAATCAGCTATTTTATCTATTTAATCCAACTGCACGGGCCTTTAGCCAATTTTCCTTTCATCGTGTCACTCGAAAACATGTCCAACTTTGTCCAGTTTCAGATTTTCGATGTCCTTTATTCAAGAAAGTAACTGTTCACTTTCACATTTCTGAATACCCTTACTAGTAACTTTCACATTTCTGAATACCCTCAATAAAATGACGTAAATGCTTTTTTTCAGAATCAGTCAAGATGGAAACTCTCTTTATAATGCATGTTCGCGTGCAGTTGTTGGTGATGAATCAATGTCCATTTGTTTAAGGTGTCTCACTAGTGTTGAGTTATATCTAAATGCAGATCATTATGCTTATCATACATTGTTTGAGAAAGTTGGAGAAAAGTCAGGCCATAAAGATGTCCTTAAGTATGGATTGTCAGTTCAGTGTCTAGAATCTTACAACAGTGACAATCCAGTAGCTGCGATACATGCAGAAGCATTGTATAATGGAGAGAATTATAAGCCTGGTTCCTTCGTTTGCTTGCTGGGCTTGTCAAGTGTCCTTCGGCAGCCAATCGAATCTTACTTCCCTATTGCAGACGCAGACGATTTTAGTAATGATGAGTTGCTCCTCAACAGTTTGATACTGCCTCGACTTGATCTTGACCTGGATTCTGAAGTGATTCATATCTTTCGGTGTGCGGGGATACCTATCAACTACCTGATGTCAGGAAATTTTTCGGAAGACAGGAATCATTATGTCCCTCTGTTGCCTTCTAAGATGGTCTCTGATGAGGTGATGAATCCCCCCACACTTAAGAAGACATCAGCCAAGGCTAGCAAGGTCACCGGTCATGCTGTCAGCCGATTACTTGCTTCCTCCTCGACAATTGCAAACGTGGGAAAGCAGAAGGCTGTCCTCATACCACCATCTGGTTTCCTCTCAATAGGTAAACCATTGTTGCCAAAGAACCCTTGTAGTAAGGAACTTGAGTTATCCCAGAAAAGGAAACAAACGTCGATATTCGACACCATGGTTAAAAGGAAACCGAAGGAGATTGATCTCACTAATGTGGATGTGGTGTTATCAACGATCGCCAATCCCAAATCCACAGCAACGGTAACATCTGCCATTTCTTCATCAGATCACTCATTTGAGGTCTTAAGTTCGAGTGTTGCAATGGAAAGGGGAACTTCTGAGAATGCTCCTGCAAATGCCACGTTATCTGTGAGAGACATTGACATAGGCACCTACTATCAGAGCGTCCAGTCTCTCTCAGACAGTCAGAAATACAACCTCCTGCAAAATACATGGAAGCCTCCCATGTCTTACTCTTTTCCTTCTAACTCGTCTCGCAGAAGGTTCCAGTTCAAGTGGTTTTCTGCCTTTAGCTGGCTGTCCTATTCGGCTGTCCTTGACGGTGCCTTTTGCATCAATTGCGTTTTGTTTGGGGGAGAAAGCAGCCACAACGCATCAAAGTTGACATATCTTTACAAGCTGCCTTTTAACCAGTGGAGTACAGCGGTAAAACGGTTTAATGATCACGCCACAAAATCCCCGGTTCACGAAACAGCAACGTTAAGGGCAACACAGTTCCGGGCCTGTATGGAGAATAAGGCAACTTCCATCAATGTCCAGTATGATGGAATGATTTCGAAAATTGTAGAAACGAATAGAAAGAAACTTGTTCCTATTGCTGAAGCTGTCATTCTTTGTGGCAGACAGAATATACCGTTGAGGGGGCATCGCGATGACTCCCAACATTATAATGAACCGAAGAACAACCCAGGAAATTTTCAAGCAATTTTGCAGTTCCTCGTAAAGTGCGGAAACAACACGATATTTGAAGGGCATATGTCAAATGCAGCTAAGTCTGCCACATACCGCTCAAAAACGACCCAAAATGCAATCGTTGGTATCTGTGGAGAGATGATCAAAAAGTCCATCATTGATGAAATCAAAATGGCAAAATTCTTTTCTGTCCTTGCTGATGAAGCTGCAGACGTCAGCAACCAAGAACAAATGGCACTTGTGCTCAGATTTGTGGACCAAAATTCCCTCATTCGAGAGTCGTTCCTTGGCTTTTGTCTCTGTGTCGAAGGACTGTCTGGGCAAGCAATTGCTGCCAATATTCTACAGGTCATCAGAAACCTTGACCTTGACATTAATCTATGTCGAGGTCAAGGCTATGATGGGGCTGGTAATATGGCCGGGAAATGTAATGGGGCTTCCACAATAATTCAACGAGAATATCCGAAAGCACTGTACGTTCACTGTAAGTCGCATGTCTTAAATCTTTGCGTTGCAACATCGTGCAAATTACAGATAGTAAGAAATATGATGGGGCAAGTTCGTGTTGTCAGTGAGTTTTTCAATGTGCACCCTAAGCGGTTTGCTGTCCTGAAAGAAGAAATTGAGTCCCTGCCTGATAAAGATCACAAGCATCTTCTTGATGTCTGCCGAACTCGATGGGTTGCGAGAATCGATGGGTTGGGTGTATTTATTGAGGTGTTTGAGGCAGTCATTTCATGTCTTGAATCGATCAAAAACAACGAAAATCGCTCTTGGAATCCAGAATCCGTCAAGGATGCTAATGGTTTATTCTTTGCCACAGTGTCGTTTGAGTTCATCGTGTGTCTAGTGATCGTTTCACGTTTGTTAGATGCCACTAGACCTTTAACCAAGCTGCTTCAGTCCCCTGTCCTTGATGTTGTTTCTTCTGTGCAGAATATTTCTCTTTTGTTTGCTGTGTTGCAAAGATTGCGACGAGAGGTTGATGATGTGCACAAGAAATGGTACGAAGAGGCAGTTAAGCTCGCTAGTACTGTTGGTACCAGTCCTTCCCAGCCTAGAATCGCTAGAGTACAGCAGCATCGTGCCAATACGCCAGCTGACTCCCCATTAGAATACTATCGCAGAGTGGTTACTTTGCCCTTCCTCGAACATCTCACGAACGAAATCGAGAAACGTTTTTCGCAAGAAAATGTTAATGTGCTTCATGCCTTTTATGCTCTACCACCAAAGGTTGTTTCTGACCCTAGTTGGTACATTCACTTTGATAGATTTCTGTCTGTGTACAAAAACGATCTTCCTGAGCCACGCTATATCTCCAATGAGCTGAGAACGTGGGAGACCAAATGGAAGATAACCCAAGGGACACTTCCATCGAGCCTAGCTGCTGTTTTGCCCCTCATTGACAGAATCACTTTCCCTAACATGTACACTGCCCTGCAGATTGCAGCTACTATCCCCGTCACATCGTGCTCTTGCGAAAGATCTATTTCAGTTCTTCGTCGTTTGAAGACCTATCTGCGTAACACAATGGGCCAAGCACGCATGAATGGTCTTGCAATGATGAATGTTCACCGAGAGATACCTCTGGATACCAATAAAGTCATCGATCAGTTTGCACGTGAAAATCCAAGACGCATGAAGCTACGGGACATTCTTTCGGAACCTGTCGATGGTCCAGGGGACAGATAAGCTACTTTCAGTCAGTTATGTCGAATTTGTAAATAGGTGGTGCAGTATCTCTTATCGAAACTTTGGTGGACTTTAAAGCTGTTAATTCTCGCTTTTGTGACGAGTTTCGTGTGTGAACTCGCAAGGTGCAAGGGATTTCTTTACTTGAGTGGCAGCGACGACGTTGGCAATTCTTAGTAAATTCTTATGCTCTATGTTGATTATATTTCAATTTCTTGCGTGTTCCGCGCAGAATTCAAGTGAAGTTCTTCCTGAAAAGAACAACCTCTCTTCGAATGTTACAAAATGGCAATTCAAGAATCTTAGAAGATAATGCTAGAACTAAGCATACGACTATGTGTTGAATCCAAACTATCCAAAGGAGATTTTTATTGTAGACAGTTCATTCAATTTTTTCATTTCATTTACATCAATAGAGGCAATAATTTATGTCATTTATGAACTGAATTAGGGCTTGCTGAAATGTGAAGCGTGAAGGTCATATCAAGCTTTTCGTGGGAAAATCGCCAGACCCAATAACACCAACAGTAAAGCAAATGTCGTTACTTCTAAATCAAAATTTGTTAGCATTGCAAGAATTTTACATCTTGATGTAAGCGAGATCCATGTGCATGCCCAAAATGGCTGAAAATAGAGCCTAGGGGCTGCAGCATCCCGTGCCTTAAACTCAAGTTACTACAGAAAAAACCATAAGGGCGTTTCCCATGCTAAAAAGGGCGTTTCCCATGCTAAAAAGGGCGTGGCCCCAAAAAATTTTTCTGGGGGCTCCGCCCCCAGACCCCCGTTTGGGCATAGGTCAGATTTTCGGCTGGATCCGCTCCTGATCTAACCATTTGTGTTTTTAACATAACAGAACACTGTTTATTCCCATATGATGCTTTGAATATCAAGAAACATATCTGTAGCAGTGTTAGCGACCACATTGACAATTCATGCATTAAAAACTTAAGAAACCAGTTAAGAAACTTTTAGTACTAAAATGGACAAAATTTCATCATAAATTAAGAAACTTTTAGTACTATGGCCTGATCCTAGTTTCTTATAGAAAAACGTGTAACTGATAGTAGCACACACCCCCCCCCCAGTAACGACCCTGCCGGACCTTGAAAATGCAGCGGGGAAATTATGAGAAAACATACATTTTCAAACATACATTAGAAATACCATGTCGGGGAAATGAAATTTTAGGCTATCATCAATCATGGAACTTGCATAATTTTGACGGGGAAGCAAAAATTTCCAGGGGGAAACAACAAAAACTAGGCGGGGAAAGTATTTGAACTCAAAACTTAGCGGGGAAACAAGTTTTTCAGTAATCTTGGCGGGTCATCCTTCAACTATGGGGGGACAATACTTCAGTGGGGTCGTTACTGGGGGGTGTTAGCACAGACACTATGAAGGAGGAGTTTTTTCAATGAGAGCTACTTCAATAAGATGACTTCAGTCAAGGGGCACTTCACTCATTGGAAAAAGCGTACGAGATTTTTTCAGGACAAAAGGATTTATACGGATTTTTGATGGACTTTTCTTGAAAACAAAAGGATTTTGTTTATAAACGAGTATCACAGCACATAGAGAGTAAGCACAAGGCTATTTCATCATCTAAATTTCCGTTGAAAAAATTTGCCCGACAGTATAGCTCATTTTTGAAGGCTTTTTCCATCAGGCTTCCATAGACTCTCATGATACCGATGTATCACTCTTCCGGGAAAAAGCGCATATAACATATCTAAAACAGAAGACTATTTAAGGGTGAATTTGTGGACTTCCCTTGGATGAAAGAGATTTCAGGGGAAAGGTTGATAAGCTTTTATGGAGTGAGTGTCTTGGAGAGAAAGATTCCTCAAACATCAAAAGCCTCACAAACCAAACAAAACAAATATAAAACAGCAAGCAGGTAATCCTGAAGAATTGATTTGCTTCACCCAGATAACACTGTCCTGAAAATACGAGAATACTGTACAAGGAGAAGATCGTAAAAAGAAGTGTGAGGTCGAATGCTTAGCCAATTTATACAGAATACCACGAGAGAGCAATGTATGTGTTCAAGGGATTTGTTGGGTGAATAACAAGATTTTTACTTTCTTTGCCCCTTGACACATTGTCTGTGGTAGGTATTTTGAATAATGACCAACTTCAATAGTTGATCAACAGTCAGGTCAGGTCAGGTCAGATCAGATCAGATCAGATCAGATCAGATCAGATCAGATCAGATCAAAGTTCAAATGTTCGTATGACTGACCTGAATTTCGTTTGTAAAAAGAGCCAAGGGAAGGAACGAAGGCATTTGCATAGGAATACATGGAATGAAGTAATACGCCAACTACTGGTTTGTTATTCAGCAGACTTTGACCAATTTTATTTTGTGCTCAACATGAAGATGCTGTAGAAAGAGGGTTGACTGGTTGACCGCTGAAAAACGCACCTGGAAACTGAAAATGATAGACATGGAAGGTATTTGATCTACTTAACTACATCTGTGCACCAGCTGCTTTAATTCTGTGTCGTTTTAGCAGAAAACATAACTATTTCATTCTTCCATCTTTTGGTTTGATGATAGAATAAACAAACAACGCAAAGCGAAAAATAACTTGAATAATCGAAGAGTCAAGCGACGCGACAATCACTTCAGACATAACGTACAAGATTCTTGGGTCCTAAAGGCTCTCCAACCTTTGAAAGACTTTTGAGATATTATGGTTTCTGCGACCGTTTTCGGAGATTGTTAAAACTTGGGGATTTCCAAGAAAAAGAAGCCTGTTTGCATTCTTTAAGATTTTTCAAGATTTTTAAGGATTTTTAATGGCTTTTAGGATTTAAAGGAATTTTCCGAAGATCTTGTGACTCAATCACTTTGGGAGGGGTGGGGGCGATTTCAGGGATTTTCTTAAGTTTCCAAAGATTTTTGGGATTTTTGTTGGGATTTCTAAGTTCTGACATAGATGCAGATAGATCAGATAGACTATGGTTCCGGTGAAGATTAACCACATTTTAAATGTTTTTTGGGATCATTAAAGATTTTTTATGAAAGTTTAAAAGCCTTTTGGTGTGATTTGCCATAAGTGAGGTGAAAGAAGCATTATGTCATCTTATGGGCTACTGAAAAACCCAAAAATATACTAAGTAAACAGGAGATCTTTTTGGAGCCAGGAATTTTACGAAGCGCTGCAATGTGCATAAAACTAGAAGCCTCCATTTTGCGAACAATTATTGACTTATTTGAAGGTAGGAGCCAAAGGGGCAGGGAAAGGATTATTTGAACAGCTACGTGTTATTCGTGAAACTTTTGAGACAGCTCTCGCCAGGACCGATGATCCAATATTTTATTTGCGCAATCTCAATCCTACTTTTAGGGGCACACCACCTCCCCTAAGGAAAACAGGAGAGCAGCAGACAGAGCCCATTGTTGAAAAACCGGGGGATGGTACTGAGTTTGAGGAAGTAGATGACGTGAATGGGTTTTTGCAAAGATTAAGACAAAGAAACAAAAGGGACTTGAATACATTGAACGCAAAATTGGATGGGTATGATAAATGAGGCACCAGTTATCGCAGAGACACATGACAAACATGCTGATTAAGGCATCAAGGGTAAAAGCATATCAACTGCCAATCATAAGTAGTGTACCAAAAATAGTATTGTCGGGGTTGGTATAAATGTGCATGTGTTAGTTTAGTGAGTTGAGTTAGTAGTTGGGGTACAATGGCAGGGACTTCGGTCAGCAGCCCGTACCCAATCTATCGTCAACAACTATAATTGTAGGCCTACTATGAAATGATGATGAATAATAAGTAAAATAAAACTCTCTCGTCTCCTTATTATGGCATTACTCTGAACCACCGATGATGTGCACCGCCGTCCTTCGAGCCCCGTGTACCAGGTGTTACATTTGGTGCATTAGCGGGGAAAGCATTAATACAACATTTGATTAGTCCACCATTGATGTCATACCCAGACTTTAGTGGCCCATTCATATTGCATACAGACGCTTCAGCATCCTTGGAGCTGTTCTTTACCAAAGAAAAGATGGAGAGCTGAAAGTGATTGCATATGCATCGAGGTCATTAACACCTGCCGAAAAGAATTATAAGCTCCACTCTGGGAAACTCGAAACACAGTTAATTCAACTGTGCCATTCATAGCAGAAAAAGGCCCCGTTTACACGATACCGTTTTCATTTCACATCGGATTGGGTAAGGCAATCCGATATGAAAATTTCTCCTGTTTACACAATGCCGTTTTCGTTTCATAGCGGATTGGGGCTCTGTTTACACGATACCGTTTCGCCTTGCACTGTAATGATTTCACCGTATTCGGTAATGGTTCCACTGCGCATTCTGCGCAGCTCCCCTAATGGATTCGAGGCTAGTATAATTGATAATGAGGTTCCGTACTGAGTTGATATCAGATTTGACCGTTTACACGATATCGGATTGGTTCCATGCCACTTTCAGAGCATTTTCATTTGAAAACACGAAAACGGTATGAAGCATATCGGATTGGTGCATTCTTGTGTAAACAGGAGGCCAATCCGATATGGAATGAAAACGGTATCGTGTAAACAGAAGGCCAATCCGATATGAAACCAATCCGATATGAAATGAAAACGGTATCGTGTAAACGGAGCCAAAGACACAAGGTCATCGAGTTTCCACTGTGAATGGCACTTACAATGTAAGTTAGTCTCTATTTACAATAGAACACAAATAGCACTTACAATATAACTTAGTTTATTTACATGAAAACACAAATATGAAAAAAACAATTACAACTGACAAATACAAAACATAAGCAAAAGAGAGAATTATAAATACAATTACAAGATGTATGTTGCTGCGTTTCAACTAACTGTACTGAATCTACAATTGTTTTGTATTTTTGATAAAACAAAATGTTTCCTCTATGATCATTTTGTTCACACTCACATCGAAGTCAGGTTTTCCAAAAAGGTGTAAATTACATAGTGATTTGGAGTTCATATCCGAAACGTTGAAATCAAGAATGTTTTCGAGTTGACCAAAAAGATCTTGCCATATAATATCATACAAAGGGCAGTGCAGGAGAAAATGTTCATTATCCTCCTTTGATTTACCGCAGTCCCAAATTGGGCTTAAACAATCAAAATTGTGCCGAAATTTATGCTCATTTAGATCATTAAATTTGACATGAAGTTTTGTCAATCGTTTAATACCAGTGATATCATCAACATTGAATATTGAATCCTCGATGGTCTAATTATGGCCAAAACTTTCCTTTTAAATTCACCAAGAGAAGCCAAATTTTTGATCTCATTGTCGAGCAAATTCCATTCATAAAGGACGTTTTGGAAGTAGGTGCTTGAAAAGCGAACAGTTCTTGGAATGATTGGATCATATGCCGGCACATGTCTGAGATTGTAAGAGATATTGCGCTCGGGGGGAATTTGTTCAAATAGATACTGGCGAGTCGATGACATTTTTAGGTTGTAAAAATGACATAAACGTCTATTCCACCGTCTGTCATAAAGTTTTCCCATCCCAGTTCCTCATAAAGTCTTTGCCTATTGGTGCCTCTCCAAGCACCAGCCACTGCAAGTGCCGCAGAATACTGTGTTTGTTCAAGTTTTCACGTCAGGTCCAAAGACATATTTGGATCAAATCTATGATAGATTATTTCCCATGGTTAAGATGAGGTCTTACATACAATTTGTAAACTTGGTCAAGAACGTCCCATGATGCATATCCTGAAACCTTAATTTCGCTGACTTTTTCCAATGTCCGCGAGATTTTGTCCGCATTATAAAATTTCGCTACAGAGTGAAATTCTAAAACGCGGACCTTCATCTTGCGGACTTTCTTGTAGGTCCATGAAATTTGGTCCTTGTTTTAGAACTTTGCTCATTTCATTTCATTCATTTTGGTCGCCACTAGATCATAGTTTCCAAAATCACATTACGTCATTTGATATGTGTGCCTCGTTGTCACTTAGCCTCAGCCTAATGCAAGCATGCGCAGAGTCAAAAGGTTGGACTTTGAATATATTTTCACAAAGCTTCTGGGTCACCTGTCTCTGATCATGTGCCACTTTGTTAGCGATTTTTATCAGCGTCAGCTTCATTTGTCAGCAGGTCTTACTTAAGAGAGTAAGCGAGTCAATAACCTGTCTGACATGTTTTTCAGTTCGGGGGGGGGGGGGAGTTTACTTCTGACAATTCTTGTACAAGTTTTTTTATAAGAAACTAGGATCAGGCCATAGTACTAAAAATTTCTTAATTTAACAAGCAATTTTGTCCATCTTAGTAGTAAAAGTTTCTTAATTGGTTTCTTATTTTTTGAATACATGAATTGTGAATGTTGTCGCGAACACTGCTACAGATATGTTTCTTGATATTCAAAACATCATATTGGAATAAACAGTGTTCTGTTTTGTTGAAAACACAAATTGTTAGATAATATTCCCCAATAATAAAGGTTCTACAATCTATTTGCTATAAAATTCATGCTTTTAACTTTGAAAAGTTTCTTAGCACTTCTCAGACATAGTACTAGGGTTTCTTTAAATTTTGGCCATCTTAGTACTAGTTTCTTATAAACCAGTTTCTTATAAAAAAATGTGTACACTTTTTGCTTGCAAACTCCTTTTGTTTGCAACAAAAAATTATATTTACCTGCAAACAAATTTTCCCTCCACCCAAGTTCAATGAAAGTTTTTACTCACTTGCATGCAGCAGTCTATGATCTTTGGTTACACCTGTCTGCGCATGAACAACAACCCCTAAAGCAGCAATGTTGCCTATTTCTGCATGTAATTTAATCACAGAAATGAAAAACATTGGTACTCATTCACTGGATTCATTTTGAAAGATCAATACAGTGGAGAAGACAATTACCCAAGTGGATGTTTGCATAGCCAAGCTGCACAGCTTTGTTTACCCTCTAAAGATGCCATGAAAAAGAATCTTTGAAATCTAAAATCGACAAAGAAGTCTTTTTCCTTCAAAATCACTTCACAGAATGAACACTTATTAGCTTACGCAATATTGTTATCAAAACAAGATCATAGCTACATCATCCATTTCTAAATTTAGATAGCAACCAACATATAGGCTAAGTGACTCAAGGCTCAACAATGATGTAATGTGATTTGAGAGACCATGATCTAGTGCTGACCATTCATTTTTCTTTATTTAGTTGTTGGGGAGATGAACCTCAGTAAGTCCGGTGAATTTTGAGTGACGTCGTTTTTGAGTCTTTGGCACATGCGTAGTAGGGTTTTATAAAGCGCGGGAATTTCAAAACTGAAGTTGATGAGAAGCGAAAGTTGGAGTAATGGCGGCAAGAAACAAGCGAGCTTCGGTGCAGACACAGCACACAAATGGGTAAAGAGATGGTATGAAAGCTGCCTATGTGTTATTTTTTATTATCATAGTCTTGAAACCAATGAATTATGTACCTCGATCTATCAGAAAGCTGTGTTTTTATGCAAATATAACGAAAGGACAAAGTCAGGAGGCAGGGAAGGAATTAGGCCACGAAGCCTGACAGTAGAACCTTAGCTAGGCCTTAGGCCTACTGTGGTTAAGTGGTGAAGTTTACAATAAGTATTTTGCTGCTTACTTCACTTAAAGCTGTGTGAACAGATGAATTACGCTTAATTGCCAGAAACAGGAATTGAGAAGGTAGCCTTATGTTAATCTTACCAATTTGAAATGAAGAATATGATACCCAGCATCCCAGCTCCACTGAAAATTTCATGAAATTCTGATTATATGAAGATAAGGCTCAAATCCTTACTGGTTCTCAGAACACGCGAAAATCATCCAACCTTATGAAAATCAGCCAATGGCATCGCTGCTTCTAGCCCCTTGAGACAAAATCAGTCGTTTGAGGTGAAGTTTCTGGTACCCTCACAAAAACTGAAATGGATGCTAAAATATTGCAGTTATTTGAAATATTTTTTGATAAATCAGTTGCAGAGATATCCATCCAGAGTTGTTTACATGTTTAGGCAAATATCTTATTTGGGGCCGGAGCTACGAGCGTTTTCCGGTCAAGAAAACTTGACCTTTCTTCGAAAATTCATATAAATTGTTAGAATATAGATATATCGTTGAAAATTTCACAGAATATGTACATTAACCTGGGCAATAACCCAGATGCATTTGGCTTCCTACGATCTCAAAATATTTGACAAATTTCAGTGATTTCCAACAGGCAAGGCAAATGGGCCTACGCTCATCCTGGGTAGAAAGCCATTCTTGGGCCTGGAATCGGCCAATTATACAATCCTTAGAAAGGTAATTCACTCACCGTTGACTCCAGCACCAATTTGAGCTCATTTATCCATTATATTGGGGCTAACATCGACAGAAAGCAAGCAGTTTTGTGCTAATTTGAAAAAACTTCCACGTTCCATGTTATGTCCAAAAACGCAACAACTCTCCTGCCTCCACTGTTGACAAACACTCGAGGCAGTGGTGTTGCAACTCAAGAGAAGTATGATGTCATTGCCCTGCCCTCCTGGGAATGTTTAAAAATGTCAAAATTATTTTATATTACAAAGGACTTTCTTTAATAGCTCTCCATTTTACATTTCTCGTATATTTTCAAAACAAGGGTATTTCATGTTTCAAACAATGTAAAACTACATTTTAAACATTCAGGATTGCAGAGCAATGACACAATACATCTCTTGAGGCGCAACACCACTGCCTCGAGTGTTTGTCAACAGTGGAGGCAGGAGAGTTGTTGCGTTTTTGGACATAACATGGAACGTGGAAGCTTCTTCAAATTCGCACAAAACTGATTGCTTTCTGTCGATGTTAGCCCCAATATAATGGATAAATGAGCTCAAATTGGTGCCGGAGTCAACGGTGAGTGAATTACCTTTCTAAGGATTGTATAATTGGCCGATTCCAGGCCCAAGAATGGCTTTCTACCCAGGATGAGCGTAGGCCCATTTGCCTTGCCTGTTGGAAATCACTGAAATTTGTCAAATATTTTGAGATCGTAGGAAGCCAAATGAATCTGGGTTATTGCCCAGGTTAATGTACATATTCTGTGAAATTGTCAACGATATATCTCTATTCTAACAATTTATATGGATTTTCGAAGAAAGGTCAATTTTTCTTGACCGGAAAACGCTCGTAGCTCCGGCCCCAAATAAGATATTTGCCTAAACATGTAAACAACTCTGGATGGATATCTCTGCAACTGATTTATCAAAAAATATTTCAAATAACTGCAATATTTTAGCATCCATTTCAGTTTTTGTGAGGGTACTAGAAACTTCACCTCGAACGACTGATTTTGTCTCAAGGGGCTAGAAGCGGCGATGCCATTGGCTGATTTTCGTAAGGTTGGATGATTTTCGCGTGTTCTGAGAACCAGTAAGGATTTGAGCCTTATCTTGATTATATGTGTACACGTGAAATTTTCAGTTACCAAAAGTTTCTTATGGGTTTCATAGGAGTTTAATAACATCCTTTTGTTAAAAGGTGTTTAGTAACATCCTTCAGCATCGTACCCTTGTGGACATCTTTTCATAGAAAAGTTTTATCCGATATTCTGAGATACCTTGTGAGTGATACTATACATCAAGTAACAAAGTGAATTTCTTACAAAGAGCTGTTACAAAAAAATCTGTGCAGTGGACTGACTTTGTCTGAACTCTAACCATTGATCTGCCTAGCAAGGGTAGCCCTAGGAAGGAGTGGATAGTGCTCCAGCTAGTAAAGCTCTAATGGGTCAAAAAGTTACGCAAGCATCTTCACCACGTCAAGGTCTCAGTCCATGAAGATGGCTATTTACAAACTGAACCAAACATACCCATTAGGTCAACAAAAACAGAATCCGAACAAACAGTAATATTTAACAATATTTACAATTTATTTACAATTTGACAAGTCCATGTGATTTCAATCAGTTGCAACAAAACTGATACAAAATTATCTGCTTATGCCAGCCCCAACTACATATTTTGTACTGACAACCACTCTTCAAATGTGAACATGTTGGAAGGCTGTATGTTATCAGTAATGGGTGGCATATTTCTACCTTCTGACACATCCATTTCATCTATGTTACCAATATCCATTTGCCCTAAAGTAATGTTGAAAATGTTTTCTCCTGTCATGTCAACTTCCAAATCCAGATCAACTAGGTCATCTGCATTGCAAAGGGTATCTTCAGGATTTACAATTTCACTTGCATTGGGTATGCTGGAATAATCCCCATCATTAACTTCAGATTCCTGACAAAGCAACATTGTGTCTACCTCTCTCATTACAATTTGAGAGCCCAATTCAGATGTTTGAATGGCATTTCTATTCAATTTTGGCTTCAAGCCACCTTTGCAAACTTCAAACCCAAATTCTAGAGGGTCCAAGTAAGAGATGTTGCTTTCAAAGATTTGATTATATTCAGAAGCCTGAAATAATGCTCTTGCAAAAATCTCATCAAGAGCTCCATCAACTGGTGGTACCTTTTCAAGTTGTCCCTTTGCATATTGATATCCAATGTCTCTCAGTAGTTTTAAATTTGGAGTTGCATTGGCAATTATGGTCTCCCAAGATATGTTACCAAGCTGTCTAATGTATACTCGGTACATATGAAAGTACATGCGTGCATACAACATTAAAAAGGCTTGTTTGCAACTTCCACTGTTGGAAAGTTTCCCATCTTCATCAACAAGTGAATTTAAGATTCCATCTTTGCAAGCCTGGCTATATACAGTTAGCGCTAAAGATTTAGTTATGTGTCTTATACCAGGGTTCTTATCATTCCCAGTATAGATGCTGAGAGCACCAAGACTTTCAATAGCAAATCTAGTGTTGTTAAAGCATTCAGAAGCAGACAAAGTAGCATAAAGCCCTTTCACATCAATATAGAAGTTCATCTTTACCTTTGAACTCATGGCCCTGAATTCCTCAACATTAGCATCTTCCTTTGGTTTCTTAGTTGGCTTGCCAGTCTTTACATCAACTAACTTGTTATGAATCGCACAAAACAATTTGATGGCATAAGCATTGATGATATCATTTATCAAGTAATGTTCTAGTAATAAAATGGTCACATTATCAGCTTCAGGACAATTGATGATTATTGAGCCATTACTAACATTTGGATTGTGATCTAAGAATCTTTTCAAGGCAAAAAAAACCACTGTATCTGCTTCTGGATGATAACAGCCATAGTTGTCATTTGAAAGACATACATTCCCAACAGCATCCACTGTATATGCTGCAAAGATGCCACAATGGCCACCTATTACGATGTGAGTGAATTTAGGTGGAAGATTTTTGGCTTTAAGGAAACTCAAATTTTGGCAAAACTTGACATAAGATGTAATAATCTTTTGGCGACCATTATCACGATCAAGCCATCTTGTACTGTATCCTTTTATTTGCTCATTAGGATCCACTAGCACAGCTGTTACGACCGGGAAGTCAAGTCCGTTTAGGCCCGTCTTGCCACCTCGCGCTATACATTCTAATGTAACTTGCGTTCTGTACGAGCTATGTATAAACCGAAAACAGATTCAGATTCAGCGTTAAATTCTCTACAAATATCTTTTCAAATGTTTGTTTCTAACGCAACACGGAATTTGTAAAAAATTTTTTAAATCGTTCTTACCAGATTTTGCGAAGCGTGACAACAGAATCTGCAAAGTGATAACAGACCGCACTGCCTGCAGTCGACCAGAGAGGACGCAAATGCAAGACTAATTGCATAATAACAATTTAGAAACTATCAGATAATGGTTTTTCTTGAGAAAAATGTTGAAAAATCTTCAAAACGTTCACAGAAAGGCCTACCTTTGATAACGTCGAAGTTATTCGAGGGAATTCCCCTCCATTCCGGTTTCCCTGCGATAAAAAACAATAGGCGCTGCGCATGGGTGCCGCGCAGCGGCAGCCCAGCTGAAGAGTTTCGCTCCAACTGGTCACCGAAAAGTTGCTGGGGATCTTGTCAGAGGAGGTTTAAGGTAAGAATTATACATTAAATACGAAGATAATTGAATTAAGAACACACTTATCTATGGCTCCGCAAATTCCAAAAAGACCGTTGGCCTCTCCGCACATGTTGAACTTTTGAAAACGTATTCTGCATTGCTTAGCAACTGCGGATACGAGGGAGCCAGTGATATTCCAGCAGCCTCGTTCTTAAACTAATTTATGCCGAAAAAATGAAATAATTATCTTACTTCGTTTGGAATCCCCAACATAAAGTTTGAGGACCATTTTCGGCCTAATCGAAAAAAAATTCAAAAACACTGCTCGGATTTAATTTTTTACTTCATAAAAGAAAGGAACGAAGAAAAATGCATTTAAACAGGTACATTAACTGATGTTTTATCTATTCAATGATACTAAACTCCACTGACTTATCGACTTCTGAATGCTTGAAATAAATTTTCAAAAAACTTGAAAATTTGCAAAATCAAGGCGTGCGGTCTGTTGTCGCGGAGATTTGGGCAGACTTGACTTCCACAAAAACAATGTCGCGTAACAGCTGTGCTAGAAACCCTGAAAACTGAAGAGGAGAGATTGGAACTGAAGCACGTGTGACTTCAGTGCAACCTTTTGTTTGGTCTGCTCTGCGATCAAAGGTTTGAATAAATGTAAAGTGCCTGTCCCTATTGGCAAATCTTCGTGCAACAGGAATAACTGTTTGATCCATGATAAGGCTGCTCATTTCTTTGTAACTACAAGTGGGGATTTTCAAATGCCGGAAATCAAACATGCAATCTCTGATCATGCAAGTGACATTGTTCAAGGAATCTGTTTCTTTGTCAAATGAAGCTTCATTTAAGAATGCACTTTCATAGTTCTTGTATAACCAAAGTGTTAGATCAGATTTTTTAGCAAAGTGCAAGCTTTTTCCATCTTTTTTCAGAAGCTGAACTGGTTTGCATTCTTCTGACAATGACACTTGCATGCCAGTAGCTTGTAATAGAAGTCCAGACATTACCTCCACCTGTTGATTAGCATGATTAAGAGCAGCCTTTTGTTGTCTTGCAGTGATTGCCCTAGGGACTGTAAGTATTTCAGAAAAGGTTGGATTCTGCAAGCGCCAACCATCAGCCTGGGTTATCTTCACAGACACAAATTTATCAATTCGATCTTCCCCAATCTTTCTAACATTGACAAGTTCAGGATTTACAATGATGTTTTTTGAATGCATAGATGTTATGTTATCTGAATTTGATTCACTTGCAATTCTTTCAGCCAGATCTTTAAAAATTTCATTGAGCCCTTTCCGCCAACATGCTCTTAAACGAATGAGTGAGTCTGCCTTAAATTGATGGATAGATGGCTTCACTTTATGTTTGTCAACACATAACTCATCTTTTAGATTTTTGTGGCATGATTCTCGTTCCTGGATCATTGAAGCCTTGTTTAAAACATTTTCAACTGTACCAAGTTTGAAGCAATTCTTAGCACTGTTATTAAACTGAGCCTCTAGGCTTTGATCTTGAGGGCGACAATGACCAGGGGTTGATGATTTATTAGAAATCCATAAATTTCTTATGGCAGACTCTTCATGGGGTCTTAGGCTGTGCATATCACGGATGTGATAGCAGAGGGCTGGTCCATAGTTTATGCCTCTGGTTGTGAACTGCAGAGGGACTATGAGTTTTGTGAATAGCATGTCTGGGTCAAAGTCACCAAATTTCTGTGCCTCCAGAAGCCCAAGAGCTGACAGTCCCTCCTCAAACAAATAATTGGCAACAAGTGATAGTGCTGGCTGGTATTTTGATTTACTCTTACAGAAATCCCAAACTTTTAAGATATCAACATCCTGAATTGTCAGAGCTTCAGGGACTTGAGAATCTTGAGTCTCTCTAGAGTGATATTTCAAAAAGGCAATGATCAACTCAGTGAGGCCAGCCATCACATCATGGTAAAAAAATTGATTTGAGGAGTCAAAGTCTTTCATTGACAACAAGAACTGAACCTTTGAAGCACTAGGGCCATCTAGGAAAGCAACAGCATGGTTTTGTAGGTGGAATTTGCCATATCGTTTGACAAGTTTATCATGCAGATTTGATACTTTATGAAAGGATCCAAGGAACAAGCTTGATACCCAAGAATATCTCATAGGATGTAAACTCAGAAGCTTATCCAAATGAGCCCATACCTGGTAGTCTGCCCCCATAACAACGACATTAGCACATGGAGGGTAATCAATCCAGCTGAAAGGATGATCTGGTAATGCTACAAAACCCCATTTCCATAGAAAAGATTGTTTGCAGGTTTCTTTTGCATTGTCAATAGAAAATAATGACTTCAGTTCTGATAAAAATGAGCCACTGCCGAGGCATTGCCTGATATGATGCTCTTTTGGTAGCAACTCACAAATCTCAGAAACTAGCTGTTCAACAGTATCTTCCTTGATTTTTCCATGGCATATACATTCAATTAGTAATTTGTTGAATTTCAGAAATGCATATGATAAACTTTTAACACCAGTTGTCTTCTTAAGGATATGTAAGGCTGTATCAATCCCAAGTGTTGCATTTTCCCTTTGTTTGTTTCCTGCCTGTAAAATTGCAATTACATTATTGACAACTGCAAGAACAGAGTGACCATTTGGCAAAATATCAGACATATGTCTATGGGCAAGTTCAGCTTTTTCAAGTGCTAATTCAAAATCTCCAGTTGATGCATGAGCACAACCAAGCAAAGTTTCATAACATGCAACGTGGTATTTGCTGATAAGATCACATGACATAGGATCAAACATTGAAAGAATTTCCATACATTCCTCACTTTTTCCTAACTGAATGCTACAATTTGCAGCATTTATCAGCAAAGAGTTGCATAGCTGTTTTTTGGATACTGAAGTAAATTGTTTGAATATTGATGACTCAAAACTTTCACACACACATAATTCATGGTAAGCTTCAATTAGGAGATTATGTGCTGTTATCAAGCAACCTTGCTTTCTCTGAAGCTCAGCAAAAATGATGGAAAGAATGACAATATCTATACGTTGATATTCATATGAGTGCAAATTGCAACATTTCAATGTCAATTCAACTAATCTTGTTGCTGAGAAAATCCCGTTTTGATGGTCTTTGAGCTTATCAACAACACTTGGAACAATTTTTGCAATGATGTTGTCACTTTCTGGAAGCCTGGTATTAGCATTTGCTGTTTGATGTTCTACAAAGCCCCAAGGCTCAAAATAAATTTGAGGCAAAGTACCAGATGCAAAATTTGCTGATATTAGTTGTTTGTTGATAAACGTTGAAGCAAATAAAAAAGGGGGAAATTGCAACACTTGGGATGTACCTGAGCTCATTCAGTTGATAATCATTACATGTTATGTCAAGTAGCTTTTTGATGTCATTAATTTCAGAAGAACAAAGCTTCTCCATTCTTAGATAGATTGTTGATGTCTTTGGTAAAGCTTTCTCATTCTCAAGGATCCTCTCAGAAGGCATTTCTGAAAGATTTGCATCTAGTGGCTGGATGTTTCTGTTGTCATTATTACTTGACTGAGCAAGCCCCTCCACAATTTCATCACAGTTCAAGGTATCATGAAGTTTAATAACCTTTGCAATACAGCATTGCAGAAATTCCAAATGTCTACTTTTTTCAACATCATTTAGGTGAAAAATTGATCTCTCGATATGATGGTCAAGTGGTTTTTTGAAAAGGTCTAAAACAGACCAAAGACCATCAACATACTCTAGCTGGGCTGTAAGAAAATGTGTCAGCCTTTCAGCATTATGAATGGAAGTAGATTTCAGCATGGTTTCTAGGTTATCAGACTCAATCCAATGCATATTTGATGGAATGCTCCGCAAAGCAGTCTTGACTCCAACATCATTCCATAATTGTCTCAAAATTTTGCTGTCTTTCAAATCCTTTGCATACGAAAATGCAAGACCTGACCGGTTCAAAATTGTCATCAAGTCCTTACTACAGGTGAGGGAAACTTCATTGGACAAAGTCTTATGCAAAGGTGTTACAATTTTATAATCTTTCACTTTATGACGTATGGAGTTGATGGAAAGAAGTCTGAATAATGTCTGCTTATCATCTGGTGGATAACACATTTCATTGCCTGTCAAAATGAGATCAAATAAAAGTAAAACAAGTGGTGTTCTCATGATCTCTGCTCCTACTCTGAAATCAGAAGCTAACATGTCTCCTTGCTGAGCTGATTTTATTGACAAATGATAATTTGCAAAGTATGGCAAGAGACATTTTGCTGTAAAATAAACTAAAACTTCAATCTGTGATGGTTTACGATTTTCTCCAAAATTTCTGATCAGCTTTCTTAAATCACTTTCATTTGCCATTGCTGCAGTCAACTCTGTGGTAAGTGTTTCTTGGAGTGAAATTTTATCAAATTCAGAATCATGTTGAATGGTGTTTGCTGTTTCCAAACAGTATGAATTGATTATTTGTAATGTCTCAGAGGGAGATTTCCCATGCAAATTCCTGTCAATAAAATAATTCTGCAAGAGAAGTCTCTGGCAAACAAGATCATTACCAAGATGATGTTTCACTACCTCAGAAAAAAATGAGCAAGTTCTACTCAAATTTTGAAGAGAGAGATGATCAAGGTAGTTTAGCACTCTTGCTAAAAGATTAGGGTTTTCTTCAAAGAGATCCAGCCATTTAATATTGAGCACACACTTAGTGATGGAGCTTTGTGCTGCATTCATCAAACCTAAAAATCTATTTTCTTCCTGACTTTTTTGACTCAAAGCACCTAATGATTTTTGCAGATTGTAATCATAATGGTACCACTCTTTCCAGTGCTGAGCACAAATTGAGAAATTTGAGGGATCATCAATGTCTACTAATCTGAAGTAGGTAATCTGAAGCATGGTGCTGTTCCAATCAATAGTATTACTCCCTCCACCTCTGAGCTTTTTTCGAAGTAATGATTTTAGCCTCGTTGTACTTTGGCAGTGAGGAATAATACATTCAGAGGGAGCCTTGCCTTTAACACTAATACTAGCTCTGTCATTTGATACTGCTTTATTGTGATCAGCATGGGAAGAGGTGGCAGTTTTATGATGCAAAGGTGAGATGCCTGGTGAGGAGAAGACAACATTTCCTGGCTTAGAAGACATAGGAGTTGACACCTTGCTTTTCTTTACAACAATACTTTTACTAGGGCTAAATGGGGGAGAAAAAATACATTCCGGGGCAGGACCACTATCAGAATTGACTGTTACTGATGTCTTGGATGGAATATCATCTGTCGTAATTGTTGCACTGCTTGTTGATATAGATTCACAACTTGCAAGTGGTGTTATAGATTGTGGCCAGACAGTGTGGGTATCCAGAGTGTTAACATATGGAGAGCTAGCATCAACTGTCCCAAAAGGTTCAAGCTCCTTAGCATGCTTCTTTCTTGTATGTTTCTCCATTCTGGCTGTCATCAAACCTCTCATGCTCATTGGGCAGAAGTTACAATGGTAATGGCTTTCTTCCACATGTTTGCATTCTGAGTACTCACAATGTCTGCCTTTCGTTGTGCTTTTGCTGTAGAATTTGTAGTAGTCCTGTACCCGAAACCCCGACATGATGAGTTCATTTAGCCAAAAACCACCACAAAACCAACCTCCTAGGCCTACCGCTATCCTATTCTAAGGGTTTGTTGGTCAAACCAGAATAGCCGAGTATGAACTCACAGGCCCTCTACAGCGAATTTTGCGCTGTCAAGCCGTTTCCTCGCTATCTAGGCCAACGCTCCCCATCTAACTGACCACTAGAAAGCCATCCGACCGGTCCATTGGAACACTAAGCCTTAAAGATATCCTACATGAGCAAACCTTTAACAACTCAACCTTGGCCTAAGAACCCATCACGCCGAGTGAATTTACCGCGAACAACGCGCTGCCTTTGCCGGGAAAATATTGACTTATTACAATTAGTCAACGGCAATGCTCCTTCAAGCTGGAGGCTCCAACATTTGTCATTTACTGCGCAGGAATGAAACTAAGAAGGAAATAATGAGTCAATAAAATACTACGTTCTGCGCATGCTTCAAAGACTCAAATTTTTATTGGTTAGGACTTACACGATTTCTGATTGTTTTGAACAATGCAAGCTGAGGTTCATCTCCCCAACAATTAGGCACAGTAGCCCCATCAGTCCATGAGTACTGCTTTTCGGGGGGCTGTGGCATAAAACATTGCTATTGGGCGAAATTCTAAAGCACGGACCTAATTTCGCAGACTTTTTAGTACATTCTGAAACGTAGCATTTCAAATCCCAGCAATGGGGAGATATTGATTTCAGACAAGCCCTCCAACGTCTACTTTAAGTTGCATACTCCAGATGCTTCTTGTTGTGTGTCTAGAGAGCTTGAGCATTCATGTCTTCCGTTCACAAAGAAGCAAATTAAACTGCACAGCAAAGCTTTGCTACACCTGAACGATCTTCACAAGTGAAAGTTGATCCAGGCTCTTGAACTGATTCATTTTACACCCTTCTTGTAGCTGTGCTGTTGGCTTTGAATTTTAATAGAGAAGAAAAATATTGTGTACTTTCTTGAGCTCAGGGTCGTACAGTAAATCCCTTCACATGAGAACCTACCAAAAATAAGAACCTAGAGGCTGTTTTTTCCTAAATTATGGACCTTGTAGTTAAAAATATGTTTCAGTTTGATATTGCTGGCGTGGCAAAGTTGATTTTTGATAGTTGCTATGAATTTCATGCTGGTGCCAATTCAGTTCAGTTTCATATTTTAAATTCTCTATATACAATTTCTCATTAATAAACTATACAAACAATTAACTAAACTAAACTACAATAACAATGTTACAGAAAAAATTAATACAAAATAGACACTAAATATTTAGATAAAAAGTAAAATTGTATGGAGGGAATTACTTAAAGGAGGAGTTCTCTCAGTAGTTAGACTAATCGAGGAGAGAACACATCTGAAAAGTTTCTTATTTTAGTTTAATTCATTTCATTGAAATTGGGCGGATGGTGACCTTTTTCTATCCACTTTTATGCAATCAAAATTAGTAGTTTCTTTCAAAGAGGTAGGCTTTGACTTTTTGTCGAAAATTATTTGCAGATGGGGATTTTTTTATTTCCACAGGAATGTCATTCCAGCACTTAGCTCCAAAGTAACGTACTGACCTAAGACCATATTGCAGGGTATTCATCTGGGTTAGGAAAATATCATTGTTGGTAGCTTGCCGTGTACTATATTGATGAACAGAATCCACCAATTCAAAGAAAGAATGAAAGTAAGAAGGAGCGATCTTATTAATACAATCACAAACAAAGCTAAGCATTTTCAACTGAAAAAGATCATGAAGTTTTAAAATTTTCAAATCAGAGAAGATAGGCATAGAAGGCGCAGTAAAATGCTCAAATGAAATAGCCCTTACAACTCTTTTCTGTGACAAAAACACTGGATTGATGTGAGTCTCATAGGTGAGACCCCAAACCAAAATACCATATTGCAGGAAAGGTGAAAATAAGGACAGACCAAAATATCAATAGGTAAGGAGTGCCTTACTTTGAAAAACATACCACAAGTTCTAGCCAGTTTTTTAGATAGTTCTGTTAAATGATACTTCCATGCAAGATTTTCATCTAGAAGGACACCCAGAAATTTGGCATAACAACTCTGCTTGATAGGAAGCTTTCCAATTTTGATGCTAACATTTTCAGGAGACGAATGCTGAGGTGACTTCAAAATTATGAAATTGGTTTTGTCAATGTTCAGTGACGATTTGTTGACATCAAGCCACATTTTCACTTTCAATTCCTTGTTAACAACACTTCGAAGCTGATCAAGACTCTCAGCTTCATAATAAATGTTAGTATCATCTGCAAATAAATTGAAGGCTAATTTTGAGGATGAGAGAGGCAAATCATTGATGTAAATTAAGAAAAGAAGGGGACCAAGAACAGAGCCCTGTGGAGCCCCACAGGTAACATTGAGGTTACTGGAGTTACAACCATTCACTGAGACATATCGTTTCCTATCTGAGAGATAGGATTTAAACCAATCTAAAGCAGTTCCCCTGATTCCATAATAGCGAGTTTACAATTCACGACGCAGCTCAAGACGACGCGCCAGGGAGGATTGGGAACTAGCGCGGCCAACGCATCTTGCTTCATCACAACGCGTCTTCGTCTGGTTCACAACGCAATTTTCAAGTTTCTACGTCGTGAGGACAACGCAGCAGTTTTCACAGTAAGTATGGACATTAAAGCTCTTCAAATGTCGATTTTCAGTAAATTAACTATTCTTTTTTGTTAAAGTATCTTTTCCAAGTAATTTTAACACCTTTTTTATCATTTCCTAGACTTTCGAATTTCAGTGGTGTTGGTAATCAAGATGGCCTCCGGAGGATCCGAAGTACAAGCTCAAGAACAGCGAAAAAAGACACAAACGTTCGTAACTTTATTTGAAACTCATGCTTAGCTAGCTTGTTGTGCACTATAAGCTTGCATAACTGTTTAATGAACTTCAAATTAATTTTATCAGACACTTCACGTAGGCCTAGGCCATCCTGAATTGTTGGCAATTCTTTGTCAGTCATTGCTATCCATCTTGATTTTGACTCACATAAATAGATGCTACCAGGGTTTTTAAAGCAAAGAAAACAACCCTATGATATCCGCTATAGTTAGGAAATAGAATAGGTAATTAAGTTGAAGAAATTGACGAATGTTATAGCAAAAATGTTCATGTTCTTAGGGTGTTGTTTTCCAATAAACATGGTTATGAACGGAATTTCTGGAAGGAGTGATCCTGTATTTTTAGAAATCTCCCATACGAATTTCTTAGAGACAAGCATCCTTGTTTAAGAAATTTTTTTATAGATATTTTTAAAGTTGTAGTTGCTGTCTGGGTCTTGTTATGAACGGAATTTCTGGAAGGGGTGATCTTGATATTTTTAGAAATCTCCCATAAGAATTTATAAGAAACAAAGATCCTATGATTAAGCATGTTTTACCTTGTTTAGGAAATTTTATGAATATCTTTAAACTTGTAGTTGCTGTCTGATTCAAAGTAGATGACAGTGTTCCTTACGCTTGCTTTTTTTCTGTTTTCATACCTCTCATGTTGGATTCCTTTCACCCTTTTTCAATTAGGCAAAAAATGATATGGACAAATCAGCATGACATACTCTTGTGCCGGGAAATACTTCTGGAAGAACCATATAAGTTTAAGCATGGCTCTCGCGAACGTGGTCAGTGTTGGGATAAGATTGCCAATTCGCTAAGTCATGTTGAGAAGCCCCGTTTCATAGTTGACCAGAGGTCTGTAAGGGATCATTTTATGAAGCTGGAAAAATCCCACAAGCGTAAGATGGCAGCAGAGGAGAGGCAAGTGACATCAGCCCTGAACATACAGAGCTGGATGAGGCTCTGCAAGGTATAATGGAGAGGAGTGAGGGGGCACAGTATGAGCTGGCAAAAGGGGAGGAAAGGAAGGAAAAGAATGCAGAGAAAGAAAGGGAAACAGCTGAGAATGTGAGAAAAAGATCCATGGAGAGGTTGTCCCAAACTAGGGAGAGAGAAAGCCCAGAGAGTGCCAAGAAGAAAAAGAAAAGTTACCCTGGAGACACAGTTGAATATCTAAAAGAGAAAAGTGAAGGAGAGCTGGAGATAAAAAGGGAGGAGATAGAGCTACAAAAGAGAGAGATGGCCCTGAAGGAGAAAAAGGTTGAGAGAGAGTGGGAACCGAGGAAAAAGGACCAAGATCTTAGGGAAAAGGAGGTAGGGATGAAGATAAGAGACCAAGAGGCACAAGATAAGAAGGATAAAGATATGGTTGCAATATTGCAACAACAGTTGCAGCAGCAGCAAGCTTTGTTTCAGCAAATGCAACAGCAAAACCAAATTCTATTTGGGTTTGTGAAAAATACACTAGAAAGGAAATAAACATGAATTTGTCCCTCACTTGTATTATTAACTTTCAAAGATTTTCTTCCTGTGTTTTCAGTGAGATTTCAGTAATTGCTGTTTTATTGTGCTTTATCTGCTGCATTGCTTTTAGCAATCAAATAATTGGCCATCATTCAAGCAAAAATTATTTTAAAATTTCATTGGAATTTTTTTGAAAAATTCATTGATCTTGGAACGGATATTTTGAAAGTTGTTAATTTTTGGATTTAACTGGAGTAAAAAAAACCTTATTGACTGAGCATTAAGCGCAATTGTTTACTTTTTGAGCCTCAGGAAGAATATACTCAGAAAATGTTGTGTGAGAATGTATTGGTCCATGCTCAATGGCAATGGTAGAGCTTTTCAAAAAGCTGTTTTATATGTGTCTTGTTTGAGGACACTGTTTCTTCATCTTCAAGTCATCAGGTCTTCATTGGGAACCTAAAAGAAATACTCATTGAGTGCTGGTGGCTGCAAATCAAAGAATGCTGATGTTGTATTGCCATAAAGGCAAGTAAGTGCATTTCTCATCAGGGCACTGACAACATAGAATTTGCCAACAGAGCTTAGGCCAATCTTGAGGTTCTTCTTGAAGTCCACAAACTTGAACTAGTTGACTATTATGGAGTCACATCGTGGACAAAAGTCGTAACACTCATTTCATGTCGTAGCCCCTGAATCGTGTCGTTGGTCTTATGTTGAATCTTGTCGAATCATCGTGAATCATGTCGTACAATGCGATTCATTGTGTATGGGATCTCCCCACCTTAACGACACGATTCACGGTACCACCTTAACGCCTCGACAACCCATTTCATGTCGTTCACTGTTTCAGGTCGATCAAACTAATCGAGTGATTGTCAGTTGATTTATGATTGCAATGATCACTCAATGATCAATTTTTTGTGTGATCAGACTGACGAGGCTGACCTGATTTGACATGGCGGAAGACAACGTGCAAAGGGAAAGGGTGGCCGCAATTTTGCGAAACGCCTTACGTGACATCGAAGATGGTGCTGGACCATCAGTTTCAACTGTGCCACCTTCTTTCCCTAGTGCAGCTTCGAGCAGCAGTTTCACAGCAGCAGCACCACGAGCAGCAGCTTCACACCAAGATTTCAGGTAGGGGCCTAGGCCTAGACTAGTAGGTCTGCATTTTTTCTTCAAATGTTGTTGACCTTGTTGAAACTTCTGTCTGTCGCAAGATGTCTTCAGAGTCAATAGATCATTCTATTGACTATGATGTCTTTGATGTGAAATAGGTGGGGGAGGAGAGGGTGCCCTATCTATAATTTACACACAGGAGAGCTTCCTCATTGCATTGTGGTGTTCCTGCCTTCAAACATCTTCCTCATACACCCCACAGTTGTAGGTAGCACAGGTCACAGGAAGTCTTGAAAATTTTGCAATATCTTGCAATATCCATCTCAAGTGTTTGGAAATATGGCAATGTGGTCGCACAATCATGAATAGGTCAATGGTTGTGTCAACAAAGCCTTCGTCTAAGGGTATTTGATGCCGCCTCACAGGGGGGGGGGGGGCTGATCAGCCCCCTAATTTATTTCTGTTCTGGACAACTTAGAGCCTTGAAACATTGCATGTGCACAGAACGTCATATGGTGAACTCAAAAATGAATCTATTTTTAGATGTGACACGTGACCTGTCCATGATGTCACATTCTTCAATTTTCAAGTCAATAGGGTTCAGTACTAAAAATTTTCATTCGTTGATTGTGAGAAAAGGAAAAGCATTAAGGACATCAGTCCAAATAGCATTTGCTCTGTGAAGAAAAATTAATAAAGAATGATGTGTCATCACACAGGAATGCAAAGAATGTGCACATGCGTAGTGCCAAAATCCACAAAACCATATATTCAAATAAGAAATAACTAATTTGTAGGATAGAGTATTAAAAGTAGTATGTGATCCCTTCTTTTTATCATTTTGTCACATTAGCTGTAGATTTTATTAGGAATTATTCAAAATTTTACACATACATTTCTCAGATACTGATCGTGTTTACCCCCAAGAATGAATTTGATTTTTTCAAAAAATAATTTTACTTCATGACAAGGATAAAAACTAAAGGTCAGAAAGTTTCAGCGTTGTCCACTTGGTACAAATCTACAGACAAAGAGAGGGTGGCTGACCCCCCCCCCCCCCCCCCTATGCTTGATAGAGTTAAGATTTTGGGGTCAGGGAGATTGCATTTTTTTGAGGTTCAACAATCTATTTGCTATAAAATTCATGCTTTTAAGTTTGAAAAGTTTCTTAGTACTTCTCAGACAAAGTACTAGAGTTTCTTAAAATTTTAGCCTTCTTAGTACTAAATTCTTATAAACCAGTTTCTTATAAAAAAAACGTGTATAACAACAACAGAACCAGAAAGGCCTATATAATTTACTTTCATTCCATTCCTATGCTGGTTCTACTTCTACAGTTTTTTATCAAAAACTTCAGTACTGTAGGCTCTGTTGATGTAAAGGTAGAAAAAAGAAATGAAAGGCGGCTAATGTGTTTGCTAGCATTTGGAAAAGAATCGATAAGCATGGTAACAGAGCAGCAATACCTTGTTGGAAATAGCATTTTATCAGCAGGATTAATGGCCCCAACCCTGGGTGCAATGTGCTTTTAGAGATCTCTAGTATAATTGTCTTTGTGTAGATACTAAGATGCATTACTTGTAAAATCCAAGCTGGACATTTCAAATAACATTTGAAATAATAACAAAAAAAAAATAACATTTGAGAATCTTTCTGTCTGGGCATGTACTTTCATAGTAACTCAACTAATCACATCCAATTTTGATAATGATTTTTCCTTTCAGAAATGCTTTTCCCAGCTTGGGAGCTGGTGGTAGAAGATTAAACCAGCCTCCTCCAAAAAAGATAAAGAAAAGCAGTTATCCAGTCATCTTTATTAAAGATTCCTGGACAAGAGATTTTTGCTTGCTTGCTAACCCAGACGATCACACTGTTCCCTCATTGTCTGAGCTTATGGACCTTAACCTTGCTGGCCTTGGCAAGAAACGAGTGAAATTTCCTTCAAAAGATGCAAACCACCTGCAAGTGAGGGAAACATTGGAAAGTGTGTACCCAAAATTAAAAACACAAAATGGAGCATTCGAATTTCTACGTGCTGAGAGGGGGGGTAAGAATGTACCTCTGTCTGTTATTCCATTGCCGCCAAAAGGATATGACCTAGAGCATGTGAAAGATCATGTTTCTGCAAACACCGTAATCTATGTGCGCCCCATGCAGAGCTGCTTATCAAGGAAAAAGGTTGATGGCCAAAGTTCTTCACTGATGACAAAGTGCACCCATTGCCAACAAGATGTGGCAGTGATTAGTATCAGAGATCATATTGCCAACTGTGCACAAATACCACCTTTTAATTGTGATAAGAAGAGCCTTGGTAAAGGTGAAGCAATAGCAGGCCCAAGCAATTTCACAGCAAAGTCCAAACATTCAACAGCAACATGTTCCAGAAGAGAAGATGACATCAAAAGTGAATCAAGTAATTGGATGACCCAACTGAAGCCACTGTTTCCTGGAAGAGGTGAAGAAGATCTAGGTGAAGCCATCAAGGATGCAGAGTCATTTGAAGAAGCAGTGAATAATGTTCTTGACATGCCAGTGACATCATCCGACAACACAGCTACAGGAAATACCAAAAAAGTTTTCCAGTCACTTCCAAGGCAATTCATGCAGCCAAGAACCGTAAATGCCTTTTTAACAAGGTTTGCAACAGACAACATGAGCACTGGCTATGATGAAATGGCAGTTGAAAGAGATGCAATCTGGCAGGGGGCATTGAGGTTCTATAAAAGGAAAACACAAGAGTCATTAGGGCTTAGAAAAACTGTTGAAGTTCTTTTTAAAGGTGAAGAGGGAATAGATGGGGGAGCAATGAGAAATGAATTCTTCTTGTTGGCTATGCAAGAGGCTGTGCAGCGCCTCTTTGAAGGAGATCCATTAAATCTTGTTCCCATAAGAGATACCAGCAAATTGATATTATTTCGTCTCATGGGGGTTATGATTGTTCACCTTATCGTGCAAAATGGTCCAATTGATGCCCTGCCTACATTAGCCCCAAGTGTGGTGGAGACAATCCTAGGTGGTGGAATGGATGATGTGGCACCATATCTCTCAAAACATCAGATTCCACTGACATCTGCCACTGAGCCAATTCACAACCTAATTGAGGAATTAGATTGTGCAAAGAACAAGGATGACATCAAACACCTCCTCTATGATGAAAAGAGCAATGATGTATCCTGGCAGATCATTAATAGTTGCCACTGGCCTGCAGAGCAAGTCATTGACATGACAAATAAGGACCTCCTCATCCAGCACATAATCTACAGTGAAGCAATTGCCAATCGCCGTGAGGAAATTAGAGAATTTGCTAATGGCCTTGACACATTGTCATTTTTGAGCTATGCACGTAAATTTCCCAAGTTTTTGCATGAACTACTGACATCCAACAAAGACAATTTAAAGCCATTTGGCATTGCCGAATTTAAAGAAAATGTCATCACAGAGCCAAAGTCATTTGCTGAAAAGCAAGCTATTGAATGGCTGTATGAATGTATTGAGAGAAAAGAAGATGCTGATCAATTTTTTGGAGGGTCAAGAATGAAAGCTCTTCTCATGTTTTGCACTGGCACTATTGCTCCACCAAGATATGGATACAAACAAAAGATTCAGATCAGTTTTAAGCCAGATGATGATGAGCATGAATTGCCAACTTCTTCCGCTTGCCTTCATGTGCTGAGTCTACCAACAGTGCACTCATCAAAGAAGAAATTCTTTCAAGCAATTGACGTTGCTCTGAAACATGCTGCCCTGGGCTTCCCGAATCCTTAAATGTTGTGACATTTTCAACACAGGTTTGATTTGTTCCATTGTTTTGTTCTACTTACTATGTTAATGATCAAGCATATGCTGTTTAGTTTAATAACTGTTTGTTGGTTGTTTCCAAGCTGATTTGCTGGATTACTGTTTCATATTTGAGATCAAGCATAAAGCGCAAAGAGCGAACAGGCCACGGCTCCCAGGATATCAAGATAATGATATTGGTAAAGAAGTAATGTAGAGGTATAGACATGTTCAAATATACTGCAAAACTGACCTATGACTGACTGGCCACTCTGTTATGAAAATATGAAGGGTTTTCTTGAGAAAAAGAAACCTTCAAAACATTATCAAAATCACAACCAAATTTTCCTTATATTTCTGCCTTACACAGGCCTTACCGTAGTGACTTCTGCAAGCTTTAGCACATGCTACCCCCTCGCGAGGATGAAAATCCCCCCTGGTATGAAACTCTTATTCTGGGTGATCGTACTCTCCCAAAGATGGCAAAATACACAAATACATGGAAGTGTCATCATAGTTAGGAAGGAAAACCAGGAAATTTTGCTCATCATTTTCACTTTTTTGTGGTTTATAGAAAGGGCTTTCTGCAGAAAATCTCATATATCCACATGAAGGAAATGGCCAATTAAAGCTTTTTGGGTAAATTGCTGAACCTAATAAAGCATATTGATCAGACAGCAGAAACTGTACTGTACATGCATGCATGGAGATTCATAACTTTGAGCCCTTTAGCTCCCTGCTACAGATCCCAAAATTTGCAACACTTGACATTGTATTTTCTTCTGGCCATAAACTCCTGATTTGTCACTTTAAAAAGCTTACAAATGTATCCAAAACACTTCCTTATCTCAGATTCCTTGATTAGGTCATTTTACACACACTGTCTGTTGACTATGAGACAAGGCAGCTTTTCAATATTATTGCTTTGAATTTCAGGGAACAGTGGCCTTTCAGATAGAAATTTTTGCTTTACTCACCTAGTAGTATAGGGATCTACTGTATACATGCTGTATATGCCTTATGTGTTGGGCCATTACTGCTGGTTGGCTAATAGGTTCAATTAACAGTCAGAAGATGTTACGTACCGAGTGTTGTAAAGAGGTATATGGATTTGGTTGGCAACAGCACGTGTATTTATCTTCAATCAATGGCTAATCATACTCATAAATGCTTCTCAATATATATACTGCACTGTATGTTGGCAGCTGGTGTTGGTGCTTTGATACGAGACATGATGTGTATACTGTAATTCTTGAAAACTCCAACTTGCATCAACTTGCAAACCATATCTTTGGTGTTTGGGTCTGAATTATTCCTTGCGGCACAGCAAATAAATGCATATGATGACCTTGATCAAATTTGAGCAAGATCACATCTTATCATGTTCTGTTTGGCAAAAGCATCCCCCCCCCCAGTCACCCATTGCACAGTTCCCAAATTTTTCTTCAGTTTCAGTTTTTATGTACAAAAACAAGTGACTTAGTACAGATAGCAGTGAGGTCATGAGACGCACTAACCAACTAACTAAGGAACCACAAATGTTTTTCCCTGATTAGTTTTGACATGCTTTTCAAGAATTTACTTAATGTGCAAATGTGCAAAGAGCTCTTGTTTGCAGGTGGTTGCAAATTTGAGCTTTGAAGATTGTCGTTTCCCTCAAGGCACCAGTACCAATAAAGAAGAGATCTCTGCTCACGTTAACTATTGAAGGAACGTTTTTTTGAAAATGATTAGCCAGCAATTTAGGCTAAATCCACACTGCTGGAGCCAACAAAATCCGTATACTTTTTTGGGACACCCCTGGCATTCCATAGACACAGACAAGGTTGACTGCACCTGTGCTTCATGGAATTGCAGAAAAACTCTAGTGGACATTAAACAACCTGCCCCATGACAGCTCATGTTCTCTGGTCGCTTTTTTTAACCACAAGATTCACTGTGCTTTGCATGATCCTTATTTAAAGACTCGTGAGAAATAAGGACCTCTTTGATGACTTCGGTAACCCACACGCCCAGGATAATATGACTTCGGTCGTAAGAAATCTTGTACCAATAAAACAGAATGCACTTGGGCTTTGCACAATGACATCTGATAGAGCTTCATACGTAAAGTCAAAAGTGACTTTCTTGAATAAGCTGCAATTATGTTATGGGTTATTTTCTGTTCAGAGCCTGTTATAATGCACTCTGAAATGATGTAATGAAATTTTGTTACTCTAAACTGCAATTGCCTATTTCCACCCTAGGGGTACTTCCATTATGGTCTTACATAGGGCTCATAGGGTTCAAGAGGGCCAAAGCAAAAATGATCGGAATCACCTTCAAATGGTAGAAGTATACTTTTACAAAGACACCGAATGGCAGTAACTTGTGGATCTACAATTAGGCCAATTGGTAGCATCATGATGACAATTTTCCCGCAAAGTATGAAACTGTGCAAATACTGTATATAACTGAGGAAGAGAGAACTTCAAAAGTTGTTGAAATCATACATTAGGCAAGAACTCTTTTGGCATCTAACTTGAGTTTTACAAATAGGGTCAATTTGTAGCCATTCAATAAGACCCTTAAACCCTGGACCCCAGTTAGGCCATAAGGTAGGGTTCTGCCGTTGTTATTTGGACTTTGAGTACATAACAGTTAGGATTCTACTGTAGTGAGGTACTACTTACTGTATACTTCAGCAATGTAGACAGATTTGAAGAGTCACATCTACGTACTTAAACTGGCACCTCCATATTTTGACAACCCTTTTTGTTTGTACTGTACTTAGGTACTATGAACTGCAACTTTTGAATAAGGTTTTAAAAGACCAACAATGGAATGGTTTGGGCAGTCACTTTGTGCGGGTACAAACAATGCAAAGAATTTCCCCATACAAAAGACCATTTAATTGGATGAGCTTCTTTCAAATAATAAATAAAGCAGCTACAAGTTGCAGTGGTGATAGCAGTGCAATGCAAAATTCAACTGTTTTACCAACCATCCGTACTGAAAAGGGTGTTGTCAGATCATGGAGATGCTAGAGTAAACAATATCATCTCTGAACACATTTAGGTATAATATGCTTAAACATGATGTTATCTTCCATTTCAAGATTGCATTCTCTACAGTATGTTTTCTGTCACTCTGTTTTTAGAAGCAACAATTCAGTGGATCAAATGCGTGCTTTTTGGGAATTATTTTGAAAATCATAGACTTGTGATTTCATTTGTCACTTTTAGCATTCAAAGTTGAGCACAGAACCCTGTGTCAAACTCCTTGGCTGTCAACGGAAGCTCTTACAAAGTCCCTAGTACGGAGGTACAAATCAATGCCATATGGATCACCAGACTGTGCTAAAGGATTAATCACATTTGCCAGACTCAGAATCAAATCATTTGCAGGAGAACCTAGTTCTGGAATTACTACACCATTATCTTTTGACTCTGCTTGACTGTAACGCGAATTAGGTAATGGTCCCTCCCAGTCTATGCCATAAAGAGTCCAATCTTTAGTGCTTTGATCTTCATCAATATTTTGTTGTGGGGGATTGTAGGCATGGCAACCATGCAACCATAGCTGGGCAGGGGTCATATTTGATTCGCTTCTGATGGGATGATTGTCATATCCCGCTTCAAACAGCTGCAGGTGCCTATTTATGCGTGCAACATATACATACTCAAGGCAAAACAGGTCAACATTATCTTCAATTATGAGAAGGCCATTGTCTTCCAGATATGAGAAGATGTAATAGAACAAAAACAGGCAGCCATGAAACAGGTCACGCCAGAACCTTTCAATTCTTTGGTTGTGGCAGCTCTTCCCAGATATGTAGCTCCCTCGTGATGGCCCCCTAAGTGGGTGTTCAAACATGTATCTTGCCACATCAACATTTTCCACTCCTTGATCGCCCCGAACTCTAGATGGAAGACCAAATTTGTTAGTTGCTTCAAGGAAGAGGTCCAACACAGTATTCGCTCTGTTGTTGGTAGAACATCTCAAAAACATAATTCTGCGTGAATAGCCATCTATGCACCCATGGATCACAAACCTCCATCTTATAAGTTTGTGGTTACCATCAAGGTGCCACAGTGCCAGGCTGCCCGGAACAAAATAACGGCGCCTGTTGACTGTGTTCAGCTGGATTCTTCTCAAGAGCAAGCCCTCTGGATCAACACACCACATTGAATGTCGAATCCTACGCCACTGCACGTTGAAGCCTCTGGCCTTCAAGAAACCTCTCATTCTGCGGATCCCACAGTTTGGGAAATCTTGAAAAATGCTTCCAACTATTTCATTCAAGGTCTCATCAGAGAGGTCAGAAAACTTTTGTACCTCATCTTCCAAGCCAAATTGATGCACTCTCCTTTTGATGGTTTTTGTGCTGACACCAAACATGGTGGCAATCTTTGCTAAGGAAAAGCCATATTGAAGATAAAGACTCAAAGTATCCTTTGGTATTTTGAAACATGGCCTTCCCATTTGGCATTCAGCTATGTCATCTGTATCTGGGCTGCTGCTGCTTCTTTCCAGATCTTCTTCCAAAAGGCCATAAGCTATGATGAGTGAATCCAGGATGTCATCTTTCACGACAAAATCTGTTATCGCAGTAGGCCTAACACTGTTGCAGTGGATACACATGTCAATGATCTGTTGCATTTTATACAGTGAGTAGTCCAGAATGTTGGCATCAGGATTTTCGAGATTCCTCAAAACTTGAAGCAGATTAGAACAAATGAAAGATCTAAAATTCTCTTGTGGACTGTCATATGGTGACGCCATTTTGGAGACGAGTTTGTTGTGGATGCTTGCTTGCCTCAAATCACAGTGGACTCTGCCTTTGGTCGCTGAGTGATCATTGCAATCATAAATCAACTGACAATCACTCGATTAGTTTGATCGACCTGAAACAGTGAACGACATGAAATGGGTTGTCGAGGCGTTAAGGTGGTACCGTGAATCGTGTCGTTAAGGTGGGGAGATCCCATACACAATGAATCGCATTGTACGACATGATTCACGATGATTCAACAAGATTCAACATAAGACCAACGACACGATTCAGGGGCTACGACATGAAATGAGTGTTACGACTTTTGTCCACGATGTGACTCCATAGACTATGTCCCCAAATACCCATTCAACTGACACTCGAACCTGGCTCATCGATTGATTGAATGCTTGTTCCTCGGGTGTTAGGACGGCTCTTCTTACAAAAGGGCACTGTAAATGTAGGCGATGAGGATAGGCAGGGTCTCCATGGATGCACAAAGCTTGACCAGTTGGTGAGAAAGAATGCTGTGCCAGTTGATCCAACAGGCCTGACATTGCCAACATTCTGCTGTCATGTCGTCTACCCTCAACTGGACCATACAGGTTGGCTATCATTCCATTTGGTTTCACAACAGACGGGTTCCTGTAAACCGTGAAACGACATAACGACTAATAACGACATAACAACTGATAACGAGCTATCAAATTACAGTATCGAGTTGTCTGTCCAAATGAGTGTATCAACTGGACCACCATGAGTACGGAATGGACTGATCAGGGCATCTAGGGGATAGCGGAGCTCACAAGTTTTCTGTTTCTTTGGAAAGCAAAGTAAGGAACAAGCAAGCTCATCAATTCTTTTCCTCTGTATCCCTTGTTTCGTGTAAATGTGTAAGTAGAAGATGGAAAGAATGGTTCCCTGTCTCCTTACAATTTTTTCCTGACACAACAACAATGACTTTTGCAGGTATGGGTATAGGCAACATTCCTTGGCTTCCTAATAATAGTTTTACCATAAGAGAGAGTTCTTGGCAAAATAACGTAACAGTTTATTTGGCTTGATAATGGTTTTACCATAACCAATAGAGTATTTGGCAACGTAACAACTAATACCGGGTGTCCCAAAAAAGTTCTGACGTTTGATGGAACACAGAGAAAAAGATTTTGAACCTGAAAATTTCCATTCACTCTAGTTACATTCTAGACATTTCAACTTACAGTTTGGCATATTGTAAGAAGAAATTTGTAATCTGAAAATGGAGTTATGAGCAACAACATTGCATGTTCATGCTACAGACAAAACCAGAGAGATTAGTACGGCGTCCTGCTTCATGGCGGTAAAAGAAGCTGAGGTCCGGGGCTTATGGATAATTTCATTAATCATAGGGATACTTTGCTGCCAAGATTTCTTAAGTAACACATTAATATCTAATGTCCAATGTCTAATAATTAAAGACCGAAATTTTTAAAAACGTTCTAAGGTGCCTATTGAGACTTTAAAGCAACTGTTATGTAAATTCACACTCGGAAATGAACTTAACTCTATGAATAAACATTTTGTTATGATCCTTTTTTCTGAAGTTGAAGTCAAAATACATTTTGTGTGGTTAACTGAAAATGAGCCCAATCTGCACGATAACTGTTGTTTTGTCATCTATCATTGGTCGATCTGAAAAGACATGTCATCTGTAATAAGTCCCTTTCCCGATTTTTCCTTGTCCCAACTTTTTTTGATTGATGAAATAGACTTGTGGCAAGTCTATAGAGTACACGATCCAAAGGGTCAGATTAAAACTGTTTAAAGTGGCCCAGGAGAAGAAAACTACAAATTAAAAAAGCTTTAGGAAAAGGATTTGGAAAGAGGGAACCATTCTTCCCACCTTCTACTTACACATTTACACGAAACAAGGGATACAGAGGAAAAGAATTGATGAGCTTGCTTGTTCCTTACTTTGCTTTCCAAAGAAACAGAAAATTCGCGAGCTCCGCTATCCCCTAGATGCACTGATCAGTCCATTCCGTACTAATGGTGGTCCGGTTGATACGCTTATTTGGACAGACAACTCGATACTGTAATTTGATAGCTCGTTATTAGTCATTATGTCGTTATTAGTCGTTATGTCGTTCCACGGTTTACAGGAACCCCACAACAGACTGGAACTTGATGGCATGTACCCTTTTATGGCCATTGTAAACGGCTCTCTGGTCATGTTGTGGTCTGCAAATTGGACTAACTGTCCCATCAACAAAGCCCCAACAGTTATCAAGGGCAGCACCTTTATTGTGGACTTTCGTTGCATGCATCTGGAGGTTTGCAGGTGACAGCCAGGGTTGGTCAAGTTCTCGAAGAATGTGGGAGTATCTATCAAACAGATCATCTACCATCATATTTGTGATCATGCAAAGTTGAGGCACAGGCCTACCAAATTTTGGAACAAGGTCTACATATCTGCAGGGATATGCGAATCGTTTCATACACACACAGAGAGCTTCAACAGAGTCCACGACTATTCCATTGTAGCATCGATAAACTTCAGGAAGGCCAAAAGTATGGGGCGCCGATCCCTTTAACATTGTCTTCCAATAATTCATGGTCGCATTGCATTTATTCATTGTCATTTTCTGCATATTCATAGTTATTGTCTTTAAATTTATGGTCATTTCTTTTAAATTTATGGTCAAATTTCTTTTAATTCATGGTCAAATTTCATTTATTTATGGTCATTTGAATTCATTTATGGTCATTTGCATTTATTTATGGTCATTTGCATTTATTTATGGTCATTTGCATTTATTTATGGTCATTTGCATTTATTTATGGTCATTTGCATTTATTTATGGTCATTTGCAATTATTTATGGTCATTTGCATTTATTTATGGTCATTTGCATTTATTTATGGTCATTTGCATTTATTTGTGGTCATTTGCATTTATCTATGGTCATTTGCATTTATTTATGGTCATTTGCATTTATCTATGGTCATTTGCATTTATGGTCACCTCCATGTTCCTTTTGTCTCGCTCTCACGTGGGCCTTGCCACTCTCTGCTCCCTTCCTACCTTCCTACTCATTCACCTTCACCACTCGGGCTCGTGGCGCAAAGCTCTCTTGTGCATTATGGCAGGAAGAGATCTGGCTTCATTATGCAAGATAGCGTCAGAAGCAATCGGAGAAATCAACGGTATTGATATTCAAAGAGCATCTATGCCCTCAAGGACAAGTAATGGCCTCAGAACTGCTGCCACCAGTTCAACATCATCGAGTCTTGCTGGAGAGTTGTCAAGGCGATTCCCCACATACAGAAGTTCACAAGAACGAAGAAGCAACAGTGTCCCGGGAATTGGTCGTGCAGCAATGGGGCCTGGAAGGAGGATGGAGAGAAGGGGAAGGAGGGCATCCTCCTGGAGTGGAGAACGACATCAACCATACAAGGCTGGTCGGAAGCCTTCAGGAACCGTGAACAGGGATCTCGTGATAGTTCCTAACCCCAACACGACCAAAGTGCCAAGTCATGGCAACCGGCTGAAGCTGGAAACGAGGGGACTTGTTATCCATGAATTTCCTATTTGCAGATCATGGGATGCAGATGAATTACGAAACCAAATCGAGAAGCACCTTCCCAATGAATGCTGTTTGTTTGAATACATGAAGGTAAGTATTGGAAATATTAATCATGGGGCGGGCCATTTATGGATGGGTCTTGGGGCCAAAAATTCCATAAACAAGGCCCTTGTTTTCAGAAAGAAAGCTGCCCTCTTTTGTAATTACCCTTGACAAGGGTCAGCAGATTTTTGCAAATAATAATTCAAAATGGGTTTGTTTTCTGACACAATTACTCATAAAGGTGGGTTTGGAGGCAAGTTTTGGTAATTACAAAAGAGGGCAGCTTTCTTTCTGAAAACCAGGCAGCAGACTCCCATCAATGAGGGGGCTTTGGGGGTACTAGAACCCGCAAACCCAGACCAAAATTAGCAAAAACCCAAAATCCCGCAAGCAAAATAAAGCCTCTTATCCTGCAATTGCACTTCTGAGCAAAGATATTCAATTTCCATCGGTAATCTTTGATTATTTCCAGTGTTTTCATTTTCACTGACTCCCTATGCCTCGTTTTAAGCATTTGAAACCTGGTTTTTCAATCTCAGTTGACTGCATGGACTGTATGACTTTGAAAACCCGACAAATTATGAATTTTGAGTGAACTACCCAAAACCTGAGCACAAAAATTAGCCACACCCCCAACCTGCGACACGTCTGAAAGTCTGAAAACCTGCACAATTTAAACGTATATCCCAGGACCCAGGGGCTAAAATTGGCCAAACACGCAACACGTGAAACCCCAAAGGTCCCCTCATAAATCCACAAGTCATGTACCCCTTAGGCTTTTTGTGATAAACTAGCCAAGTAGGGTTGGCAGTTTCTTAATTTTTTGGCCCGTCTTGATACCAAAAGTTTCAAGTGTTTTTCTTACTTTTTAACTTAAGAAGTGTAGTTCTTCACTTAATTTTGTCAACAGGGCCCCCTGTGGGAGGTACGTAATATGTTGAGGGTTCTGCCCATATGGGTGTGCTTTTGGGCCTAAAATTCTTTAAACAAGTGTCCTTTTTGGCAGGTTTTTCTTTAAGCATGGGCTTTGGCATTGGCTCATTAAATTTAAGGCTTTGGCTCTGAAATTTGCCAAAAGTTGTTGTTGCTGTTTTTGTTATTGTTGTTGCTGTTGTTGCTGTTGCTGTGTTTACTGTGATAGTAAAAGCTTGATTTTTTGTGTCAGGTTCAGTTTACAAACCGACTGACATTTTAAAACATTCGCAAGGTGGTAAAAGCAAATACCCTTAAAAACACTAACATTTGGCAGGTAATTATGATTGGATGCCACTTTCATTGTGGAGTATCTCAAAGTGGTATAATGGTTTCTATAATCATGTTCAATTTGAGTTTTAATAACACGTAATTTGAGTTTATAACACATAATTTGAGTTGTTTAGCTCCAACCTCCCCCCTCCCCACTCACAGAACACATGTCAACCGTGGCAATGTTAGTTGTTTGCAACACATATATTTCTGTCTAATTTCTTTTTTAAGGCTTGCTATGGAACACTTGTGACACCAAAGCTGGCTGATGGGGTGAAAATAACAGGTGATATTCTTGTTCGGTTAGTTGGCCAAGGGTGCATCTACGTGAGGACTCTCCTTCCTGTAACAGATGAAGATGCTGATGATGAAGAGGACATGGATCTCATTGTTGATCCTTTTGCCCAAGATGAGAAGATAGAAGAGACCTCAGGAGGTTCTGTTTCTAGCACCATTGAGCAGCCAGGTGTGATAGTAAGTGGACTGTCAAGTGAGAATGTCCTTGGTGCAGAAGTAGAGGTTATAGTAGATGGCAGTGTTAATGAGCAGCCAAACTTCACAGAGACTTCCACAGGATTTAATGGAGAAATCAGTCCATCAGCTGATGTGCAAGTGATAGACACTGTTCCTGTTGGTGATGTCCTTCAGGATGAAGTTCAAATTGATGAACCAGTTAAGTGCATTCGAGTCCACAGGGTTAGTGTTCGAGAGGATATGCTTGACATCTTTGCATACCAAAGGATCATTTTTGCACCCCTTCAAGTAACCTTGGTAAACACGTTTGGAAGAGATGAGGAAGGATTGGGTAGTGGTCCTTCCAGGGAGGTATTTGCCCTCTTTTGGAAAGAGGCTTATAACTCCCTTCTACTTGGTGAACGAGAAAGAGTGCCATACATCAGACACGACTACACTAGAGAGAAATGGGAAGCTATAGCAAGAATTCTTGTAAAGGGATTTACAGAGGTATCATATTTCCCTTTTATGTTCAGCAAGCCATTTCTGGTCAGCTGTCTCTATGGTGAAAAGAAAAGGATGCTAATTGATTCGTTCATGCTATATGTTTCAAGAGATGAAGCTTCACTGATCAACAAAGCACTAGCCCATGAAGCGAGTCTTGATGAGGAAGAATTCATGGACTTCCTCACAAACTTTGACTGCAAGAGAAGAGTAACTGAATTAAATCTGAGAGAAATAATCCATGAGTTAGCTCACAAAGAACTTATACAGAAACCACAGTATGTCATAAATTGTTGGAAACCAATTCTTTCCCAGCTGAAATGCTACTTTCCTAATCCTGAAGCATTGTTTAGTCATTACAAAGTTGTAATTCCAACTACGTCCAAAGTGATAGGCTTACTCCAAACTGACCCATCAATGCCAGCTGAAATGGAGACTTTCAGTAACTTCAAAAGATACATTCGTGGCTTGGATTCTACAAAGCTTGGTGCCTTTCTTCGCTTTTGCACAGGATCAGATACACTGGTCACAGATAGGATAGATATCGCATTTACTCAGTCTGCTGGGGTAGGAAGAGTGCCAGTTGGGCACACTTGTGGATTCAAATTGGAATTACCTTCCACGTATGAAAATCTGTGTGCCATGCGAGAAGAGTTCAAAAATATTCTCAGTGCAGACAACTGGGAGATGAACTTTGTTTAGAAAGTACTGTTTTGGACTTGGTTCTGAAATAAATAGCATACCCTAACTGAGCGTTTCTATTGTTCCTGGGTATTTCACGTGTTTTCAGTTGTTTCAAATTACCTTTAAATTATCTTTGGATGATTTTCAAAAATTTAGTTAACTTTGGATGGCTCTGCAAATATGCAACTGTTCTCAAACCCCTTGGAAAAATATCTAAGAGAGTACCCCCACCCCCCACCCTTAAGGGTCCATTATTGAGAGACAAGACCCTTCACAATGTGGAGGTTTGTCGGGAGGATACTGTACAATGGTCTGGCCCATCGGAGCATTTCTCAATGTGTTGTCAGGAATTCTTTCCACTCCTGATGAAAATCCTTAGGAGCTGTGACATACGTAGAAATTGTCAAGATTTCTTTGGCACGAAAAAATATCTTTGAGTTTGGTACATAACATTTCGCTTAAAGCAAACTTGTCATTTGTGGTAGCATGAACCAGGGTCATTGGCGGGGCCACACTTAAGTAGTGAGGGAGTAAAAGTCGCAATTCCAAGATTAGGAGGTTTAAAAGGTGCACCAAGACGTCTTTATTGCATTTATGATTACAACTCTCCCAAATTTTCGAAAATGGAGGCATTTACCCCTTCATATTTATCAGACTCGCCCTTCATACACTTAATCAGACGACGCCATTGAGCAGGTGATCTGTGGACCAAAATTCCATCTTGACTATCTTACAGGTAGCCTGATAACCAGACTGAAATTGGGCCTGTTTATCAGGTTGACCCATCATCGGCTGAGGCCTTTGACACAACAAAGAGCGCACCTACGTTGCATTCATCTAGCGTGTTTAGTTATGTTCTTTTAGCAGACTGCTTTAATGTTTGTTCTTGGCATCTTTCGTTCTGTTCTCTTTCTTGGTTTCTCAAGAGTCCGTATTGCACCTTAGCACCCAGGAGTCAAAAACTGGTACTTCTCAAAGAGCTCATTGATTATTATCCCCTCAAATATCGTTGTATTCTGTCGTTAAAATCTGACCTGTAGATACGAAAAGGGGTGCATAAACTGAGAAAAAAATACGTATATAAAGTAAGAGAAACCAAGAAGCTTAAATCAAGAGTTATTTTAACCCTTTCACGCCCGGCTAAAATTAAGCTTAACAGGAAAACCTAATGTAGATTGTCGTTTTCCAGGGGGTATCATAATCAGTAATTCAGTAAGCAATAGATAAATGCAATGTGCATAAGCTTTCAAATCAATCAAAATTCCAAATGCTTTACCCCCTGAAAAATTAGCAATTCTCAATGAATACTGTTGGGCCATATGGCCCTTCCGGGGGTGAAAGGGTTGAAGTGCTCTTTATTGTTTTGTTTAATCTATGCTGCTTGGCCTGAAAGCTGAAAAATGATTGCTTAGAATGGTGACCTTCTGCTATTACTTATCTTCGTGTTATATTCAGAAGCATTATATGTTTTGAAAGGAATGAGATGAGTCAGCATCCGCGAGGGGCTTATCTTAGCTGTAAAAGTGCAGAGATGATCTTGAGTGTATTTTGAAACTCGATAACCTATTCCCAGTGGCGTCGCCACAGGGTGGACTGGGGTGGACATGTCCACCCCAGTTTTCCCAGAGTTCGATTTTCTAATTTCTCGAAATCCGTTAAAAAAACTTTGGGGGGGGTTGATTTTCACTCACTCAGAACAATCATTTCCTTCTCTCAGAACATTCATTTCATTAATTCATTCCCTGATTTATTCGAAGTTTTCAGGATCATTGCCACATGCCGGCAACAGTAGCATCTTGCCAGGGGCACACAGTAAAGTTAAGATAATAAATACAAACCTGCGTGCTTCAATGTCAGACGAACGCTTGGAACATCTCATTAAAGTTAGCATGGAAAGAGATATTGCAAATAAGATTGAATTGGACAGCCTACTTGAACCATTTAAAACCAGTAGAAATTGGAAACTTGCTTTGTAAATTAAAGTAAATTACTTCGACACTGAGAAGTAAGTGAAAATTTGATAAGTCAGTGATAACTTCAGTGAATGATAAACTGATACTGATATCAAAGTTTCTTATTTACGCAGATCTGATGGTAGTAAACCTACATTAACTGTGATTGTTCCCACTATTAGCCTTTTTTGAGAACTGATTTTGATTTCAATTCATATCTCTTCCTTCCTCGTAAATAGTTACATGGATCATATCGTGTTGTGCTTCACTATTCAATTTTTTTATGAAAAAATGCCCACTGTTACGAAAAATGCTGCTTGACAAAGCTGCTTCTTCAAAATTTTCTAAATAGTTCAGAAATGCTTCAGAGGGCGTTTCCCACGTTTTCCGAGAGTCTAAAGGGCGTGGTCACGAAAAATTTTTCTGGGGGCTTCGCCCCCAGACCCCTTCCTTTGTCCACCCCAGTTTTTTCGGGCTGGCGATGCCCCTGCCTATTCCCTACAGCTTGGCTAGAGGCAAAATTGTTTCTAGAAACCTTCCCCGAAGTTGACTGTTATCACAAGTTCCACTTTTGTTCATCGTTCTGTTAATAGATTTGCTAGCAAACCGATGATTCTGGCAAAAATTCACTAAAACATGACCGTTGACCAGAGCAACTTACCACGTTCGTTGCCCTCCCCCGCGGGATTTTGATCGTAAATCCAAGAAACCATATTCAAACCTAGGGTGTGTAGCAATGACGGAGAGGGTGCTGTCTTGTTCCACGCCTGTTTAATGATCGTATTTTATTTCTCATTAAAGATTGTTGATATGTGTTATTCATTAAAGATGAGTCAAATGGTTTAAGGGAAAAAATCTTGCTTTCATATGTTCACTGTTCAGAGTCATTCGCTAAAAAGTTTTCCAGGATATCTAAACATTGATTAAAGGTATTCTGTCCCCGATCAGCTACAGGGCCCAACTGGTTGTCCAAAAAAGCTTCCTGCTCTTCGGTTAAATGAATATTGATATCTGGAATTGAAACTTGATAATCTGACTCTTCGGGCGGCAAACCATTGGGATCAACACCGTAATGTTCCAATTCTTCCGGGTTCAAGACGCTGTTAACTGCCACACTTCCTGAATGCATGTTTGACAGAATTCCACTTGTGAACAACTGCAGTGGAGAGCGATTGTGTTCTGTTGAAAGTGGACGGTGGTTCATTTGTTCACAGAACTCTTGCAGACAATTATTTATCATAGGGATGAAAACTTTATGCAGTGCAAATATATGAACATCGTTAAGGACATCCAAGATGTCAAGGTCTTCCAGTTCATAAGACAGCCTTGAAAAAAAGCAGAGGACACCAGAATATACATCTCTATGACTCCTCTCAACTCTTGAGTTATGAACGGAGCTGCCTGTCAAGATGCTTCCTCTGTCCAAGCCTCGATGCTCAAGCATGTAGCGTGCCACCTCGAAGTTTTCCATCCCATGGTCGCTGCGCACACGGGAAGGCAGCCCATATTTGACAACTCCAATCTCGAACTGTTGCAACACGGTTTCAGCGCGATTATTGTTTGCACAATATGCGTAAACCAAGAGGCGTGAATAACCATCAACACATAGGTGAACCACAAGTTTCCACCTTATTAACTTGTGGTTCCCATCAATGTGCCACAAAGCGTTTGGTGTCGGAACAAAATATTTGCGTCTGTGTATCACGGAACGCCATCTAAGTGCGGTCCCTACAGGATCAAGTTTACGAAGGCAATCCCTTATTCTCCTTCGCTGGATATGAAAGCCCCTAGCTCTCAATGCACCGCACAGTCTTATTTGTCCAATATTTGGCGTGGTTCTCCTTATGGCAGAAACGAGATCCTCGAGTGCCTCATCTGATATGCTAGACCAATCTGAAATAATGCCAGATGCCTCCCTGCATCTTCTTAATGTACTTTCACTTACCCCTAACATATGCGCTATTTTGACCCATGGGAAATGCATGCTTCGAAGAAATTCAATCTGTTCCTCTTGTACAATCAGTGGGGGTCTGCCTCGACTGCCAGTTTGTAGAGTATCACAGGAGAAGGATGCATTGATCATGTTGAGATCCTGATCTGATTCAGTATGAAGAACATTTTCCAGTCCATCAAGAGATGTTAATATCACACTGAGCGAATTTGTAAAGGAAGAAAGTTCTACATCACCCTCAGTATTACTACGTAAAAGCGACAAAGTTTGTTTGGCCTCTTGCGTTCGCATCCACATTAAATCTACATAGTCAGCAAAAAGCACAGGGTCCGGCTCTGTATCTCGTCTCTCTGGAAGTTCCGAAATGTCTGCAAAAAGTCTCCTCAGATTATCAAAGAAGACGACAAGACCTTGCTCGTTCCGTTCGCGTGGGCCATGCCCCGCCATTTTGTATTAAGTCGTACAAAGGGTGCCATGAATACGTGTGTTCTCGAGGCGCAAAGTAAGCTAACAATTAGAAAATAGGCAATAAAAAGGCCAAAGATCATAAATGAAAGCCGAAGACCATAAATGAATGAATGCCAAAAGGCCACAAAATGGCCATAAAAAAATTCAAATGATCATAAATAAATACTAATGACCATCAATAAATTCAAATGAGCATAAATAAATGCAAATGACCATAAATAAATGCAAATGACCATAAATAAATTCAAATGACCATAAATAAATGAAATTTGACCATGAATTAAAAGAAATGACCATAAATTTACAGACAATCTCTACGAATAAGCAGAAAATGACCAAGGATAAATGAAATTTGACAATGAATAAATGCAATGCGACCATGAATTATTGGAAGACAATATTGAAGAGATCGGCGCCCCATACAAAAGTGTGAACAAGATTGTAGATGTCATCTTTCTTAAAACGAAATTCAACTTCGCACTCGTCATCTCTCCTGTCTTCCAAAGTGAATCGTTCATACTTCCAGTAGGGAAGGCCTAAATGTAGATTACGAGGTATGTTTGCCTCTTGCTGCCAGGTGTTGTTGTTGAAGAGAATCTTCTTATGTTTCCTTCTCTTTGTTGCAATCGTCGTTTATTCTGTTGGTTTTGTTTCAAATTCAAAACTACACTCATTCATCGTAAGGGACTTAAGTTCAATGCTGGCAGCCATTTTGAAATTTTTGTAAGCTTTTTCGTCCGTTCCCCTTATGAATTTCAAACTTGATTGAAATCATTTCAAACCATTAGCAATAAGACACCCAGTGTGTAGCTGTTTGAAATTTATATTAGTAGTGAGCCACCTTAACTTAGCGTTTTATGTGTTTTGAGCTTGTTGTTACTTGGTATACAGCCAACTTTCACTATTTCAAGATTTTGGAATCTTCGGAAATTTTTAGGGCAAAGCCACCTTAACCTAGAGCTTAACGAAAAAGGTGGGTATCTTAACTTAAGGCAATTCGCTACTGAAAATTTCAAAATTACAAATCAGTGAAAGATGACTGTATACCAGGTAAAAATAAGTTCAAAACTATATATTTATGTTCAAAACACACAAAAATACTAAGTTAAGGAGACTCGCTACCGATAAAAAAGTGCTACACACTGGGTGTCCTATCGCTCATGTGAAAAATCAAAACAACGTCAAAACGTTTGTCAACGCTACCAAGAGAACTTTTTAAGCTGTCTAGAAAATTGCCGCTGCCAAGTACACTGCATCTCTATGCATGAGTTATTTTTAACTTTCCGAGTTTACATTTTTGAATACCACCATTACTTATCAATTGTATTCGATTGTTCTTTGAAGTTTGCTCCAAAAAACAAGCGTTCTCTAAATCAGCGAGATCCCCTCGACCTTTGTCTTTTTAACGATTAATGAATTTATGAGACCGTACTATACTTTTTTTTCTATCAATATCAAAAAGATTAAAACAAAAAATTTGTTACATTCTACTGTACCATCCAAGGCAGGGATAGACACATGGTCATCTGGTCCCCACTTTGGATGGCACTTACAATTCTAATACTTTAGCGAAGAAAAGAAAGGTATATTCCAAGGTAGCTTTACTTGTGCAGGGTGTTTGGTCATTACTTTAGTAAAAGGGGTACCTAATACAGTGTACAAGAAGAAAGTGAAGAGATGATTCAACTTTTTCAACAAACTGGGATATAAGTTACTTCAACAGACTTCTTAAAGTTTGATGCGTTCCTTGCAATAGATGATTGCACTTAAGATCGCGGTGAGGAACTTTATCCCAAGATGCATGATGTGCTGAATACAAACCTTTATCAATTTTGTAGGAACTGAGTTCCTTGCCACCATCTTTAGTGCAATCATCTTCCATTGTTATTTCCGTACCTTTGGGTTCTTAAAAAGAGTCCCAGGGGGAACGCTCAGCACATATGAGTCCAAGAAATTTTCAGACAACCCAAATATATCACTTCTGCTTCATTGCAACACAATAATATCAGCTCATTTTATACATAGAAACCTGTGCATGTACATAAACTATCCAAAAACAATGCAAATAGAGGTCAGGATTGCCTCTAGCGAACCCAGAAATATCAGTTCAACAATGATCATGAATGTAGTTTCAGTTTCATTTGAATTCAAGAATACCACTTTTGGCAATGTTCTAACCCAAGACTATCAGAGTTACATCCCTGTATGTGCATGTGCTGAGTGCCCCCCCCCCCCCCCCCGGGGAAAGAGTTTATCTATACATTTCAATTCTGAATCACTTCCAAACAGATGAAACGGATTCTTTGGCTTGATACAGTCAACGAGAATAAGAGGAGAGTGCGTGCACATCTGTGGTTTGCTTAGGAAATCATATTCAATAGTTTTGGGAGTATCAAATGACAGCCTGGCCCCAACAAGGTTTATCACAGAGTTTTAAATGAGTTTTTTATGCTCTCAAAACTCGCCGCTAGGGACAGCACCCCTCCCAAGCAAAGAATATAAGAAAGAGGCTACAGTGAACTTCAGTGTGAGGCTAGAGTTAGACGTGACAGTGATCGTGATATCCTGATCTTGATTGCAACTCTTGATTCAACGAAAGATTGCAGCATGCGACAATAGCAGACACTTCGCAACTGAGATGTGGTAAAAAAGATTCTTTTCCACAAACACATACCATCATTCCCCATTAAACCTATCCTGTTATCCTTCACGAAGGTCAACTGTTTTTTCAGATATGTTACATTGGTCTGGCTGTAAAGTTGGTTTGAAACATGGCATGGTTTCCATACTTTCAGAATCTAGACAATAAGTATCAAACCATGCATTCAGATGAATGGTTTGTCTCTAGGCATATGTCTTTGTTTAGTAAAATGGTAAAATTCTAAGATATGACATCACAAATACGCCTCTGTTGTCTAGCTGTGCAGCTATCTTTGTACGTTTGTTCAACAGATGTTGGGGTTTCCGGGGTTTCCCTGTGCAAATTCAATACAACAAAAGGAAAAGCAGAGAAGTCTGCTGCCAGGAAGTAACTTTGACAGATATGACGTCAATAGAACCCTCCTTGACCGTGGAAGTTGTCCTTGGAAGGATGTGAAGACAAAGGAAAACAATGAAGCCAAATTAATGTCAACCCATTCTTTTGTATCATTCAACAAACACAACAAACTTTATCATTCAGTCACAGATTCAATGAGGAGGCCAGGAGAAAAAAGCAGAGGCCGCAGGAATATCCGAAGGCGGAATAAAAGGAACAATTCTTTTTTGTGAAATATGAAATAAACAGAAGTTTTTGCTGCTTCCCGCATTTTGCTCTCTTTGAAAGAGAAATGAATTAACAGCGAAATAAACCTGTGGCTTACTCACAAATCATCAGAAATTAGGAGACTCGAAAAGAAACCCAAAGCAAATCAAAAAGCTTGTTTCATTTGGCAGGTCTTTGCCCTATCCCTTTCCGCCTTACCAAGTGTCAGTGTCTACTCTACTGTCTATCATTGTTTGTGATCAATACTGCAATCATTGTTGAATCAGGAGTTGCAATCATGATCCTGATCACTCTTGCGATCAGCATAAGCCTCGCACTGAAATCCACCATAGCCTCTTTTTTGCTTGGGAGGGGTGCTGTCCCTAGCGGTGAGTGCTCTCAAAGGCCTCGGACATGTTTAATTTCCAATGGAATAGCAAGGTACGGATCAGTATTAATTCGGGAACAAGCAGACAGTGATTAAATTAGAAAATACCTATAAATCTGAGGGCCGAGGGCCATGGTGCCAAGGGCCTGGGCTGGGGGTCAGGGCCAGCGATCTCTAATAGCCAATCTCAAGAAGACTCATTGCACTGAATGACTTTCTTTTGCCTTAATCTTTGAGTTTTTGCATTACTGTAACCTAGGGGCCTCTGGTTTCAGCCGTCGCATACTTCCGATCTTTGAAATAATGCAACTCAATGAATTTTCAAGCAATCTGCAAGATTCTATTCTCTTAAGTTATTTCAAAACCTTAGGGACATGGTTATCTCTCTGTGCGCCTGTTCTGACCACGGTTACTTTTCAATATCCAATCAACTACCAATTTTGATTGGTTGTATGTGTGCTTGTAGCTTGGACACGGCGTCATGAGATGAGAACCGTAGACGCAGCAATAACCCAACTTTGATTATTCTTGAAGGCTATTGTTTTGTACTTGCATCCAAGAAACCAAATTAATATGGATATGCCAAGAAATTATGTAATTCTAGATGGCAAAAATGAAATCAGATGTCTCTACTGTTTTAGTGTTGTGTCAATGTGTAAGGCCTTCTCCACACGTATCTGGATATCTTTGAAAACACATTGTTTTTTATCCATTTTGGGTTAGCGTCCACTTGTAGACAGTTGTCACCAAAAATAAAGATTTTCACATAAGCTATCCAGAGTGGCTCATTTTAAAAACGGCTTTTTCATGTTGTCATGTGGATGGGTGAAAATGGAGCTTGTTGAAAACACTGATGTCATAGCATTGATTTATGACGTATCAGGAGATTGTCCAGTTAGTATTGGGAGTTGGCTTTACGAATGTCCTCAATCAACGCATGAGGCAAGGTCGTGGCTGCGTTGAGGGGTATTTGCTCTCCTGAAAGGATCATTTTAGCTGCGACTGAAAGTCACCCAAAGAAGGGAATTCAAATACCCAGTCAGGGAAGCAATGCATCCTATGACCATTGGTAGACATAGACATGGTGGCCACATGATGTCATGTTTGAAGCTCTGATAGGAAAGTATCTTCAGGGCCGCAAATTTAATTTTTTTTCAGGGGGGTGTGTGTTCAGAGGACCGAGTTTTTTCCAAGAGGGACCGATTCTTGTAAAGGGAATGTTGTTGCCAATAAATGGATGAGTGGACGAAAATACAGCTATAAGAGTCATAATGTTTTCTCAACGATCGAAAAGAAACTAAACATAACTGAAACTGACACAAAGTTGCCTCTGGCTAGCATCTAAGCTGTCGTACTTGGAAAGAGAAGAGGATGGTCCACACAAAGCCTCCTGAATTACAGGCATGCAAACTAGCTAATACGAAATCAATCTTAGATCGCTGTGCGTTAGTTGATTCTCAAAATTCAACTGAGCATTTTGAACACAAGGTATCCCTTTGACTTTGTAAACCCCCCAAAATAAGCTGCCCCTGTATGTAAACCTACCCGCCAAAAGGCCTATTTTTACCATAATGCAATTGTTCACCTCTGATGATATTCCCATTTGGCAAACATACTGGCCTTAAAGAGCAGATTATTTTAAGAGGGTACTCAGGTAACCATAGCTCCTTATCATACTTTAATAACAACAGATGTAGGTAAGAGTACCAGGTGGCAGATTTGCCGGACATGAAAGTGACACATCGTTTAAAATTTGAAATTTAGAGTGTGTTCGGATAGTTTTTCATTGATTATTCAAAGTCTGACTATGCGTCCATTTTGTGGCAACATTGACCATTTTCTGACAATATGCTCAAGATCAACTTGATCTGTTAAGTCTTTTTCGCATGCCAATGTCATAAGATTCTGAAGTCTTTCCTGGCGCATAGTACTGCGAATTAGAGTCTTGATAAGTTTGAGCTTTGAAAAGCTTCTCTCACTTGAAGCCGACGTCACTGGGGCTGTGAGGGCAACCTTGAAACACCGTAACGTCAATGGGAAAATATTGTTGTACTTCAAGCAATAATTGAAGGCATCAGGAATTGAAGTGATTTCTGGTTTTGACAGAGAACAATGGTTGCGGAAGACGTCTAACTCCACCTCAAGCGAACCCTCATCTGGTTTGAGACTGGTTGGAAACAATTGAATCAATGATGCAACATCGCTGGTGGCAACCATTTCACTTTCATATGGGGGCTTCAAGAGAGATATTGCCGGCTCAATGATCTTGAAAGCCACTTTCAAGTTATCATTAAGCAATGATATTTGGGCGTCGAGCACTTGCAGAAATTCTGTCCTATGGAATGTCGCTAACTCTGGATGAACGGCATTTTCTGGGACGTCATCGATTCTTCGTGGTGCTACTCTCTTTCTGTGGTGTTTTGCAAACTCAGACTGAGCATCAATGCCATGTTGAGCACTGAAAGCAATTGCAGCATCTATTTGACGATTTACATCATCTTCTTTCATCCTTAAATACTTTAAAGTGTTGATGGTCGCATCAAGAGCCTCCAAAGCATCGATGATGTTTAAGTCGACGGCTTGGACTTGTTTTGTTAATATTTTGGTCTTCGACATAACATTTCGCATAAACATCAATGCAACAATGAATTCGAAGGACCTGACCTTTCCAAGGAGATTCTTTGCTTTTATTTTGGTCTTTGCATCTGATGATTCCAGCTCCTTCTCTAAGGCCGAAACAATTCCTTCAAAACTTGCCCACACTGCTGTGATTGAATCTGAGCGGGCAACCCAGCGAGTGACCGAAAGATTTCTCAGCGCCAGTGCACCCTCTATATCTTTATCCTTCACTACTTGTTGGAAGGCCATGTAGCGCTTGGTACTCGAGGTAAAGAAAACATATATCATCTCCAGTGTATCAAACATAGCTGCAATGACGGCACTCGCTTCGCAACTGTGTTCCACAGTTGTGTTTATCCTATGTGCAAGGCAAGGAAAGTATGGTATTGCCCTTTCAAGATACTCCGACATCTTTGCTTGGCATCCTTTGAATTTGCCTGACATAGAAGATGTGTAGTCGTAGGATTGGAACACGATTGACTCAGTGTTAAATTCTTTGTTGCGAAGCGACGTTAGGATGGCCAGTGCTTGTCCATCTCCCGTTTTCTTATCGATGTCACGCATGTCCACAAGCCGTTCATGCATAGCACCAGAAGGAGTAACATATCGTAAAACAACAGAAAGTTGATCAAGATGTGAAGCATCTGGAGTTGTGTCGGCCATGACTGAAATAAATTGTGCAGCTTCGACTTCAGACTTAATTTTCTCATTCACATCATCTGATAATAGCTCCAAGAATTCATTCTGTGAATGCCAGTTGAGATATGTTGCACGTTGCGGACGCTTTTCAGCTTCATCCAACCAACACTTCAATGGTGCAGAATGTCTTGCAACCAAGAGAACGAGCTGATGGAAATTTCCATTCGCTTCACTCTCAGACCCATGACCCCGGAAAGACAAACCTTGGCGGGCCAGGACGCGTGCAATATCTATCAGAATCTTGATAGTTTCTCGATTTCTTTGCTTCTCTGCTTCTGATTCTATGCAAAGTTTCATCTGCTCTTTATCCATAATCTTGTCGATGTGCAGAAACTTGCGTTGAAAGGCAGCTAATGCGTCTAACGAAGCTTTATGGCTACTGCTCGCAAAGTGACTAGACAACTTTCCCTGCTTAGACTTGCCTCTGCCTTTCATTTTATGCCACTGACGAACGCCTTCCACTGTCCAAGCATCATTAGACTTCTCGTGGCCAACTCCTGTCGGAAACAGCTGACAAACGAAACAAAACGCAGCATCTTTGACAACGGAATATTCCAGATGGGGAAATTCGTGGAACCACTCCAAAGAGAATCTGCATTGCTTTGACTGAGGAATCTCGTTATTCCGAGGGTACGACCCAAGTTTCGGTTGAAATGGTCCTAAATTGATCATAAATTCTCTCTTCGTCCGTGAGAATTTTACGTCTACTGCCAGGATCTTTACTGATAGGCATGAAATCATTTACTTTGGATACGTCAGGCGTTGGATTAGCTTTGTGCAGCTGGTTGAGGCTCTTCTTTGCATCAATTAGAAGAGCAGATGAAGTTGCCTTTACCTTTTCCGTCGCACTGATCAACTCTTCCAAGAGAACATTAGGCTGCAGAGCTTCGGTTGCCGAAGCTTTCTGGATGATTCGCTCGCACATTGAAACCTGTTCACATAAAAACTTCAACCCTCCAATGCAGGAAATCCAAGAAATTTGAGTATCCTCTTCCAGCGCAACGTCATAGTCCGAACCTTCTTGAGAATCCTCTTCTTGCTCTTTGCCAAAGTCAGGATCTGTTTGAGTATCCTCTTGTTGCCCTGTGTCCAAGTCGGAATCGTTTTAATTATCCTCTTCTTGCTCTGCATCAGACGAACCCTAAAATAAAAGGAGAAAACCTATCCTAATTTGTCAGTAACTAAGGAAAAATTTTCGACAATATTAATCCCAGATAGAGTATGAAAAATGAAATGATGTAATTAGAAACCTACTTTAATTCGTTTGTTCTATGGAAAGAGTGAAACCTTATGAAAAGGCAGATGTGATAGAGGTAAAACGATCCAAACTGCAAATGTCAATTTCAGAAAATAACAGTTTCTAAGCAGCAATTAACACCCAAGAATATTGCAAAAAGTGTATTTTATGCTCAATGAATATTGAATTTACTGAGACAAAGAACATAAACTTCCCGATAACTACACAACTTCTTCGTTTTCAATCTCAATCTCTATCAATATCAATCAAAATCTTACATTGAGTACCTAAAACTTTTATGAATTGATGACAAATATCCAAGGCAAAATAGAAAGATCACATTAAACATTTTAGTGAGGTACATACCAGTCTTGGTCGCTTCTCTTGGTTGCTCGTAGGCTTCTCTATAATTTCAGAAAAAGCATCATCCACATTTCTTTTATGATACGGTGAATATGTCTACAATGAAAATTTGAGAGCAGTTACGGTCACAAAAAAATTAAAGAATTCATCTTCAAACAGCTTGTTTTTGGAATCAAAATGGTGATCATAAATGCACGATATTTACAGGTTTACAAATGCCAGCTCACACACTATGTTTTTAATTGATAGGTGCCAATTACGAGTCGATCTTCTTTTATCGTGGCATGATAATTTTGTAAGGTAATGGGGAAACTCCTGTCACTTCATTATTAGTTTTTCAAAAAAGGTGAATGGAAATGGAGATTTATTTTATGATTTGAATTTGAAAATTACCTTTCCTGTACTTGGTCCTGGAGATTCTCGATTCCCATCTGCTTTACTCGCGTTTGTCGCCTTCGATGAAGTCGATGTTGATAGCCCTTCAACAGTTTTGCCTTTGGCAGTTTGAAAAAGAGCAAGCTGAATAATAATGAAGACAGCAAGTTAACAAGGAAACGTTTGGATGAATTTTAAAAAGTAAAATAATTTCTTTTGGTTGATGGATAGAGTTGGCATGCGTGTATTTTTAAAAGAAACTAAGAATTTGGGCAAGTACTGAAAGTTTCCTAGAATTCATGGTCATGGGCACCAGAAAACCTTAAACAATGGAAACTCTGGGCGAGAGACAATGGTAACAACGATAGTGATTGTTGTAAGAACGATCCCAGAACACAGAATATCTACGTTTCCAACTGTTCTTTCTATTATCCTTCCACCACGGTTTCTTTGGTTCAAGATTCAATGCCCCCTCGATTTCTTTGTGGAATGAAAATATTGCTTAGGTTAGTTCAGACCTATTCAGACATTTCACGTCACATGGCAATACTCCACTTGATAAATTTCTGCATTATGCTACTCATTGCATTCATGGCACAAGTTTTCATGTTGCCTATCGGAAACTCTATATCTCCACCCACAGGTAACGGGGAACAATTGATAAAAACAACAAGTACCTCTCTTTTTAATTAAGTGTTTGCCAAATTTGCCAACTTTGTCTGGGTTAGGCCAACGACGACGATGTTTGTCACAAACCAGAACTGTTTGTATGATAAACATCGTTGTCGTTGGCCTTATCTAGACAAAGTTGGCAAATTTGGCAAACACTAAAGTAAAAAGAGAGGTCCTTGTTGTTTTTATTAATTTTTCCCCGTTACCTGTGCTCCACGAAACTGAGAGCAAAACATTTGATTCCTTTCTTGTTACGGGTATGTTTTTGAAGCTCGGGTGGCGTGGCACGTCCATGACCACAGTCTGGTTCTGTGTACCCCCCCTCGGATAACAACCTTAATGTTCTTTTTGACGCTTTTCCAATGTTTGGGCTTTATCCAAGTGCCTTCAGAGTAATATGATACAGGAAAAAGTGAAAATAAAGAACCGTATGACCTCTATCAAAATAAATAGTTTCATATGTTAAGTCTTCCCAGTACTGTAGTTTCTTAATTTTTGGCAATCTGAGTTCTATGAGAAATACACTTGGCAATCCACGTGTCGAAGAAGTTTCAATTGGCTATTTGCCACATGAAAAACATCAAAGCTGATTCCATTTAAAAATAGGCTACATACCGTTGATTGATTTTTGTAGATCAGTGGCAGTGTCTTCGATGTGTAGTTTGGATGAAAACTTCTGCAGTGTGGTCCGTTATTATCGTTATCAAATGTTTTCTTACAAAGAGCACATGTCACTTTATATCGTGTATGCGGCATGTCGAAAATGTCATGAAATTATTAGGCCAACAACGGCTTCATTGAATCTCAAAGCGGAATGTTTTCATCTTGACAATGAATGTGTGTCGATCCCCAGTGATTGTGAAATCACCAAATGTCACACGTTAGCCGGACAGTCTTCGTTATTTCAATTCAAATCTTCCACCGAAGCAAGAACTGCCGAATGGATTGGGACCACTTTGTCCTCACACTTTGTTCTGAGGGCGATCTGGTTATTGTTTGGGATACTGCGAATTTCCCCTTTTGTAAATCACAAAGGAAAAGACGTTAACTCTGATTAGTTCGCTGATCAATAGGAGGGGCGAAGCGTTTTGGGGCATGCGCAATTTCACAATGAACGATGATGGGCGATGACCCTGAGATCGATACTGCGTAGACTCCAAAGCGATTCGACGGGCGTCCGGCTCTTCTGGAGAAAACCCTGAAGACTTTCACTGATAGTATCCCGAACAGGTCAAGAGAAGAATCGGGACCGACTTTGTGTGTGATACAGCGCAGTGGTACAACTCTTGCTTAGCAGAAACAATTCAAGTTCAGCCAGACCGGGACCGACTTTATCACAATAAAATAGCTGACGGGACCGGCTTGTGAAATCATTGGGGGGGGTGTCACACCCCCCCACGCCCCCCCCTCATTTGCGCCCCTGAGTATCTTCTACATCATTCAGCATAATCTTCCATTCAAAACATGATCAAGCCTTTGGGGTAGTCACTAAAAGTTCAGAATGAGCACAAAGACACAAAATAAATCAAAGTCAGAGCCAGAAGCAGCATCAAAGTCCCATTGGGAGTCCAGTGGTTGCACTTTTCAATATGGGTCTAAAGGGCCTACCCTGTCAACTCCTTCGCTGGACCCGCTGGGAAGTACTGAAAATGATTCTCAACCACCAACACGGGTATTTAGAAGCCAGCTAGCAGAAGATCTCAAAGAGAAGTTTAATACAAAATTAGGTGCTCTTCAGCATGACCTATAAAGTCTTGATTTGCCTATCAAGTCTTGTAGGTAAGCAAGGTCCAGTTGAAAAGACAACACCCATGGTGAGTATCAATATATTTAGTTACAAGACCAGGTTGCTTTGAACATCAGTCTGGATTCTTTGATATTTGTCAAATTTGAAGGCCACCATAAATGGACGGGAACCAAAGCTAGGCCCACTGGAAGGAACATAATTGTGCTGTGCGGAGAATGGTGTGATCATAGCAGTGCAAGCCGAATGTTTTTTTGAAAGAAATTGAATTCATTAACACTGCAAAAATTATGAAATTTCACCACATTTTTTGTTGGGGGAAATTTTGGGGAAATGGACTCATTTCCAATAATTTCCCAAGGGGAAATTTCTCCATCCAAAAACTATGGAGAAATTTTGGTATTTTTTGCTGTGATATTGCAAGTAAATCAAAGGTAGGTTGCAGACCCCCAAATAACGTCTCGCAGTTTAACCTGATTTTGGACGATGAAGATATTTTGCGTTCCAGGACCCTTCATCAGCAAATCTTCTATTTTGTTGATGTGAGTCCTGCAACAGACCGCTTGTTTAACGATCGTCTAGATTCAATCATGGGTTCTCTGATGGTGTCGTTGTTTGCAGTGGTCACTGTAGCTGTTCTTTTTTCTTCATGTAGTTCCTGTTAGATTCTTTTCCTGTATTTGTCTTAGTATCTTTAGCATTTGTATTGGTATTGGTATCTATGTTAAGTAGTATTTATGTTAAGTTTAAATATGTAATTAGTGCTTAGAGTAACAACATAGTATGATGTTAAGTGTAATAGTGCAGGGTTGCAATGTTTTTTTCATGCTCCTTGCACTATCGTCTTATGATGTAAATTGTTTGTTAGTATATCGTAAATTTTAGATGAAGATATATATGTCGTGAAAGGCTTCTATTTCAGCTGCAAGCAAACGACCTATTTTGATGCCCAGAGACCATCATTATTGTAATTGATTATTTGCAAAAGTCATGAATCAGTGTTTCATAATGGGTTGAGAGAAACACTTAATCATGTCAGAATACAATACTGGATGTTGAGAGGAGGGGAATGGGTAAAAAGTTATTAGGCCATGTGTCATCTGCAAAAGAGCCGAAGATCTGCCATCTGCAGGCTTTGTTTTTGCCTGATTTGCCTCGTTTTCATGTAGATGATAATGCAACCTCTTCTCACACAGGTCTACACTCCATAGGGCCATTACTGGTCACAGGTAAGAATGGGGACTTAATGAAATGCTATGTGTGCTTATACAAGTGCCTCTCAACTAGAGCTGTTCATTTAGAACTGGTTGAAGGCTTAGATGTAATCATTTATTTGTTCATTTAGAAGATGTTGCACCAGAAAGGGATTGCCTGCAACGTTGCTAACTGATAACGCAAAGAATTTCAAATTAGCATCAAAGGAAGTAAAGAAGTTGGTTCGCTTACCCAAAATATTTGAGTACTTAGCCAATAAAAATGTAAATTACCAGTTCATTGTTGCTTGGCAGTTCATTGTTGCTTTGAGGCCCCGTTCACATGGTGCTGGACAAGTTTTAATCCATACAAGTTTTTGTACAGATAGGGCTTGCGTTTACATGATACCTCTCTATCCATACAAATATTTTTTTGTTTATCCGGACAAAAACTTGTACTGCTACGAAACCGTACAAGTTGTGAACTTGTACAGAAAAAAACTTGTCCGGCACCTTGTAAACGCAAATTCCCGAACTTCTCTTTGGTTCGGATTCACTAGGAGGGTAGAATTTTCTTGGGCCAAAGTTGACGTGGTTGTGAAGTTGGTGATTAACCTGATCAAAAATGAAAAAGAAATGGACAATGAATTGCAAACACAAAGTTCAGTTCCGTAGGGAAAGTTCAGTTGGGAAAGTTCAATTCCCAGCACTGGCTGTTTTGTCTGTAAGTTACCACTGCAGCAGACACTGGAGCTGAAGGAAGCTTGAACAAGCTTGACAAGATTTTATCTTGGGGAAGGACCAGGAAGGACAAATGCATGGCAGAGGAGTCGGGTAATGGACATTGTTGTACCGGAAGAACGGAGAGAAAACTTAAGATTGTTGAGAGACTACAAACGACATATGATTTGCTTTTTAGTGCACAAGTCATGAGCACAGAAATACATTCAGATCAGGGACCATGTAAACGGAAAGGCAAAGCGAACAAATATTTGTCTGGTACCATGTAAACGTAACGTCATTATGTTAAGTTAAGTTAAGTTTGCCTCACATTAGATGTCAGGCGAATTATTCAAATGATACATTTGTTAGAGTTCGCAACTATTTTGCGTAATTATCCCAGACATCTAAGGTGAGACAGATTTCCTTTGTTCTGTTTTTTTTCTTCTAAGAAGCTTTTTTTCTATAATGAATCAGTCTAAATTAGTTCTTGGATCGGATTTCTACTCAGAACACCCTGTCGCACGTTCTATCACGCAGCGTTTCGTTCACGACCAGGTCCAATTAAAACGGTGATCCTGGAAAACCCCGCGCGTCAGAGTGCTGAGTGGACGTACGCCCTGAGAGCTAAGCTTCACTTTGAGGCTTTTGATATTCAAAACAAGACGAATCAATACTCTTATGGGCATTGAGCTGAGCAGTTTTTCCGTGCAAGTTTTCCTTCTAAACTCTTATTTTCCAAAATAATCGTAAATCCCAAGTCCTTTGCTTTCAAACATTTTCTCGTGCCACCAAAATGTTCTTTTCTCCCCTGAGTATTCAAAATAGTATCTCTAAATCTAAATCAAATGAGCAGAAATTCGACAAATTAGAAAAACATCATACTCGTACAATAGAACAAAAACCCGTATCACGCACGAACAAGGTGAACGATGCAAAATCTACGTTGTGCTTGGAAGTGTGATAACTTTGTGTTTTCATGTTTATTTGTATCACTCGTTATTCATTTCAGTACTCGTTCTGTGTCAAATGTTCCCCCGGCTAGGTTCATGAATCGGTTTTCCAGCGTTAGAAAATGTTTATGTAGTTATTTATGTATGAGAGGATCCGTATTTGATGATGCAGGTTGATTTAGGTCAATGGCAGGCAGCAATTGGTACGTTCCATTTGTCCTCCTTTGCAACTAGACAAATGCGCAAATTTTCATTCCTCTCGATGGTGTTAAGGGTCCTAAGGTTCTACCTCTTTTGCTGCTTTTTCATAATGGTGTCAGTTCTGCTGTTACCCCTTTCCATTATCATCCAAGTCTGTGCTGAGTACACATGTTACCCCTCTTCCAGTTTCTTGCATGTATTTGCTAGACTATACGCATATGCAAAAATAACGCTTTACACAGTGCTCCAGTTGACCAAAAGGCTTCACTTAATTATGCCTGCAGCATCCAAATGCTTGATAGTCAATCGCTTACCTCATGTCTTCGGATACCCCTATGCTTTGTTTGTTTTGTACTACATGTTGCATATGCAATGGATCACGTACAGGACCATATTACTAAGCGGTGACGTTGAAAGAAATCCTGGTCCAAACTTAAGTACTTTTAATTTTTGTACTTGGAACCTAAATAGCATCACTGCTCATGATTTCACCAGACTATCCCAAATTGAGGCGTATAATTCAATCTATAGTTATGACCTTATAGGAATTGTTGAGACTCATCTTGATAGCACCGTTAAAGACGATAATCTGGTGCTAGATGGTTATACGTTCATTAAAGAGAACCATCCACTAAATGTAACACGGGGAGGTGTTGGGCTGTACATTAAAGATTCTTTTCCAGCTACAAATAGACCTGACATCGTCACACTGTCTGAATGCATTGTCTGTGAAATTCAACTAAACCGGAAAAAGTACTTTTTTTGCCACCATCTATGGAAGTCCCAGTCAGAGTGCGACTGAGTTGGTTGATTTTATGGAAAATTTTGAGCTAATGTTATCCAAGATGGCTGCTGAGAATCCTTATTGTGTCATCATTACTGGAGATTTTAATGCTCGCTCCCCTCAGTGGTGGGAAAATGACCTAGAAAATGACGCAGGAAAATCCCTCGAGCCTTTTATTGCGGATCTTGGGCTTCAACAACTAATTTCTGAACCAACTCATTTTATGGGTGATTCCAGATCATGTATCGATTTGATATTAACGGATCAGCCCAATCTTTTTATCGATTCTGGAGTTCATCCTTCGCTTCATGAACAATGCCATCATCAAATCATTTGGGGTAAGCTGACAGTAGACAACTCGACCCTTCCGCCATTCAAGCGAAAAGTCTGGTCTTACAACAAAGCTGATATAGATTCAATAAGGAAAAGTATAGACAAGTTTCGTTGGCATGAAACCCTCGGTGGAATTGCTTGCCCAAACTTGAAAGTGGTAAAGCTAAATGAAGTTCTGTTGAATATTTTTTCAAATTTCATACCTAATAAAATTATCACAGTTAGGCCTCAGCAGTCTCCTTGGATAACCCAGCCTATCAAAAATTTCATTCGCAAAAAAGAATCTAGCATACAAAAATTTCGTAAAAAATGGTCAGCCACCAGATAAGTTAGAGGGTATACAGAATATGATATCCCGAGGGTCCAAGCTTATTGAAGATGCGAAGCAGAAGTATTTGACGAACATAGGGCGCACCCTGTCGAATCCTAATACAGGAAGAAAAACTTACTGGTCTCTGATCAATGAGATCTTGAACAAAGCTAAAATACCAATAATTCCCCCACTGTTAGAAAATGATATACTTGTTTTGGATTTTTCTGCCAAGGCACAGATCTTTAATGATTATTTTGTACTCCAATGTACAACCTTGGATACTGCAAGTGAAATTCCCTCTGTCCCTCAGCCAAATGCACCACCACTTACAGATTTTCACATTTCCGATGAGAAAATATTAAAGATAATTCGATCATTGAATCCAAACAAGGCTCATGGCTGGGATGAAATATCAGGTCGAATGATAAAGATATGCGATTGGACTCTAGTTGTGCCTCCGAAGCTAACATTTGAAGCTTGTTTAGTCCATGGTATCTTCCCTGAAACTTGGAAAAGAGCAAATGTGTAAAAAGAACAGCAAAAATTTGAAGGTAAATTACCGTCCAATTTCATTGCTTCCACTGTTTGGGAAAATCTTAGAAAAGTTAATTTTTGATACTGTCTACGAGCATTTGAATTCAAACAATTTGCTCAACCCTAATCAGTCAGGATTTCGCCCGGGTGATTCGACAATTAATCAGTTGTTATCAATAGTACGTACCATATCTAAAGCTCTTGACTGTAATCCAACACTCGACGTAAGATCAGTGTACCTTGATGTATCTAAAGCATTTGATAGAGTGTGGCACGAAGGCCTTATTTTTAAATTACGTCGCTGTGGTATCTCTGGTCAATTACTGTCTTTGATTCAAAATCTTCTTGCAGACAGAAAACAACGTACGGTGTTGAATGGCAAAACGTCTCATTGGGGAAAAGTCTCTGCTGGTGTTCCCCAAGGCTCTATATTAGGGCCTCTTTTCTTTCTAGTTTATATTAACAACTTAACATATAATCTGATATGTAACGTAAAGCTTTTTGCAGATGATACATCGCTTTTCACCGTTGTTCGTGACCCTGTGTCTGCCGCGAGTGATTTGAACCATGATTTGAATCTCATTAGCCAATGGGCAAACAAATGGAAAATGTCTTTCAATCCAGACCCAGCCAAACAAGCGGTTGAAATAACATTTTCAAGGAAAAGGAAACCGATTGACCATCCACCTATCCTATTCAATGATACGCCAGTTTTAAAAGTTGATGAGCACAAACATCTAGGTCTAGTTCTTGATTCGAAGTTAACTTTCAATAGTCATATCAAGTCAGCTATCTCCAAATCGAGACGAGGAATAGGAATGATTAAATATCTTTTGAAGTATTTACCTCGACAGACCCTTAACGAGCTTTATAAGCTATAAGTAAGGCCGCATCTGGACTACAGTGACGTTATCTATCACATACCTGCCACTAACTGCGACTACAGTGAAAGTTTGAAACTGAATCATATGATGGAAAAACTTGAATCCGTTCAATACTCTGCTGCATTAGCAGTAACTGGTGCTTGGAAGGTACATCCAGGGAGAAACTGTATAACGAGCTTGGATGGGAATCACTTAATCTCAGACGTTGGAGCAGGCGTCTTGCTCTATTTTTCAAGATTGTTAACAACCTAACACCGGAGTATACAAGGCAGCCTATTCCACCGCTTCCACAATCTAACTATCGCCTTCGTAGACCAGCTATAATCGGGCAAATACGTGCAAGAACGATGAGCTTTGGTGCAAGCTTCTACCCAAACTCTCTTTCGGAATGGAATAAGCTTGACTCGGAGATAAGACAATTGCCAACTCTGGGCATGTTTAAAAAGAAGCTTTTTTCACTTATTCGTCCCCTACCCCAACCAGTCTACAGGGTGTCCCAGAAAAATTGTGCCCCGTTTGCCTGAAGATTGCGACAAAAAAACTAAAGATTCTCACTAAACTTTTCCATGATGTTGCTCTTCAGATGTTCAATTAAAGTTTGCTACCATCCCCGTAAAAATCTGTTGAGAAATGATGGAGCTATGACGTTCAGAAGGCCAAATTTACCTGATGACTGAAACCAGCGGTCGGCCATTTTGTTTTACCATTTTGCAACGGTAAACAGCTTCATGGATGAGCTGAAACAGTAGCCTCCAATTTCATAGCTCTCGCGAAAGTTTCAGCTATCTTCAGAGAGTTCAGCTATTTCTTACCCCACGACCCTTGATTGAATGTCAAAACGAAGACAAGGATCCCAAAATAATAAACAACCAAACGGTGATGAAAAACATATAGTCACGTTTTGTTTGCAGGTGTGAGGAGTGTCTGAACCAATTATTTAGTTTATTGATCAGTTCAAAATCTTTTGCCCCTCTCATTTCTTTAGTTCATTGTCTTCGGTAGTAAGTCAACAATTGCTTGTAACAAATTAAGGAAGAAATCTATGTAAGGAAGGCGGCAAATTTAATTTTAAATGCATTTTTGTCGAAACCTTTGGTGTTTTACTACTTTGGGAATTCGTATCTTCATTTTTGCATTCCATCAAAGATCGTGGGGTACACAATAGATGAACTCTCTGATGATTATTGGAATTTTCACGAGAGCTATGACATTAGAGGCTGCTATTTCAGTCCATCCATGAAGCTGTTTATCGTTGCAAAATAGTAAGATAAAATGGCCGACCGCTGGTTTCAGTCATCAGGTAAATTTGGCCTTCTGAACGTCATAGCTCCATCATTTCTCAACAGATTTTTACGGGGATGGTAGCAAACTTTAATTGAATATCTGAAGACCAACATCATGGAAAAGGTTAGTGAGAATCTTTAGTTGTTTTGTCGCAATCTTCAGGCAAACGGGGCACAATTTTTCTGGGACACCCTGTACAGTATTCACGACCCGAAAGGCTTAGCAATTCTAACACAACTTCGTGTAGGTCTAAGTAAGCTAAATCTTCACAAACTTAAGCACAACTTTAAAGATACAGTAAATCCAATGTGCTCCATCAACGATGGAATTGAGGATACGGAACACTTTTTGCTGCTCTGCCATAGCTACGATGTGCAAAGACAGGATCTTCTCGATACCATTAACCCTATACTAGAACCTCAAGGCTTATCAAACCTTTCCAATAAAGCACTTCTCAAAATCCTTCTTTATGGTGATGAAAGGTTGCCACTTAAGTCAAATACCATGGTCCTTGAGGCTACAATTAAGTATACATACGCAACAGAACGCTTTGATTGAACCAATGCCATCTTTTCTTCAACATATATACAGTGCCCTCTCCGCAAAGCGGATCCGCTGTTCAGTGGAAACTCGATTTAAACATCCACTTTCTAGGGACATAAGCCCTTGCAGGCTAATTCTCAGTTCTTCAGACCCATCGTTTAACGATGATCTAGATTCATCACGGGTTCTCTGACGGTTTCGTTGTGTGGAGTGGTCGCTGTAGCGGTTCCTTTTTTTTCCTTCATGTAGTTCCTGTTAATTATTTTCCTGTATCTGTCTTAGTATCTTTAGCATTCGTATTTGTATTAGTATCCATGTTAAGTAGTATTTATGTTAAGTGTAAATATTTAATTAGTGAGTAGAGTAACAACGTAGTGCGATGTTAAGTGTAATAGTGCAGGGTTGCAATGTTTTTTCATGCTCCTTGCACTATCGGCTTGGAAGACCAGAAAAATGAAGAGACTGATCAAGCTCATTCATCAGGTCAAGCATCCTTTTCTCTCGTAATCACAAGGCAAATAATTGAAGCAGCAAGACTATTGTCTACAAACAACATGGATACCAATAACAAATTGATAGAAATTATCGAGACTTTGACAAAGATTTTGGAAGAGCAAGAAGAAATGAAAGCGAAATCAAGACCTTCATTCAACTGGCGCAAAATAAAGAGAAAACGAAAAATGGCTTACTACTACTGCATAAAAAGTGAAAGTCAGCTTGAAATATACAAAGAATGCTTCAACAAAAATGAAATTACACTGCCAAAGCACCATATTCCTAAATGTCGAAAAGATGAAACAACTGAAGAATATGAATTACGACTAAAAATCAAGAAACAAAACTTAAAACAAGAAGCAGAAATATTAAAACTCAGAAGCAGAAACTACAAAGAAAAGGTCAATGCACTCGACATTCAAGTAAGAAACTTTATTGAATCTACATACAATCAAAATGAGACCAAGATGAAATTCATAAAGAATAAATGGGAAATTGACTGCAAAAAAGAAGAACTTAAGTCCAGACAAATATTGCAGAGTCAAGAGACAATCTGGAGATTACAGATCCGTACATTTAAGACACCTGCAAGTGCGATTAAGTCTTATGACAAGAGAAATAAACATACAACGAATGACTGTGAAACGCACTTCAAGTTAACAAAACAAAATCAAGATGTAGATACAGAAAAACAAAATACTTCCGAAGAGCAAACACTGTTAGCAAATTTAAAGAAACTTGAACATGAATACATGAATGAAATGGGAAAAATGATACATGCACAAGACAGCAAACTTTATTTCGACGATGCAAGGTTGAAGAAGGTTGGAATAGAAATAAATGAAATTGAACTTAGACTTTACAACAACAGTTTTAAGGCAAAACAAGTCTCTCATGACTATATGATTAACTCTAGTATTATCAGAAATATGTATCAAGCAAGCAAACATAGCGAGAAGATTATTAGCACAAGACTCAAATCGCAAATTCCTGTGCCAATTAGAAAGAAAAAAATTGAACTTAGACTTCACAACAACATTTTGGAGGCAATACAAGTCTCTCATAACTATATACCTAACTCTAGCATTATCAGAAATGTATATAAAGCAAGCAAACATAACGAGAAGATTATTAACACAAGAATCAAATCGCAAATTCCTGTACCAATTAGAAAGAAAAATAAAGTTAGATACAAACTAACATTTGACATCAAATAGAAAACTATAATCTTATATCATCTGACGTTATATGGATAGTTAGACTAAATAAAGTTAAGAGCTGCTGTAGAAGTATACCATTTAGCCTGACGAGTCTGCATGAACAGACGAAACTAGTCGCAAAGAAACGAGTTGTCTTTTGTTGATGCCTTCTTCTTCGTTTTAATATATATCATTACTTGCGCATTGTATTCTTGTTCGTTTTACTATATATATATATATATATATATATAAAAAAAACGTAACGTATTCGCACAAAAACTTGTACGTATAAAGACTTGTCCGGCACCTTGTAAACGGGTCCTAAGTCTGTGGATTGGTGCAGTGTGGGAACGCCTTCTTTGTAGTGTAAAAATGTTGTTTGGTCAAAACTATCAGACGTGCTTCACTTAGTTATCTTGAGCTGAGTACAATTCTCACCGAAGTAGAAGGTATGATATATTGCAGACCACTGACGTGTTTATACAAAGATGAAGCTCATGTAGAATATGCCCTTACACCATCACACTTGATATATGGTCTAAATGAATGACAAATACAGTGAAGTGGTAAGTAGTTATGAATCGTTATCAGCAAGAGCCAAGTATTATCACAGGCTTTTGAGTCAGATCACTAAACAATGGAAAAATGAGTATCTACTAGGACTTATGGAGTCATACAGATCGCATGCAGATGGTAAGAAACCTGTTGCTAGTGTTGGTGACATTGTCATTTTGAAGGATGTTCAAATGAAGCGATCTTTTTGGAAATTTTGTTAAAATTGTTCAGTACATTTCAGGTACAGTAAAGTCCCGCCTTTAAGAAACTACGTTATAAGAAACTCAGGCCTGATTTCGCTAAGTAAAATACCCCTTTACAAGGAACTTTCCAGGCTGATTCATGTTCAGTTTCTTGTACGATGGTACATAGCAATATTATAAGGCATCCATTTGAATATGTCTCCACAAGGTCTCAATTCTCTAGAAACAAGAATTAAAGTTACAAGCCCAAATTGTCATAATTTCAAGTTTCAACCTCAAATCATTGGATCATCACACAACAGTGGATATTTCAAAAAGGTTTTCTTAGCAATTTTGACAGCTGTTTGGAGTATAAAAGTGTTTCTTATACCATGGTACACACAGCCTGTTTTGAAGAAGTATATCTTGACATAAGAAACCAATCAGGCTGTCTTTGTGTAACAAGTTTCTTAAAGGCGGGACTTTACTGTAGTGATGGTAACATCCGAGCAGCAAAAATACAGTTGGTTGCAGACAAGAGTCAATAAATCTTTACAAGACCTCTGAAACTTTTGGTTCCGTTGGAAGTATTGCCAGCCTCGCAGCAAGCAGCAGCAGCACCAGTTGCAAACGCAGAGGATAAGGAACCTGTTGCAAGCCAAGCAAGCGCACATGCAGCTGCACATGCAGCCAACCCAGCAGCTTTAAGAATTACGTAGAATAGGGCATGAATTGCCACCGAGTAGATAATTGTTTGATACCATTCATTTTGCATGCTTTTTTGGAACAGTAGGGTAGACATTAAATTGTAGTTGAGTAGTATGTTGATCATTTTGTGGTTGAGTTGATTTTGTAATGTATCAACTTGGGGGAGTGTATTTTGAAGGAAATGACAACCCATTCATTTTGTTTGGCCTTGTGTCCTTGTGTGACGTTGTTACTTCCTTCTCCTACCCAGACTTCAGGCAGTGCCTCTGTAACTGGCAGTCTGAGTTTAGAGCATGTAGGGTGCAGACAAAAAATAAGTGATCATTCCACACTAAGGTCGAAGAGTTTTAGGTAAAAGTTAAAAGTTTGCATAAAAACGTTCAACTCAAATTCACTGCCCCTTATTTTTTCTACACATTAGCTTATAGTTTATAATCGTTACTGTTCAGTTGCTGTTTGATAAATAAAGAGAAAGCGTCAAACTGTGGTATTTACTTTGTCTCATCGTCTCAACCCAACCTACACATCAACATTGAATCCATAGCTCAATCCAATCTGAATCAACTGGTCACTATCAATGCTGACATTGAAATGCTGGAGGGTAGGATGAACTACAGGGAATCCACTGCTAAGATTGCTCTCACAAGTAAGATTTGATTGTTTTCTTTGTAAAAGATAGATTTAGATGCGTTTTTGGTTTCTTTTGTCAATGATTTTGAAAATTTCATGGGACCAGAGGAGAATCAAAAGGAAAATGCAGAAGGGAAGAGAAGAAAGAGAGAAGAGACGAGGGAGGAGGATTGCACAGGCTTTTGCAACCATATGTAACTCAGTTTGCTGGTGCAGAAGATGGCCGATTGAAAAGATGGAACCGCTTAGATTAACTTCACAGAACGCTCCTGCAGTAACTTCATTAACATGTTTTGACAAATTTGTTTGATGGTAAGTGATTTTTCATGATGTTTTATTATTCATGCATGTTAAACAAGATAAAATTGGACACTATTTCTTTCAATACAGCAGCAAATAGAAATGTTTTTGCTGAGAAGAGCACACAGCAACACTATTTTATTTTGTTTTTGCTTTTTCTTGTCTCTTACATTCTATAAGTCATCTTACAGGCTCAGTGAAAATTTAGCTGATGAAAGTGATGCATTCAGTACTTTGGAAGAAGTAAAAACTGCCTATTTGGTTAGTGAAGAGCAGCAAGGCAAAAAAAATTGTTCAAGTGAAGAGCAAATTGGATAAATCATACGGCAAATATTACTTGATGTAAAAAAAAACAAAGAACACTAATTGTTTCAGGAAGCAAGAAAATACTTTGGGGCTACTCTTTAGGTTTACAGAAAGCAAATAGAGCGAGTCATATCACCAAGAACGAATTTGATGTAAAACATATTTTGTCAGGTGTGTGCCAAGCATTGTCTCTTCAATGCTTGATGGAGATCAGGCTCTGACACATCTCATTATGTTCAGTTACTCTATGACAAGAGTGTTTTTGAGAAACTAGGAGAGTTTTGTGATTGTTCTTCAACTCTTTGGTGATTCCCAATATGAAATGCACTTGTCTGGTGAGAGGCTGCTGCGTATTGGAGGCCAAGGTGCTGTGTATGCAATAATTCTTCCATGTGAAAGTGGTTGATCACAATCAACATCAGCGCTAGACTGATGACAATGAGTCCCTAGTATCCTTGCGGTAAACCTTGCTAAAGAGGGATTCATCATGAAATAGTAAAAAACTTGGCCCTATTTTCTTTAATCGTCAATGGAATTAGGAAAGAATCGCAGCTTCGAATCTCTATCCCATGTGAGTGTTCTCAATTCTTCAATAGAATCAAAAATTCTATCACATTTACATGTTAACAATAGTAATTCACAAATCTCGCTATCTGATACTGAAGAAATTGCTCAGTTTGGGCCTAAATAGGGCCAGGTTTTTCATAGTAATACTATGAGTCTCTGTTGACCGAAGTGCCATCATCATGTCAAAGAGCACAGGGAAACAAGAGACTCATTGTCATGAGTCTACATCAGCGCTAAGTGTGCAACAGCACTGAGGATTACCCTCCAACGATACCAGTGTGTGAGATGAAGAGTGCGAGCAAGAAAATTGTGGCACATCTGCTTCAATCTAAGTACCAACTGATGCAGGCAGCATTTGGTCTCAAACGCAGGCTACCATTAATGTAAAAATTGCTGACACTAACCAAAAAGGAAGAAATGGGGATATCTGGTCAGCCATCAGGCTACTATTTCCAAATATGCAAGAGGTTTTGCAGCAATGTGTGGAGGGATGTACATTGATGGAATCAGCGGTTGATGAGGTTTTGAAGAGTGATGTTTCAATAGATACTGCGATAAAGCAGACCAGTCAGAGTGTTGATTGGGAAAAGTCAGAGAGCATCACAGTGTGAAGAGAAAGTGTATGAAGGGACAGCCTTACCTTTTATAAGGTTGCTGTGATTTACAAGGGCAGGCTGTTCAAAGAACTGAATGTTGAATTTCAGGGAGAAGATGGCATTGACTGTGGCGCATTACACTTTGACTTTTTGAAATCATTACACATGAGCAACAAAAGCTCTCTTGGAGGACGTTACTGATACATTGATACTGAAGAAGACAACAGCTAGTTTGATGACATTTAAGGCTCTTGGGACACTCCTTGGTCATTCAACTCTCCAGAGTAGTCCTGATATACATTGTTTCCCTGAATGGGTCTATGAGTTTCTTTCTACGGGCAATTTTTGCTCTACAGCTGAGCTGCTTTATATTGAGGAGCAGATCCCCTTAAAGGGCATATCCAGCCATTTGTGATTTTGTGATTGGCAATAGTTTCCGGCATGGAGAATCTCATGATGAATTTGATTGTTTAATTTGATCACTTAAGGGGGTCAAGTTGGCTAATTTTTCAAAATCTCTCAAAATTGCTTTTTTTGTCCAGTCAGATGTAAAAAGTATCAGAGAATCCGATTCTGAAGCTAGTTTCGCCATAACAAAACCAGAAAACCCTTAATTTTTTATTCTATTGGTGGTGGTTTATTTCGATATCCTTAGCAACCATAGTTTACATGGTTGCTAGGGAGCTTTCCCCACTCTGAGATTGAATTTCAGCGTAATTCTTTGAGTTAATGCTCTTGAGTCCATTTCTGGTCCGGTGTTTATCACATTCAACTATTTCCAGCCTCTCTTCCAACCGATTATGCCTTGAATCCTTCAGCTGTGACCAATTTTATTGCTGCTATGTATTTGCCTAAGTACATGAGATATTCAACGCTCGATTCAACTACCAATTTTCAGTGTTTATTGCATTTTGATGGGATTTTTTGACGTCCAAGTATCCAAAGATGCCAAGAAAGAAAGGACGTGAAAATGAAATAGCAAACTGCAATGGAGTGAACAAGATCGACTGCGTTGGACATAAGGGAAAAATCTGATTTCATGGAAGCAGAGAAATGGTGTTTCTCCCTGGAAGAAAGAAAAGTCTTTTCAGTCACAGAGAAACCTGAAAGTTCTAAACAAATTTCAAAAGCAACAGGAAAAGCAAAAAGGGAGAAGAAAGCTTGCAAAGATTGTAATAGAAGTCACACATTAACAATAGATCATAGATGCAGTAAAAAAATACAAACATATTATGGAAAATCTTTGCGACGACATTGCATTTCATATAGTGCAACACAGGATCAAATGGAAGAAGCACTAGACAAAATGCAGAAATCTGTCAAAGCAATTCTTTGGCACAGCCTTATGCTGACTGATGACATCTAAATCAGTTCTGTCCAGAAAAAGCTGATCCTTACAACTGGTGTAGTTACAAAAATGGGGATTCACTTCAGCATAATGAATACCATCTTTTGCCAGAATATCTCCCATACCTGAAACCTATATTTGAGAGACTAAGTGACAGAAGTCTGTTGAGTTGAGAAGATGCCTTTATGGATTCTCACAGAATGCTAATGAGAGTGTGAATGCAAGAGTCTGGGCAAGGGTACCTGAGGAAAGAAATTCCAGTCCAACTTTGATTGAGCTTGGATGCATTTCTGCGGTTGTACAGTTCAATGATGGAAGACTTGGCAGTCATTGATTCTATGAAGCATTAGGAATTCCAACAGGAGATAAAGGAAGCAGGCTGGCAATGCTGAGAGACAGAGAGAGGTTAAACGAGCAGAATACAAGAGAAAGAAAACTACAAAGGAAAGGAGAGATCAAGTGCGCCAAGCAAAATGCAGACGTGAAGCCATTCTTGACTCTGTTGAAGGCCCATCCTATGAAAGAGGTGGTTTTAATGACTGAAATCGTAGCAAATTTTGTAAAACCTTTTACACATATATGCCAAAAAGCAGGTGCAACTCTAACAAAGCTGAACACAGAATCAGATGGCTTTGCACCAGCTGAAGTGCAAAGGTAAGCAAACTTAAACTTTAAACGCCTTTTCCCGCAAATGCGCTTTTCAAGACTTAAAATGCTAAAACTAAAAAATGGTATGGCAGAATAGGCTGAAAATTAGCTAAAATGTGTAACTTTGCACGTACTTCAACCCATGATTTAGTTTTTCAATATCTCTATTATCCTATAAGCAAAAAAAGTTTAAACTTTCCAAAAAAACTTCAAATTTTTGTATTGCGGCCATTTTGAATTTGTGCACAATTTTGAAAAAACCTATCATACACTTGTTATTCTTCTGCTAAATAAAGTATTTGAAATGTATGATGTCATTTCAATGAACTGGGGGTTCCTGTAAACCGTGGATCGACGTAGCGACTAATAACGACATATTGACCAATAACGAGCTATCAAATTACAGTATGGAGTTGTCTGTCCAAATGGATGTATCCACTGGACCACCATGAGTACGGAATGGACTAATCAGTGGATCTAGGGGATAGCGGAGCCCGCAAATTTTCTGTTTCTTTGGAAAACAAAGTAAGAAACAAGCAAACTCATAAATTTTTTTCCTCTGTATCCCTTGTTTTGTGTAAATGTGTAAGTAGAAGATAGAAAGGATGGTTCCCTGTTTCCAAATCCTTTTTCCGAAAGCTTTATAATTTTTAGTTTTCTTCTCGTGGGCCACTTTCAACAGCTTTAATCTGACCCTAAAAATCGGGAAAGGGACCTTCAGATAGACTTTTTACAGATGACATACATTTTCAGATTGACCAATGACAAATGACAAAACAGCAGTCATCATGTAGATTGCGCTCATTTGCAGTTAACCACACAAAATGTATTTTGACTTCAACTTCAGAAAAGTGAATCATAACAAAATGTTTATTCATTGAGTTAAGATAAGTTCATTTCCGAGTTTGAATTTACACAATAGTTGCTTTGAAGTCTCAATAGAAACAGAAAATTTGCGAGCTCCGCTATCCCTTAGATCCACCGATCAGTCCATTCCATACTCATGGTGGTCCGGTTGATACACCCATTTGGACAGACGGTTATTAGTCGTTATGTCGTTATTAGTTGTTATGTCGTTCAATGGTTTACAGGAACCCAATGAACTGGTTTAGAGTTTTATCATTTTGAAAATGACATTGAACTTTAACCGTAGATTTGCATTGTGCTAATTAGTCACGTGTGGATGGTTCTATTGTTTGCAATTTTGAAAGTTTTTTAAAATTTTATGAAAGATGGGTTATTTGGCTTTCGTTTGATACCTTACTGTCTCGTATTGTATGCTTGGTTACAATTTTATAGCAGTTTGAAAGCAGCTACTCCAAAATCAACATTTAGACAACTAGACCCCCTTAAAAGTGGTGAAAATAACTGTCAAATCTGGTATTTCACACCCATTTTGCTAAGTTGTCGCATAGCAAAAAGGGCCTGGAGCTAGCATTTGTGTGACAGAAACACTCGCCGCTAACACCCCTCCCAAGCAAAAAAATGTAAGAAAGAGGCTACAGTGACCTTCAGTGTGAGGCTACAGTTAGACGTGACAGTGATTGTGATATCGTGATCTTGATTGCAACTCTTGATTCAATGAAAGATTGTAGCATGCTACAATAGCAGACACTTCGCAACTGAGATGTGGTAAAAAAGATTCTTTTCCACAAACACATACTATAATTCCCGATTAAACCTATCCTGTTATCCTTCATCAAGGTCAACTGTTTTTCAGATATATTATACTGGTCTGGCTGTAAAGTTGGTCTGAAACATGGCATGGTTTCCATACTTTCAGAATCTAGACAATAAGTATCAAACCATGCATGCAGATGAATGGTTTGTCTCTAGACATATGTCTTTGTTTCGTAAAATCGTAAAATCCTAAGATATGACATCACAAATACGCCTCTGTTGTCTAGCTGTGCAGCTATCTTTGTACTTTTGTTCAACAGATGTTGGGGTTTCCGGGGTTTCCCTGTGCAAATTCACTACAGCAAAATTTACTGGGGGAAAAGCAGAGAAGTCTGCTGCCAGGAAGTAACTTTGACGGATATGACGTCAATAGAACCCTTCTTGACCGTGGAAGTTGTCCTTGGAAGGATGTGAAGACAAAGGAAAACAATGAAGCCAAATTAATGTCAACCCATTCTTTTGTATCGTTCAACAAACACAACAAACTTTATCATTCAGTCACAGATTCAATGAAAAGGCCAGGAGGAAAAAAGCAGAGGCGGCGGGAATGTCCGAAAGCGGAATAAAAGACAAAATTCTTTTTTGTGAAATATGAAATAAATAGAAGTTTTTGCTGCTTGCCGCTTTTCGCTCTATTTGAAAAAGAAATGAATTAATGGCAAAATAAACCTGTGGCTTGCTCACAAATCATCAGAAATTAGGAGACTCGAAAAGAAACCCAAAGCAAATCAAAAAGCTTGCTTCATTTTGGCAGGTCTTTGCCCTATCCCTTTCCGTCTTGCCAAGTGTCAGTGTCTACTCTACTGTCTATCATTGTTTGTGATGCATACTGCAATCATTGTTGAATCAGGAGTTGCAATCATGATCATGATCACTCTTGCGATCAGCGTAAGCCTCACACTGAAATCCACCGTAGCCTCTTTTTTTGCATGGGAGGGGTGCTGTCCCTAGTGGTGAGTGACGGAAACCAAGTCGCCCATGCTAGTCTTGTTGTTGGTCAGCAAAACAAAAGGCAGCCAGTCAAAGTGGAAGCTACCTGACGGAGTGGCGACAAACAAACATCAAGCAGCTAAAAAGGTGATTTTGAGGAGGGAAGATGCCGAGAAGGTGCGTTGTTTTTGGTTGCAGTGAGGTCGCAAACTCGGAGAAAGGAATCTCAGTGCATGTTATTCCTCATTTTGGAGGCAATCGGCCTGTCAGCGTCAGTCACAGGAAGAGATGGACAGACTTGTGGCAAGAATAAGGAAGAACTAGAAAGATTCCCAGTCATCCGCTATCTGCTCAAAGCACTTCACTGCAGAAGAGTTTGAGCGATCTTTAACCTCTGCTCAGTTGCCAGAATTTGAAGGCAAGTTTTTAAAAACATTACAATGAGATTAACATGTGCTGTACCAACCATTCATCCCCCAAAGCAAAAGCAGGACTTAGGCCCATCATCGTCTACATCTCCAGCAAAGGTGGCAAAGCCTGGTAGAGATTGAGCCCATCAACAGGTAGGCCCAATCATTAAATTAAAGATACTATCATTCGTCTTTGTATCTCGAATTACTTGATCCTCCAAAATATTATTTTATAACTGCAATTTAGAGGCTGGGTGGGATTGAATTGAAACTGAAACTTTACGACATTTTTAATCTTTCATTCGCCGTATGGATTATACAAGATGCTCTTCGTGATGAAGTAACTGTGCCTTCCCAAATATCCACAAACACTGAGGATTTAAAACATACCCACGAAGAAATTGGCTGTGAGGATCCAGAGGGAGAAACTACCCTTGCTGAACATGAACGATGTTGACTGACAGGCTTTGACTTCACAGGGTGATAAATGTGTATAAAATGAGCAGTTGATTTTTGTCACATGTGATTTGGTTTTGTGAAAGTCAGGTTGCATTGAACTCTGGAAGAAACATTATCAACTCAAATAATACTCAGTTTGCCATGCAAAATGTTGTTCAGTGTTGTTCTGACATTTTTATTAAACAGTAAACAATTCACACAAGACATTGTTCATAGCAATGGATTAAGATTATCATGTTCAGGTTTTTGGCTGTTTTTGCACCAATCAAACTCAGGGTTTTTGAGGTGCTTCACATCGCATGATAGGTTTTTAACAAAAGGGTGCTCCCTCCTTGATTAGTGAAAGTCTTTAAGAAAAGTCTTCTCTGTAAAAATTTCTGATGTTCTATGTAGTGTTATTACATAATTTTGTCATCTCCTGCAAATTGTCATTATTGTAATATTTGTAAATTTTGATGAATTTTTGAAATAAAAACTGAACTAAGATGAGGACACAAATGGATCTTGAAACCTTTTCACTGTGATCATCAAACATGATTTTCCTGTTTCAGATCAATGATTTTTCACACTTCTTGCACACATCTTGCCAAAAAGGATAGGAGGCTAAGTAACTATTGGCTGAATGCAAAATCAAAGCTTGAAGCTGAGGGGAAAGAAACAGCTAAGCTACATGCAATTGTAGAAACTGTCTCACAGCACAGAATTGAGGATGAGCTGGGTGAATTTGAGACGGAAATAGAAAAGAATTCAGAGGATATGGATATCGATTAAATTATGAATGAAAGTGGAGGTATTGATAATGCAGAGGATGATGATTATGTAGCAGAGGATGATGATTTTATTGAGGAGGGTGAAAATGACGAAGGTCTCAATGAAACGATCAACAGCTGGTGAGTATTTGAACTTCTTAAATCATTTCAAGCTGCCAAGGACTTAAATATCTCACCCTTCCACACCAAAGTTCCATCAAGACTACACATAAATGCACACCTTCTACAATTGTGCTAAATGGCAGTGAGGAATTTTTACATGATGCATTGCATTTGCATTACCAATCTTTAACGATTCTAAATAGGAATTGAGATAAGGAACGCAGTGCATCTTGGTAGAAAGCTTCTTGCCACCATCTTTAGCATGATCGTATTTTGTACTTATTATTCCTGATTATCCCCATCATGTGCATCCAGTGCTTGGACTATGAACCCTATACCAGCTCATTAAAAGTGCAAAATTGATTTGAAGTTTGAAGAAATACAGACCTGTTTTCAATTAACAGCCTTACTTGTTGTTGTGAATTTTGTCAAAATTATGAATCACCGACATTTTCTAGCTGAACGTCTTCAAATATTGATATTTACAGCAAGTGATTCTTCATTTCACTTTTAGTCCTGAAGATAATGGACCAAAGGATATTTGTACTGTTTCTTTCCCAACTTCTCCTGTTATCTTGTGTGTGCCCAGCTAGCAAACAAGATGATCTGCTTGCAGAACCAAGTGTTATTGGGACTATGATTGAGATTGCATCTTCTTGTGCCAACTCAAATTGTAAAGATAAGGAAAGACTGTGGAGCAGTCAACCTGACATGCCTGGAACAAGAATCCCAGCTGGAAATTTCCTCCTATCTTTTGCAATTCTGATAGCTGGTGCATCAGCAACAAAGATCAGAACCGTTTATAGCCACATGAGGCTTTCATGCACATCACTTTCGACATACTCTTCACATCAAAAGGTAAACCATCCATTATACACCAGCACAGTTCACTCAAAACCCTGACTGTTTGAGGAATCTAGGGGCATTTCACATCCCAAAAAATCTTGCACACCTTTGGCAAAAATCATTTTTGTTTTCAAATCCACCAAATAGTTGTGTTCTGAAAATCTCACTATGCTTTTTCTGACTAGTGAAATACCGCTTAGGATACCCTTTCAAGTCTTCAGTGCAGTTGTTTCCTTCTTGTATTTCTTAAACTGAATATTTGTAATATGTATATCTGCGTCTTCTTAAAACCACAAAAATGCCGTGTTTCTTTGTACAGTTCAAGTTTTGTTACTGTCATGTTAGATAAAACCTAAACTGCCATGGACTGACATGTGGCAATGTTTGGCAGGTTTTGCATTATGTGGAATCACAGTACAGAATTACTGCATTTCACACATTCTTTTATGCCAGATTACCACTGACCTGATGTAATATCTGCTTCTCCAATACCTGATTTTTTAAAGCTTTGCTCCACAAGTTACTATTCTCACTGCTTTTGCAGGAAAAACTCTTCCCTGCTGTATGGCAAGCCATAATGGACAAAAGGTGTTTGAGAAAATAAAAACAGGTTGAATTGTAAAGAGTTTGGTTGAAAAATTTGTTTATGTGTTGAATGATGTTTATTGCATTATGAATAATGAAATCGTCAGTTGAAAAGGTGCTCATTGCAGTTGAACCTTAGAAATTACTGCTGAATCTGAAAATAAATAATTGAATTGCATGAAAACAACCCAAGGATTCTTGAAACTTCCTGAGAATCATGGTAATGTTTGAAAGTCAAACAAGTCATGCGAGATTGGTGATCACACTTTGAAAAGTTGAACATATTCCACAACTAAATGTAATGCTCGAGGTTTTTAAAAAATGTCCGAGAATCACCAAAAAGTGTCCGAGAATTCATAAAAGTGTCCGAGAAGTGGGAACTAAGATATTTCATTGAAATTTGAAAACCAACTTTATATTTCCTAAACACTGTCCGAAAAACATCAGATGTTTTTCAAAAAATCATCGAGACCTCTAAACACCCTAGTCGACAGCAGACCACGTGCTGACTAGAAGATTTAGGCCATAGAACATGGAGAGTGGTCTGCAAGATTTCTTCACCTCTTTGGATCGTTGCATTGCGTTAGTTTTAGATACTCTGCAAAATAGGCGGGATGACCTTGCATACATAGAACATGTCGAGAGGAGGCTCGAGGAAAACTTAAGGGGTTTTCTTGCGATAGAGATGGTAGCAAGGGCAAATTTAGATGAGCGGAGAAGATCTCTTTTACAGCAGCTTGCTGATGAATTAGGAAATCTTCTGTCTGAAGTTGCTAACCTGAAGACAGTTAATCATGGTGATAACCATGGCTATGCTCCACCAATGTCATCTACCGAGGGTAGACCAAAGTATATTATCACAAAGGAACAAATAGAGCAACTCAGAGAGACAGGGATGGCATGGAAGGACATTGCCTCATGTCTTGGGGTTCATCCCCGCACAGTTTATCGAAGGAGGATGGAATTTGGTCTTGAGGATTCTTTCACTGAAATTAGTGATGATGCACTAGATGGAGAGATTCAAGATATAATTCGGTTGACTCCAAATGCTGGGGAAACACTCATTAGAGGAAGTTTCGTCTGTCCTGATTAGAGGAAGTTTTCGTCATGGCTTCCGGTGGAGAGCAGACGCTTATTTGAGTTTGCTGTAGCGAAGGGCTTTGAGGATTAATGTACGGTGTTTGTGTGATCGATTAGGCTGTAAAATGGGTTTTACGAATGAAATGTTAAGAGTTATAAAGAGTTTAGGATGATTCATCGCATTTGAAAGGAAAATTTTTAACTTCGCTCGCTCACTTCACCTGCACGTGTTGATGTGGCCTAATAATGGCGGGCGGTGCAAAGACGAAAACAAGAAACTTAGAAGCCTATCAGGCATACTTTGACGAAAAGTTTTCAGAACTGAAGGACAGTATGGCGACAAAGGAATGTATTGAGAAACTTCATACTACCATAAAAGATCAAAATGAGAAAATCCAAATTTTAGAGTCGAGGATCGCTATTATGGAGAGGCATATTTCTCTATTGCAAAACAATGTTGATGAAAATGAACAGTATAGTCGTAGGCTGTGTTTGCGAATTAATGGAATTCCACCAGTACCAGAAGGCCAGAATGAGTCCAGCGAAAGCTGTTTAGAAAAAGTCAAGAATGTTTTCAACGAATTGGGTGTTGACGTTCCCGATGTTGTAATTGACCGCGCTCATCGGATTGGTCGCCCAAGAATTGTGCAAGGGAAAAGAGTTCATCAAGTAATAGTAAGATTCACAACCTGGAGACACAGAACCCTGGTTTATAGGGCCAGGAAGAACTGTGCCAAGTACAAGGTAAAGTTGGATTTGACGAAGAAGAAGGTTGATACAATTGAGAAGATAAGCGAATTCCTTACAAGGAAGAAGCTCGGCTTTTCATTTGCAGATGTTAACTGCCGTTTATGAGTGAAAATTGGCGAGGAGTTTCATCACATAAATAGTGAAGATGATTTGCATGATATCATTAGAGAATATGATGAAAGAAGTGATACACGAAGTGATACCCGAAGTGATACCCGAAGTGATACTGGTGATCAGCAAGGCAATGATGATGATGATGCTGAGGATGCTGATGATGATGACGATGATCATGATAATAGCGAACTTACGATTGCACTACGCAGCTCACTACGACGACGAAGAGGAGACTGGAGCGAGCGCGGCGCTCTGAGGAAACCCCTTCCTTCGTCGTACTCAGAAAGTTCACTACGCTGAAAGCAAGAATCTACGTTGTCGCGACTACGAAGGTAAAATGTTTTCTGTATATTCTTGTATTGCTTTTTCCATCATAATAAGTAAGTTTTCGTGCACTTTCAACATCCCTTTTTCAGCAGAGAATGTTTTCTGTTGGTAATTTTCCTTTATTTTCGTTTCACAGCCTTCACAAAAATTGCAAGTTCAACCAGGAAACAGGAAACCATGGCCTCATCAAGTCAAGACAAGGCATCACGAATTCAAATGTGTGTAACTTGAACTGAGCCGTAGGATGTTTATTTTACTTGCTTGAATGAACTTGATAGTTTTACAGAAGTACATGAAAAACAGCTTTCTTTTCTGTGAAACATTGTTCAAAAAAGGATCTAAGTTTCACAACGAGCCTCCTTAGGCCTAAATGATGTTTGTTGTTTTCTGATGTTAAAAAATTTTGTCGAAATGATCTTGAATATTTGCTTTATTGCACTGAGAAATTGAAAGTTCTGGCTGAAATGCTTTAATCTAAAAACTATGGAAATATTCAAAGAAACCTTCCTAGCTTCAATATCTTTTGAGCAAATAATTTGAGTGTTCAATTTAATTTTGTCACTTATCCTATTTGATTTTAAAATGGAATTCTGAAATTTGACTTCAGTTTGTTCTTTTCTGTATTCTATCCTTTCACGTTCCTCTCACGCAATTTCAGTTTTAATTTTATACCCAGGCCCAAAATGGTGTGGACAACAAAACATGATGTTGCTCTTTGTAGAGAGATTTTGGTTGTTGAACCATATAAGTACAAGGTAGGAAGCAGAGAGAAAGGGCAGAGCTGGGACAGGATTGCAACCGCCTTGAATTCCCTTGTTGAGCCTAGATTTAGTGTTGACCAAAGGGCGGTAAGGGAGAGATTTTCTAAGCTGGAAAAGTATATTAAGAAAAAGACTGCAAGTGAAGAGAGGGCCAGTGGAATTTCACCAGAAACTTCAGGATTAGATGAGGCAATGGAAAATATACTGGAACTAATAGAGACAGCAAACATGGAGCAGGGTGCGGAGAAGGAAAGCAGAAAGAAAAGGGAGGAACAGGAAAAGGAGACAGCTGCCAGTGTTAGGAAAAGATCTATGGAGAGACTGAGTGAGACAACAGAGAGGGAGTGTCAAGAGAGCAAGAAAAAAAAGAGGCATAGTGATGGTGGGGCAATTGAATATTTAAAAGAGAAGAATGAACGAGAATCAGAGTTAAAGCAGCAAGAGTATGAACTGAGAAAGAGAGAACAAGAGCTAAAAGAGAAAGAATATGCAATGAAAGAGAGGGCACAAGAAATGAGAGAGAAAGAGCAGCAGCAGTTAATGGAGATAAGGAGCAATGAAATGAAGCTGAGAGAGAGAGAGCAAGAAGAACGGGAGAAAAGGGAAAGCAGAATTTTGGTGCAGCAGAATCAAATGACGCTCATGATGCAGCAACAACAACAGCAACAACAAGCAATGCTACAGCAAATGCAACAACAAAATGAAGCAATGCTTAAATTATTGAACAAATTTTTAGATAAAGATTAGACTCATTGATCAACTTTTTGAGATAATTTTTAGTCTTGATTGTAATTTGCTGTTCATATGCTTTCACATCTATTTGTTGTTGCTTAGGGGCTTATTATTTTTGTGTGTGAGAGACTTTATATCGGTCAGTGACCATTGGCCATTTGGTAGCTTTTAAAAAAGCTGTTTTTCTTGAAAGGCTCTGAAGAGCTTGATGTGCATCTTTGAAGATCTTGGCTTGCATCTGTGAGGAGCTTGAGGTTCAACTTCTTGATTGCCAAACATCTGATCTGATCTACAAGAAATAATCAGCAAGTGCTGGTGGGTGCAGATTAAAATAATCAGATGTAGTTGAACCATAAAGGCAGGTCATTGCATTCCTCAGAAGTGCACAGACGATGTAAAATTTACCTACAGGGCTCATTCCTATTTTAAGATTTTTCTTAAAGTCTATGAACTTGAAATAGTTGATGATATCACCAAATATCCACTCCACAGATATCCTGACTTGGCTCATAGACTGGTTGAAAGCTTCTTCTTCTGGTCTAAGGTTTTGCCTTCTTGGAAATGGGCACTGCAAGTGAAGCCTGTGTGGGTATGCAGGATCACCATATATGCACAGAGCCTGACCATCTGGTGCAAAGGAGTGCTGTTCAAGTTGTGGTAAAAGCCCAGACATTGCAAGAAGGGCACTGTCATGTCTCCTACCCTCTACTGGCCCATAAAGATTAGCTATAAGACCATTTGCGGCTACAACTGATTGGAACTTGATTGCATGCACCCGTTTATGGCCATTATAGACTAACCTTTGGTTCCTTTGGGGTCTGCAAATTGGCCTAACTGTGCCATCAATAAATCCCCAGCAATTATCTAAGGCAGCTCCTTTTTCATGGACAGCATTGGCGAAAATCTGTAGGTTGGGACGAGATAGCCAAGGCTGGTCTAGATCTCTAAGCAGATGCCCAAATCTCACATATATCTCATCTGCAACCAAGTTACTTATCATGCACAAATGGGGAACAGGCCTAGCAAACCTAGGAATTAAATCCCCATATCTACATGGGTAAGCTAGACGTCTTAAGAGAACACAGAGGGCTTCAACAGAGTCAAAAACAGTTCCATTATAGCACCTAAGCTCTTCTGGGAAGTTGAAGATATCTAACAAGGTGTAGATGTCATCCCTCCAGAACCTAAACTCTGCCTTACATTCGTCGTCTTCTAGCTGATCAAGGTCGAACCTCTCATAGTTCCAGTACGGGAATTGAGGGTTTCTTGGCCTGTTTTCATCTTGCAGCAACAGAAGCTCTTCATCATTCACTACACCGTCGTTATGAAGCGCGAACAGGAGGTCGTTTAATTCTCCGTGGTTTGCCATGTTGATCGAAGTTTCTTGTAATTTGGCGCCAAACAGCCACCGTAGTCTTAGCAGATCGTAACAAAAAACCCTTGGCGCGCTAGGACTACGCAGCCGCGCTAGTGCCATGCCCCTCACCGTCGTCGTAGTGAGCTGCGTTGTGCAATCGTAAGTTCGCTAATGTTAATGGTGCAAATGAGACTAACTCTAGATAAGTATCTTTGTTAAAGACCCTTTATACGGACCCCTTTTTGAGTTATTCTTCTTTAAAAATTGCAGATGGCAATTATGGATACGTTTCTGTTCACAGCATTATTTTATAATCATATTAGATTAAGTGTGTGTGTAGGTAGGGGCAAAAGAGGGATGGATAAGGGGTAAAATGGGTTGGCAATCACAATAGCTACCAAATCTAATCGCACCTGGCCTGTCTTTCAACTGGTTTTTGCCCCATTTGTTTCCCTATTTCTACCCCTCTGAGAGCCCCACCTCTTCAGGTAGCTTACCAACAAATAACAAATGTGTCTTGCAAAAATGTCCATTCATTTGAGCTTCTATGTTTATTTTATTGAATCCCAGATGGAATTTATCGGTGATTTTGAAGAATCGACCTGTTGCTCTTGTTGGTGAGCTGCCTCAAATAGATTTTCAACGGCTCTATATTGGCTAGTTTTGCTATTCAAGTCTCAGGATGGCATTTGTCTGTTTTGTGCTTAAAGGAGAACTGACACGCCAAAACTATTTTTACATTTCTGATGTAGTTTTGTACGCAGAAAACGAAAATCACATTCATTTTTCGTTCCTGCAATTCCTTCTCGTGAAAAACGCAATAACACACCACTTCGGCAATCCCGACAATTCGGCGGGTTCTCGTTACCACTCGTGAGAGGTCGGCACATTAAATCCGTGACGTCACAAATACCATGTTGACCTCTGTTATTTTTCCCAGCACTGCATCAGCAGCCTGCCTTCCGAATCCAAATTCGACGCACGATTTTGTTGATTTTTGCAATGCACACGATTAGACATGGTTGTTTGTTCTGCTTGCACTGGCGATGGAAAGGCACTTTTCAAATTTCCAAAGGATGTAGCCTTACAAAAAAGATGGGTACAGAATGTGAAGCGGCAAAATTTTAGGCCCACTCTGGCATCGCGGCTGTGCGAAAGTCATTTCACTGATGACTGCTTCGTAACAAATCCAGAACTGATGAAGACAACTGGAATTTACTTCAAGCTTGCTTTAAGAGATGATGCGATTCCCACAACATTTGACTTCTCATCCCCAAAAAAGAAATGCCAGCAGAAAGGAAAACATACCTTCTTGATGAGCAAGACACTGAGGCCAAAACTGAGCCCCACGAAAAGCAGCCCAGTGAAGAGATTCAAACGCAGTGGCGGTGCATTTGTAAAACGAAAGCGCAATGAGGTTAGGTGAATGTATCTTTTGTATTTTCCCATTGGTGATTTGATTTTAGAACTATACACATTGTTCAGGCTGTTTTTCACCCCATATGTTTGTGCCAGTTATGGCACGATACCTTCGATAACCTGCATCATTGTCGTCGATGGAAGGAATATTTTGACAGGGGTTCCATCCTCATATGTGAGTTTCAATGAAAACCATAAGGATTATCAATGACACATTTTTAGAAATGAAATTTGGCACAAGATAAAGTCTGCAGTTACAATACGAACTGCAAATTAAATACTACAATGCATATTGAAAACCTACAGTACAAAATCACTGGAAACTTTTGGCAGCAAAAATTGAGAAAAACTAGTTGCAAACCCCAGTCCTGACAAAATTCATTTCAACTTACAGATCATCGCAAACTTGATTCAACAGTCAGAAAAAGAAAAAGAGAACACTGGATTGGGAGATGAAGTAGGTGTGGAAGAATTGTTTAAAACTGTTGGATGCCAAACACAAATGAGTCCCTGCCATAATGAAAAGGATGGGATATCAGTATATACTCAAACTGAGCCCATTTCATGTCGAAGTTCCTTCTGTCAGAGTGAAAAGAAGATGTATGCTCAAAAATGTACTCAGACATTAACAGTCAAGCCAAACACGCATTCAAAGAGGACACAGATGTCAATACCAACTGATACTGTAGGTATGTACCATCTGCATGATTCATAAATTGAGGAATATTCTTGACAATTTGAAATGACTACAAAATCCTTTAGAATAATCATATATTTTGATTGTTTTGGTTTCTGCTGATATTGTTTAAATATTTGACTTGAATACTGTACTCAGGGGAAAGGCTGTTTGCTGTTATCATTTACATCATGCTTTGTTAATACACCATCAAATGAAAAACTAAGTAAATGACACCAGATATTTTCAGAAGGTTAAATTTTGAGGCAACTAGAATATCTGCCCCTAAGTTTATTTAAAAATTTCCTTGCGATAATGACAATAATGATGTTTCAATTTTTCTTAAAAAAAGATTTCATGAGACACATGCTGCACTGCATGGTGTATTTTCTTATAGAACAGCTGATTAAAAAAATCTCAATTTTCTCACGATTTAGACCTTTCCAGTAATTTTGATTTCCATTAAACATATTTACTTTGGGCATCAGATTCTCAACCAAAATAACATTCAATGTTCATTTGCTTTTCAGGAATTCAAACGCAAACTGTACGAAAATACAAGTACGAGACTGCAGCATGTCAGAACCTTGATGAAGAGTCAGATCATGAGGACTTTAAATCAGATAGTCCTGAATGGCAACAAGATGTTTCAGAAGATGAATTGTCAAGTGACTTCACAGATTCTAGTGATGAGAGGCAAGAGTCATATGAAGAGAGAAAGTTCATAGTTTTTGAAAACTGTCTCATGCAACTATTTACAGTATGCCTAATTTGTCTTTCACCTTGTTACAGCCTCAAAAAATTGATTTCTGGAACCCTGCTTAGGGTACATGCAACTTGCATCAATGGGCATAAAAGGATCTGGAACAGCCAACACTTTCTTGGTGACATGCCATTGGGTAACTTCCTTGTTGCTGCAAGTACCCTTTTTTCTGGTTGTCAGCCAGCCAAAATCCATTTGTTCTTCCATAATTTAAAGATTCCTCAGATTTCAGAGAGAACATTCAACAGAATACAACGTTATTATTTGGTTCCATCCATCTTTGAGCACTGGGAAGAAGAAAGGACTCAATTAATACAAGATAACATTGCAGATATAAAAGTGTTAGGAGGTGATGCACGGATGGATTCGCCTGGTTTTACAGCAAAATACGGCACTTACTCACTAATGGATTTGTCTTCCAAAAAGATTATCAGTGTTCAAACAATTCAGGTTTGTTAAATACTTAACTTAACATGTTTGTCAGGAAGAAGCCCTCCCACAACCCTGCAAAGGCTATTGTCAATCTGTTCTATCTCTACCTACTGTGACATCCACAGATGACTTTGAACCTAAAAGAGCTGATGTAACCCAGGGTCTTTTCAGGGACACTTACAATTTCTAAATATCAGGAAGCAAATTAGGCTAAATCAAAACTAAACATAGTGCAGTGTTTAACTGGTCAACAAAGGCTAAAAGCTAAGGTTGTTGAAGCAGTCTCCACAAACTCTCCTTGATGTGACCACACCTTGTGTGATGCCTTAAGCATGAAATGGCAGACATTTAGTGTGCTCAGCAACACAAGGACCATAGGAACTCTGGTGGCTTTTTACTGTTAAATTTTGTTCATGGTTTCCCAAACAAAATTAGATGCACAAACAAATTCCCATTCGCTCTTTTGCAGTAAAATGTGTCCTGTACTCCCCAAAGTGGGTATTGACCTCTTCCAATAATTTGCAAACAGTGATTGGCAACTCTATATTTGTCTTCAGAGCAATGAAGTTGGAGGCTCAAGCAAACTGGAACTGAATGGTTTGAAACGAGCAATCACAGACATTGAACAACATGGAATTAATTTCAAAATGCTGGTGACGGATAGGCATGGTGGTGTGAAAAAAGTACATGCGTGAGAAGCATTCCAACAAGAAACACCGTTTTGATGCATTCCATGTTGCAAAATGTGAGTTTATGAATGTTCACCCAATTCGTTTGTTGAAGCAAGCATTTTGCAGAGGTTGAACATTAAAGCTGGAATTTGAATTTGATTATTTATTGGAATTTGAAGATCTTTGCTTCTGAAGAAAATTTTTCTATGTCTGTATCATGTATCATTGCTTCATGTCAATTTTCTTTTTCTGTTTTCTTCAATTGTTTCATTTTGGCTGATTCCTTATAGTTTAGTAATGCCTGTCAAAGTCAAATAATATTTTCTAAAAATATTTCATTTACAAATTGCCTAAAACAAAGCTAAACAGAATTTAAGTGTGCACAAGCCTCCAAATGTAAAGAGACACTACATTGACAAATGCCACATAATTCTTGGGTAACTGACTTGCATCAACCAGAAATACAGACTGATATGTTTGACTGGAATCTGACTACAAGTTGCCAGAGCTATTTGTAGTGTTTGTGTAGATTACTACTGTAGGTGCTGTTTACGTGAGGAGGGCCAGCCCTCCATCTAAACAGCACCTTAGATTCCCTTTAAAAACAAAAACCATAGATTTCACATACTGTATAATGCCCTGTCTGCAACTGCCAGAATGACAATGTGGAATAGCTTTACATTCTTCATTTTACAGCGATTGGGAAAAAGGTTGAAAAAATAGGCAAGACCAAGAAAACAAAGGAAGTCCTCAATTGGGTACAGGCAATAAAAAATCATTTACATTGGTGTGCCAGCACAAGTAATGATAATGAGCAGCTGGTCAAAGAGAAATGGCTCTCATTGTTCAACCACATAATCAATGTTCATGAATATGAAACAAGTCTGTACCAAAAATGTCCACATGGAGCCCTAGAGAGAGACTGGCTAAAAAAAGGAACAGTGCTGTTTCCACAAACATTGCTGATACTGTATTACATGTTTTTCATCCTATTCACTTGAAACAGTCAGAAAAGAAACAAAAACTCACGGAAACAATAAAAAAGAATCTAAGAAGCTTGAGACTTTAACATTTTTTCCTCTTATATATTTGTTTTCCTTTCTCTTTTCAAGAAAAGTATATGCTTTAACTTACAAATGGCCTGGTTTCTATAGTATTGTATTGTATTGAGATCAAAATAACTGGTTTACTCAAAATGAAAAGAGAACTTACATTGCAGGCAGCAAAGGATACAAAGAGCTGAAGGACAAGCTAACTAAAGCATTTCTTGTGAATGATATCATGAAGCTGTCCCCAAAAGAGCAAACCAGCTATTTGGAATCATTTCACAACATTGTGCTGTACTTTGCTCCAAAGCACACACACTTTCATTTTTTACCTATGGCTGCTAGGTAAGATATATCCTTGTTTTGGTTTCAGAGACTGTGAGAAGGAAACATTTTATTTACATAAATCGATATAGAGCCATATTAGTTTTTAAAGGCAGTGTGTCCTCTTGATGAATGGAAATAATGTGATAAAAAAACCAACTGATGCTGAAAGTAAGAAGATAAAAAAGTGGGCCCATACAATAAGTAGATTCATTAAGTGTGTGCTTATTTGCTATATCTAAACAACTCAAGGTCGCACAGAGATGAATTTGCTCCATTGAAAATGAACCATAACTAATAGAGGACATGTGCCTTTAAGGCTTCATTGAGCATTTGCACTTCAGAATTACTTTCAATTCTCCAAGTAAACCTTTGCAAATGTTATGGTTATTTGCCCATCGAGCAAAACAAATACATCCTGGGAGAGCAACTAAAGACATACTTGAATGCAATGAAATAGACATTAAGTGGTGCAAGGTCGGAGGAAATTAATCAAAAGCTATTTTTTTCAGAGTGCTGCTGGCAGCCATTCATTTCAATGAGAATTCTGACAAACCTCAGTTGGAAACAAAAGATGGAGAAAAAAGATGGCGAGTTTCCTATTTGAAATACAAGAACTCAGGTGTTGTAAAGCCAATCAAATCTAAGAGTACATATAGTAAGTTTACCTTCAAATAAAATCTTGTGATGAATGCTATGTTTCATTGCAGATGGCTCATTCAGGCAATGACGGCTGGACATAATCATTTCAACATGGAAGTTTTTAAGTTGGTTTACCTTAAATGGGAACTGACCTTTTTATTTAAATGCTGTGTAGGAAATACAGCAGAAGAAAAATATTGCAATCAAGTTCTTTCTTAGTGTGAATGACTTTTCGTTGAGATGCTGTTCCTCAGTTTCTTATTCTCCGTTTGAAACTTTCGTTATGAAATAACACTCCACATGAAGTACTGGAAGTCTCTCAAGCAGAAGCAATATACTGTATGTCAGTATCTGTTCTCCAGAAAGATATCCATATTTTGTGTTCTATGGAAATTCCATGACAATTTGCGGAGTTTCCTTAAAACACAAAATAGGGATATCTTTTTAAGAATACACAAATATTGCTTCTGTTTGAGATATTTGTGTGTTTTTTAAGGGTATGTTACAAAGTTGGTGAAACAAGCAATAGCAAGGTGGCACAAATATCCTACATATGAAAAGGCAAAAGCTGGGTTATCTGAAATGGAAGTCCCAAGCCCACTATCATCTGCACATGAGAAGGAAGCGAAATCTGACCTTGTAAAAAAACACAGAGGCCGATTTTCATCAGATATTAACATACCAGTTGCAGCTCCAAGTGAAGGCAGTGCAATGGAAGTGGCATTGCAAGTGCAACCAGAGAAAAAAACCAGCAGAAAGAGAAGAACAGCTTCAGCTGTGGCAGGGGATGGTTTGTTACAAAAGAGGAGAAAAATTGCACCAAAACATACTATCAGAAAATGACCCTGAATTTACTGTAGATAGGGTCTACTGTGGGGAGGCTGGAGTAAAATGGGTAATGTTTATTGCTGGAAAATAGTAAACCCAGGCAGAACTGATAAATCAACATTCACAATGTAAAGGAAGGTAGTTTGAGCAGTTCTAGCTAGAAAAATAACCTGAACAAAGATTTTCGCGAAATTCATGCAGATTTTTCACCCTACCCATTTTACACCCAGACAAACATTTTACCCAAGTAGACCCTATTTGTTGTTGAGTTTTTCCTGAGCCACATAGCATGTTACGTTTGACAACTAAGATAATGCAAATTTTAGTCTTACCTATTAAAGATCAATGATCTACACCGGCCAGTCTAAAGCCAGTAAAGGCTTCTGAAGGAAACTGACCCCGTATCTTGTCCACAACACATGAGGGAAGTACTTTTCTCACATGGCGACCTAGCCTGTGCCATATCCACCGCACAAACTGCCTATACGCCAAATGTCGAAATAGTCTGAAATTGTGAAACAAATATGCTTAATTACTGACGACAATATTTTGAAAAGCTGGACTTGCTTCATGTACTGTACTTGTGCAAACTATAGGACTAAAGAAGCCTTTTAATTTCCAATTAACTTTTGTACATCATAGAAACTACTGTAAAAATTCTTCTTTTGTATTCATGTATGCAGAACTATAATCGTTAGATTATTGGACCTGTTTTTCCAAGGTTCGGATTTGAGGCTGAGACTTACTTTGCCTCCTCATGGAAATGTTCAAATCAGGTAAATTGTCCTTTGAAAATTGTTGACAGTTAATGCATATTTTGGTAACAAAGTCAATTTTGAAATAGTGTTCTGGAAAGGAAATTTTCAGACAAAACCTTGCAATGGTCATATAGAATACAATGAAGAAGTAATAATTTTTGTAACAAAATTTCTTACTCAAAAGTTGGTCGATCATCAATGTAGCCTCCTTCTTCCTCGTCGATGTATTGATAAATTACAGTTTCTATTACATGACGATTAAGGCAAACTGCTAAAAATCCTTCGTGCAGAGTGATGCAGCTTAAGTGTCCTGCTCGTTCTCGAATGATAGCTGTTTCCTGGCAGCACACACTCTCTCGACCCTTCGCCATCGAAACACAATGACCACAAGTACACCTAGAGAAATGCCAAAAATTAAATAAATATGACCTAGAACTCGCTCCTAAGACAGAATTAGATAAATAAGCGAACGATGAAACAATAATTAGTGTAATATAGTTTGATACCAGTCAGTATTTCCAATTCTTTCGATGTTGATATCATCTTCGTCTTCTTCACTCGACGAGTTAGGCCTATCAACCGCAACAGCGCCTTCAGGAGCGGGAGGCTCAAACATAAACGGCTGGATGACATTAGCTGGTTGAATATCAGGATATTCAAATTCTGTTTCAGAGTCAGAATCCATACTTTCAACAGTTATTTGGGGTACCACGGAAAAAGACAGACAACTTCACGTTCTTCTTTGACCAAACGCTGCTCGCAGTTGTGGTGGTGTTGTGTGAATGAACATGGTATTTGTGACGTAACAACCATCGGTGAATTCTCGGTGAAACTCGGAATTGATCGGGACCCAATCGGATCAATTTTCGTTTTTCAACTAAAAACCGTTGTAAAGGCAAAACGAAATGAAATTTGTCCAAAACATTGACAGATTCGAAATCCACGCCAAAAAGTACATCAGATAACGAAAAATAGTTTTGACGTGTCAGTTCTCCTTTAAAGTTATCCTATCCATTTAGATACATTCGTTTTTCAGCCCTTTCCAAAACGCCCAAAGAAAATTGTTGATATGCCTCAAAAAGTCCTTCGCAGTTTCCTGCCACCCACACGTTTGGTTCTCAGGATCACTGTCCGTGCGGGAAAATCTGACTTGTGGCTTGTTTTGTTGTTTTTTTATGTTGTTTGTTTTGTTTTTTGTCATGTTGCTTTTCAATAAATACTTTTGTTTCAGCTGCTGTATTTTTGCACTCAAAAGGGACTTTGAGAGTTGCCAAAGAGATTATGCAGTCATCATATGCCCATAGGAATTAATAAATGGCGTGCGGGGATTGCGCTTAGGTTCAGACTGGTCCCAGTGGTCTCTAAATTCATTCCTGTTGAAAGCATGCTTGTTACGGTGCTTTGTTCCTTTGCCTATTTGTACCTGCTCATTTGCTCATCAGTGGTAACTTTTCCGCTGTCACTCATGATTGATTCTTTGTTAAATACTCTTCCTCGGTCTCTTTCCATAGGGCTGGGTACCCAGGGAATACGTCGTATTTACGTGCAAATAACCAGTTATGCAATAACTACCGTGTATTTTGCAGTCTACCTGCTGCTACATGTTTCTGACACGAGATTTACATCACAATTGAAATCGAATCGTCAAATAAAAACAGTCTCGGCAATTTTCCCTCATCTTTTGTATGCATTGTTGCTTGGTGCAGTAATTGACTCAATCTACCTATTCCCTCTTGATATACTTTTACTCCTCTCAGGAGATATTGAATTGAATCCTGGTCCGCAAACTGAAAACTGCGTACGATTTTTTCATTGGAACTTAAATGGTATCTGCGCAAGAAATGGTGTAAAAAAATTCCACTTATTGAGGCCTATAATTCTCTTTACAAATATGATGTATTCGCTGTATCGGAATCCATGCTGAATAGTAAAGTGCGAGATGAGGAGATCTCCATAGAAGGTTTCAGCAAAGAGGTGTTTCGCAATGATCATCCAAGCGATTCCAAAATCGGGGGTGTCTGCATGTATTTTCGAGAGGGTTTGCCAATTCAACATAGGAAAGATCTCGAACTATTACAGGAAATAATTGTAGCTGATATAAAAATAGGGCGAAAGAAAATATTCATAGTTACTGTTTACCGCAGCCCTAGCCAAAACAGTGAACAATTTGAAATGTTCATGGATAAGTTGCAGATGACATTAACTCGTCTCAGACAGGAGAAACCAACTGCTTTGATTATAACAGGGGACTTTAACTGTAGATCATCTCAGTGGTGGGAGGGAGATAATGAATATCCAGAAGGAACTGCTTTAGATGAGTTCATAGAGACAAATAACTTACACCAATTGATAAATGAGCCCACAAACATACGTGGTGAAAGCATGTCTTGTATCGATCTCATTATGACTGACCAACCAAATCTTTTTGTTGAATCTGGAGTTCACTCTTCCTTGGATGATCATTGTCAACATCAGCTTATTTATGGCAAGATGAATTTGTCTATCCCTGCCCCACCACCCTATAAGAGGACCATGTGGGATTACGCAAAAGCGGACACCCAGTCAATTAGGGACACAGTTAACGGGATCGATTGGGATTCGCAGCTTATGGGTCTTGGTCCAAATGAGATGAGCAAGGTCTTCACTGCGACGATTTATTCCATATTGTCTGCTAACATACCAAACAAAGTTGTTAAATGTAATGACAAGGATGCCCCATGGGTGACAGCGGAAGTAAAAACAGCAATAAGGCGAAAACATAGGGTTTACAAAAAGTTTTTACAGCGTGGTAGAAAGCAAGAGGACTGGATCAAAGTTAAGGACGTTCGGAAAGAAACATCAAAAATGATTCTTGATGCCAAAGATAAATATTACCTAAAGCTATGTAGGAAACTGTCCGATCCCAGCAATGGTATCAAAACATATTGGACTACCTTGAACAAATTAATGAATAAGAAGAGCATTGCGGGAATTCCTCCAATTCTAGAAAATGGAATCATTGTTACCAACGCAGATACCAAGGCGAACATTTTGAATGATTTCTTTGTGCAACAATGTTCCGAAATATCAACCGGCAGTACAATTCCCAACTTTTTGCCCCGGTGCAATTCATCTTTAACGGACATTGCCATTAACAGGGATAAAGTTTTACGACTAATTCGGGCACTTGATTCCAAAAAAGCTGGTGGTTGTGACAACATATCCGTTCACATGATTAAGATATGCGATGCCTCAATAGTTGAGCCTCTGTGTTTAATCTTCGAAAAATCTTTGGAGACGGGAACTTATCCTTCTGTCTGGAAAAGGGCTAATATAATTCCTGTCCACAAAAAAGACAGCAGACAGAACAAAATGAATTACTGGCCTATTTCGCTTCTACCTATCTTCGGGAAGATATTTGAAAAAGTAATGTTCGATGATATTTACAAATATCTTTGTGAGAATGGACTTCTAGCTCAACAACAATCAGGCTTTCGGCCGGGAGACTCTACTATTAATCAATTGTTATCTATAACTCACAACATCTACAAAGCATTTGAAGCTTGTCCTACACTTGAAACTAGAGCCGTCTTTCTTGATCTTTCCAAAGCGTTTGACAGGGTTTGGCACGAGGGCCTTCTTTACAAATTAAAATGCAATGGTATAAATGGGAATGTCCTTGCTTTGATCCAGAACTACTTAGCAAATCGTAAACAGCGAGTTGTTCTGAACGGAAAAAGCTCGAAATGGGCACCGATATGTGCTGGTGTGCCACAGGGTTCTGTCTTGGGTCCACTTTTTTTCCTTGTCTACATTAATGATCTTGTCGAGAACGTGAACTGTGATGTCAAAATGTTTGCGGATGATACCTCTCTCTTCTCGGTTGTTGAAGATGAAAGAAGATCTGCTGACGACCTCAATGCAGACCTTGAAAAGGTGCGATTATGGGCATGGCAATGGAAAATGCAGTTTAATGTAAATAAGACTGAAGAGGTTGTTTTCTCTTGCAAAAAAAGTAAACCGTTCCATCCTCACCTTTTGCTTGGCACTGATGAAGTTGAAAGGAAAACTGAACACAAGCATCTTGGAATGCAGCTTGACTCTGAACTAAATTTTCTCAGTCATATTAAAGAAGCTATTGGCAAGGCTAGAAGGGGCATAGGAAGGATAAGATATCTGCCGAAGTATGTGGCTAGGGATGTGTTAGACCAGATATATAAATTATACGTGAGGCCACACCTAGACTATGGAGACATCATTTATCACAAATATGACCCAGAAATGCGCTTAACTTTTACGCAAAGGCTTGAACAGACCCAATATTCTGCAGCTTTAGCTGTTGCTGGTGCTTGGAGAGGTACAAATAGGCAAAGATTGTACGAAGAATTAGGATGGGAAAGTCTGTATCACAGAAGATGGTACAGGAGGCTATGCCATTTCTTTAACTTAATGAAATCACAATCACCAGGCTACCTTTTTAATGAAATCCCTCCCGAACGTGAACTTAACTACGGTCTTAGACACCCTCGTGATTATGAAATACATGTTGCCAGAACGAATCGCTTTTCCAATGCTTACTTTCATAATACCCTGTTTGAGTGGAATTTGCTTGGGGAAGAGATCAAAAATTCAATATCCCTTTCTCAGTTCAAGAACAAATTATTAAAAATCATAAGACGGGAGGGAAATTCTGTCTACAATATTTCTGATATTGAAGGCGTGAAATTACTCACAAAGCTGTGTTTAAAGTTTAGTGTGCTGAATGAGCATAAATTTAGACACAACTTTGATAGCCTTACTCCATTTTGTGCTTGTGGTAATGGCATGGAAGACAACGAGCACTTTCTCCTGCACTGCCCGCAGTTTGATTCGATGGGGCAAGATCTCTTTGATTGGCTCTCTGAAATCCCTGGTTTAAATATCGATCTTGATGATAAACCTTTGTGTGACTTGCTTCTGTTCGGAGACTTAAAGAATAGTGTCATCATCAATCGAATAATCCTTGAAGCAACAATTTCTTTCATCAAAGATACAAAAAGGTTTTCAGATTGAACTTAAGCACAAAACGGCAGCAACATTTTCGTTTATTTGTAGTAATTGCAACGGGTGTCTTGTAAAGAAGCACTCCCATTTGCACCATGAGTAGCAGAAGTGCATACTACAGTTTTCTGATAATGTTTGGGTGATTATTTGACTATCTGGTGGGGGGTCTTCTTTCTGAGACGCCCGGTCGAGTTGTTTTCTTATTTTGTTCTTAAATTGTTTGTATATATTTTGAAATTATTGTAAGTGGCTGCCGTAGTTGGAACTCGCTGACATCATGTCCTTTCCAGCTATGGCAGCCATAGAAAATTTAAATAACTTAGTTGTAGTTGAGATCTTTTATGTGGTAAAAAAAAAAAAGAGGAAGTCTTAGGGCAAGAGGCATCATTGTGCAAAGATGGAGAGTAAGACAAAGGTTACATATCATCGACCGAATCGGACGTACGTTACGTCAAAGGCTACCTATAATGAGGCGGAGGTATGATGTAGGCTGTGCCAATAATCTTTGGCACATAGATTCAAATCATAAACTGAGATCATGGAGATTCGTGTTGCATGGTTGCATTGACGGTCACAGCAGAGCAATAATATATTTGCGGTGTTTCCCAAATAACAAGGCAGACACAGTACTTGGGTGTTTCGTCGATGGAGTGAACAGATTTGGGACACCAAAGAGAGTTCGTGGAGACAGAGGAACAGAAAATGTTGACGTAGCAAGGTACATGGTGCATGCCAGGGGAATGAACAGAGGTAGTTTTATATGTGGAAGAAGTGTCCATAATCAACGTATTGAACGGTTGTGGTCTGATGTTAACAGGGTGGTGAACGGATTCTACAAGGATTTGTTCATGTTCATGGAGTATTCTGGACTCCTAGATGAAAATGATGATAATGATATCTATGCACTCCATTATGTATACTTGCCAAGGATAAGGGCATCGCTACATGAATTTGAAGGACAATGGAATAACCATGCTATGCGCACAGTTAGTCATAAGTCACCCCTGGCAGTATGGCATACAAGTATTTTGCAATCTGTAAATGACGATAACCTCTTTGAGATGCAAGGCGAACTTTATGGAGTTGATTTTGAAGGCCCTGTTACCGATATTGAGACCAATAACAATGTCATTGTGAATGCGGTATCTGTGCAGCTGACTGAAAGACAACTTCAAGAGCTGTCAGTTCTCATCAACCCAATGCACGATGATGGGAACCACGGAATAAACCTCTACCTGCAGACGAGAGACCATATAAAAAGACTAATGCCTAGTTGAAAATATTTGCCTGACAGAACATGGATGCCTCAGGGGGGGGGGGGGGGGTATTCCCTGAGTTTCAGTATGGAGGGGCACATGCCACTATTTCTTTGCTGGACCCCCAATGCTGAGTCTAATGTGTTGGAGACCTGAAATATTGTTATTCAATTCTGGGGCCCCTGTGCTGAACGACATTTGTCAATTGGGTCATTAAAATCAAACACAAAATTGCACTTGTGGACCCCAGATAACTGAATCTTTGTCATTTTGTCATTTACATACCCAAAACATTGATTCGACATAAGATTTCGAGCCCAAAACATTAGCATTGACCCCTTACATTGAAAGTTAATGAGTACCCCCCCCCCCCTGAGGATGCAGTTCTTGATAAACTCCACTTACGTAACTGCAGGTTGAATTTTACCAGCATATTGTGTACAACTGCTGAAATATTCTGATATCAACATAACTGTTGATAGTGGCGGCGATGCCAGCCTTACTGGGTAGAGCAAGCGAATATTCGGGGCAGGAGATGCAGTTGCAGGGATGGCACGATCGGCGGTGCTTTGGGGGCAGGATCCCCCCAAAATTCACTGAGCCCCTCGTTTGCACTTGAATTTTTGAAAATTTCTGTGCACTGTCGGCACTGCCATAACTTGCTTGTTATGTTTTTAGCGAGTGTAGTCGCATTTTAAGCCAATTTGAAAGGTGTGGTCCGTAAAACTTTTGCTCGCTTCGCTTTGTATCGGCATTTTGACGGGGGCATCTACCATCTCTGAGTAGATGCCCCCAATATACATTTTTGGGACGCCCTTGCCTGCTTACTAATGCGAAAACACCATTTCATTGGTCAAAAATGCCATCATTTGTCCTCAAATGTTGGGATCTAACTACCCAGCCCCTAGACTCGTGACAAGTCCCCGACAAGTATCAACATCACTTATTGAATTGGTTGGTTATCCCTCTGAGAGAAATTCTAGAATCAGATTGAAAATATGTAACGAATACAAGGAATCACTTCGTAACTAACCCAACTCTTGTTGATTTGGCAAACTGGGGAAGCTTCCTGGGAGAGAAAAAGGAAAGACCCCATTCTGAAATCCCACTTCTTGAGCACCGCCGCTAGTTGTTGGGGATGCATTTTTCGAAACTGTAGTGAGGGGCTGAAAGGCCAAAACTTTCAGACATTTGGAAAGGTATAAAGGTATTACTTGGACCTTTTTATCAAATTTTTCGCTTGCAACCCTTTACATACCCCTCTCATATTCTCCTGCGGCCACATCCGAGGGGTGTATCATCGTGCCCACCTGCCCACAGAATGGTTTGTTTATCACTCCTCTCAAAAGAACTACGAAATCTTTAAAGCAAAGGAGTTTTCTGGATTTTTAGGTTTAGAGATTTTTCTTAGAAAAAACGTAATATTTGCCAAAGGTAGTGCAAAGGTGCCCCTTGTGCTGCTGGGGACTGGCGCTTGTCCAGCGGGAGGCTGCCCGGGGGGGGGGGGTACTTCACTACTGGGTAAGACGGGGATGTGCGCCAGTTTTGGGTAGTTTTTGGCCTAAAAATTCTGGGATTGGGATATACTTTTACTGGAAAATTCCTGTGATTGGGGTATACTTTCACTTGGAATTTTATAGGATTGGGGTTTACTGTTATACTCAAAATTCTGGTAATGGGTGCTGAATGAAAGTACAACTGGATAATAATTCTTCAAGCAACACATGGTCAGTTTCAGGTGAACAGATTTCAAGTATTTTTTGTGTTTAAAAACGTGCTCAGATCAGAACTTCGTTCCAATGGCCACTTGGGACAGAATTTCTCGTTCCCGTCCCAGGATCTCTTATCCCTTTGACGTTTCAAAATTCTGGGATTGGGTATCAATATCTGACGTACATTCTGGGATTGGGTATCAATATCGAACCAAATTTCTGGGATTGGGTCGTAGCAGAAATCATCGTGGCGCACACTGAATGAATTTAGAATGGTCAGTATGAATTTATAGTGAAGTACCCCCCCCCCCCCAGAACGCTAGTTAGAAGGCTAGCTGCATGCTCCAAACTAGACTTTCGGTAATGAAATATGTACGCTATAGTCCAGCAACTGTCTTTTCAGCAATGGTCTAGTAAGGAGATACTGGCAAGGTTGTTTCGGATTTTTAATGTCTTTGTTGTAGATTTTGTAAAATCATTGTAAAATTGTAAAATCATGTTGAACTGACCATGGGACAAGCATCTGTCTGTTGCTGGTTGCAGAAGATTTGAATTTGACTAATGTGAAGGAGCATTGCCTCGTGTCTCTCTGATGTCTTATGCCTTGACCAATGATCATTGGTCTTGACGTCTTGACCTTCGCGCTCCTTCGCGCCAGATGAAGCATGGCAAACAGTCAACAACTTTTGTCAGAGATTGCTAGCAGTATCAATTACTGTCTTCTGCCTTGGTCCAAAGCCAAAATGACCATGATCGAAACATGCAGCATGCAGGTCCACGGAATCCTCAACGGTTTTCTTCAGTGGAGGAAGAAGTATCAAGTGCATTAAACCAACAGCCACCTTCAGTTAGGCCCAGTCAAAGTCGATCGTTGCAGTACGAAAATGGAAGGCAAAGCATGAGACCTGTGACACCCACAACTTCAGCTGTTTGCTTTAACAATCGAGGCCCAATGTATACAATGCGAAGAAATTTTTCAACTGGTGGCAATGGTCAACACAGAGGCCCATACAGCAAAAGAACCCGTCCTAAAACACCTGCTGTTGCAAAGGGACCATTTTTCAGGGATGTTGTCCTGCTAGCGGGTCCAAACAGCGATTCCGTTCCTAGACAAACCAACAAGGTATGGCTTTCAGAAAATGGTCACATCCTGACTGCTTGTTGCCTTCAAAAGGAATGGACAGCAGAAGAAGTTGCACATAATCTAAGATCATTATTTGGCAGGGATGGTTAATTTAAGATTCAAGATCCAAGATCCAAGATTCAAGATCCGAGAAATTAAGATCCCAGATATTAAGATCCAAGATATTAAGATCCCAGATATTAAGATCCCAGATATTAAGATCCCAGAAATCAAGATCCGAGAAATTAAGATCCCAAATATTAAGATCCCAGATATTAAGATCCGAGAAATTAAGATCCAAGAAATTAAGATCCCAGATATTAAGATCCCAGATATTAAGATCCCAGAAATTAAGATCCCAGATATTAAGATCCCAGATATTAAGATCCCAGATATTAAGATCCAAGAAATTAAGATCACAGGATATTAAGATCCCAGAAATTAAGATCCGAGAAATTAAGATCCCAGATATTAAGATCCCAGATATTAAGATCCGAGAAATTAAGATCCAAGAAATTAAGATCCCAGATATTAAGATCCCAGATATTAAGATCCCAGAAATTAAGATCCCAGATATTAAGATCCCAGATATTAAGATCCCAGATATTAAGATCCCAGGTATTAAGATCCCAGATATTAAGATCCCAGATATTAAGATCCCAGAAATTAAGATCCCAGATATTAAGATCCCAGATATTAAGATCCCAGATCCCAGATATTAAGATCCCAGATATTAAGATCCCAGAAATTAAGATCCCAGATATTAAGATCCCAGATATTAAGATCCCAGATATTAAGATCCCAGATATTAAGATCCAAGAAATTAAGATCACAGGATATTAAGATCCCAGAAATTAAGATCCGAGAAATTAAGATCCCAGATATTAAGATCCCAGATATTAAGATCCCAGATATTAAGATCCCAGAAATTAAGATCCCAGATATTAAGATCCCAGATATTAAGATCCCAGAAATTAAGATCCCAGAAATGAAGATCCCAGATATTAAGATCCCAGATATTAAGATCCCAGAAATTAAGATCCCACATATTAAGATCCCAGATATTAAGATCCCAGATATTAAGATCCCAGATATTAAGATCCCAGATATTAAGATCCAAGAAATTAAGATCCCAGATATTAAGATCCCAGATATTAAGATCCCAGATATTAAGATCCGAGAAATTAAGATCCCAGATATTAAGATCCCAGATATTAAGATCCCAGATATTAAGATCCCAGATATTAAGATCCCAGATATTAAGATCCAAGAAATTAAGATCACAGGATATTAAGATCCGAGAAATTAAGATCCCAGATATTAAGATCCCAGATATTAAGATCCGAGAAATTAAGATGCAAGAAATTAAGATCCCAGATATTAAGATCCCAGATATTAAGATCCCAGAAATTAAGATCCCAGATATTAAGATCCCAGATATTAAGATCCCAGATATTAAGATCCCAGATATTAAGATCCCAGAAATTAAGATCCCAGATATTAAGATCCCAAATATTAAGATCCCAGAAATGAAGATCCCAGAAATTAAGATCCAAGAAATTAAGATCCCAGATGTTAAGATCTCAGATATTAAGATCCCAGATATTAAGATCCCAGATATTAAGATCCCAGATGTTAAGATCCAGGAAATTAAGATCACAAACATTAAGATCCCAGAAATTAAGATCACAAACATTAAGATCCCAGAAATTAAGATCCGAGAAATTAAGGTCCCAGATATTAAGATCCCAGATATTAAGATCCGAGAAATTAAGATCCCAGATATTAAGATCCCAGATATTAAGATCCCAGATATTAAGATCCCAGATATTAAGATCCCAGAAATGAAGATCCCAGAAATTAAGATCCGAGAAATTAAGATCCCAGATATTAAGATCCCAGATATCAAGATCCCAGATATTAGATATTAAGATCCAAAAATTAAGATCCCAGATATTAAGATCCGAGAAATTAAGATCCCTGAAATTAAGATCCCAGAAATTAAGATCCCAGAAATTAAGATCCCAGATATTAAGATCCCAGATATTAAGATCCCAGAAATTAAGATCCAAGAAATTAAGATCCCAGAAATTAAGATCCCAGATATTAAGATCCCAGATATTAAGATCCAAAAATTAAGATCCTAGATATTAAGATCCCAGAAATTAAGATCCCAGAAATTAAGATCCCAGATATTAAGATCCCAGATATTAAGATCCCAGAAATGAAGATCCCAGAAATGAAGATCCGAGAAATTAAGATCCCAGAAATTAAGATCCCAGATATTAAGATCCCAGAAATTAAGATCCCAGATGTTAAGATCTGAGAAATTAAGATCACAGATTTTAAGACAAAACTAGGCAAAACTAGCACCAGACATGACGAACTCCCTTGGCTCTACTGAGTAAAGTGTTGAGTGTAATTTATTTTTGTTTTGTTTTTCAGGAAAGTGATCATGCTTGTGCAGGTACAATGAAATATGGTGTCAGTTGTTTTGGGAGCAGATAAATATCAGAAAGTGAAGCTTGTCTTGTCATGGCCTTAGGCATCTCCACTGTCCGATATTACATTTATTTGCTTCAGTATAATAGACATCATACTTCACCGTACCTACACAAATCATTTTCATGAAAAGGAAAACAAAATGACGTTAGGCACGCCAAAGCGATGGTAGGGCAAGGGGGTCGAAGGGAAATGCAAGGGCACTCCAGACCAATGACGAGGGAAGTGAACCGAAAATTGGGTGGAACTGGGGTCCTCCCCCGGGAAAAATTTTGCAACCATGCCCTCTAGATTCACTTAAAATGCCTCGTCTAACCATAGTTACTATGGTCTAACCAATGTAAATGATGCTCTCTTTTACATCTTTGGGTATGACCAATGCAAGTTGCTATGATTGAATTGAACATTGTTAAAGAAATATATTGCTCCAATAAAAGGGCACTCTTGCCCCCTTGTCCCTCTTAGATGAGGGCAGGAGGGGCACTTGCCCCCTACACCCCCTCTCCGGCGTTCCTGAATGACGTTACATATATCCCTCCACTCAGTAGAGTCAATGGAGTTTGTTTATGGCGCCAGTTTTACCAATCAATGGCCCTAGCCCTATGGCCCTTTGGCCCAATAGTCTTGAGTACTTTGTTACAAGTAAAGTGAGTATAAGTTTGACAATGTATTCAATTAGAATTCGTTGGAAAATTGCAAAGCAACCATGACAAGTTCATGGACAAAATTCTCGTTCAGCCAGTGAGACTTTTCTCGGTGTGATGCAGCGTATCACCTGCTGTAACTTTCCTTGCTGTGGGAAATAGGGCAAAGGGGAACGCTGAAGTGCATGATAAAGTAGGGGAAGGAAGTGACAAATCTCTACAGTTTTCCGACTCACAGCAACGGAATTTATGGTCCTGAGGGGCATTTCACTCCCAAAAATCTTGCAATCTTTTGCAAAGATCTTTTTTTGCAAGGAAATTCCATCAACATAGCAATGATCCTTTTATTCTGAAAAAGATTGTGCATACTTCCGTGAATGAGTGAAATGCCTCTCACGCCATACGGTCCACTGGGGTGAAATGGGTACGTTGGGGATTGACCTGGAACTGAAAAATCAACATTCACTATGTCAGGAAGGGTGGTTTGAATGGTTCTAGCTAGAGGAAACCGGTGAACATCAAATTGATACAAATTATTCAGCCTACCCACTTTACCTAAAATTTGCCCATTTTAGACCCTACTGTCAACAATTTCTAGTCTTGTACAGGTTTATTCAGATATGCAACATTTTTCAGTCTGTCTGCAATGGTGCACTATGCGAATCTTTCATCTGACGTGATATGCAGTAAAGCAATTATTGCTTTTGTTCAAACAAAGTCCAGCGTTACATTTAGAGCATGATATTCTTGTATAGCCAGTGGGGCAATACTTGCAACGTTGCTTCTTCTCCAAAGGAGTAGGCCAGTGCCCTATTTCATCGTAGCGAATATCAGCAACTTGCTGAACAGCTACCCGTTGTCTCTTTTGTTTTGGAGAGTCACCTTCAGTTGATCGACGTCCACGTTTCCTCTTTGAGCTTTTCCCAGCTTTAATGAGAGCCTGTGCAATGTTGCATCTGAAATCTTTCAAGGGTATGTGCTTGGTTTTGCCATTCTGTTCCAAATGACGCTGGTATAGCAGCCAGGAATTTACAACTGCCAGATCAAAGCAGAAGTATACAATTCTCATATACCATCTATTGCTTCTCAAATCAATGAGATACAACTCAATGTGCATATCAGCAAGGTCTACTCCACCCATGAAAGGATTATATTCAGCAACAATCTTTGGCTGATCCACTTGAATATACTTGCCTTCAGATTTACTCCAGCGTTTGCAGGTTCCAACTGGATTCACTCCACAAAATGATGAAATGAGATGAACTGGTTTGTTATCATACCATTTGACAATTGTTATGCCTGCCTGGATATCTGACTGGAAATCATGACTTCCTCTACCTTTCTTTTTCAGCACATTGTCTTCAGCCAGGGTGCATCCACTCATGCGATTTGAACGAATAGTCCCCACAGACCAGATCTGCTTCTTTGATAATTCATCCACCAAATCAGGTGATGCAAAAAAATTATCAAAATAGACCTTGAAATGGCAGTTTGGCTGAAGATTTTCAACCATTCGAAGAACTATGTTTCCAGAAAGACCTAAAGCCCCTTCTAAGTTCATGTTCTTGCCAGTATAAACTTCAAAGTCATACACTATACCAGAGATACCCGCTCTTGTAAAAACTTTGTAGCCCCACTTGTGTGGTTTGTTCTTCATGTACTGTTTCAATGAGCTCCTCCCTTTGAAGGGGATCATTTGCTCATCAATGGAGTGGCGTTCTTCTGGCTCAATTTTTGAGAGACTTTCCTTCAGTGAATCTAACAATGGCCTTACTTTGAAAAGTGGATCATATCCTTCATCATTCTTTTTTTTCATCATAGCGTTGTCATTGAAATGGATGTATCTGAGTATCGTTTCAAATCTATTTCTTGACATAACATCTGCTATGAGAGATACCCTTGAACAAGTTTCCCAGTGCGTTCTGTATGATGCAGCTTTATGTACTCCAGTATACATCAGTATTCCGAAGAACTGCTCCACTTCTGCCTTTGTTACATTAATCTCAATGGCATACATATTTGTTTGTAACGCAATATTCTCTATGCATGCATCATCAATGAACTCCTTGAAATATTCATAGGGAGTTGGAATGGTATTTGGAGAAGCTGAGAACTGTCCATCATACTTGGTGTCAACCTCTTTCAAAGCTTTTTTCTGCCATTTGTACTGCTTCTTTGCCACTTGTGTCTTCACTCCTTGTTTCTTTGCTCCTTGTTCCTTTGCTCCTTGCTTCTTTGTTCTTTGATTCAGCAGAGGTGTCTGATCTCCTGACTTTTCACTTGACTGTGGACTTGGAGTCAATCTCTTATCCTCCAAATCATCTTCAATCGTTGCAGAAATATTCAATATTTGAAATGGCTCTTCAAACTCAATCTCTTCATTCCGTTCAATTTGAAGTGGACCAACATTGCCAGGCAACAAAACTTCTTTGTCACTGTCAATGGTAACTGGTTGGGCAGTGTTATTTACATCATCTGATTCATACTCCTCCAGATCAGACACATTTCCATCAGGAAGTAATACAATTTTAAAGGCTTCACTGAGATTGTACATTTTTCAACGTCACTGAAAAGGGAATAATTTTGTTTCTAATTGCTAACAAATATGCAAGGGTGTGATGAAAAATTATTAGTTGGAAACAGCTTGAAAAAGTTATGTTTTTAGAGTTGACACACATTTCTCATCCTCATAGAGCTTGAAATGTTTCTGTTTAGGCCAAACTTCCTAGGCAGGAATTCACAACACATCTTCCCAATGTTGCCAAATGGCAGCATGAAATTATTTCATCAAGAAAAGGTAATAATTCGTTGTTAAAAATAATAAGAATAATTACTTGCATTTCCCATACACCATAGGTAAGAGATGATAAAGCTTGATTTCTCATAAATATATCTTGAAATAAATTACTCACCTTCATATCAAGGCAGGTTGCTTCGGTTGTCCATGTTCTAAAAGGCCTAAGTTTGAAATGGTGAAGAAATGTCCCGGATGTTGCAGTATCTCTATGTAATTTTCACGAATTCACATTAACACACCAAATGTGACCTCAAACTCCCAATCTTGCCTTTTGGAAGCAATCTCTGTTTGGTAGCCATGGCAAAACTATGTGTTGCCAAATGGCAACCGTGGGAATGAAAGGGTTAATGGCTGTTTGTAAACCACGAAATAGCGAAACGATATACTTTTTCCCAAAATATACATTTGAAACATAAAGTAGTTGTTTACATCAATAAATTGAGGCCCATGTAAGAAAAACTGACCTGGTGAAAGCAACTGCTGTCCTTATTTTGCGTAGGAACTTTAGAAACCTTTGGGGGCATTCCCAATTTGGCCTTTCAGTTTCATAGAGCAGAACTCCATTGCGAAATGATTGATTTCGGCATGATAGAATTCTTTATCATAGGTCATCTGGGGTCATCAAATCGGTCAATCTATTTATGCACTAAATTTTGTGATGGATAAATAATCCTTGGTATTTCGATTCGCTAATGATCATGGTTGATGGTATATTTGTTGGATTTTGTGAATCTCAGGTGCATGGCAACGAGAGGGGCGTTTCACATAAACATGGTTTCACTCATTTGAAACACTGCTCGAGAATTTTTCACAACAAAAGTATTTCTACAGATTTCTGATAGATCTTTTCTTGAATTTGAAAGCAAAAGGGCTATTTTAGGGTGAAATGCCCCTCAGATGGTGCGCTGAATAATATCAGCATATAAAGCCACGGATCAACAGGCACAGGAATGGTGCAATAAAAAATTCCCCTGTATTATGACCCTCGTTGTGTGGTTGTTGAGTATATGAGTATGAGTCCCTCAAATGCATTGCTGAATACAACTAAATTATCGCAATAACCAGAGCATATAACAAAACAGCATTTCTCGGAGTATGATGTAACTTCTTTCCAAAAGGCTAAAGAGGAAAGTCCAGGTCAGAAAGGGGAATGCCCCCAAAGGTTTCTAAAACTTTTACGGAAAATAAGGACAGCAATTACTTTCAACGGGTCAGTCTTTCTTACTTAGGCCTCGATTGATTCATATAAACAACTATTTCGTACTTAAAAATACACATTTCGAAAAAAATGTACGTTGTTTCGCTATTTCGTTTCGTGATTTCGTGATTTCATGGTTTAAAAACAGCCGTAATTAATTGCCCCCCAGCAGATGCCCTCATGATGCTGTAATACCACTACCTTTGCAGCCTCATTTGCGTATTTTTCCTTAGGTTCCATTCATTTGCACTTTCCCACATTAGTAATACTTGTTTGTTACTAGCTTTACGTACATTTACCTATGAATAGGTATTACGTACAAATCTATCTACAATTACTGTACATTGGCCTATGAATAGGTATTTTTTGCATGAATTGTGACTAAGCATAATGGCTCAACTAGGAAACCATATTGCTTTTAGGTTCAGAGCCTATGCCACTTGTAGTTCAGGTACTCATTCCCATACCAACCATCGTGACTCAACCAAAGGACCTACAGGTTACACGCCCCACTCACATCTAAGTATCTGCTGCAACGCACACAAAGGATTATGATTATTGGTAATGAGAATAGCCTCCAGGCAAACTTGTAGAATAAATAGTGCATCATAACATCTAGCCTCACAACATAGTCCCAGATATCGCAAAATAGCAACAACGACAACAACAACGATGACAACAACAACAACATTTCCTTTTTTGCTCAATCTGGGCCTTATGGACTTTGATACAAATTTTTGAGATGGAGATGCACACGTTTACGTGTGCCCTTTGGAACGAGGCTGCAGTGTAGTCTCGGAAGCGAGGCAAGTGACCCTTGACAGTTGGAAATTCTCAAAGCTGCGGTGAAGTTCATGAAAGCTAATTGGCCTTAAAACTGAGGAACTCCTGATTCACAGTGAAAGGTTTGTTGATTCTTGGATTGAGGAAACATTCGTATGGATACTTGTGGGTTTTGTTCATGGCTAATATCACTGTAAACTTGAATTCTGAGCTGTTTTAATATTGGAGGTTCAAGCCGGCAACTTAGGCCCATCCACCATTGCCTGGTGTTCGTACAGTGTAGCTATGGTTTCGAAATCTAGTTATGAAATCGATCGGGGAAAACTTCATCCCAAATTTTAGTATCAAAGTCCATAAGTCGTAGTTTGAGCGTCCATCAGTCTATCAATAGCGATAACTACGAATATGCAATCAGTCTACATAACATCTTTGAGTTAACTTCAGTAACTTGAGTTCATTGAGTACAGATAGTGCTTGAGAAAGACCCTGTGGTACATCAGAATATTAAATATACCCTTGACAAAAGTACATCTGCGTGTCTATTCATTTGTGAAGACTCTGCTCAGACCTTGCGGTTTTTTAAGCCGATTACAGTGATGATGTTGTTGCAGGATATTTGAGTATTGAGAAGTTTCAGATTTCCACCAACAACCGAAGTGTAGCCGAGAGATCGCTGTACGCCATCATGAAGGGATGTCAATGATCACTGTATATATACATTTTTGCAGCTACCTATCTGGTACATACAACTTTGAACTTATTTATACCTGAACTTTTTTAACCTTTTCGACACATTTTGCAAATTGAGTAAACAAAAGAATTACACGAGCCAAGACCTATGATTTAGAATTGCCACCTACTACTACTTTTGCTGCTACTGCTCAAGATGATCAGCCAAAACTGTTATACAACCAAGTAGCCTCACTTCATAAAATATCTGTAGATCTAATACTGGATTAGAGCCCAATCTCCAATCACATTGGAGCGCAGACTCCCACAAATCCTCTTTTAGCTCGTCTCTGGAGCAAGACGGACCCCAAGGGTCTGCTACAAAATTGATCAAGCTCTTATATGTTTGCATCAGCATTAGCATGGAAGATAATCGAGATAAAGACCTGCCAAATGAGTCAACAGGGGTGGTAAGCACCAAGCCTGATGCCAATGAGTGAATTTTATTGGGAAGCAGGTCGAAAACGGCCGAAAGAAAAGGCCATGTGTCGACCATGAGACATCAAATGAGGAGGATTCTGGAGCTCATCAAGTGAGTCTTCATCTGAGTCTGATACCTCTGAACCGACAACAAAGAGAAAACGGTTCAAGCCATGTGCTGAGGAAGCCCAATTTCAACGGAAATTACCATCGGGCATGGCCTCTTATGCAAATGAACAGTTGCAACAATTTGTGCCAGAGAGAGGACAGCATATCTCAGGGACAGCATATTGATGGCCAACCCAGTGCCTTCAAATATTGGTGGGCCAAAGAAACTTGATGACTTTTTCAGGGAACTTCTGGATGAGCAGAGAAGCAAACAGAGCTATTCTGGGATTCATCCCTAGAAAAGATTCAACAGAAAATTGTGAATGTGTTAGGCCCCCTTTCTAAGGTATGGATGGCCATTGAAGCATCTGCCAATGAAGCAGAGGCTGAGAAAAGCCTGGTTCCCATATGATCGTAACAGTTGGCGACGTGTCGCCTAGGCAGGCTTGCGGACACATCGGCGACGATTTTGTTAAATGGAAACATTTTCTGAACGATGTCGCCGATCAGACGGGGACAGTACAGAGACGCATCAAAAGAGTTGAGATGAGTTTCCATATGATCATAGCAGTGATCGTTTCCATATGTCGCCGACTGATCGGGGACACGTTGCCGATGTGTAGCAGTAGGTCGCTGACTGTTACGATCATATGGAAACCAGGCTAAAGTGGAAATTCCCTTAGGGCCTATTTATATGGGGAAAAACACATCACTTGCCAGGCCCGGGGATGAGAGGTGAGATTCCACCTTCCAATAAAATCTTTTGTTTTTTCATTTTGCGTTTACATGACGAATGCCACACCACCGGTATGGTGAAATCCCACCTCAATAGAGGTGGAATCTCACATGGGTGAGGTGAAATTTTTCCATATAAATGTAACACCACCGGTATGGTGAGGTGAATTGAATTTATTTGCTGATTCTCATTGGTCAGTTCATTCTGATTTCACGGAAGAGAGACTTTACTCCACCTCGGCTCTCAGCCCTGGGGCTGACAGATAAGAGAAAAAATCTCATATAAATAGCGACTGAAATTTACCTCGCCTCTCAGCCCCGGGTCTGGCAGGTGAGGTGTTTTTCCTCATATAAACAGGGCCTTAGAGGACATCTCAACTTGCCTAAAGTAATCAAGTTTATTTGTAGGCCAATCTTTTAATGGAGTCACATATCAGAGACGCTGCAATGTTTTATCAGTGTTCATGAAGGATCATAGAAAAAGCAAGTCAACCATAAAAGAACATGCAAAGCTGTTTGAAGTATCAGACAATGAGGAGTTATTTGGAGAAAAATTCTGAAAACATGTAGTGGACACAGCCAAGGTGAAGAAGGAGTCAAAGGAAGTCTACAGAAGACAGGGATTTGAACAAAAACAGCCCTTTCAGAAAGGCCCCTCCTTTCAAAGAGGAAAGGGGGGCAATCAGCTGTCTTGTCGAAGATTGGCAATGATGCCCCAAAGTTCAATACAGCAGCAACCGCTGGACGGGGACAAAGTTTTCACGGTGAGGAAAATGTGAAAGAACAACCTTAACTGAACATGGCCAACCTGGTAAAGATCTCAAAAGATATACCATAAACATTGCCCTTAAAAGGGCTACAAAAATGTTCACCCAGGGGTAAGAAAAATGTTCCCGGTTCAAGCAAAATGGGACTACCCCCTGGCAGGAAGGCTGCAATTTTAGTAAAAATTGGCAGGTTTTAACAAACAATACAGGAATTTTAGAAAATATGTCGGGATTAAAAATCCCATTTATGGGGGAGCCACAACAGATTCGACCCCCTCACCAGGCAATAATGAACAGGGAGCAAAGTGCCATGATAAACCAGGAGATCCAAGCCATGTTAAGGAAGGAACCATGTACGAGGTCAATTATCAGAAGAGCCAATTTCAGAGCAACCTATTTTTAGTAAAAAAGAAGGATGGGGGGAACAGACCAGTGATAAATTTGAAGCAACTGAATGCTTTCATTCCCTACCAGCATTTGAAAATGGAGGGTCTGCATCTGTTGAAAGGGATGATGCAGGAGAAAGGTTATATGTGCAAGATAGATCTGAAGGATGCATACTTTGGCCTCCCCCTACATCCAACACGCAGAAAGTATGTCCGGCTGGGAGGGCAGAATTTATGAGTTTCTCTCCCTATGTTTTGGCCTTGGCCCAGCACCGAGTATGTTTATCAAGTTATTGAAGGTGCTACTAGCATTGCTACCTCATTGAAACATAATAATTATCTATTTGGACAATATGCAGATAATGTGCCACTCTCAAGGGGCATTGGTGGTAGCCCAGGAAACACTAATCTTTCTCCTGCAGCATTTGGGGCTTGTGATCAATCAAAAGAAATCCCTTTTGAGACCGGTTCAGAAAATAGAATTTTTGGGTATGGAAATGAGTTCAGTAACCGTGACCTTGACAATACCACAGGAAAAAGTGAACAAGCTGTTACAGCAATGTCAGGAGGTGCTAGAAAACTCAATGATTTCACTCTGGAAACTTTCCAGTCTCATAGGTTCTCTGTGCTCCATAGCACAGGCAGTGTAACCATCTCACTTACAACTGAATTATTTACATCAGCAACTGATCAGTGTTCTTGGGAAGGTACCATTGTACCAACAAAAGATAACATTAGATCTGGACTCATTACAGGAGATCAGATAGTGGATAAGCAGCCTTCGTTTGACAGATGGAAGGTCAACTTTAGCACCTCACTCAAAAACTGTCATCCAGACAGATGCATCCAAAAGGGCTGGGGGGGGGCCATTGCTTGGGAAAATCAGTGGGGGGTCAGTGGGCTCAGAAAGAGTCACAACTGCACATAAATCTGTTGGCAGTTCATTTGGCCCTGTTGACTTTCTCAAAAGCCCAGAATCTAACAAGTGTGCACATTCAGATATCGTTGGGGATACGAATCATCAATGTTCCAAGCAACGGTTATCCCCCGAAAAGGAAACCTGTGATTATGCGCAGAAAGCATGTTTGGTCTGTGGAAAGAATGCGGGCGGAGCATCCAACCACAATCCAAACAATGATTAGCAGGGAAACAAAGAGATTCTCGCGCATGGTAATAAGTTCCTCGGCTGTTGATCTGCTTTGAACATTACCAGCAAAACAAAGGCCTCAGACAAAAGGGGCAGTCCTCGGTATCCTCAACAAGATAGACAATATGTCATACTTAGTCAAAATGGGGGGGGCACTCACAGCAGGGAGCTGACATCCCTAGCAAAGGAAATTTGGGATTTTCTTCTGTCAAAACAGATCACAATTACTGCAGAGTGTCTGCCAGGGATTTTGAATGTCCAGGCAGACAGGGCGTCAAGGCATTTCCAGGATTCTATTGCTTTGCTCCCAATTATTCCAGAAAATTTGCCAGAGATTTGGTCACCCGGACATGGATTTGTTTGCCTCCAGACTGTTTCACCAAATCCCAGCGTACATGACGTGGGGAGAGTAGTGGCAAAAGTGAGAGTGGAGGAAGTCTCCATGATTTTGATAACCCCTGCATGGCAAACACCAGCAATAGAGAGTCTGGATCACGGAATTGAAACTGCCACGCAAGACAAAGGGGATTCACTGGATAGTGAAGAAAAAGATACACAGGATTCAGTGCAGTCATCATCATCATCACCATCCCATCACCAGGACCAAGATAGTGAAAACAAGGAAGAAAATGAACAGTCGACAGGGTCTAGGGCTGTCATAAAAAACATGGGAAAGGCCAGAAGAGAATTGCTTAAAAATATCAAGGAGAAGAAAGACTCAAAGCTAACGAAACAACACTCTGTAGATGTACAATTGCTTGATGCTGCAAAGGAAGAGATTGCCCTCAAGAAACGTGCTTTGGAAATGATGGAAAATGCTGACAAAAGGCATGAAGAAACAATGCAAGGATTCTTACAAAGTATGAATCTCATGGCAGCAAGCATAGGGAATGGGTTTAATATGCTGCAAGGCTTACTGCAACAACCAAGCTGTCATTTTAACCAACAACCAACCTTCAGTGGCACCCCTCAGCACATTAACCCCGGATTCCAACAGCCTTTTCCCCGAAGAAATATGACTGAAGAGAGAAACCAAGGCTCATACATGTCATATCTTGAAGAGGAACCACATTAGGGCACACACTAACCAAACAGCAGTGATGATAAGACAATAATAATAAGGACAAGGCACATAATAACTATTATATGAAATAAAAGTTAGTCCAACTAAGCAATGCGTATGGGCTTGACTAAATGAAGTAAATAAAAAGTCATCCTGACATTAACAAGGCCATGACAAATGACTTCCTGAGGTGAATATCAATGTCACAAGAAGGGACCACATGATTAACCACAAGGGGAATGCAAGTTTATTCATTGCAATACCTTCAGATATACATAGTGTTACATCCATACAAAATAGGAGATGTGAACTTATCCTCCATAAAGACGCTATTAAACATGGCTTTAATTGAATTATGATACTGCTATTTTAGCTTAACCCTATAAAGCCTAGGGGGGGCTGAATCAGCCCCCCTAGCGGTTTTTTGTCTGTAGATCTTTACCAAGTGCACTTACAACACTGAAACTTCTGACTTTTAGTTTTTATCCTTGTTACGATGTAAAATTAGTATTTTGAAAAAATTAAATTCATTCCAGGGGGTAAACGCGACCAGTTTTCAAGAGATGTATGTGTAAAATTTTGAATGATTCCTGATAAAATCTACAGTTAATGTGATAAAATGATGAAAAGGTAGCAATACATACTACTTTTGATGCTCTATCCCATGAATTAGCTAATTTTTAATTTGAACATATGGTTTTGCAGCTTTTGGCACTACGCATGCGCACATTGTTTGCATTCCTGTGTGATGATGTCATCACCTTTTGCTAATTTTTCTTCACAGAACAAATACTATTTAGACATAGAATACAGAGAAATTGGACTGATGTCCTTAATGCTTTTTGTTTTCTCACAATCAACGATTGAAAGTTCTTAGTACTGAAGCCTATTGACTATGAAAATTGAATAATGTGACGTCATGGAAAGGTCACGTGACATATCTAAAAATAGATTTCATTTTGGGTTCATCATAAGTTGTTCTATACGCATGCAAAGTTTCAAGGCTCTAGGTTGTCCAGAACAGAAGCAAATTAGGGGGGCCGAATCAGCCCCCCCCCCTAGGCTTCCTAGAGCATCAAATACCCTAGGCCTGATAGGGTTAAGCCCATTTTCTTAATTTTGTAACTTCAAAAACTTTTGAAACCTTTTTTCTTTGTTCAAATTTTGAATACCTTTTGCATGAAAACATATACAGTATGAGAATAATGTTTCATTTGGCCTGTACTTGCAGTAAGATGATTTTTTCAGAAACCCAAAGGTTTTCATCTTCACACACTTTGAAACTGACAACTATTCACATACGCATATTTTTTTATAAGCAACAGCAGGTTCAATTTTCTGAAAGTGAACAACCCTACCTGAATTTAACATAAGAAACTTTTGTAATTTGTTGTTCTAATTTTCCCAGTTAACTCAATAACGTTTAGACACAATTTGGTAATAGCATAACAGTCTGGAGATTATTTTGAGGGCAAATTATGTTTACTTGTTTTGCGATCTTACTAAGTAATGTGGAAGCCCTTCTGTTAACAAAACTACACAAACCTTACTTTTCTGGCATCAAAAACCCAAGAGACGCAAAAGAAACTTTTGGTAGCAACATGGACCAAAAATTTTAGAAACTGCCTATGAGCCCTTGACTTTAGCTTCTTATACAAAAATATGTGTATATTAATGGTAACATTGTGTTACAGGCTTGGTTAATCAATTAAAGTATTTCATAAATATTTTTCGGAGTTTTTTAGCCTTTTTTTTCATCTGTGTTTCCCAAAGAATGTCTGTTGCCCAAAATTGGTGGTTGGGATTCATTGTCATTTCTTATTGCTGCAATAACACTTTCATCAGCCAGTGTTTCCTCCTTGATCTCACAAAAATTGTGCAAGATGAAGCAAGCATTTATCACATATTGCAGATGATCCATGTTCACATCCATTTCTCTTCTCAAACAGACAAACCTTGTTTTTAATCTTCCAAAGAGCACTTGATCACCATCCTTGCTGATGACAGACGATACCCATAATGTTCTTCCTGTATGCCATTTCCACCACCAGGGAAATCTTTCATCACAAAAGGAAGCAAGGGGTAAGCAGGATCACCCAAAAGGCATATAGGCACTGGATTCTCATCCTCTAAAATCTTCTTGGGACATGGGGGGATCTCTCTGCTACGTAGCATCTGGTTTATTGTGGAATTGGCAAAGATCCGTGCATCATGCACACTTCCTAGCCATTTAATTACCACGTCAGTAAAACAATACTTGTAGTCACAAACTGCTTGTACATTTAACAAATAACAATTCGTCCTATTCATGAAGTCTGCTGGATTTTTGCTTGGCACCTTGATGAAAACATGTGTTCCATCAATGGCACCAATGCATTGTGGAAAGCTATGTTCTTAACTGCTGGTGCTGGAGCCCCAGGCCAGTGGTCCGCCCAAGGCCACTTGACTTGGTGTGCGTTATCTATACGAGCCATCCCTGTACACACCCAAACGCGTTGATCTTTGGTTAACTGAACCATTACTATTAGCAAGACTAAATCAGAGAGAAAAGGTAAAGAGAAGGAAATTGCCTCCCTTAAATACCATAAGGGACATTTGGGATCTTTTTTCCCTCTATGGCGTTTTTTGATGCATTCTCCATTTTCCATGTGCATGCAATGAGCTCTCTTAAGCTTTGATCTGATTTACCCAGTAAAAATTTAGCTAAAAACATTTTCCTTCAGCTCTATGGGTGCTGGCCAAAGCTAAAAGTTCAATGTCACACCTGATCCCATTGTTTAACAACAGCTCGGAAACATTCAAGTTGGAAGGGTCTGGCTGTTCATTTTTTCTTACTGACAACAGATGGCCCAGGTTTAGTTTCACTTTCCAATGATCTCCTTTGTTTTGCAGCACGACGGAGTTCCTTTGTTGATGCTTTCATCTGGGCTTATTATATTCAACGAAACGAAATTGAGCGAAACCGACTGTGAAAACATCAAAATGCTCTACCGTCTCATAACTTTAGTCCATGATTGTGGCTCTTCAGTGATTCTCACTTTCGACATGTCATTCTTTATCCATTCATGAATGAAACCAAATGTTTGCCTTGTGACTCCGGAAGTTTTCTTGAACCGCTTCTCAGAATAAGTTCCACCTCAGAATAAGCTCAGAATAAGAATAAGAACCATGCAAAGTTCCACCAGCCAGAATTTCTCATAAGTCTTCGACAGGGTCGTGTAAGAGGAGCAGATAAGTCAAGGCACTTTGGAAAGCTGTTAAAAGCAGCTGCAAAACCAACAAACTTCTCAAGAGTCGACTTTGCCTTTTGTTCATCAAAAACAAAATTGTGCTTTGCAATCTTTTCTTCTTCTTTGTGCTGCAGTCAAGCTCTTTTTCTGCTGAAAAATGAATGGTAGCATTTCCAACTCCGTTGTTTGTTTTCAAGTCACCATTAGAATTTGAAAAACATGGTTACCAAGCCTCATATCCAAGTGGGTGCCCAAGAGAGGTAGCTTTGGAATTGCCGAAATGAATTGGTTTGGCAGAAGTGCAACATTTAAACCTGATCAATTTTTCATGACACACTTAACTCGTCCTTTTGTCGATCTGAATCCTAATTGATTAGATGCGAGTTAAGCACAACGTATAAATTGGGCCTTAGTAAACCCACCATGCCCTTGTCACCCACCTTGAATCAGCTATGCTCACTCAAGGAGAAGCTGGACTTGGAAAAAGAAAAGTTGTCTTCCAAGGCTAGAATGCAAATCACAAAACAAATTTTTTAAAGTGCTTGAAGAATATTTCCCCAAATTAAAGATTTGTAACGTAAAGATTAGTCATTAATCCCAGATTCATTTGAACTCATAAGATTTGCTGAGGTTGTATTCTTTACACCAAGTTCCATTGCCTTTAGCGTGGTCATTGGACCACCAACATCTGATTCAAACGATGAATTCATTATTTTCTTGTTTGCTATGCTAGGAGAAAAGGCAGCTGATTCGTTGATTTCATCTTCTGAGTCCAAGGACCCAGTCCTGGACCTGGTATTAGGCCCGTTTCTTATGGCACCTTCCTCTGCTTGTATACCAGATTCTTCTGCCACAGCTGATGCTGTTGGCAACACATCACTCCTTTCTCTTTCAATCTCATGTTTGCTTAAACCAAGGAACCCTTTTTGCCTTTTTTCTTCTTGTCAATCTGAATTTGCATTTTCTCGTATCCTATACATCCAACTTCTCCAGTTCCATTTGAAAATGACAAACTTCAAGCGAAATTGTGGGTTTTTTTTTGTTGCTGTCTTTGATGATACACAGGGCAGACATTCCTCAGGACTCCCGGATGCGTTAAAAGGCATTTTAGGGTGAACCGATCACAGCGATCCCATAGCAAGGGGAATAATCATTGTTGCTAAGTAACAAAGTTTAGGCTAAGGTGTAGAAAGATTGTCTTTTGGAAAATTCTGTTAATCTGATTGTATTGAAGTGAAAAGATATAAATTCTCCAATAAATTTTGTACAGGATGAGTGATTAAACCTTTTTACTGAATTCTGTCAACATATCTCAGTTTGATATGTCATGTGATGTGCTTCAGAACGGACCGTGGTCCGAGTTCTTTGCGTCAAATTTCATCACACACTCTGAATCTGCAAAAGCTATGCACTGCGACTCCCTATTACTATTTGAAAAGACCTGCTATTACGGGAGCTCAAAAAGCGCCGTCAAACAAAATTTCTTAAAATCTATAGGGGACAAGGCCCTTATTAGTTGCAAAAATTTCACCACTAAATCAAACTTTGATGCCTTGTTTGCAGTACTGTATTTTGTAACAAAAATTGCAGTTTCATGCCAAAACTTTTGGTTTCCAAGAGCCACACCATCCACAGGTGATCAACAGGAAGTTACAGTAGCAAGCGATAAAGGATACTGTGCGTGTGTTCCACTGAGGGCAGAGATCCTCCAGCACACATTCAGTCGAGCTTTTTGCGGTAATGACATTTTAATAACTACATTCGCTTAGGGGTTGACTGAACACAAATTGGTATCACTTAGGCCTGGGTTACACGATACTGGATTGCTTTTCGCATCGGATTGGTTTCGTCAAAATCACGCTGTTTTCATTGCAGTTACACGACACCGTATTGACATGAACCCACTTTTGATTGCAGTTACACGACACTGAGTCGATCTGCACTGCGATGTCTAAATCCATTGTCTTTAACAGCTGCGAAGCCCAACTGCAGTGGAACCACATCGGATTGGTGCAGTTACACGAGATGGAATGCGGAGTGGAGTGAATCGGATTGATTTTCACCTCACCTCCAAAGCGGAGTGGTTTCACTCCGCGAAAACGGAGTGGAGTGACCCCGGATTGCCTTGGCATCGTGTAACTGAACCCCACCCCCCATCCGATGCGAAAAGCAATCCGGTGTGTGATGAATCCGGTATCGTGTAACTGAGGCCTTAGAGGTTGACTGAGCACGATTAGTAACTTGAACTGAATCAACAACATTGAAAGACACTTAGAATGCGCAAACTGTATGGACAAAATGAATAGACCTTTTGATACATGAAACTGAATGCACAAACTGAATGGACAAAATAAATAGACGCTTTGATACAGCAAAGCGAAAAGACGTTTCGATACATGCACAAAACGAATAGACATTCTGATAGAGCAAAATTAATAGACAAACTGAAACGATTAAACTAAAAGCTATTCATGTGAACAGCAAAGCAAACTGACTTTTAAGAGTGTTGTTTCATTTTGTCTTTTAGTTTAAGTATCCTATTTAGAATCGACTTGAATGGCTTTTCATTTTGCAGTTTAATTTTGGCCTAAATTACGCTTCATACTTTCCAAGTTTGCCGGAAGCCCATAAACAATACTGCTTGTAAATGGTAATGCCCCAGCAAACAGGATTGCTTTGGTCACATGGATAATGGAGGTGATCCACATTATTTTGCATTGCCAGCTCCAGAATTTGATCACCTAAAACATGATGTTCAAAGAAATGATGTTTATGATTCAGTCCCTTGTTCTGGCGGCAAACACACACTTTCTGTTTCTCTGCCCCTCCTTTGCGGATGAACGTCAAAATCTTCTTGCTAGAGTGTTTGAATTGCTATGACCATATGACCATATCAATCTTTCCAATGAGGTTTTGCCACGATGTTATTGTATGGTGATAAATATCTCCAAAAAATAACCTCAACAGATAAAAACTTGAGATGACCCTACGATACACCACCCAACTGGTTGATTCGATTAGTATCACAATAGAGCTAGTAAACCGTTAGTTTCATAATCTAACTGTTGATTGAGATGCAAAGTTGTGAAAACTTTTTGTTGCAAAATTATTATTAGCATTACAGCAATGCGTGCACTTATTGGTATTACGGCAGTAATTGAGAGTAATGGAGGACAAAATTATCACTACTGTGGAAGATTGACATTGTGTGAAACTCAAAGATTTCCAAAGTGCCATTTGTAGAAAAGTTTTGTTTGGGAGGATGTTTTTGTGTGTGCGCCAACTTGGTTTGGGAAGATATTCTCCTTTGTGCTCATTCAAAAACTGCTTGAGCTGAGAGACGGACAATCGGGACAATTTGTAATGAATCATAGTGAGCCTATAATCAGTTAAAAAATTGTTGAGCCACCCTAGGAAAAATGAAATTTTCGTCCCCCCTTCCCCCATGTCAATATTGTTTTGAAAAAAGTACCTGATCAAGATGACACGCGTGATTCGGCAACTTTTTGTGGTACTGCAACATTGACTAGGGGGAGGCGGGAAAACAGGGGCAAATAAACTGAAAATCTCAGGGTGGCTCAACAATTTTGTAACTGATTGTAGGCCTGATTGTAAGAAGTTTATGTTCATGGTTATTTCACATCTATCCGGTTTGATGGTTGAGGAAGCTGAGTACTTGTGTATGCTTGGAAATAGGGCAGTTTTTTATTGGCAAACTTCAAGCGGATATGAAGGAAAAACAGCGAGTTGTCCATGATGATTTTGAAGTCTTGTTTATCACTCCTGAAGCAATATTTCAAACATCATGGAGAGCAGTTTAGTCTTCCACAAATATTTGCCTAAGGATAAGGGTGGTAGTTATAGATGAGACACATTGCATCATTGCACATTGCGAAAGACTATGTTTACCTCATGGCAACATAAAACTGAAGAGATGAACATAGCATTTGAACATAGCATTTGAACATAGCATGAGCATAGCATTTGACTTGAAAGACAAAGGTTGCAAATAAATGACAAGCAACTACTAACACATAACCACTACAAAAAAGGAAGCAGCGTTTACTTAAAGGGGACTTGATGGTTGATGGCTTATAACTGAGATCTAAATTTCCAATGAAAATGACCTGTTTCATGAATGAAACGAAGCGTTAAGAGGAGTATATCTTCATTGAGACCATTGGGAAGATCTTTATCATCATACAATAAAATCTGTTGAAACACCCAGAAGAGCGCTTAAATTTCTCATGGAAACAAATGGATTTTCGCCAAAAATGTATGTGATTTCCAGAGACTGATTTAATTTGCCCATCTGGCCTAAAGGTGTAGTGTTGACAATTGATTCAGTTTCTGTTTACTATTGTGCCGTGCAAACATCTCAAACAAAGTTTTTGAAGATTTTTCAATAAATGGTTAACCTAAAGAATGTTCAGACTATAATTTTGAGAAACAAATTTGGGTATGAATATGCAGCAAAAAAAGCAAATTTCAATGTTGCAAAGTTACTAGAACACTTGAAGGAATCAGGAAAATCGTTTTCTGTTGCCAAATCTTACTTTTCAATCTTTTCACAACACCAGTGTTAGCCATTGTTGATGATGCAAACTGCAAAGTCAGATGCAATCATTCTTTGAATCACAAGTTTGGATCAAAATCATGAATCATGAGCACTATTGCAATCAGCCGCTAACCCGTATTGAAGTTCAGTGGCCTCTTAATGATGCCTGAACCTTGGACCTCAAACTGAGGTATGCATACATACGTACATACATACAAGGTTTATTGAGTATATCCACAATGATCGTGGCTCTTCAACTCGAGTTAAAATACAATTTCCTTAAGTTTTATAAACTGTGAAAGGATAAGATTACAATATACATTGGGAGGTAAAAGAGAAAATTAAACATTAAAAAATATTGTCAAAAATTGATTGAGGGCAGAGTTGATCTTTAGCACGCTTTGTCAAGTCGTCTTTCAGTTTTGTGCAGAATGAGGTCAACGATTTCTGCTCTCTAATTTCTGTTGGAAGTTTGTTGAACAATTTGCTTGCAGTGTCTTGAAAGGTATCAACTTCATTGATGCGCTCAACTTCAGTTCGTTACCATTACGAAGAGTACGACTGGTCTTTTTTACTTTGATGCGGTTAATAGATGGCTAATTCTCATTGTGAATCTTTTTGAAAGTCACCTTCATACAATTAAACACTCTTCTTTCGACTATTGCAAGCCAGTTAAGTTTGAGAACATCACCTGAAGATGCATACCGACCAAGCACAAAACTCGCTGCAACTATCTGCAGACGTCACAGTTTGTTTATTTGAGTGATTGTCAGTGGTGAGTAAACATAATCGTTAAAATCAACCTTCGTCAACAAGAGACTCTCAACAAGTTGTTTTCTCAATTTTAAGGTCGTGAAGCGATAACTTTCCATAACAGCTAGAAGGAAGTTCTTGCAAATGATTAGACCAATCTAAATGTTTATCGAGATGTATTCCTAGGAGGTGTAGTTTTTTATCCTGTTCGATGGATTCTCCTCCGAATGACAGTGACATGGCCTTTTCTTTGAATTGGTGACGATCGTACAGTATTTTGGATCCACCGATTAAAAACTTGGTTTTTATTGCGTTTATGGCCAAATAATTTTCATTTGACCACTGTTCCAATTTCTTTAACGACAAGTTTAACTAATCAGTGGTCATTTGCATATCACTAGGCTTGCCTGATTCGTACATAGGCGTGTCATCTGCGTATTGGATTGATCGCGAAGGAAGGGTGTCCTGTAGACCATTAACATAAAGTTTGAAGAACGGTGGTCCAAGTATTGATCCTTGCGGCACTCCGAGATATGTTGTCATTGGCTTCGATTGATGAGCATCGATTTGTACGTATTGTTTGCGATTGCATATTATCACATATTGCACATTAAACATCTCTTTCGCATATTATTGCCATGTTACCAAGGTAACTGAGTGACCACCTTAGAAAGTCTCTTGAGAAACCCATTTTATGTAAGGATCTTATCAGAGTATCATCTGAGATCGTATCAAAAGCCTTTGAAAAGTCGATTAATACAATTATCGATATTTCACCGGCGTTCATGGCTCTCTTTATGTCACCTCTCAATTTAAGTAGCGCGCGCAGAACCTGTTGAAAAACCCCTCTTGAAACCAGTAAGGCCCTGTTTACACGAGGAAAAACACCTCACCTGCCAGACCCGGGGCTGAGTGGTGAGATTCCACCTTCCCATAGGATCCTTTGTATTTTCATTTTGCGTTTACATGATGAACGCAATACTACCGGTATAGTGAAATCCCACCTCACCAGAAGTGGGATCTCGCCTGGGTGAGGTGAAATTTTTCCATATAAACGAAACACCACCGGTATGGTGAGGTGAAGTGAAATCATTCGTTGATTCTTATTGGTCAGTTCATTCTGATTTCACGGAAGAAAGACTTTACTTCACCTCGCCTCTCAACCCCGGTGCTGACAGGTGAGGTAAACAATCTCATATGAACAGTGACTGAAATTTACCTCGCCTCTCAGCCCCGGGTCTGGCAGGTGAGGTGTTTTTCCTCATATAAACAGGGAGGGCCTTAGGGTATCTTTGTAGATTTAGAGTCTTTCTATGAAATCGATGACTTGATTACAAACAATTCTTTGGAAGATCTTTAAAAGAGCGGGAAGCATGGCGATGGGGCGGTAATGGGAGCTTTCAGTCGGTGATGGCACTTTGTTGATTGGCACAAGTCTTGCAATCTTCCACAGTGAAAGAAAGCTATGCTATTTTTATCAAGTGAAGAATGCATGAAACAATTTCATGTCATTACGAAACCGAATAAAAGTTAGACGAACATTCGTCCAGACGCAGATCCATATTCCAGACTAATATTCAAATCTCAGACTAACATTCAGAATTTTTCAGTTTTAATTAAAAATTATCACACAAGCATTGCAATTTCGAGATTTCTATTGATATAACTGTCATGTACACTGTATTAGGCAGATTTTAAGCAAAAAACCGCATTTCAAAACACTTTGGGCTTCTCAGGAAAATGGGAAATAGGACACTCGCTCAACGGTAATATCACCATAGCGAAACTCTGCCCGGCCTTTCAATGACCAACATTTCAAGAAAAAATTTCAATTTCGAGATTCCTATTGATATAACTCTCATATACACTGTATTAGGCACACTTTAAGGAAAAAACCGCATTTCAAAACGCTTTGGACTTCTCAGAAAAATGGGAAATAGGACACTCGCTCAACGGTAATATCACCATAGCGAAACTCTGTCCGGCCTTTCAATGACCAACATTTCAAGAAAAAATTTCAATTTTGAGATTTCTATTGATATGAATCTCATGTACACTATGTTAGGCAGACTTTAAGCAAAAAATCGCATTTCAAAACGCTTTGGACTTCTCAGAAAAACGGGAAATAGGACACTTGCTCAACGGTAATATCACCATAGCGAAGCGCTGTCCGGCCTTTCAATGACCAACATTTCAAGAAAAAATTTCAATTTTGAGATTTCTATTGATATAACTTTCATGTACACTGTATTAGGCAGACCTTAAGCAAAAAACCGCATTTCAAAACGCTTTGGACTTCTCAGAAAATCGGGAAATAGTACACTCGCTCAACGGAAATATCACCATAGCGAAACTCTCTCCGGCCTGTCAATGACCAACATTTCAAAAAAAAATTTCAATTTTGAGATTTCTATTGATATAACTTTCATGTACACTGTATTAGGCACACTTTGAGCAAAAAACCGCATTTCAAAGCGCTTTGGACTTCTCAGAAAAACGGGAAATAGGACACTTGCTCAACGTTAATATCACCATAGCGAAACTCTGTCCGGCCTTTCAGTGACCAACATTTCTGTAAGTCTGTGTCCGTAAACAAAGGAAACTAAATGAAGGAACGTAATGACAAAACAACAGAATCAAAAAACGGAATCATACAAGAGTAGAGTTCTACTAAATGTGAACGCCATGCAAATGCTGCAAGTTTCTTTCTATGATGATAATGAAAATCAATTTATTCATAGTTGCCACTATATATCTATCTACGGTAGAAAAAAGAAAACAGTGAACTGGGCATAAGGTGACAGGTATCGAGTATCTTATTAAGTTATGTTATTTTCGTCAAACGTTTCCTTCTTATTTTCCAGGTTTCCTATTTATTAAAGTCGCCGCTATACAACTATCTAAAGTAAATGTTAAAAACGATACCATATACATTAGCTAATCCAAGCCAACTGATTGATACAATGCAATCATACCATCCCGTCATTTGATTCCGCTGTTTCACCATCTCGTATCGTAGTTTCGTGATTCAGTGGTTCACAAAACCCTACCTCTCTGAAAGTGCCAAACCTTTTAAATGCAGTTTTCTCATTAAAATATGCCTAAGACAGTGTACATCATAGCTATATGAACAGAGTCAACTACACTAAATCTTTCCTTAGAACATTGGACATTGAAACCGGACAGAGCTTCGTTATTGTAATGTTACCGTTGAACGAGTGTCCTATTACCCGTTTTTCTGAGAAGTCCAAAGCGTTTTGAAATGCGGTTTTTTGCTTAAAGTCTGCCTAATACAGTGTACATGAAAGTTATATCAATAGAAATCTCAAAATTGAAATTTTTTCTTGAAATGTTGGTCATTGAAAGGCCGGGCAGAGTTTCGCTATGGTGATATTACCGTTGAGCGAGTGTCCTATTTCCCGTTTTCCTGAGAAGCCCAAAGTGTTTTGAAATGCGGTTTTTTGCTTAAAGTCTGCCTAATACAGTGTACATGAAAGATATATCAATGGAAATCTCAAAATTGAAATTTTTTCTTGAAATGTTGGTCATTGAAAGGCCGGACAGAGTTTCGCTATGGTGATATTACCGTTGAGCGAGTGTCCTATTTCCCGTTTTCCTGAGAAGCCCAAAGTGTTTTGAAATGCGGTTTTTTGCTTAAAGTCTGCCTAATAAAGTGTACATGAAAGATATATCAATGGAAATCTCAAAATTGAAATTTTTTCTTGAAATGTTGGTCATTGAAAGGCCGGACAGAGTTTCGCTATGGTGATATTACCGTTGAGCGAGTGTCCTATTTCCCGTTTTTCTGAGAAGTCCAAAGCGTTTCGAAATGCGCTTTTTTGCTTAAAGTCTGCCTAATACAGTGTACATGAGAGTTATATCAATGGAAATCTGAAAATTGAAATTTTTTCTTGAAACGTTGGTCATTGAAAGGCCGGATAGAGTTTCGCTATGGTGATATTACCGTTGAGCGAGTGTCCTATTTCCCGTTTTTCTGAGAAGTCCAAAGCGTTTTGAAATGCGGTTTTTTGCTTAAAGTCTGCCTAATACAGTGTAAATGAAAGTTATATCAATAGAAATCTCAAAATTGAAATTTTTTCTTGAAATGTTGGTCATGGAAAGGCCGGGCGAGAGTTTCGCTATGGTGATATTACCGTTGAGCGAGTGTCCTATTTCCCGTTTTCCTGAGAAGCCCAAAGTGCTTTGAAATGCGGTTTTTTGCTTAAAGTCTGCCTAATTGCCCGCATGTCGCGCGCGACTGGAGGGCTTCCAGTCTGCCCCGCGCACATGGTGCTATACGAACCAGCAGTTTCATCTGGTTGGAATGTCAGCAGAATGGCAGCAGATTTTGTGTCACGATAACTGTCAATCAAATGTTCTATGTGACCAATTGAATGGTACGATGTTCCATGTCACATGGCCTGTCGACACCAAAGGAAAACGAAAGGCAGCGACCTGCCCTGGTGCTTCGCTTGCTCTGCGAAAGGAAGCTCCTTGCTACCGGAGGTGAGCAATTTCTTATTTACTTAGTTATGGGGTCGTAATTGTTGTGTAAACTGTTTCGATTGTCAACATTAAGATCTTGTTTTTCATTTGAATCTTCGGCTAACTAGAGAAAGAAACCACTTTCCAAATTATTTGTTGCTTGCCTTTCTCTGTCTCACGTGTCGCGCGACACGTGTTAGGCCTGTTGATTTATCAACGTCGAAAGAATTCACTTTTTGCTTAAATATATTTGTATCCGAATATCATTCGAACTCCAACATTAGATTTTAATCGTGCTGATTTTCAAATAAATCCGTTCTTTCCTTCGTTCTGCGTTCCTATCTCCCACAAAACTTTGCAGCACCAAAAAGTTCAGACAACCCAAGTTTACCCAATCGCCATATTGATCTATTGCAAGGGAATGAGTTACTTCCACGTCTGTGTGACCAAATTTTGATTTCATTCCTATTTTATCAATCATAACTGAAACTTCTGCATACAAACTTTAGTTTCATATAGCGAAAGGATACTGTAAACAAAATATGTAATACGTTGGAATTAGCTTCTGGGTAGCTTAGGACACCACACGCCCTCCTGCTAACATTGATGTTTACATGAACTGGAGCTTGTAAGCTATAGACCAGCTTCAAGACAAAAAGCAGTCACTGTTCGTTGCTGAATGTTAGTTGAAGTTTTCAGTATTCATTGGTTTATTCACAGTCAGTACATATCAGTCTCAAATTTCACAGTTGATGGTTTTACAAAAGGTTAATTTATAGTAGTATGCTATGTTTCCATCATGTCATTACCAATACTGCCAGTTAATCACATTCATTTTCTAAACTCTGCAAGAACATGTCCAGGTAAATTTTCATGTGCTGTGGATTGCTTTTTAGAAGTTGCATATTATGTTTTCTTGCCGTACCTGGAAAATGATGTGCCTTTTGGAACTTTTCATCAACACCTGAAAAACACATTAATTCAGCATAACACCTTAAGAACCAATGCTTCGTTGCTGACACAGGAAGTTGCGTTTTTGTTAGGAGAAATACGTGAGACATTATGGTCACTGTTAAGAAGAAATTGTCCTTCATTTACTTCCATGAATGCAAATGCACAATTTTCCGAAATTTTTCAGGAAAACTGTTTTGGTATTATGAATAATTTTGAAAAAAATATTTGGATTTCCAACTTTGTCTTTCAAGCACAATGTCAGTCTTGCCAACAGTTTCTGGTAAAGAATGTTGAAGTTTTTATTAACTATGTAACAAACAGAGATGTGTTTTCATGTGGTTTTAATGAGCACAATTGGTATCTCTATATTGCTGCAATCAATACAACATGTAGAAATTTAATTTGCAACTACTGTCATACCAATGTACCCAACATAACTTTATCTGAATTTCATGCACCAAGAGTCCTTTGTATCGAACTAGCATCAGATGCTCTGCATACATTGAAATTCTTTGAATACATAACAGTACATGAGACTCAGTATACTTTGAAAGGGTTGGTAAGGTGTGTAAATGGCCATTTTACAAGTGCAGTTCATGTAAACTTTATGTGGCATTTTATCGATGATTTGTGTGATGAAATAAGGACATTTCAAACAATAGGGCAGTTGTATGAACAGTTCAGTCATTGTTGGTTTTTTGGTCTATATGTGTTGGGTTCAGAAGGGTCAACAGTTAGCCCTATCACAAGGAGTGAACCTTTTGGAAACTCAAAGCAAGTTTCTGGTTCTAAAATCAGTGAAACCTTTCATTCTCTCAAAGAAAATGTAAAGCAACAAAAAGGGAGAGATCATGATAATCAAGGAAATTTGGCAGGGAAATCAAGGAAAACAAATTCTGTCACTGGGAAAAAAAGAAAACTTGATTGCCATATCAGTTTAAAACAGTATAAAGTGGTCATTGTTGATTCAAAAAACAAAGAAAATATGGAAACTGCAACTGATAAACATTCTTCAAAGAAAGATGCTAAAATGAACGCTAATTTTAATTTCTGGTATAATAATATCAGCAAATTTCATGATTCTATGGAAACGAGAATTATTCAGTGCTGCTGTTGTAGTGAAGCCTGGCCAATTAAAATTCAGTGTCAGAATGATGAGACATATATATGCTCAAGGTGCAAAAGGGACAAATTGCATCCAAGAAAATTTAGTGCAGAAAATAACATGAAACCTTCTCCTGTCCCAATTCAATTACAAAACCTTACACAGTTTGAAGAAGTGCTTATTGCCAGGGCTTTCCCAATTATTCAAGTCTATACAAAAGCAAGGGGAGGTCAGAGGGCTTACAAAGGTCATGTATTAACTTTGCCACAAGATGTCTAGCAGGTTGCTGATATTCTACCCAGGTGCCCCACGGAGCTCCCTGTCATGATTATACAAATGTACGGAAAAGATTATCAATCACAAACATTTAGGGTACGTTGCCAAGCTGTAGCTGATGCTTTACAGTGGCTTGTAGTAAATAATCCAATCTACAAACACATCACCATAGACCAAGGTAGAATCTACAGATTGCCAGAAGATGGTTTGTTAGAATTTAGATCAAAAATTAGTTCCAAGTCAGACAGTAAATTTGCCAATGACATAACTGATGATTTGGGCTCTTCAAATGATACATTGTATGAAGAGAAGGTATATGATGAAAACACTGAGTTGAGCAGCTTTGTACCAGTTCCAGAAACCTACAATTCAAAACAGGATAACATCATTAAAAGTGAATTACTAACAGATTCACATGTGAACCCTATTAAAATTGGAGACACAGCATTAAATGAATTTACAACTGATTGCCTAGCTACTATGGCATTCCCTATACTTTTCCCTGACAGTAAAGGTGACCCAACAAACAATGATAATGTTCGAGATCTTGCAAAAAGTGCAACAGAGTCCTTTGCAATGAAGCTAAAACACTTGCTGAAATTTGCTGAATTTATTGATGGGAAATGGACATATAGATTTGCTTCACACCCAAGGTTTGCTTACTGGGCATATAATATGTTGTATCGATGGTGTTTACTTGGTCAAAGCAATATATTTATCAAACAGAACCCAGGCGATGCAGCCTTAACAACTGAACAATTGACTTCAATGCTACTAAACAATGATCATCACTACATCATGTCAAAACTTTTCAGTTATGCCAAAAAGGTTTCAGGTACAAATGCTTATTGGAACAACAAAAAGCAACATTTACAAGCTATTATTGAACAGAAAGGACCTCCAACAATATTCTGGACATTGTCTTGTGCAGATTTTCATTGGCCAGAGTTCCATTCCTTGTTTTGCGGCAACAATTTGCAATCTTCTGAATTCAGGTCAAATGTAATAAACAACCCACATGTGTCAGATTGGCTATTTACCAAGAGAGTTGAACGTTTTGTAAAATGGTGGTTATATAAATCTTTAGGAGCATCTTGGCATTGGTATAGATTTGAGTTTGCTGTCCAGAGAGGTTCAATCCACTGTCATGGTGTTGCTAAGCTAAAGGATGATCCCGGATTATGTCAGTTGACCCAGATTGCACTAAAGGGCTTCCTCGCAAAACAAGCAAAAGATAGGGCTAATTCGGAGGGAATCACAATAGAACAACTGCAACAAGAAATAGATGACGGCCTTGAAGCAGAAAGCATAGTTTCTTGTTATGTAGATTCTTTAATGTCAACATGGAATCCCAATAATCCAGAAGAAATGCAGTGGATAAAACCTGACATTCACCCTTGCAGGAAAAGGTTTCAGATATTAGGAAGGAACAATCGGATGATGATTACCAAGATTTATTGAACACTGTTCAAAGGCATACAGTTTGCAATTCTCTTTACTGCTTAAAACGAAGGAATAATGACAAATTACATTGTCAATTTGACTTCCCTTTCAAAGAATGCAGGACCACTCATCTTCAATATGAAACTGTTAATACAAAAGATAAATCGATCAGGTACAGAGCTAAAATTTTTACAAGCAGAAATGATACAAGACTTAATCGGCACCAAAGAATTCAACTTCAAGGCTGGAGAGCTAATTGTGATATCAATGTTGTCATTGATTATCATGCCTGTGTTGAGTACCTTGCAAAATATACCTCCAAAGGTGAAACAATTTCTAATGTGGCAAGAGATGCGTTTATTTCAGTAGTCAAATCAACTTCACATTCAGTTGATACTGTGAAAAAATCAAACAATTAATGATGAAAGCTGTGGGTCAAAGAGACATGAGTATCCAAGAAGTTATGCATCAAAGCTTGTCACTAAAGCTCTTCAGTTCTTCCTTTGAAGTTGTCTCTCTATCATTTGATGGCATGAGAAAACTACAAAATGAAGAAGGGGAAGTCGTGACTCAGTCATCATTTTTAGATAACTATGCTTTCAGACAAAACTTTGTTGAAGAGGAACCTACCATAATGTATTTCAACTGTATTCAGTTCTTAGGCAAATTCGTTGTAAAAAAACAAAAAGCTTCACAAACGAAAAAGTGATGTTGTAGTGCAGACATTTCCAAGATATTCCAGTTGACCAAAAAGTTCAAACTATCCTTTGTATTGCAAGTATCAACTGGTAAAATACAAGCCATGGTCAGGTAACCCAAGCTCTGCATGGAATGATGAAGATGATTCAGATGAGGTATTTGTAACACACTGGAATAACTCTTTACATGAACCAAATATAAATCAGTATGTGCCTCAATGGAATACAGAACTGGCAAATGTATCTACATATTATGTAAACTTAGATGAAACTGGACAGGTTGATGAAAGCAGTGAAGCTGCAGAACCTTAAGGAATGGATGTTACTGTCAAACCGCCATATGTCAAGAGAGGCATTAACTGAAAGTTCCAGTAGTTCTGAAATTAATGAACATTGGCAAGAAGCGTGTAGCTCTTATTCACAGGAGGAAATTGGCAACATGCCCTCTTGGATAGACACTCGGAAACAGTCCAATGCGTTTGAAACGATTGGCAATAGCTTTTTGGAGGTTGATGTAGGGACTTTAAATGAGAAACAGTCTAATGCATACAAAATAGTTTTTGATCATTATGTTGGAGAAATTAAAGAACAATTGCTTCTTGTTATTACAGGTATGGCAGGTTCTGGAAAAAGTTATCTCATCAATGCTTTTAGAAATCTACTTCAGCACAAATGTAAAATTTCAGCCTTCTTTGGAGTTGCAGCCTTTAACGTTAAAGGATGTACTTTGCACAGATTGCTCCAGCTACCAATTAGAAACAAAAGGTCTTGCCAGTTAAATGGGAAAGCACTACAAAAACTTCAAAATGATTTGGATGGCGTACAGTACTTACTCATTGATTAGTACTCAGTCATTGGTCAGAAAATGTTTGGGTGGATTAGTAAGCGTTTGAAGCAAGCAACAGGAAACAATGAGAAGCCTTTTGGGGGAATATCAGTTATTCTAGTAGGAGATATTGCACAGTTGCCACCTGTTATTGATAAGCCACTTTATGATATGTTCCCTTGTGGAGAGATAGCTACAGAGGGCTTTTATGTCTACTCTGCACTTGACAACGTGATCAAACTTTTAACTAATCAGCGTGCTGCAGGTTCTGATCATTGCCACAAGCAGCTGAGAGATATATTGATTAATTTACGAGATGGCAATGTCTCATACGAACAATGGAAAACTCTCTTAACTCGAACACCAAGCAAAATCCAAAATTTGTCAGTATTTCAAGATAAGGCTATAAAATTGGCTTTTGACAATAAGAGTGTTTCTGAATACAATTATGTTTCTTTGATTAATATTTGTGCTCCAATTGCAAGAATTGATGCAAAGCATACTAATGGATCTGCTAAGAAGCAACCAGCTGATGACATGGGTGGTTTGCAACCAACATCATTATTATGTAAAGGTGCAACAGTAATGCTCACCAGAAATCTGTGGACTGAAGTAGGTCTTTGTAATGGTGCAATGGGTGTTGTTCATGACATCATATATCAGAATGGCCAGGGTCCACCAAATTTACCTATTTCAGTACTAATTCAGTTTGATGATAATTACATTGGCCCCAGTTTCAGTTCATCTGTATCCAATTTAGTACCAATAATTCCAGTTGCAAGTATTTCTGATAGCTTTGGGGCTTTGTATGAGCGGCAGCAACTTCCTTTGAGATTATCATGGTCAATCACTATCCATAAATCACAAGGACTTACCCTAAACAAAGTTTGGATTGACTTAGGTAAAAAAGAGACTTGTCCAGGATTAACTTATGTTGCTCTTTCAAGAATAAGATCATTAGATGACTTGGTTATAGAAAGTATGACATTACAGAGACTCCAAGCTGTAAAGTTCTTCAAAGGGTATGACAGCAGAAGTGAGGAAGAGGAAAGGCTTAACATATTAGCTAACAGTACTGCATTGAAATGTGCCACAAAAATTTTGTTCTAGACCTTACTTTCAGTATGTTTCAGTGACACCTTCAGTTGTTTTTAGCTGTTATTTCCATTTCAGTATTATAACTCAGCTAACGAAGATGCTATCACCCTCACCATCAAAGTGACACTGCATTACGCCAACCAGTCCTTCTTCTGCAACATCAACACCTCAAGGTAGGTTGCTTTTCTTTTTAATTCCGGGATGGGGGGTTGCCTGCCAAAAGGAGATGATACATGCTACAGTTTCCTCTATTTCCAACACTCAAGATTTGTGTATTGTAGGATACATCTTTCTTGAACTTGGCAAGCTGCCCCCCTCCCCTTGAAATCTGACAGCTTATTTGTAATTACCTCCCATGAGCCCTACTTTTATCCCATTTCTAAACAAATGTTACTATAACTGCATTTGCCATTAGTTTCTTGATACTTATTTTTCCTCATAGATCACCATGGATATGTTGTTGATGTTACAAAAGTCACTACCAGCACTGCAGGAAAAGACTATTTTGATGTCAAGTTGAAAACATCACCAAGCGAGTTTGCTGTTATCAGAATGATGATAAAGTCAAATCCGTCAATTGACAGGTCAATGTTTTTAGATCGTCTGATCTGGTGAACCAACTACATTCAAAAACATAGTGCCAGGAAAGATGGGGATGTTCTTTTAACCGGACCCTACGACCCTGCGACCCCGGACCTTACGACCCCGGACCTTACGACCCCGGACCATACGACCCACGACCAAAGTTCATGTTTTTAGCTGGCACGTCTTTATCAGCACTTATGGTTGATTGGTGAACGTGCAAGAAATCAGTACGTGTTAACGTTAACTGGCAAGGCACTATTCGATGTTTTTGTACTGAGCAAAAAGCAGCACCAGACATTAGAAACCCAGTCTTTGTAAACAAAACTTGCCCTTCGAAGAATGAAATGAAATCGATAAATATCTATGTCAAACATTCACAAATATATGCTTCTTTTCTTGATTCAAACCATAAAATCAAATGTATTCACGTATAACTTTGAGGCCATGAACATAACAAAAGACAGGAGGGGACTGCACAGCATGATAAAGCGTTGGCGTTGGGCCTCATACCATTCTTCCTAGCCCATTCAAATTTCTTGAGAAGAATGAAGATAGTAAAGAAGTAAGAAATCTTAACCTTGAATAAAAAATTTTTTCATTCTCATCCAGATCCTCAGTTAGTGATGAACAGTTAGATTTACATTGAAACTACGTGTTTTTAAATTACCTTCCTTCAGATATTATCTGCCATTGTTTCTTATTCTGGGATTGTTTCTTATTCTTATTCTTATTCCATTGCCTTCCTTCAGATATTATCTGCCATTGTTTCTTATTCTGGGATTGTTTCTTATTCTTATTCTTATTCCATTGCCTTCCTTCAGATATTATCTGCCATTGTTTCTTATTCTGGGATTGTTTCTTATTCTTATTCTTATTCCATTGCCTTCCTTCAGATATTATCTGCCATTGTTTCTTATTCTGGGATTGTTTCTTATTCTTATTCTTATTCTTATTCCATTGCCTTGTCTGAATATTAATTTTGCAAATTTACACATTTGACCATCGGCATTGCTTTTTTCTGAACTCTGCTACACGCCAAGCTTCGTACCAGTCTCCGAATCCTGAACTTTAAAGATGGCTTGCTGATACAATGAAACCACAATGAAACTTTTTCATTGTGATGGACCACAATGAAAAAGGTAATGTTGAATTTACTTTCAAATACAACATAGTATCTTAAATGAGACATTAGCATTTTGTATGATTTGATTGACAATTCCATGAAATTGACGGCTAATAGTCACTTTATGGGAGTAATTTGCCACCCTTATTGATACTTTTTGCTTACACGTATTTTTGATAAAAAACTGCTTATTGGAAACTCAGCTCTCAGATCGCCAAAAAATTAAGAAGCTCGAGTACTGGGAACATATCACATAAGAAACTATTTATTTTTAAAAGAAAATTCTTAACATGTTTTCACTTTATGTTCATTTTGTTTCCTGTATCATATTACTGGTAAGGTACTTGAGTAATGTGTAAACACTAGAAAGGCTTCAAACACACTTCAAAGAGGGAACAGGTAGTGAACATAAAGATTATTATCATATCTTTAAGAAACTCATAAGAAACTCCGAGTACTCAAAATCTGATGACTTTAAGAAACTTTCAGTTGTGGCCCAAATTTTTGTTTTCGTATAAAAAATACGTGTATGCTTGCTCCTCCACGATAAGTGCAATGGATGTGTGATGTTCGCTGTCTTGAGCATTGTAGCATACCACAAAAAGCAGTTGCTGAGATTATAAGAAGGCGCATTATCAACAATCAACCTTTTACTGAAGAGAAGCGAACATCATAAGGTCTTGTTGAGGTGCTCATTGCCAATTCACTTTTAAAAAGGAATAGCTTCATACTGCCTAGCTGCACTACTGAGGCCTGAAACATCAGGGGGGGGGTTCTCAGCTAAATTTTGGGTAGGGGTAGGGTTTTTTGTGAGAATGATACCCTTGGTTGACTAATTTCTCTATTAGAAGTGCCCTGGAAGGGCGTTTTCTAGACAAAACTTGCCAAATATTCGCATTCTCAGGACATAATTGTTTTTAAATTTGTTTTTTTTACAGAAATTACCGAACTTTTACAGTCCTTAGACCAAAATTGCCAAAAAGTATACCCTTGGCTAGACTAGAGATTCTAAAAAGTATACCCTTGTGGGCGGCATTAAATCAATTACCTCTCATAAATCTTCTACTTCTTCCTCAATTAATAAAATCCAAGGTAAGGATGGTAATGTAACTATAGACTCTAGCAAAATTTCAAATATCTTTAATGATTTCTTTGTAAATGTTGCCGATGAAATAACAAAGACAATCCCAAAGACTCCTAAATCTCCTCTTGACTATCTATCTAACAGAACTTCTAATTCTCTTTTCCTTACTCCAGTTACTTTCATAGAAGTTAATGACCTAATCAAAGTTCGGCCAGGTCAAGGACAATGCCCAATACTGTCTAGCGTAAAACTTTAAAACCAAATTGACACAAGTTCTGAGTGTGACCCCACAAGGAGTTGTTTTGGTCACTGGCGAGTACTCCTACCCTGGTTTGTCATAGATGGCCCTACACAGGAAATGAGACGATTAATGTATGTGGATATCTTATCACTGGCAGCTGTACTCTTAGATTTACGTAATGAATTGTAGAACTGCTTTGTTACCCTGTGGATTACAAATCCAGATATGTAAACAACCACATCCTTCTCATTTTCAGATAATGTTGCTATCTCGTTGACTTTACTTGCAACTTGTACTTTGGCATAATGTTCTGCAAAAACATGCATGAAATTTAATGTAAACCAAGACACAAAATCTTTTTTTGATCTACAGAGCTGCTCAGCTAAAAATTGCAGTCTTCATCATTCGTAATGACCGAATAAAAGTTAGACGAATATTCGTCCAGATGCAGATCCATATTCCAGACTAATATTCAAATCTCAGGCTAATATTCAAAATTTTTCAGTTTTAATTTAAAATTATCAAACCAACATTGCAATTTCGAGATTTCTATTCACATAACTGTCATGTACACTGTATTGGCACACTTTAAGCAAAAAACCGCATTTTAAAAAGCTTTGGACCTCTCAGAAAAACGGGAAATAGGACACTTACTCAACGGTACTATCACCATAGCGAAACTCTGTCCGGCCTTTTAATGACCAACATTTCAAGAAAAAATTTCAATTTTGAGATTTCTATTGATATAACTTTCATGTACACTGTATTAGGCAGACTTTAAGCAAAAAACCACATTTCAAAACGCTTTGGACTTCTCAGAAAATCGGGAAATAGGACACTCGCTCAACGGTAATATCACCCTAGCGAAACTCTGTCCGGCCTTTCAATGACCAACATTTCAAGAAAAAATTTCAATTTTGGGATTTCCATTGACATAACTCTCATGTGCACTGTACTAGAAATAGCTCTCGCTACATGTGCCCGCTTGATCTAACTTTGATGTTAGGAGACACTGGGAAGTCTTGAAGAATTACATGGAAAGATCTGAATTTTGGAAATTTTAGTCAGATTTAGCTTTATTGGGTTTTGAAGCAAGAGTACATATGGAATAAAGACAAACGTTTTGCAACTGTAACAGAACAATGTTGATATACGTATTATATGTCATAGAATTTTGCAACAGTCATACAAGGAAGGATGAGAACGTTGCCAGGTTCAAAATAACTAAATTACTAAATTGTACAATGGAACATAATGATTATTACAGGGAAAGCGAAATATACTTATTTTGATATTGTGATGCTAAGATATTAAATAATGTTGAGGCCTGGGATGATAATCAAGGTGCTTGGTAAGTGTGCTAACAATATAATGGTTAAGTCATAACATCTGCCAATAACTCTGGTCAGTCATTGAATAAAAATGTTGTTGCAAGTGCTCATCCTTATTAGGTACGCTGAAATCCTCGTTGTAAAAGAGAACTCTCAGTTTATTCGAATGAAGAGCTAAGAAGTGTTCCGGCTGTAAAAGTTTTTATTTTTCCGTATCAGGCAATAATAGAAGTTTACAAACAAGAGCATTTTCTTGAGACCATTTGCATTCGTCCAATTGAAGCCTTCATGACAGAAAAAGCTACTGGTATGGAAAGCAAACGCATGTAAAGTAATCGGCATTAACTGGCAGCCTTTGCGTATTTTGATTGCAAAACTAACTTAAAAACATTCTTTCCTAGTCAAAAAGGATTGCAGGTGTATGCAAGCTGCAAAGGTAGCTTCGCAAATCAGAGAAGGCAAACATAGAATTTGAAGGTTGTTCTTCCATTGCGAATGTTAGGTCAGGTGGTGAGGAAGCTGTTGTAGTACAAAATCCTGATCGCTTTTGAAACATTATGGATGTTCAGAGGCTGCTGGTTAGCACCGAGTCTTTTACTGTGACCATGACATGATTACACATAAGGCCTGTATAATAGCATATAATAATTCAATAACCGTATCCCAATTTTCCACATGCATTATCAATTGTTCTAAAATGCAGTTGTGGTAATGTGATGGAAATTGTTGACTTGTAATATCTAAGGTTATGGTATGGGAGCAAATGTTATGTGCATAATGTCGGAACTTGAAGCAAACTTGAAGCAAACTTAACTCTTATTTCTTCAGACTGATAAACTCTTTCGTGCTGGACACATTCTCTACGATCAAAATCAATGGACTGCCAGTGTGTTAATAATTGTTAATAATGTTATAACACTACAACTCATTGGTGGTGTGAAATAAAGTTACTGGTGTGGTATAATGAAATGTTAATAAAAGTTACTTGTGTGGCTGCATTTGAGTAACAATATTCTTGGAAGTTAGATTGAAATCAATGTTTTCTAACATCAGAATTTGATCCTCGAGAGCTTGAGGTTTTGCTTCATATTCTGAAGAGAGGTCTTCATTGAAATATGATGCAAGTATGCTTTCAGGAGCAGTGATGCTTTGTGTTTTTCCATCTTTGCTGATATCAATGACACACTGAAACAGCTTTGGGCAGTTCTTTAACAGCATTCTCTTCTTACACGAAAGGCAGTTAACTATCTTACTGCCAGCTTCAGATTCAATATTGCCAGTGCAATTAGGATTGGTGCAAACTGGGTGAATATCCACCTTTGCTGCCATGGTTTCCAGGCAGCAGATAGCTGGGTTTGTAGCATTAATGGCATCATTTTCTCTCTTTGTGTAAGCATCAACATCAATAGTTGACCAATCAAAATTTTCAGTTGTTTCTATCTCAGTTATACATGATTCCCTCCTCGTACTCAGCTTGTAACCAAAATAATACTTAACAGAGACATCAGAAAACTGATAGGTTTTGTTCTCTTCAATATATGGAAAATGTTCTTCATAAAAGGATAAAACTGGATAACTTCCAAGAAACAGAAAATAATGTGATGTTAAGTTTTGACCAAATTCTGAATTCTATCATTGATAGAATTGATTTATTGTTGCGCATCAAGAGTTTGCCTTGGCCAAAATGCTACGGTTCTGGGTCTGGGAACGCAAATCTGAATTTTCAACATTGATATTTCAAGGATCAAGGCATTAGTATCAAGAAACGAGTCAAAAAAAAGTTTAAGCGTTTGGAGGGCTGTGGAATAAAAAGTATGTGAGCGACATTCAAAAATAAAATTTTAATCTATCATTTGTTTGGTAAAATCAAACATCCTTAAGACCCAACAACAATCAAAATGCTTGTAAGGGGTTTGTATGGGAATCAAGGATTCCACATTCTATACTGGTCCATGATTTATGTGGTATTGAAGTTTACATTGCCAGCTTGAGATGCTGAATTCCAATTTCAATAGAAGGTAAATCATGGACCAGAATGGAATGTGGAATTTTTGTTCCCAAACATGCTCTTTGCCAGCATTTTCCTAATTTCTGGGTCTGTAAGATGAGGGATACTACGAAACAAAATTTTTTCATCTAAGTTGACCTTTGACTGATAGATGAACACTTCAGTTTTGAATATCGGTCACATACTTTTTATTCCACAGCCCTCCAAACACTTAAACTTTTTCTGACTCACCCGGTACAATTTTAAGGAAAATGGCGGCCTTTGATGTTTATTTTGAAACTGTTCAATGTCTGGGACTCTTTTGAGAAAGAGTGGGATGTATGCCATTTCTTGGATCTAGGAAAACGTGTATTGTCAATTCCATGCCCTGTCGTTTTTGGTTTTGGTGCCAACATAGTTCTGTCACTACAATGGGTGTATGGAGTTTCTCTATCCACCAAGATTTGATTCACGAAACTTGGATTAAGATTCATTTGAGTCTTAAAAATTTCAGTGGCAAGCAACAGTAAATTTGTGTAGCCACGACACCTTTACTGGACAATTCCTCCAGTATACTTGCATATGACTCGAACGGCAATGACTTGATCCAATAATCCGCGCCTATCAAAGTAAAGATACGTGGGCACCAACTAGAGCAAAAAGGATACCCACCGAGTGGTTGCGTCATTTTCCGTTGAGCGTGATTGTGCCATTCAGAGCACAAAAATACCACCTTTAGCTCGGGAAATATTTCTGAAAAACTGTAAGTCTAGAAAAAGTCGCAATTTAAGACCTTTAATCCGGAGAAAGTTAAAGTTAAAGTTCCGGAGAAAAATAACTGATTGTTATTTTAAGACCCATAATCCGGAGAAAGTGAAAAAAGCATGCCCTTAAGTGATCTTTTCCCAAAAAGCATACCTGTGAATCCAAAAATGATTCAATGACATTAAAATGATACCAATTATTAGAGATTCCCTTGTACAAATACTATCCTAAAAATTACACAACCCGGTACCATGGAGAGCTCAAGTAACATCCCCCGGGGGGGGGGGGATGAAACATCAAAAAGCAAGGAAAGTAAAAAAAGCACGAAAGAAAGAAAGCCAACTTGGCGTAACTTTCTAGCTTTTCTCACTCTTAATCTCCGCAAATTTTAACTGGCACTGGAAGCGATTGTCAAGCTATTTGCAAGCCAGCTTTAAGCCTTATTTCCATGGAGCTACATTAGCGGAAAATGCTCGCAAGAATATTGTTTGAACTGAAAGGAAAATTGCAGCTGAACAACCTTTTATTGTGTAAAATTGTGCTCATTCGCAAAATGCCGCTGCGTGGAAATAAAGCTTTAGAAAACTGATTGTTATTATATCACAATCATGACCATTAGCTTTATCACCATTATTGACTATAATTTCTACCTTACCAAGGTTTCTAGTGCTGAGACAAATTCAGAGACATTTAAAAGATGATTCGGTTCTTTGGCTTTCAATGAGAATGTAGCCTGCGTGCAGACCCAACTGGTTTCTTTTCAGAGAGGTTTCTCCTCCAGTAGAGTCTGCGAATCAGCGACACAAAGCGAGTCTGCTGATATCAGCACAGACATATTTGGATTCAACTTGTGTGTGGATAAACAAACCTAACCAAACAAATCCTATTGTGTTTTGATTTCCTTACTTTTAATTCTACTTATGGCTACCCTGTCTTATTCAATGAGAATAATTACGAGAATTCCTTGGAGATGTTCATCGATCAATTAAAACTAAAAAAGAACAATAGAGATCTCTTTCCACCAATCAGGTTTGGTTCCTCGAGCCTGGGAACCACACGTGACTATGGACCTGCTTTGTGTTGCTGATGCGCAGAGTCTGCTGGAGGAGGAACCTCACTTCTCTTCAGGGAATCAGTAGAGTCTGCACGCAGGCTATGAGAATGTGGCTTTTGACACGGCTAAATATCCTTATGCGCAACCCTTCAAGAGCACGTGTCAACCAAGGTCCCTTGCAGGCACACTACAACTGCAAACGTTTTGAAAACTGAATTAACCGTTGTGAAAAAAGATGGCGGATTCACACTGCAGCATTAAAGCAGTGTGCAATGTACATCCATAGCCGAGCCATCTTAACCGATTTCTTATGTGTTTTGAACTTATTTTACTTGGCAGTGAAGTTGGATCCGGACTTGGGGTTTCTCACTCCTGAAAAAATCAAAATTACAAAGCAGCAAACAAGATGGCTCACTGCCAAGTAAAAATAAGTTCCAAACACAAAAAAATAGCGTAAGGGGGCTCGGCTACGGATACGAACCTACGTTAATACGGTGCCGGCACATTTTGAAACGGTGAAAAATGTAAAGGTAGCAAAGTTTGAGCTAGCAATCACTCTATACAGGGGCAATCTGAAAACGGTAGAAAATTTCACGGTTACAATTTCTATACACTATCCCCACTAATTAGATGCCAAAGAATTGTACCAATATCTAATGAATCGATCAGCCTCCATTGAAAGCGTCGAAAAATGTTCTGTTTTTGTCCAGTTCAGACGAAGCCGTTTTCAAAATGTGCCGCTTTCAAAATCTACCAGCACAAAATGTGCGGTTTTGTGTGAGCTGGAGGCCTATCTATCAAATTTTCCACTTTTTTCAAAATGTGTTGGCATTGTGTGAACACAGACTAAATTTCACACTGCTTCACATTGGTTTCCTATAGCTCATGCTTACACTGACAGAAAAATATGATTGCAATTGATCATTTGTTCAATTTGGCTACCAAATTTCGATCCATCGCTTCCATCAGGCAAAATTTCTTTTTCAGACAGTCTGAAGTTGCAGGACCCCAGGTGACTATGTCACTTTAAAGGACACGATAAACGTGTCTATTTCAATTCTTTTCAAGAATTCATAGCTCTATTTCTATCACTAGGAACATCAAAAACGTGCAAGATGACATCAGCATTAAAATTGCAGCGATTGAAGAAAACCAAAAGAGATCATCGGAAAACATATTGTCTTTTCTTCAAAAGATTGATGCACGTTTGAGTGACATTGAATCAAAATTTAACCCTATAGTGGTTGAGCTATTTGATAGTACTATTTTGGTTGGGGGGGGGGCAAAAAGCCCCCCCTACCTAACTCTTTACTGGTAATAGATAGAGCAACCAAATTTGGTGTGCTAAAAGCCTCAGGCATGTACTTTCTGTAAATATAAAAATTAACTTAAAAATAGCCACCATTTTTGCTTAAGTCAGCATGTTCCTTTGTGTGGTCAAGGAAAGCGGCAAAATTGGCCAAAATCAGGAAAATCGAGATAAAATTAAATTTGGAGCATATTTTCCATCCAAACATGGTATTTATGATAGAATGCATCAAATAACACAACATTAAAAAAGAAATTTGCAAAATATTCCACTTCTGCTCCTTTTTTCGCGATAATTGAGATTTGAGAATTTGCGATTTTTCCTGGGTCAGTCCCAGAAAATTGTCTCCCGCCCCCTCATTTTTCAAAATATTTCAATGAAACTTTTTGAGAAGTTGCACAATAAGTAGTTGCAAAAAGTCAAGAAGTTTCATGGCTATAAAATTCTTCCTCGCAGAGTTATTTAAAAAATTCTACTAGGGGGGCAAATTTGCCCCCCCCAACCAAAATAGGGTTAAAGAAAAGATCCAGCAAAAAGAGCACGTTCCAAAGGAACTATCAGTAAGAATGTATTCAGAAGTTCAACATCATCTCATCTCATGTACTAATATACATATTCATGACTTTCAGCTTCTCAGCACTTTTTAAGCTGGAAACAAGTTAAAATTTGTGAAAATAATGTGATAACAAGAGGACAATCTTGTAGAAAGTAAAAGAAAGATAAATAGGGAGAAGTGTAACTTTAACCTCTCCCCCTTGGGAAGGCCCCAACCTTCTTACAGTTTCAGCAGTCCTCTTAGACCCTCTTGTTAATTTCAATCTGAACACAAAGGCAACAAATTCTAAACTACACTTATTTTTTGAGTTCTGATCTTAGATCAGAGTCACCAAGGAACAGCACGCTGTGAGATTTACTGCCTATCATTTTGCATATCTCAGTTATGATAGATGGAGGCTCTCAAGGCTCTTCTTTCTTACTTGCAGAGAGTGATAAAAGCATTGTACAATGTGATGCCGGAAGACGAGCAGTGGGATCTCGGTGAACAGTATGTTTCATTTATACTGTTTATGTTTAAATCCATCTTATTTTGTAATCTCATTTTAGTACAGATGATTTTGAAGGGAGCTGATGACATAACTCGAGTGACCTATGAAGAAACAATGCATACACTTTCAGCTTTAGTTCTGCTAGGCTTTTTGAGGGCTAGCCATTGGTGAGTAGAGCTGCCTTTAGCATCAATGGTTAGGCACTGCTTCTAGAATAACTTCACAACGAGTCCCTGCTGCCTATTGTGCCCTTTATTGGCTATTGTTGCTAGCTAAAATTGATAAATGTGGAGAAGCTTGTATAGTAAATGGTCTTTGATTGAAGCTTCCTTCAAGTAAATTGTTAAGTGATGAAAAAATGTTGTTTGCCAAAATATAATCAGCATCCATAAGAATCAGCGATAGTGTTAACTACCGGCTGAGTCACAAAAACGTTTCAAATTTTGAAAAATTTTCGAGAATTGGTTATCCTATCAATCTATAAAAACGCCTTCTTCTGCAACTATGTCAAAAAATGTCAATTTATTATTGGGAATGATGAAAATTCTATTCTGAAATGCAAATGTTTGAAATGATATCTTGCACACCGATATGTTAATCCATAGGCCTGGAAACCATCGTAGGATTCACGTTAAGTTCTTTGAGAAGTTATTACATGTTCAGACAATTCCACTTTGAAATTAATTCCGTACTATTTTACAACAGCTTCACATATCATGAAAACGCAAAAGTAACGTCACAATTCACCAACGACGTACATAATCACAGCAAAGAGAGGTTCAGCCGAGAATTGATCCGAAGTAAGTCTTTATCATAAAATTTAACTTAAGAAGTCATTTGCTACTATCTTTCGATAGCTAGTGATGATATTACAGAATACCATTGCTTCTAAAACATCCACCTCTCCTAGGAAGCAGGGAGTTGTGTTGCCTGAGTTCCTATATGGAATTTAGTAAGGGTCAAGGGTCAAGGTGAATTGCGCGAAGCTTCAAACTTACAGAATATTTGACATTACTTGCAGTACTTGCAGTGGAATTGTTTTTCATCTCGCATTTTAGTACTTGTTTTTTTCTTCTTTGTTTTGCTGTTTATTTTGCCTTATTAGGTATCTCTCCTCTCCCGCATGCCGCATTTCGTTTTAGTTTAAAAGGCCCTCGTGCACATATTTTCTTTGCTAAAGATGACTCTAGCCAGAGTCGAAACGTACTGAATTATGTTATAACAACTGGACTGTCACATTTTCTTTAATTATGAATTTTCTACTGGATTGTCAAATTATTTTGTAATGGATTTTCAACTGGATTGTCAAAAATTATTTCTGTAATGTAACTGGATTGTCAAAGTCTTTTCAAAGTCTCACCACAAAATGTCTTTTCTGATCGTCGTCTTTATCCTGCGACTTGCAGTATATATATTATCAAGTTTTTACACTGGAACCATCCTCATATTCTTTTCATTTTTTTCATAGATGCATGTCACACGTACTTTACAAATCTTCGCAGAGAGCATGTGTCAAAGATCAACAACCCTGAGAAGCATTCAGAGACAGTATCTACAAAAAAATTACGCTCTCGAAGACAAGGAGTAAGTGATCCAGTTCTTTCTTTGAGACCCATTGTCAACCATGATCTTTTGGGTGCCAAAAAAGCAAGGCAAAGGATTTTAGGGCAAAGAGGACTTTCAGATAATACCTAGTGTCTCACAAAAGAACCCCTTTTTGACTGGTAATAGGAACAAAACGATGCGATATTGCTCTCCGAGTGCGAAGCTAAATTTATCAATCTTCATCACGGATGCACATTTATCAATCTTCCACCAAATACCATAGATACAAGCTCGAAAAGTCAAAGTCTACAACGCACCTGAAACAAGAGGTTTGAAAAAACGGCCTAGCTATGATTTGTACCATAGGCACTTTCCAAAGCACCTACAAACCTTAATCGTCAGTTTATCGCTTTTGAAAAGAACAAAAGACTCATGGACATCGTTGTGATAAAACGAATATACTATAAATGTGGTAAGAATGATAAAGTCATGCCACACCTCCAAAATAAGCGTGCATGTGCTCCTTCTCCTCATCTTTGATACAAATAATACTTGCTATGGAATGCAATGTAAGAATCAATTCCTCAAAAGAAAAGTCATTTCAAAAACAATTGAAGAATTTCAAGGTATGATTGTTTTAAAACGCAAACTAAGCGTCAAGGCTAGAAATTCTTTTGCAAAATGCCTGCGATGTCAAATAATGACTAGGCCCTCTCGCGAATCCTATGGATTACAGTCCACTCCAAATTTTTACTTCATGAGCAGATATGTCCGGTGTTGGCGGGCAATTTTAAAATGCAAGATATGTGAATTTAAAGGTCTAATATCACCATTTCTGAAAATTTGTAATATGGACATTCTATCATCGCTGAATTCGATACCATCACTCAAATCGTGATATTTTGACAAGAAGTAGCCCCTGAAAGATGGGGTGGTCTGAAAAATTACCGCGCAAAGAAAGAGACTGGGTCGAGTGTTTGTGACATAACAACAGGAACCACGCCACGCGCAAGTATCCAATGCTTTGTTGAGGGATTTTGAAGCGTGTGGATAAACCGTGGGAACAAACGAACTAGATCTTCAAAAATGTCGCAAACATTGTCTGAATCATCTTGGAAATCAAAAGATGCGTGGTATTCTGCTACAACGTCAAAGGATATGTTGCCTAAGAAAAAGGCGAAGCAGCAACAGTGAGCAATGGCCGTAGTACGGCAGACTTCACATTGTGCTTAGACCCAGCCTTGCACGTAAAAGATTTATGTCAAGATGACACTGTTGCCGACGAGGAATGGATAAACAAGTGACTAAAGCATGCTAAAATGACCAGAAAGCCACAACTGATTTTAATATGAAGGCTCTTACCTCAGTTTGCAGCGGCAATGCTGAGTTCGCGGCCAAATAATAAGATTCACCACGGGTTCTTCATCAACTGGCCCATCAAGAATTGATTCAACGGCCAAAATACATCATGAATTGCTGGTGTCCCTATTTGAAGATACTGCTGCAGTATAAAGATTTCAAATCAGTTGAGACTCTTGAAAAACTGTATGTTCAAAGAAAGCCAGCATCAAAAAAAGTAATCAAACTGTTGCAGTCAGATCCATCAAATGATGCTGAGAGAAACTGTTTAGATCATCTCAAACGCTACATTAAGTCTTTGCAAAGTACCTTCTTCGAGACATTCCTTCAATTTGTCACAGGCAGTGATGTCCTCTTGTGTGACAGTATAACGGTTTCATACAGTAATTTAGAAAGTGATCCAGTCCAATCTGGCAAAGGTAGAAGGCCAATAGTCCGCACATGTGGACCAGTTTTGGAGCTGCCATCAACCTATCAGTCATACAATGAACTTAGTGAGGAATTTACAGAACTCTTGAACAACAAGGATTCATGGGAATACAATGTTGTTTGAAAGATTTAAAGCTGGTATAAATATTTTGAGTGTTGTCTAAGCTATGTTCATTGGAAAGACATGTCTGCTTGTTTTGTTCTTGTTATTTTATAAGGTGCTTTGGTTTGTTTTGTTAGTTATTTTTGTTTCATTGTTTTTAAGATCTCTTGCCAATGCATGAATATTGCTTGTGAGTAAGTGATGCATGTCAGCTAACATGTCAAAAGCATCATTTTCAGATACCAAATCTCTAAATACTCAAAATTACCTATGTACAAAGCAGTCTCGTGACGGAAAGAAATTCCAAAGCTAGATTTATTGTCCAAAGTATGACAGTTTGGTTCCTTTGGGGTACCATAGCCTTGTTTGTTTGTTGTACAGAGAGTGCCATTCTTAGAGGTATTGATCCAGTGTCAAACATTTCTGAATTTTTTAGCATCATTTTGAGGCATTTATTGCAACATTAAGGCGTTTCGTTTCAAGTAGATTTTGCAGATTGGATTTGAATTCCATTAATTCGTTCATAAATTGTTAAGTTAGGAACCAGATTCTCATAAAGTTTGTGTAATTGTGAATGCTAAATGTTTTTTAGAGTCATTTGTACAATTTTATCTGGCTAAAGTGGCATGGCCCCAAAAATTGATAGGTCAAATTCAAGTGTGACCTCCGACAGAAAACTGAATAAGTAATGGCGATGCTAAACAGTTTCAATTGTTGAGATTGAGAGATCAAGGATTGAGAGATTGCACAATTCGGTTATTGGCCTTGCTAAAACAGTTGCACCATCTTTGAGAAATTTCCCTGCAATATTATCCAACCCTGTCGCTTTTGAAGGGCTTATTGTAATTTGCGAAAATTTTCGCATCATGCGAAAAATGCGAAATTTCGCAAATTACAAAACGGGTACCTGAAGTTGTAAAATGCGAAAATTCTCCACTAACGTTTCTTTCTCGTCACTGATCAACACAAAGTAGGCCAGGGACAACAAAGTCTCCGTTTCACAACTGCTGTGTTCCTAGTAACGATTGCCATTAAAGCGTAACTCTTTTCGCAAATTACAAAATACCATGAACTTTTTGTAATTTGCCAAAAATATCCCAATGGCCTACTAAAACAAATTCTTTCGAGTTTAAGGTGCTTATAAGAGTGTCTCTTGTTCGTTGGAAGCATTTAAGTCATCGATGCATCGATCTTTTTTACTGATCGTTTGTCGATTCTTCGCAAATTACAAAAATTTTGTGGTATTTCATAATTTGCAAAATAATTTGCAAAAAATGAACAAAAAAGAAGTAAAAAGGCTCATCGTCCTCTTTTTTATGGTTTGACTGCTTACACTAACTAAGGGACACGCTTCTAAACTCACAGAAATTCGTGTTTATGGGCCATTTGGAAATTACAAGGCATTTTGTAATTTGCGAAAAATTTCCAAAAATTAAGTAAAATGGTTTGAATGCTTACACCGCATGTGGGACACGCTTCTAAACTCAAAGAAATTCGTTTTTATGGGCCATTTGGAAATTTTCGCAAATTACAAAAAGTTCAAGGTATTTTGTAATTTGCGAAAAATTTCCAAAAAGTAAGTAAAATGGCTCGTCGTCCTCTTTTTTTATGGTTTGAATGCTTACATCGCATGTGGGACACGCTTCTAAACTCAAAGAAATTCGTTTTTATGGGCCATTTGGAAATTTTTCGCAAATTACAAAAAGTTCAAGGTATTTTGTAATTTGCGAAAAATTTCCAAAAAGTAAGTTAAATGGCTCGTCGTCCTCTTTTTTATGGTTTGAATGCTTACACCGCATGTGGGACACGCTTCTAAACTCAAAGAAATTCGTGTTTATGGGCCATTTGGAAATTTTTCGCAAATTACAAAAAGTTCAAGGTATTTTGTAATTTGCGAAAAATGAACCAAAAATAAGTAAAACGGCTCGTCTTCCTCTTTTGAATGTCTTCAATGCTTACAACGAACATAGACATAGGAACCGGGGGGCACTGGGGGCACGTGCCCCCAAGATTTTGCAATAGACAAAGAAGTGCCCTTTTTATTTCTGAAAAATGCCCCCTTTTGTTTAAGGAAAAAATGCCCTCGAAGTGTCGTGCCCTCCCCCCAAGTTTGAGATGCTTCCTACGTCCCTGACAACGAATAAGAGACTTTCTTCTGATTGGGATCCTTTCCGCAAATTACAAAAAGCTTGTGGTATTTTGTAATTTGCGAAAAATCAACCAACGGTCAGTAAAACAGCTCATTGTTGTCTCTGGAATGGCTTAAATGGTTACACCGCAGAAGATGTTCAACGAAAATCTGCCAAAAAGGGACCCTTGTTTAGAGAACTTTGGACTAAAAAAATCCACCCATATGGGCGGCACATACTCGTACACCGTCAAAATGTTATGTACAATACCCCCTAAATACTATAAGCTCGAAGGGATTTGTTTTAACACGGCATCTAGATCCGTGGTACTTTGTAATTTGCGAAAAGAGTTACGCTTTAATGGCAATCGTTGCTAGGAACACAGCAGTTGTGAAATGGAGACTTCGTTGTCCCTGGCCTACTTTGTGTTGTTGATCAATGACAAGAAAGAAATATTGGTGGAGAATTTTCGCATTTTACAATTTCAAGTACCCGTTTTGTAATTTGCGAAATTTCGCATTTTTCGCATGATGCGAAAATTTTCGCAAATTACAATAAGCCCTTTTGAAGGGTTTATTTCTTCTAAGAGCTTCAGAACATTTTCAAGAGAAGTGGGGGTAAGTGAGAATGGCTCGGTAAGGTTAAGGTGTTGGTAGTACTTACGGACCTCGTCTAGCTTGTGAGGAATCCGTTGGAGTTCTTTAACTAGGTTAGAGGCTAAATTTGAAAAGAAAGCCTTAAAAGTTTCAGCATTTGTTTTATCATCAAAACATGGGCTACCTTCGTCGTTCAGACAAATTTTAGAAGATGAATCTTTTCCTGATGATAGTCCCAGGGAGTTTAAACACTTGCATAGTTCTTTGGGCTTTCCTATGTCCTCATTAAGGCCCGGTTCAGACGGCGTATTTTTCATGTGCCGAATATAATAGGCATTTTATTCGACTCACATTCGGTTAAAATCCCCTGTTGATTCAGACGGCGTATTTTTCATGCATCGAATATAATTGACCAAGCTTGGCGTTGAGTGTTTGGCTGTGGTTTCCTAAGCTACTTTGAAGTCCTTTGTTCAGTTACAAAAGGTGTTTATGGAATGTAGGATTTACATTGTCTATCGATATCGGAAAGCAAAACGAGATCGTTATGTGATACGGATGCTCGAGATGGCCTTCCCATGGCTTCATGTTTTCCATCTTTCATTCCTTGCCCTTACGGTCCTTTCCCGTCGTTTTGTTGGTTCTGCTTTGCTCATACACACGAACTGGCTTTGCAATTGCCTTCATTTTCGTTAGCCAGACGAATGAGGGAATCGTAAGAATACATTGGTCTTCATCAAACTGCAGGCAAATCTCTGCAGAAATGTGCATTCGTCACTTTAGCACAGAAGTGCATTTGAAAACAATCTTCAGCTACGTCCTTGATTCATGTGATTACAAGACAAAATAGTTGCTAAATTTGCAATTTAGTCTGCCCCGAATAGCACCCAGAACTTTAGAATGCACAACGCGGAAGAAAATCCAGCTTCATGAATGTTTTCAGTAGCACGCGCCCCTGCACATTCGCTGCCAATCAAAATGATACTCAAAGAAACCGCCGTGGTAAATGTAATTGTTTGCTCGAGGAAAACCGAGTAAGGGGATTAGCATAATTTATGCATTTGATTCGACACATGAAAAATACGCCGTCTGAATCACTGCCGTGCTTGGGTCATTTTATTCGACATGGATGGCCAAATTTATTGTTTTGGGTCAACGTTAATGATAACTGCAGTAGGTATTTGATTCAGACGCCGTACTTTTCATGCGGTTAATTCAAGTCATTATATTCGGCACATGAAAAATACGCCGTCTGAACCGGGCCTAAGTTTGTCAGTGATAAAAGATTTGTTCTTACTTTTGATTAAACTCTGCAGTCGGTTTCAAGCTTTCTTAAAGTTTATGTAATCAGAATGAGTTTGGGATGTTCTATGTTTTGTTAGTAGTTTATTACGAGTTCTAATTCCCTCAAGGACTTCCTGGTCCATTGATGATGCCAATATAAATCTTTTTGTTGTTAGTAAAAGATCCCAATTTGGTTTCAGGTGCCAGAGCCAACCCACATCAGCAGCGATGATGAAAATTCTTCAGACGATGATAGTGGTTCTGAAAAGGAAGAATCTAATGGAGAATGTTATGACAAAAAAACTGTATCGAATCAATGGATGGATGTAGGTAAAGTTCACCTTAAGCAGGAGGTTAAACAAATTCCAATGCCCAAAGATATGTGGTTGAATGACAACATCATTAATGCTGCGCAAAAGTTGTTAAAGTGCCAATTCAATTACTTTGGAGGTTTTTGGGACACAATCCTGGAATCAAAGCTTCAATTTTCTATTGAAGATGGAGAGTTCATCCAAATCCTCAACAAAAATAACAACCACTGGATTCTTGTAACAAATGTGGGTACACAGCAGTTCCCATGTGTCAGAGTTGTGGATGGTTTAGGGGGTAAACATCTGTAATTGGAGATTCAAAACATCATAGCATCAATGCTACACTCACCATCTCCAGAGATCAATCTGAAATGTTATGATGTCCAGCAGCAAAATGACCCAAATAGCTGTGGACTTTTTGCTGTGGCCTTTGCTACAAGCCTGTGTTTTGGCCAGAATGTTTCAACATTCATTTATGACAAAAGCAAAATGAGATCGCATTTAATGCAGTGCCTGTTGGCCAAAAAGATGTCACCATTTCCAGTCACTGGGACAAGGAAACCAAGACTTGGCAACCTTTCATCGTTTTGTTTTCACAGCAGCTGCAGAATGTCATTAAGACCTGATGATATTTTTAATGTCAGACAATGCTCTTTGTGCTCTGAATCTTACCACAAGCATTGCATCGATTTAAAAAGAGTTGTTTGAAGAATATTCCTGGTGAACAGAAATGGATCTGCAAAAGCTGTAGTGATGAATGTAAATTGACGGACAATTGGGACATTCAAGATCTAAACAACTTGCACTCATCAGCTACTATTAGTAAGTAAAAAACATTAGAATACTGGCCTGCTATGACAACATTGAATGGGAAAAGTTGTTGAAGGTTGATAAGCGCCCCCCCCCCCTTGTATCACACCCCCAAAGTGGTCAGTTTATACACATATCAAAACATTCAAACTTAGAATATAATCTGGAAACTTTTTCCAGCATTGCCCACCCAACTTGGAAGTCCCTGGCTTGGCTGCACATGAATTATGTCTAGATACTGGGTATATACTGTATCAATGTTATTCAAGTATATCAAGATTTTCACAATGCATGAAGGTATGATTGAATGTCTCAAGGTTTCAATTTTCTAGTTTTTTCCCAGTAGGTGATTATCCTTCATACCACTGTATGCATGTAATCACATGCACAGGTAGCTACATCCTTAAGGGTAGTTCAGAAAATCGGTGATATTAACGGGATGGTATAATTTAAGATTCAAGATTCAAGATCCAAGATCCAAGATCCGAGATATTAAGATCCAAGAAATTAAGATCCCAGATATTAAGATCCCAGATATTAAGATCCCAGATATTAAGATCCCAGATATTAAGATCTGAGAAATTAAGATCCGAGAAATTAAGATCCCAGATATCAAGATCCCAGATATTAAGATCCGAGAAATTAAGATCCCAGATATTAAGATCCGAGAAATTAAGATCCCATATATTAAGATCCGAGAAATTAAGATCCCAGATATTAAGATCCCAGATATTAAGATCCGAGAAATTAAGATCCCAGATATTAAGATCCCAGATATTAAGATCCGAGAAATTAAGATCCCAGATATTAAGATCCCAGATATTAAGATCCCAGATATTAAGATCCGAGAAATTAAGATCCCAGATATTATGATCCCAGAAATTAAGTTCCGAGAAATTAAGATCCCAGATATTAAGATCCCAGATATCAAGACTCGATAAATTAAGATCCCAGCCCCGATCCTAGACATTAAGATATTTTTTCGTATGCTTTGTTTTCATTTCAAAACTCCCTGTTTTACATTCAAAAGGGGTTTATGTTGCCAAGTGGTATCCTAGGAAGAACTCTACTAGATCAGGAATCGTATGGGAACTTGAAATTCCTTTTGAATTTAGAGCGAAGTTGGATGGGATATTTGGATTTTACAAATCAATGGCCCAATGGCCCTTGCCCAATGCCACTACCCGACCATCGTCTCGTGCCTGTTTGTGACAAATACCTGAACACCTGAGTATGAGTTGTATTCGACTTCGTTTTGCATAAATATATCTTCAAACAATCTCAAATTCCGCTTGAAGTGATTTAAGTCTACTTCTTCTTCCCTCGTGAATGTAGGTTTTTTACAGGAAGGAAGTGAAGATGAAAGGAAGAATACGCGAAAGATCTCCTCGACTCAAACAAAGTTTCTTAAGCTGATTTTGCCAGTAGTGGAGTTTCTAGTTTTTTTAGCGAACTGGGGAGAATGGAGTTTCTTGTAAGACTTTCCTCATGGAGACCTTATAGCTCCGTTGCTGTGAATTTGAAAACTGTAAAGATTGGTCACTTCCTTCCCCTACTTTATCACGCACTTCAGCGTTCCCCTTTGCCCTATTTCCCAAAGCAAGGAAAGTGACAGCAGGTGATTCCCGGATTCCCTGCATCACATCGAGAAAAGTGTCACTGGTTGAACGAGAATTTTGTCCATGAATTTGTCATGGTTGCTTTGCAATTTTCCAACGAATTCTAATTGAATACATTGTCAAACTTATGCTCCCTTTACTTGTAACAAAGTTCTCAAGACTATTGGGCCATAGGGCCATAGGGCTAGGGCCATTGATTGGTAAAACCCATTTTATGGTTAAAATGTGAGGTATGTTTTTAGAAAATTAGAGATGACAGCGAAATTTGTGAGTCTCTTCATGTCTCTAAACTGAACCAATTCATGACACGATCCTGGCTGAAGAGTTGGCGCAGTGGTTTTTCCTTGGCTTCTGGGAAACTGGTGCCATAAATAAACTCCATTGACTCTACTGAGTGGAGGGACATATGTAATGTCATTCAGGAACGCTGGAGAGGGGGTGCAGGGAGGCAAAGGCCCCTCCTGCCCTTTTCTAAGAGGGGCAAGGGGGCAAGAGTGCCCTTTTATTGGAGCAATGTATTTCTTTAACAACATTCAATTCGATCATAGCAACTTGCATTGGTCATAACCAAAGATGTAAAAGAGAGCATCATTTATATTGGTTAGACGAGGCATTTTAAGTGAATCTAGAGGGCGTGGTTGCAAAACTTTTCCCGGGGGAGGACCCCAGTTCCACCCAATTTTCGGTTCACTTCCCTCGTTATTGGTCTGGAGTGCCCTTGCGTTTCCCTTCGACCCCCTTGCCCTACCATCGCTTTGGCCCCCCTAACGTCATTTTGTTTTCCTTTCCATGGAAATGATAATACTTGTGTAGGTACAGTGAAATATGATGTCTATTACACGTTTTTTTTATAAGAAACTGGTTTATAAGAAACTAGTACTAAGGTGGCCAAAATTTTAAGAAAGTCTAGTACTATGTCTGAGAAGTGCTAAGAAACTTTTCAAACTTAGAAGCATGAATTTTATAGAAAATTGATCGTTGAACCTTTATTATTGGGCAATATATATATCTAACCATTTGTGTTTTCAACATAGTAGAACATTGTTTATTCCTACATGATGTTTTAAATTATATCAAGAAACATATCTGCAGCAGTGTTAGCGACCACATTGACAATTCATGCATCCAAAAAATAAGAAACCAATGAAGAAACTTTCAGTACTAAAATGGACAAAATTTCATGTTGAATTAAGAAACTTTTAGTACTATGGCCTGATCCTGGTTTCTTATAAAAAAGGTGCATACTGAAGCAAATAAATATAATATCGGACAGTGGAGACAGTGGAGATGCCTAAGGCCATGACAAGACAAGCATCACTTTCTGATATTTATCTGCTCCCAAAACAACTGAAACAACTGACACTTTCAATGTACCTGCACAAGCATAATCGCTGTCCTGAAACACAAAGGAAAAAGAAATTACACTCAACACTCTACTCAGTAGAGCCAAGGGAGTTTGTCATTTCTGGTGCTAGTTTTGCCTGAAGCCAAGAAGGAACTACTTGGCAAACTTAGTTTCTGGGATCTAGGATATCTGGCATTTTAATTTCTCGGATCTTAATATCTGGGATCATAATTTCTTGGATGTTAATATCTGGGATCTTAATTTCTTGGATCTTAATTTCTTGGATCTTAATTTCTCGGATCTTAATATGTGGGATCTTAATTTCTCGGATCTTAGTATCTGGGATCTTAATATCTGGGACCTTAATTTCTTGGATCTTAATATCTGGGATCTTAATTTCTTTAATATCTGGGATCTTAATTTCTCGGATCTTAATTTCTCGGATCTTAATATCTGGGATCTTAATTTCTGGGATCTTAATTTCTTGGATCTTAATTTCTCGGATCTTAATTTCTCGGATCTTAATATGTGGGATCTTAATTTCTCGGATCTTAGTACCTGGGATCTTAATATCTCGGATCTTAATTTCTCGGATCTTAATTTCTGGGATCTTAATATCTCGGATCTTAATTTCTCGGATCTTAATTTCTCGGATCTTAATTTCTCGGATCTTAATATCTGGGATCTTAATATCTGGGATCTTAATTTCTCGGATCTTAATTTCTCAGATCTTAATATCTGGGATCTTAATATCTGGGATCTTAATATCTGGGATCTTAATTTCTCGGATCTTGAATCTTGGATCTTGGATCTTAAATTATACCATCCCGATATTAACACTATCTATACCCTCCCCCAATAAATCACCATCCCCTGATTTTATATAAACTTCATTGCAAGATCTGGAAGGGAGCTCTACATTTTTGTTTCTGGGGTGCCATGTCCCCTGGATCTCAGAGAAGTGTTTGCATCCACACCCCAACATTTTGCTACTCTTCTAGACAGGAAAGTGTGCTCTTGAGCTTATTGGTCTAACATTAGTTTTTTTAGTTTCATCAAACTTTATGCAGTTTGAGATTGATTTGATGATAAAAATTAAAGGAATGTTGACGAAAATTCAAGTTGAATGGAATATAAGTCGTCTTTCTAGAGGATTATAAAGGAAACTTCGTGAAGAAACATGAGTTGCTTGCACATAAGATGTGACGAGAAAAAGCCAGTATTCATCTTCGTGAAACATGAAAATGCTATATTTCTTTAATTCGCAACATGGAATTTAACATATTATTTCCGTGATTCCCGCATGATTCGTCATCCTGACACCCCCCCCCCCCCTCATCTCCTACTGACTGTACTTTTTCTGTTGTGATATTTGTCGTTTGCGCAGGCTGTGTAATGTCAACAGTGATGTTGATATTTTACAAACATAAACCGTGGCAGCTTGCTCTATGCAATTAGATTTGGTTAATGAAACGAATACAGTGAATTCAAAAGAGACATTTCACATTACCATGCATCGAGCCTTGTTGTACGCACCTTGTTGCAGGCTGGCAGCCATTTTGATCGGATTTTTCTTAGTTGTTGCGGTTGTTACATTGACGTCATATTAGGTCATCAGGAATGAGAGGGTTGGATTTCGTGCACACCTTGCCGATGAGAAAATTTGACAAGGTAAGTGTTAGGCTGAGTTTCTCAACAAAACAAAACATTGCAGTGAAGTTGCCGAAATAAGCCATGAAATCTCTAGTTTTTTGTATCATTAGGCATTGCATGTATTTTTGGGGCCTAAAAATGTCCTAAATTTAGTATCTTTTTGGATTTTTCAAGAATATGCAGTGTCTGAGCCGTCCATCACATTCCAATAGAAGTCCCCCTGGGGTTATTTTATTTTTCGGAAATTGTTTTGTCTCAAATTTTCAAAGTTTAGTAAAAAGTCCGCGAAATGAAGGTCCGTGTTTTAGAATTTTTCTATAGGGCCTAATTCTAAAACGCAGACCTCAATTTCGCGGACCTACGAAAAAGTCCGCGAGATAAAGATCCGCCTTTTAGAATTTTGCTCTATTGGAAAATTCTAAGACGCGGACCACATTTCGCGGACCTGAAGGTCATGATTCTGGAGAAGGTCCGCATGGTCCCCGAGGTCCGCGTTATAGACCTGGCCCTGTTTATTCTTATGTGATGTTTCAAAATTTCAAGAAACACATCAACAGCAGTGATAGAGACCACAGTGATAATTCATGCATTCAAAAAATAACGAACCAATTGAGAAACTTTAACTACTGAAATGGACAAAATTTCATGTTAAATTAGGAACCATTTAATACTCCCTGATCCTAGTTCCTTATAAAAAAACATGTATCTTTACTCTATTTTCACTTAATTCCTGTATCGTATCACTAGGGAGGTAGAGTGTCTAAACAATGGAGAGGCTTTACAAACATTGCTTTGAACTGTTCAAAAGGGTACAAGTAACTAACATGAAGACTTTTATTAGGCTGAAATTCGTGGTTTCTTATATAACAAAGGATGTGTACATGGATTCAATATAAATACAATATGTACATATATGCATGTCCATAATACACATTTGACAAATTACTGAATTTGTTCTAAGAACTGATTGATAACAAACTACAATGCCTGCCAAAAGTCTTGGAACACTTTTGCTAATTTGCCTTGTTTTGAAATTTCCCCCACTCCCCCTCAGAACAATGTTGTTTTGTGGTAATAAAATAGGGATGACAGGATGATCCATGACTCTGCCGAAATACTGGGACAATAACCTTCCAAATCAACATTGTTTTGGGGGTGAGGGGTATGTATGTATGTATGTATGTATAATTTTGCCATCAAAGTAAATATATAACTATCAATAAAAGAAAAGAAATCTAATTACAATGTCTACAATTTGAAATAATTACAGGCAAAAATTACATATCTTATTAATAACCTAATTTAAAAACACCCCGTGGTAAAAGATGGCAGGGATAGCATTAAAAGGTCAATGCAACCTTGTTTCCATAATGGTCCCTCCAGGAGTGCTATTCAAAAGGAAAATGAAAGAAAAACATTTTTGTTATTGTTGAAGGATAATTTCTGTTACAGCTTTTAGGAATTCAATAATATATATAAGAACTATTTTCTCGCTTCTGAAGATCATTAAAGAATTTGTCCTTGATCTTATGCTTGAAGCTGTTGACATTGTTTGAAGATTTGAGGTCCGACTGTAGGCTGTTCCAAATTTTGGGTCCTATGTAAGAGAGACCATTTTGCCCCATGTTAGTCTTTTGGAACGGTAGATTTAGTTTGTATTTAAGCTCGCTATGGTTAGAAATGTGGATCATGAAGAAATGGTTTATGTGTTGCAAAGACTCCTGGCTGGCATTGTAGTACAAATATGGCCAAAATTTTAAGGAATTTTAGTACTATGTATGAGAAGTATATATCAAGAAACTTTTAAAAGTTGTACCGGGTGAGTCAGAAAAAACGTGGGGCGTTTGGCGGACTGTGACGCTGCACTTAGCCATCCGATTGACGTGAACTAAATTTTTCCTTGCAGACAAGAGTCTAACTTAGATGATAAACCTTTTCCCCATCGAAATCGGTCATTCCATGCATTTGTTAAAAAAGATTTTCTTCGTAAGACCTTGTATGTAAGTCTTGCAAACTGATGAAATCTTTAGCCAAGCCCCTTCAGCATTTTGGCCTTGCCAGAGTAGCAGGTAGATGTGGTATTATCAGGGGATACTGAAATAGACCTGATTCACACTACTAAGTTGTTTGGGTCATTGCGGTTGTGCAGACAGACCCAAAAGACAAAGACTCAGAGTTTGATGCACGACTCTAAGGACTCAAAAGACCTAGTGTGCACCAGGCTTTAGGGAAAAGTTTTGTCTGCAAGCAGTCCCATTGTGATTTATAGAGCGTTGATCTGCTTGAAGAATCCTCTTCGCAAGACAAAGAAGTGTACATTATTAATGTCTTTCAGATGTATTCTTCACTCAGGGCAAGTCATGATAAGACATCCCAGGGGAGAAAATAGTACCTCCTGGCTATTCTATTTCCCCTGATAATACCACATGTACCTGTAAACCTTGCCAAGATGAAATGCGGAAGGGCATTGGCAAAAGATTTCACAATTTTGCAAGACTGCCATACAAAGCCTTACGAAAGAAAATATTTTTTTAAAAATGCACCAAATGCCGATTTCGATGGGAAAAGGTTTATGATCTAAGTTAGACCTTTGGCTTCATAGAAAAATTTTCTTCAAAGCGATCGGATGGCTAAATTCGATGTCACAGTCCGCCAAACGCCCCACGATTTTTCTGACTCACCCGGTATAAAAGCGTGGATGTCGGCAGTCTGTATACCACGGAATCACGAAACAACGGAACGAAATGACGAAACGACGGAACGAAAGGACGGAATCATAAAATAATACAATATCTCTATTTGGAACACTCCTACTAACTCTAGAAACTGTGCCTATGACCGAAGTTTCCTTTTGTCTCAGTGGAAAACTAAAATTTTGGTAAAAATAGCGCCAGAGGAGCAATGCAAGTTGCGAGGGATTCCCCGGTGCTTCTCATATGCACTGTTCAAATCATAGATGTTTATGAATGCATCAACGTACACGTATTTAACATGGCTCCTGTCAAGAAATGATCAATATTCTACCGTCAAAAGGAAAGAATATTCAAAGGTTCTTTTCGTTAGTGTCCTCAAGATGTGACCTCGGGCATTGTTTTCGATATTGTACCCGAGGGGCAGTTCACTCATTGGAAAAAGCGCACGAGATTTTTTTAGAACAAAGGGATTTATTTGGATTTTTGATGGATTTTTCTTGAAAAAAGGGATTTTTGCCAAAGGTGTATCAGATTTTTGGGAGTGAAAAGCCCCTCGATTATGCCTAAGTATGAGGAATTTGATGCTTTTTGAGAAAATAGCAGGAATAAACCACAACTTACATTGAACGTAATACATGTATTTTTCATAAGAAACTAAGAATTTGCACGCATTTTCTTCATAAGAAACTAAGATTTCGGCCAGTACTGAAAGTTTCTTAAAATTATCAGAATTTGAGTGACATGACAGCCATGACAGTCTTTCTGATGTACTTGCTTCGTCTTTCCTCTTGAACATTTCAAAGGAAGCTTTTTTGAAGTCTTTCCAATCCTTAGATGTAAGTTAGGTGCCTTTCGAGTAAATTGATACAGGAAACAAGTAAAGTCAAAATATGTTAAGAATTTCCATTAGCAATATAAATAGTTTCTTAAGATATATTTTGTCAGTACTGGGGTTTCTTGTTCTTTTGGCAATCTGGCAATAGGGCTTTCTCATAACAAAATATGCGTACTTGCTTTCAGACCTTCCTACAGTGGATGAATAGGTGATCTGATCTGGCCTTTTGACAAAGAATACACGTACGGAACTTTTGGCAGCAAAATGGCCCTAAAATTAAAGAATGGCCCTAAAACTGCCTACCAGAGCCGGATCTCAGTTTCATATAGCAAAACAAACATATGTGTGCGTTCATGCATCCATAAACATCTGTGATTTGAACAGTGCACAGCGACGGGAAGCACCAGGGAATCCCCCGCAACTTGTCACTTGCATTGCTCTATTTACACCATTTTACCAAAGTTTTAGTTTTCCATTGAGAAACAAGGAAACGGGGGTCATTTACACAGTGTCTAGAGTTAGTAGAAGCGTACTAAGTAGAGATATTGTATTATTCTATGATTCTGTCATTTTGTTCCATCGTTTCGTTCCGCCGTTTCGTGATTCCGTGGTTTACAGACTGCCATGGATATCTAGCAAATATATTGTTGAATTTTAATTCTAGAGTAATATTAACTAACCGTTTTGTTTTGAACATAACAGAACACTATTTATTCCTATACAATACGATATGATGTTTCAAAATGTCAAGAAACATATCTGCAGCAGTGTTAGAGACCGCTGTGATAATTCATGCATACAAAAAAAATAAGAAACCAATTAAGAAACTATAAGTGCTGAATTGGACAAAATTTCATGTTGAATTAAGAAACTTTTAGTACCATTGCCTCATTCAAGTAGCATTAAGGATTGATGGCAGCATTATGTGTTTCATCTACATTTGCAACATGCCCTCAGTGCTGCTAAGGAGAAAGTGTCTGATATTTACAATTCATCAATTTCTTTCAGCTCTTCAGCAAGTTTCCTACCCTCATTCATAAGAAGCAAAGGATGAATGGAAGAGAATTTGTGAACCAATGATGGACTAATGTAAAAAAGTTATATAAACATTGAACATAATTGCTGCTGAACGTAGAGAAGCAATCCGGTTGCGAAAAGCTCCGGATAATTTTAATAATTTTTCCGATGCGAAAAGCAATCCGGTGTGTGATGAATCCGGTATCGTGTAACTGAGGCCTTAGAGGTTGACTGAGCACGATTAGTAACTTGAACTGAATCAACAACATTGAAAGACACTTAGAATGCGCAAACTGTATGGACAAAATGAATAGACCTTTTGATACATGAAACTGAATGCACAAACTGAATGGACAAAATAAATAGACGTTTTGATACAGCAAAGCGAAAAGACGTTTCGATACATGCACAAAACGAATAGACATTCTGATAGAGCAAAATTAATAGACAAACTGAAACGATTAAACTAAAAGCTATTCATGTGAACAGCAAAGCAAACTGACTTTTAAGAGTGTTGTTTCATTTTGTCTTTTAGTTTAAGTATCCTATTTAGAATCGACTTGAATGGCTTTTCATTTTGCAGTTTAATTTTGGCCTAAATTACGCTTCATACTTTCCAAGTTTGCCGGAAGCCCATAAACAATACTGCTTGTAAATGGTAATGCCCCAGCAAACAGGATTGCTTTGGTCACATGGATAATGGAGGTGATCCACATTATTTTGCATTGCCAGCTCCAGAATTTGATCACCTAAAACATGATGTTCAAAGAAATGATGTTTATGATTCAGTCCCTTGTTCTGGCGGCAAACACACACTTTCTGTTTCTCTGCCCCTCCTTTGCGGATGAACGTCAAAATCTTCTTGCTAGAGTGTTTGAATTGCTATGACCATATGACCATATCAATCTTTCCAATGAGGTTTTGCCACGATGTTATTGTATGGTGATAAATATCTCCAAAAAATAACCTCAACAGATAAAAACTTGAGATGACCCTACGATACACCACCCAACTGGTTGATTCGATTAGTATCACAATAGAGCTAGTAAACCGTTAGTTTCATAATCTAACTGTTGATTGAGATGCAAAGTTGTGAAAACTTTTTGTTGCAAAATTATTATTAGCATTACAGCAATGCGTGCACTTATTGGTATTACGGCAGTAATTGAGAGTAATGGAGGACAAAATTATCACTACTGTGGAAGATTGACATTGTGTGAAACTCAAAGATTTCCAAAGTGCCATTTGTAGAAAAGTTTTGTTTGGGAGGATGTTTTTGTGTGTGCGCCAACTTGGTTTGGGAAGATATTCTCCTTTGTGCTCATTCAAAAACTGCTTGAGCTGAGAGACGGACAATCGGGACAATTTGTAATGAATCATAGTGAGCCTATAATCAGTTAAAAAATTGTTGAGCCACCCTAGGAAAAATGAAATTTTCGTCCCCCCTTCCCCCATGTCAATATTGTTTTGAAAAAAGTACCTGATCAAGATGACACGCGTGATTCGGCAACTTTTTGTGGTACTGCAACATTGACTAGGGGGAGGCGGGAAAACAGGGGCAAATAAACTGAAAATCTCAGGGTGGCTCAACAATTTTGTAACTGATTGTAGGCCTGATTGTAAGAAGTTTATGTTCATGGTTATTTCACATCTATCCGGTTTGATGGTTGAGGAAGCTGAGTACTTGTGTATGCTTGGAAATAGGGCAGTTTTTTATTGGCAAACTTCAAGCGGATATGAAGGAAAAACAGCGAGTTGTCCATGATGATTTTGAAGTCTTGTTTATCACTCCTGAAGCAATATTTCAAACATCATGGAGAGCAGTTTAGTCTTCCACAAATATTTGCCTAAGGATAAGGGTGGTAGTTATAGATGAGACACATTGCATCATTGCACATTGCGAAAGACTATGTTTACCTCATGGCAACATAAAACTGAAGAGATGAACATAGCATTTGAACATAGCATTTGAACATAGCATGAGCATAGCATTTGACTTGAAAGACAAAGGTTGCAAATAAATGACAAGCAACTACTAACACATAACCACTACAAAAAAGGAAGCAGCGTTTACTTAAAGGGGACTTGATGGTTGATGGCTTATAACTGAGATCTAAATTTCCAATGAAAATGACCTGTTTCATGAATGAAACGAAGCGTTAAGAGGAGTATATCTTCATTGAGACCATTGGGAAGATCTTTATCATCATACAATAAAATCTGTTGAAACACCCAGAAGAGCGCTTAAATTTCTCATGGAAACAAATGGATTTTCGCCAAAAATGTATGTGATTTCCAGAGACTGATTTAATTTGCCCATCTGGCCTAAAGGTGTAGTGTTGACAATTGATTCAGTTTCTGTTTACTATTGTGCCGTGCAAACATCTCAAACAAAGTTTTTGAAGATTTTTCAATAAATGGTTAACCTAAAGAATGTTCAGACTATAATTTTGAGAAACAAATTTGGGTATGAATGTGCAGCAAAAAAAGCAAATTTCAATGTTGCAAAGTTACTAGAACACTTGAAGGAATCAGGAAAATCGTTTTCTGTTGCCAAATCTTACTTTTCAATCTTTTCACAACACCAGTGTTAGCCATTGTTGATGATTCAAACTGCAAAGTCAGATGCAATCATTCTTTGAATCACAAGTTTGGATCAAAATCATGAATCATGAGCACTATTGCAATCAGCCGCTAACCCGTATTGAAGTTCAGTGGCCTCTTAATGATGCCTGAACCTTGGACCTCAAACTGAGGTATGCATACATACGTACATACATACAAGGTTTATTGAGTATATCCACAATGATCGTGGCTCTTCAACTCGAGTTAAAATACAATTTCCTTAAGTTTTATAAACTGTGAAAGGATAAGATTACAATATACATTGGGAGGTAAAAGAGAAAATTAAACATTAAAAAATATTGTCAAAAATTGATTGAGGGCAGAGTCGATCTTTAGCACGCTTTGTCAAGTCGTCTTTCAGTTTTGTGCAGAATGAGGTCAACGATTTCTGCTCTCTAATTTCTGTTGGAAGTTTGTTGAACAATTTGCTTGCAGTGTCTTGAAAGGTATCAACTTCATTGATGCGCTCAACTTCAGTTCGTTACCATTACGAAGAGTACGACTGGTCTTTTTTACTTTGATGCGGTTAATAGATGGCTAATTCTCATTGTGAATCTTTTTGAAAGTCACCTTCATACAATTAAACACTCTTCTTTCGACTATTGCAAGCCAGTTAAGTTTGAGAACATCACCTGAAGATGCATACCGACCAAGCACAAAACTCGCTGCAACTATCTGCAGACGTCACAGTTTGTTTATTTGAGTGATTGTCAGTGGTGAGTAAACATAATCGTTAAAATCAACCTTCGTCAACAAGAGACTCTCAACAAGTTGTTTTCTCAATTTTAAGGTCGTGAAGTGATAATTTTCCATAACAGCTAGAAGGAAGTTCTTGCAAATGATTAGACCAATCTAAATGTTTATCGAGATGTATTCCTAGGAGGTGTAGTTTTTTATCCTGTTCGATGGATTCTCCTCCGAATGACAGTGACATGGCCTTTTCTTTGAATTGGTGACGATCGTACAGTATTTTGGATCCACCGATTAAAAACTTGGTTTTTATTGCGTTTATGGCCAAATAATTTTCATTTGACCACTGTTCCAATTTCTTTAACGACAAGTTTAACTAATCAGTGGTCATTTGCATATCACTAGGCTTGCCTGATTCGTACATAGGCGTGTCATCTGCGTATTGGATTGATCGCGAAGGAAGGGTGTCCTGTAGACCATTAACATAAAGTTTGAAGAACGGTGGTCCAAGTATTGATCCTTGCGGCACTCCGAGATATGTTGTCATTGGCTTCGATTGATGAGCATCGATTTGTACGTATTGTTTGCGATTGCATATTATCACATATTGCACATTAAACATCTCTTTCGCATATTATTGCCATGTTACCAAGGTAACTGAGTGACCACCTTAGAAAGTCTCTTGAGAAACCCATTTTATGTAAGGATCTTATCAGAGTATCATCTGAGATCGTATCAAAAGCCTTTGAAAAGTCGATTAATACAATTATCGATATTTCACCGGCGTTCATGGCTCTCTTTATGTCACCTCTCAATTTAAGTAGCGCGCGCAGAACCTGTTGAAAAACCCCTCTTGAAACCAGTAAGGCCCTGTTTACACGAGGAAAAACACCTCACCTGCCAGACCCGGGGCTGAGTGGTGAGATTCCACCTTCCCATAGGATCCTTTGTATTTTCATTTTGCGTTTACATGATGAACGCAATACTACCGGTATAGTGAAATCCCACCTCACCAGAAGTGGGATCTCGCCTGGGTGAGGTGAAATTTTTCCATATAAACGAAACACCACCGGTATGGTGAGGTGAAGTGAAATCATTCGTTGATTCTTATTGGTCAGTTCATTCTGATTTCACGGAAGAAAGACTTTACTTCACCTCGCCTCTCAACCCCGGTGCTGACAGGTGAGGTAAACAATCTCATATGAACAGTGACTGAAATTTACCTCGCCTCTCAGCCCCGGGTCTGGCAGGTGAGGTGTTTTTCCTCATATAAACAGGGAGGGCCTTAGGGTATCTTTGTAGATTTAGAGTCTTTCTATGAAATCGATGACTTGATTACAAACAATTCTTTGGAAGATCTTTAAAAGAGCGGGAAGCATGGCGATGGGGCGGTAATGGGAGCTTTCAGTCGGTGATGGCACTTTGTTGATTGGCACAAGTCTTGCAATCTTCCACAGTGAAAGAAAGCTATGCTATTTTTATCAAGTGAAGAATGCATGAAACAATTTCATGTCATTACGAAACCGAATAAAAGTTAGACGAACATTCGTCCAGACGCAGATCCATATTCCAGACTAATATTCAAATCTCAGACTAACATTCAGAATTTTTCAGTTTTAATTAAAAATTATCACACAAGCATTGCAATTTCGAGATTTCTATTGATATAACTGTCATGTACACTGTATTAGGCAGATTTTAAGCAAAAAACCGCATTTCAAAACACTTTGGGCTTCTCAGGAAAATGGGAAATAGGACACTCGCTCAACGGTAATATCACCATAGCGAAACTCTGCCCGGCCTTTCAATGACCAACATTTCAAGAAAAAATTTCAATTTCGAGATTCCTATTGATATAACTCTCATATACACTGTATTAGGCACACTTTAAGGAAAAAACCGCATTTCAAAACGCTTTGGACTTCTCAGAAAAATGGGAAATAGGACACTCGCTCAACGGTAATATCACCATAGCGAAACTCTGTCCGGCCTTTCAATGACCAACATTTCAAGAAAAAATTTCAATTTTGAGATTTCTATTGATATGAATCTCATGTACACTATGTTAGGCAGACTTTAAGCAAAAAATCGCATTTCAAAACGCTTTGGACTTCTCAGAAAAACGGGAAATAGGACACTTGCTCAACGGTAATATCACCATAGCGAAGCGCTGTCCGGCCTTTCAATGACCAACATTTCAAGAAAAAATTTCAATTTTGAGATTTCTATTGATATAACTTTCATGTACACTGTATTAGGCAGACCTTAAGCAAAAAACCGCATTTCAAAACGCTTTGGACTTCTCAGAAAATCGGGAAATAGTACACTCGCTCAACGGAAATATCACCATAGCGAAACTCTCTCCGGCCTGTCAATGACCAACATTTCAAAAAAAAAATTCAATTTTGAGATTTCTATTGATATAACTTTCATGTACACTGTATTAGGCACACTTTGAGCAAAAAACCGCATTTCAAAGCACTTTGGACTTCTCAGAAAAACGGGAAATAGGACACTTGCTCAACGTTAATATCACCATAGCGAAACTCTGTCCGGCCTTTCAGTGACCAACATTTCTGTAAGTCTGTGTCCGTAAACAAAGGAAACTAAATGAAGGAACGTAATGACAAAACAACAGAATCAAAAAACGGAATCATACAAGAGTAGAGTTCTACTAAATGTGAACGCCATGCAAATGCTGCAAGTTTCTTTCTATGATGATAATGAAAATCAATTTATTCATAGTTGCCACTATATATCTATCTACGGTAGAAAAAAGAAAACAGTGAACTGGGCATAAGGTGACAGGTATCGAGTATCTTATTAAGTTATGTTATTTTCGTCAAACGTTTCCTTCTTATTTTCCAGGTTTCCTATTTATTAAAGTCGCCGCTATACAACTATCTAAAGTAAATGTTAAAAACGATACCATATACATTAGCTAATCCAAGCCAACTGATTGATACAATGCAATCATATCATCCCGTCATTTGATTCCGCTGTTTCACCATCTCGTATCGTAGTTTCGTGATTCAGTGGTTCACAAAACCCTACCTCTCTGAAAGTGCCAAACCTTTTAAATGCAGTTTTCTCATTAAAATATGCCTAAGACAGTGTACATCATAGCTATATGAACAGAGTCAACTACACTAAATCTTTCCTTAGAACATTGGACATTGAAACCGGACAGAGCTTCGTTATTGTAATGTTACCGTTGAACGAGTGTCCTATTACCCGTTTTTCTGAGAAGTCCAAAGCGTTTTGAAATGCGGTTTTTTGCTTAAAGTCTGCCTAATACAGTGTACATGAAAGTTATATCAATAGAAATCTCAAAATTGAAATTTTTTCTTGAAATGTTGGTCATTGAAAGGCCGGGCAGAGTTTCGCTATGGTGATATTACCGTTGAGCGAGTGTCCTATTTCCCGTTTTCCTGAGAAGCCCAAAGTGTTTTGAAATGCGGTTTTTTGCTTAAAGTCTGCCTAATACAGTGTACATGAAAGATATATCAATGGAAATCTCAAAATTGAAATTTTTTCTTGAAATGTTGGTCATTGAAAGGCCGGACAGAGTTTCGCTATGGTGATATTACCGTTGAGCGAGTGTCCTATTTCCCGTTTTCCTGAGAAGCCCAAAGTGTTTTGAAATGCGGTTTTTTGCTTAAAGTCTGCCTAATAAAGTGTACATGAAAGATATATCAATGGAAATCTCAAAATTGAAATTTTTTCTTGAAATGTTGGTCATTGAAAGGCCGGACAGAGTTTCGCTATGGTGATATTACCGTTGAGCGAGTGTCCTATTTCCCGTTTTTCTGAGAAGTCCAAAGCGTTTCGAAATGCGCTTTTTTGCTTAAAGTCTGCCTAATACAGTGTACATGAGAGTTATATCAATGGAAATCTGAAAATTGAAATTTTTTCTTGAAACGTTGGTCATTGAAAGGCCGGATAGAGTTTCGCTATGGTGATATTACCGTTGAGCGAGTGTCCTATTTCCCGTTTTTCTGAGAAGTCCAAAGCGTTTTGAAATGCGGTTTTTTGCTTAAAGTCTGCCTAATACAGTGTAAATGAAAGTTATATCAATAGAAATCTCAAAATTGAAATTTTTTCTTGAAATGTTGGTCATGGAAAGGCCGGGCGAGAGTTTCGCTATGGTGATATTACCGTTGAGCGAGTGTCCTATTTCCCGTTTTCCTGAGAAGCCCAAAGTGCTTTGAAATGCGGTTTTTTGCTTAAAGTCTGCCTAATTGCCCGCATGTCGCGCGCGACTGGAGGGCTTCCAGTCTGCCCCGCGCACATGGTGCTATACGAACCAGCAGTTTCATCTGGTTGGAATGTCAGCAGAATGGCAGCAGATTTTGTGTCACGATAACTGTCAATCAAATGTTCTATGTGACCAATTGAATGGTACGATGTTCCATGTCACATGGCCTGTCGACACCAAAGGAAAACGAAAGGCAGCGACCTGCCCTGGTGCTTCGCTTGCTCTGCGAAAGGAAGCTCCTTGCTACCGGAGGTGAGCAATTTCTTATTTACTTAGTTATGGGGTCGTAATTGTTGTGTAAACTGTTTCGATTGTCAACATTAAGATCTTGTTTTTCATTTGAATCTTCGGCTAACTAGAGAAAGAAACCACTTTCCAAATTATTTGTTGCTTGCCTTTCTCTGTCTCACGTGTCGCGCGACACGTGTTAGGCCTGTTGATTTATCAACGTCGAAAGAATTCACTTTTTGCTTAAATATATTTGTATCCGAATATCATTCGAACTCCAACATTAGATTTTAATCGTGCTGATTTTCAAATAAATCCGTTCTTTCCTTCGTTCTGCGTTCCTATCTCCCACAAAACTTTGCAGCACCAAAAAGTTCAGACAACCCAAGTTTACCCAATCGCCATATTGATCTATTGCAAGGGAATGAGTTACTTCCACGTCTGTGTGACCAAATTTTGATTTCATTCCTATTTTATCAATCATAACTGAAACTTCTGCATACAAACTTTAGTTTCATATAGCGAAAGGATACTGTAAACAAAATATGTAATACGTTGGAATTAGCTTCTGGGTAGCTTAGGACACCACACGCCCTCCTGCTAACATTGATGTTTACATGAACTGGAGCTTGTAAGCTATAGACCAGCTTCAAGACAAAAAGCAGTCACTGTTCGTTGCTGAATGTTAGTTGAAGTTTTCAGTATTCATTGGTTTATTCACAGTCAGTACATATCAGTCTCAAATTTCACAGTTGATGGTTTTACAAAAGGTTAATTTATAGTAGTATGCTATGTTTCCATCATGTCATTACCAATACTGCCAGTTAATCACATTCATTTTCTAAACTCTGCAAGAACATGTCCAGGTAAATTTTCATGTGCTGTGGATTGCTTTTTAGAAGTTGCATATTATGTTTTCTTGCCGTACCTGGAAAATGATGTGCCTTTTGGAACTTTTCATCAACACCTGAAAAACACATTAATTCAGCATAACACCTTAAGAACCAATGCTTCGTTGCTGACACAGGAAGTTGCGTTTTTGTTAGGAGAAATACGTGAGACATTATGGTCACTGTTAAGAAGAAATTGTCCTTCATTTACTTCCATGAATGCAAATGCACAATTTTCCGAAATTTTTCAGGAAAACTGTTTTGGTATTATGAATAATTTTGAAAAAAATATTTGGATTTCCAACTTTGTCTTTCAAGCACAATGTCAGTCTTGCCAACAGTTTCTGGTAAAGAATGTTGAAGTTTTTATTAACTATGTAACAAACAGAGATGTGTTTTCATGTGGTTTTAATGAGCACAATTGGTATCTCTATATTGCTGCAATCAATACAACATGTAGAAATTTAATTTGCAACTACTGTCATACCAATGTACCCAACATAACTTTATCTGAATTTCATGCACCAAGAGTCCTTTGTATCGAACTAGCATCAGATGCTCTGCATACATTGAAATTCTTTGAATACATAACAGTACATGAGACTCAGTATACTTTGAAAGGGTTGGTAAGGTGTGTAAATGGCCATTTTACAAGTGCAGTTCATGTAAACTTTATGTGGCATTTTATCGATGATTTGTGTGATGAAATAAGGACATTTCAAACAATAGGGCAGTTGTATGAACAGTTCAGTCATTGTTGGTTTTTTGGTCTATATGTGTTGGGTTCAGAAGGGTCAACAGTTAGCCCTATCACAAGGAGTGAACCTTTTGGAAACTCAAAGCAAGTTTCTGGTTCTAAAATCAGTGAAACCTTTCATTCTCTCAAAGAAAATGTAAAGCAACAAAAAGGGAGAGATCATGATAATCAAGGAAATTTGGCAGGGAAATCAAGGAAAACAAATTCTGTCACTGGGAAAAAAAGAAAACTTGATTGCCATATCAGTTTAAAACAGTATAAAGTGGTCATTGTTGATTCAAAAAACAAAGAAAATATGGAAACTGCAACTGATAAACATTCTTCAAAGAAAGATGCTAAAATGAACGCTAATTTTAATTTCTGGTATAATAATATCAGCAAATTTCATGATTCTATGGAAACGAGAATTATTCAGTGCTGCTGTTGTAGTGAAGCCTGGCCAATTAAAATTCAGTGTCAGAATGATGAGACATATATATGCTCAAGGTGCAAAAGGGACAAATTGCATCCAAGAAAATTTAGTGCAGAAAATAACATGAAACCTTCTCCTGTCCCAATTCAATTACAAAACCTTACACAGTTTGAAGAAGTGCTTATTGCCAGGGCTTTCCCAATTATTCAAGTCTATACAAAAGCAAGGGGAGGTCAGAGGGCTTACAAAGGTCATGTATTAACTTTGCCACAAGATGTCTAGCAGGTTGCTGATATTCTACCCAGGTGCCCCACGGAGCTCCCTGTCATGATTATACAAATGTACGGAAAAGATTATCAATCACAAACATTTAGGGTACGTTGCCAAGCTGTAGCTGATGCTTTACAGTGGCTTGTAGTAAATAATCCAATCTACAAACACATCACCATAGACCAAGGTAGAATCTACAGATTGCCAGAAGATGGTTTGTTAGAATTTAGATCAAAAATTAGTTCCAAGTCAGACAGTAAGTTTGCCAATGACATAACTGATGATTTGGGCTCTTCAAATGATACATTGTATGAAGAGAAGGTATATGATGAAAACACTGAGTTGAGCAGCTTTGTACCAGTTCCAGAAACCTACAATTCAAAACAGGATAACATCATTAAAAGTGAATTACTAACAGATTCACATGTGAACCCTATTAAAATTGGAGACACAGCATTAAATGAATTTACAACTGATTGCCTAGCTACTATGGCATTCCCTATACTTTTCCCTGACAGTAAAGGTGACCCAACAAACAATGATAATGTTCGAGATCTTGCAAAAAGTGCAACAGAGTCCTTTGCAATGAAGCTAAAACACTTGCTGAAATTTGCTGAATTTATTGATGGGAAATGGACATATAGATTTGCTTCACACCCAAGGTTTGCTTACTGGGCATATAATATGTTGTATCGATGGTGTTTACTTGGTCAAAGCAATATATTTATCAAACAGAACCCAGGCGATGCAGCCTTAACAACTGAACAATTGACTTCAATGCTACTAAACAATGATCATCACTACATCATGTCAAAACTTTTCAGTTATGCCAAAAAGGTTTCAGGTACAAATGCTTATTGGAACAACAAAAAGCAACATTTACAAGCTATTATTGAACAGAAAGGACCTCCAACAATATTCTGGACATTGTCTTGTGCAGATTTTCATTGGCCAGAGTTCCATTCCTTGTTTTGCGGCAACAATTTGCAATCTTCTGAATTCAGGTCAAATGTAATAAACAACCCACATGTGTCAGATTGGCTATTTACCAAGAGAGTTGAACGTTTTGTAAAATGGTGGTTATATAAATCTTTAGGAGCATCTTGGCATTGGTATAGATTTGAGTTTGCTGTCCAGAGAGGTTCAATCCACTGTCATGGTGTTGCTAAGCTAAAGGATGATCCCGGATTATGTCAGTTGACCCAGATTGCACTAAAGGGCTTCCTCGCAAAACAAGCAAAAGATAGGGCTAATTCGGAGGGAATCACAATAGAACAACTGCAACAAGAAATAGATGACGGCCTTGAAGCAGAAAGCATAGTTTCTTGTTATGTAGATTCTTTAATGTCAACATGGAATCCCAATAATCCAGAAGAAATGCAGTGGATAAAACCTGACATTCACCCTTGCAGGAAAAGGTTTCAGATATTAGGAAGGAACAATCGGATGATGATTACCAAGATTTATTGAACACTGTTCAAAGGCATACAGTTTGCAATTCTCTTTACTGCTTAAAACGAAGGAATAATGACAAATTACATTGTCAATTTGACTTCCCTTTCAAAGAATGCAGGACCACTCATCTTCAATATGAAACTGTTAATACAAAAGATAAATCGATCAGGTACAGAGCTAAAATTTTTACAAGCAGAAATGATACAAGACTTAATCGGCACCAAAGAATTCAACTTCAAGGCTGGAGAGCTAATTGTGATATCAATGTTGTCATTGATTATCATGCCTGTGTTGAGTACCTTGCAAAATATACCTCCAAAGGTGAAACAATTTCTAATGTGGCAAGAGATGCGTTTCTTTCAGTAGTCAAATCAACTTCACATTCAGTTGATACTGTGAAAAAAATCAAACAATTAATGATGAAAGCTGTGGGTCAAAGAGACATGAGTATCCAAGAAGTTATGCATCAAAGCTTGTCACTAAAGCTCTTCAGTTCTTCCTTTGAAGTTGTCTCTCTATCATTTGATGGCATGAGAAAACTACAAAATGAAGAAGGGGAAGTCGTGACTCAGTCATCATTTTTAGATAACTATGCTTTCAGACAAAACTTTGTTGAAGAGGAACCTACCATAATGTATTTCAACTGTATTCAGTTCTTAGGCAAATTCGTTGTAAAAAAACAAAAAGCTTCACAAACGAAAAAGTGATGTTGTAGTGCAGACATTTCCAAGATATTCCAGTTGACCAAAAAGTTCAAACTATCCTTTGTATTGCAAGTATCAACTGGTAAAATACAAGCCATGGTCAGGTAACCCAAGCTCTGCATGGAATGATGAAGATGATTCAGATGAGGTATTTGTAACACACTGGAATAACTCTTTACATGAACCAAATATAAATCAGTATGTGCCTCAATGGAATACAGAACTGGCAAATGTATCTACATATTATGTAAACTTAGATGAAACTGGACAGGTTGATGAAAGCAGTGAAGCTGCAGAACCTTAAGGAATGGATGTTACTGTCAAACCGCCATATGTCAAGAGAGGCATTAACTGAAAGTTCCAGTAGTTCTGAAATTAATGAACATTGGCAAGAAGCGTGTAGCTCTTATTCACAGGAGGAAATTGGCAACATGCCCTCTTGGATAGACACTCGGAAACAGTCCAATGCGTTTGAAACGATTGGCAATAGCTTTTTGGAGGTTGATGTAGGGACTTTAAATGAGAAACAGTCTAATGCATACAAAATAGTTTTTGATCATTATGTTGGAGAAATTAAAGAACAATTGCTTCTTGTTATTACAGGTATGGCAGGTTCTGGAAAAAGTTATCTCATCAATGCTTTTAGAAATCTACTTCAGCACAAATGTAAAATTTCAGCCTTCTTTGGAGTTGCAGCCTTTAACGTTAAAGGATGTACTTTGCACAGATTGCTCCAGCTACCAATTAGAAACAAAAGGTCTTGCCAGTTAAATGGGAAAGCACTACAAAAACTTCAAAATGATTTGGATGGCGTACAGTACTTACTCATTGATTAGTACTCAGTCATTGGTCAGAAAATGTTTGGGTGGATTAGTAAGCGTTTGAAGCAAGCAACAGGAAACAATGAGAAGCCTTTTGGGGGAATATCAGTTATTCTAGTAGGAGATATTGCACAGTTGCCACCTGTTATTGATAAGCCACTTTATGATATGTTCCCTTGTGGAGAGATAGCTACAGAGGGCTTTTATGTCTACTCTGCACTTGACAACGTGATCAAACTTTTAACTAATCAGCGTGCTGCAGGTTCTGATCATTGCCACAAGCAGCTGAGAGATATATTGATTAATTTACGAGATGGCAATGTCTCATACGAACAATGGAAAACTCTCTTAACTCGAACACCAAGCAAAATCCAAAATTTGTCAGTATTTCAAGATAAGGCTATAAAATTGGCTTTTGACAATAAGAGTGTTTCTGAATACAATTATGTTTCTTTGATTAATATTTGTGCTCCAATTGCAAGAATTGATGCAAAGCATACTAATGGATCTGCTAAGAAGCAACCAGCTGATGACATGGGTGGTTTGCAACCAACATCATTATTATGTAAAGGTGCAACAGTAATGCTCACCAGAAATCTGTGGACTGAAGTAGGTCTTTGTAATGGTGCAATGGGTGTTGTTCATGACATCATATATCAGAATGGCCAGGGTCCACCAAATTTACCTATTTCAGTACTAATTCAGTTTGATGATAATTACATTGGCCCCAGTTTCAGTTCATCTGTATCCAATTTAGTACCAATAATTCCAGTTGCAAGTATTTCTGATAGCTTTGGGGCTTTGTATGAGCGGCAGCAACTTCCTTTGAGATTATCATGGTCAATCACTATCCATAAATCACAAGGACTTACCCTAAACAAAGTTTGGATTGACTTAGGTAAAAAAGAGACTTGTCCAGGATTAACTTATGTTGCTCTTTCAAGAATAAGATCATTAGATGACTTGGTTATAGAAAGTATGACATTACAGAGACTCCAAGCTGTAAAGTTCTTCAAAGGGTATGACAGCAGAAGTGAGGAAGAGGAAAGGCTTAACATATTAGCTAACAGTACTGCATTGAAATGTGCCACAAAAATTTTGTTCTAGACCTTACTTTCAGTATGTTTCAGTGACACCTTCAGTTGTTTTTAGCTGTTATTTCCATTTCAGTATTATAACTCAGCTAACGAAGATGCTATCACCCTCACCATCAAAGTGACACTGCATTACGCCAACCAGTCCTTCTTCTGCAACATCAACACCTCAAGGTAGGTTGCTTTTCTTTTTAATTCCGGGATGGGGGGTTGCCTGCCAAAAGGAGATGATACATGCTACAGTTTCCTCTATTTCCAACACTCAAGATTTGTGTATTGTAGGATACATCTTTCTTGAACTTGGCAAGCTGCCCCCCTCCCCTTGAAATCTGACAGCTTATTTGTAATTACCTCCCATGAGCCCTACTTTTATCCCATTTCTAAACAAATGTTACTATAACTGCATTTGCCATTAGTTTCTTGATACTTATTTTTCCTCATAGATCACCATGGATATGTTGTTGATGTTACAAAAGTCACTACCAGCACTGCAGGAAAAGACTATTTTGATGTCAAGTTGAAAACATCACCAAGCGAGTTTGCTGTTATCAGAATGATGATAAAGTCAAATCCGTCAATTGACAGGTCAATGTTTTTAGATCGTCTGATCTGGTGAACCAACTACATTCAAAAACATAGTGCCAGGAAAGATGGGGATGTTCTTTTAACCGGACCCTACGACCCTGCGACCCCGGACCTTACGACCCCGGACCTTACGACCCCGGACCATACGACCCACGACCAAAGTTCATGTTTTTAGCTGGCACGTCTTTATCAGCACTTATGGTTGATTGGTGAACGTGCAAGAAATCAGTACGTGTTAACGTTAACTGGCAAGGCACTATTCGATGTTTTTGTACTGAGCAAAAAGCAGCACCAGACATTAGAAACCCAGTCTTTGTAAACAAAACTTGCCCTTCGAAGAATGAAATGAAATCGATAAATATCTATGTCAAACATTCACAAATATATGCTTCTTTTCTTGATTCAAACCATAAAATCAAATGTATTCACGTATAACTTTGAGGCCATGAACATAACAAAAGACAGGAGGGGACTGCACAGCATGATAAAGCGTTGGCGTTGGGCCTCATACCATTCTTCCTAGCCCATTCAAATTTCTTGAGAAGAATGAAGATAGTAAAGAAGTAAGAAATCTTAACCTTGAATAAAAAATTTTTTCATTCTCATCCAGATCCTCAGTTAGTGATGAACAGTTAGATTTACATTGAAACTACGTGTTTTTAAATTACCTTCCTTCAGATATTATCTGCCATTGTTTCTTATTCTGGGATTGTTTCTTATTCTTATTCTTATTCCATTGCCTTCCTTCAGATATTATCTGCCATTGTTTCTTATTCTGGGATTGTTTCTTATTCTTATTCTTATTCCATTGCCTTCCTTCAGATATTATCTGCCATTGTTTCTTATTCTGGGATTGTTTCTTATTCTTATTCTTATTCCATTGCCTTCCTTCAGATATTATCTGCCATTGTTTCTTATTCTGGGATTGTTTCTTATTCTTATTCTTATTCTTATTCCATTGCCTTGTCTGAATATTAATTTTGCAAATTTACACATTTGACCATCGGCATTGCTTTTTTCTGAACTCTGCTACACGCCAAGCTTCGTACCAGTCTCCGAATCCTGAACTTTAAAGATGGCTTGCTGATACAATGAAACCACAATGAAACTTTTTCATTGTGATGGACCACAATGAAAAAGGTAATGTTGAATTTACTTTCAAATACAACATAGTATCTTAAATGAGACATTAGCATTTTGTATGATTTGATTGACAATTCCATGAAATTGACGGCTAATAGTCACTTTATGGGAGTAATTTGCCACCCTTATTGATACTTTTTGCTTACACGTATTTTTGATAAAAAACTGCTTATTGGAAACTCAGCTCTCAGATCGCCAAAAAATTAAGAAGCTCGAGTACTGGGAACATATCACATAAGAAACTATTTATTTTTAAAAGAAAATTCTTAACATGTTTTCACTTTATGTTCATTTTGTTTCCTGTATCATATTACTGGTAAGGTACTTGAGTAATGTGTAAACACTAGAAAGGCTTCAAACACACTTCAAAGAGGGAACAGGTAGTGAACATAAAGATTATTATCATATCTTTAAGAAACTCATAAGAAACTCCGAGTACTCAAAATCTGATGACTTTAAGAAACTTTCAGTTGTGGCCCAAATTTTTGTTTTCGTATAAAAAATACGTGTATGCTTGCTCCTCCACGATAAGTGCAATGGATGTGTGATGTTCGCTGTCTTGAGCATTGTAGCATACCACAAAAAGCAGTTGCTGAGATTATAAGAAGGCGCATTATCAACAATCAACCTTTTACTGAAGAGAAGCGAACATCATAAGGTCTTGTTGAGGTGCTCATTGCCAATTCACTTTTAAAAAGGAATAGCTTCATACTGCCTAGCTGCACTACTGAGGCCTGAAACATCAGGGGGGGGGTTCTCAGCTAAATTTTGGGTAGGGGTAGGGTTTTTTGTGAGAATGATACCCTTGGTTGACTAATTTCTCTATTAGAAGTGCCCTGGAAGGGCGTTTTCTAGACAAAACTTGCCAAATATTCGCATTCTCAGGACATAATTGTTTTTAAATTTGTTTTTTTTACAGAAATTACCGAACTTTTACAGTCCTTAGACCAAAATTGCCAAAAAGTATACCCTTGGCTAGACTAGAGATTCTAAAAAGTATACCCTTGTGGGCGGCATTAAATCAATTACCTCTCATAAATCTTCTACTTCTTCCTCAATTAATAAAATCCAAGGTAAGGATGGTAATGTAACTATAGACTCTAGCAAAATTTCAAATATCTTTAATGATTTCTTTGTAAATGTTGCCGATGAAATAACAAAGACAATCCCAAAGACTCCTAAATCTCCTCTTGACTATCTATCTAACAGAACTTCTAATTCTCTTTTCCTTACTCCAGTTACTTTCATAGAAGTTAATGACCTAATCAAAGTTCGGCCAGGTCAAGGACAATGCCCAATACTGTCTAGCGTAAAACTTTAAAACCAAATTGACACAAGTTCTGAGTGTGACCCCACAAGGAGTTGTTTTGGTCACTGGCGAGTACTCCTACCCTGGTTTGTCATAGATGGCCCTACACAGGAAATGAGACGATTAATGTATGTGGATATCTTATCACTGGCAGCTGTACTCTTAAAACATGCATGAAATTTAATGTAAACCAAGACACAAAATCTTTTTTTGATCTACAGAGCTGCTCAGCTAAAAATTGCAGTCTTCATCATTCGTAATGACCGAATAAAAGTTAGACGAATATTCGTCCAGATGCAGATCCATATTCCAGACTAATATTCAAATCTCAGGCTAATATTCAAAATTTTTCAGTTTTAATTTAAAATTATCAAACCAACATTGCAATTTCGAGATTTCTATTCACATAACTGTCATGTACACTGTATTGGCACACTTTAAGCAAAAAACCGCATTTTAAAAAGCTTTGGACCTCTCAGAAAAACGGGAAATAGGACACTTACTCAACGGTACTATCACCATAGCGAAACTCTGTCCGGCCTTTTAATGACCAACATTTCAAGAAAAAATTTCAATTTTGAGATTTCTATTGATATAACTTTCATGTACACTGTATTAGGCAGACTTTAAGCAAAAAACCACATTTCAAAACGCTTTGGACTTCTCAGAAAATCGGGAAATAGGACACTCGCTCAACGGTAATATCACCCTAGCGAAACTCTGTCCGGCCTTTCAATGACCAACATTTCAAGAAAAAATTTCAATTTTGGGATTTCCATTGACATAACTCTCATGTGCACTGTACTAGAAATAGCTCTCGCTACATGTGCCCGCTTGATCTAACTTTGATGTTAGGAGACACTGGGAAGTCTTGAAGAATTACATGGAAAGATCTGAATTTTGGAAACCTTAGTCAGATTTAGCTTTATTGGGTTTTGAAGCAAGAGTACATATGGAATAAAGACAAACGTTTTGCAACTGTAACAGAACAATGTTGATATACGTATTATATGTCATAGAATTTTGCAACAGTCATACAAGGAAGGATGAGAACGTTGCCAGGTTCAAAATAACTAAATTACTAAATTGTACAATGGAACATAATGATTATTACAGGGAAAGCGAAATATACTTATTTTGATATTGTGATGCTAAGATATTAAATAATGTTGAGGCCTGGGATGATAATCAAGGTGCTTGGTAAGTGTGCTAACAATATAATGGTTAAGTCATAACATCTGCCAATAACTCTGGTCAGTCATTGAATAAAAATGTTGTTGCAAGTGCTCATCCTTATTAGGTACGCTGAAATCCTCGTTGTAAAAGAGAACTCTCAGTTTATTCGAATGAAGAGCTAAGAAGTGTTCCGGCTGTAAAAGTTTTTGTTTTTCCGTATCAGGCAATAATAGAAGTTTACAAACAAGAGCATTTTCTTGAGACCATTTGCATTCGTCCAATTGAAGCCTTCATGACAGAAAAAGCTACTGGTATGGAAAGCAAACGCATGTAAAGTAATCGGCATTAACTGGCAGCCTTTGCGTATTTTGATTGCAAAACTAACTTAAAAACATTCTTTCCTAGTCAAAAAGGATTGCAGGTGTATGCAAGCTGCAAAGGTAGCTTCGCAAATCAGAGAAGGCAAACATAGAATTTGAAGGTTGTTCTTCCATTGCGAATGTTAGGTCAGGTGGTGAGGAAGCTGTTGTAGTACAAAATCCTGATCGCTTTTGAAACATTATGGATGTTCAGAGGCTGCTGGTTAGCACCGAGTCTTTTACTGTGACCATGACATGATTACACATAAGGCCTGTATAATAGCATATAATAATTCAATAACCGTATCCCAATTTTCCACATGCATTATCAATTGTTCTAAAATGCAGTTGTGGTAATGTGATGGAAATTGTTGACTTGTAATATCTAAGGTTATGGTATGGGAGCAAATGTTATGTGCATAATGTCGGAACTTGAAGCAAACTTGAAGCAAACTTAACTCTTATTTCTTCAGACTGATAAACTCTTTCGTGCTGGACACATTCTCTACGATCAAAATCAATGGACTGCCAGTGTGTTAATAATTGTTAATAATGTTATAACACTACAACTCATTGGTGGTGTGAAATAAAGTTACTGGTGTGGTATAATGAAATGTTAATAAAAGTTACTTGTGTGGCTGCATTTGAGTAACAATATTCTTGGAAGTTAGATTGAAATCAATGTTTTCTAACATCAGAATTTGATCCTCGAGAGCTTGAGGTTTTGCTTCATATTCTGAAGAGAGGTCTTCATTGAAATATGATGCAAGTATGCTTTCAGGAGCAGTGATGCTTTGTGTTTTTCCATCTTTGCTGATATCAATGACACACTGAAACAGCTTTGGGCAGTTCTTTAACAGCATTCTCTTCTTACACGAAAGGCAGTTAACTATCTTACTGCCAGCTTCAGATTCAATATTGCCAGTGCAATTAGGATTGGTGCAAACTGGGTGAATATCCACCTTTGCTGCCATGGTTTCCAGGCAGCAGATAGCTGGGTTTGTAGCATTAATGGCATCATTTTCTCTCTTTGTGTAAGCATCAACATCAATAGTTGACCAATCAAAATTTTCAGTTGTTTCTATCTCAGTTATACATGATTCCCTCCTCGTACTCAGCTTGTAACCAAAATAATACTTAACAGAGACATCAGAAAACTGATAGGTTTTGTTCTCTTCAATATATGGAAAATGTTCTTCATAAAAGGATAAAACTGGATAACTTCCAAGAAACAGAAAATAATGTGATGTTAAGTTTTGACCAAATTCTGAATTCTATCATTGATACAATTGATTTATTGTTGCGCATCAAGAGTTTGCCTTGGCCAAAATGCTACGGTTCTGGGTCTGGGAACGCAAATCTGAATTTTCAACATTGATATTTCAAGGATCAAGGCATTAGTATCAAGAAACGAGTCAAAAAAAAGTTTAAGCGTTTGGAGGGCTGTGGAATAAAAAGTATGTGAGCGACATTCAAAAATAAAATTTTAATCTATCATTTGTTTGGTAAAATCAAACATCCTTAAGACCCAACAACAATCAAAATGCTTGTAAGGGGTTTGTATGGGAATCAAGGATTCCACATTCTATACTGGTCCATGATTTATGTGGTATTGAAGTTTACATTGCCAGCTTGAGATGCTGAATTCCAATTTCAATAGAAGGTAAATCATGGACCAGAATGGAATGTGGAATTTTTGTTCCCAAACATGCTCTTTGCCAGCATTTTCCTAATTTCTGGGTCTGTAAGATGAGGGATACTACGAAACAAAATTTTTTCATCTAAGTTGACCTTTGACTGATAGATGAACACTTCAGTTTTGAATATCGGTCACATACTTTTTATTCCACAGCCCTCCAAACACTTAAACTTTTTCTGACTCACCCGGTACAATTTTAAGGAAAATGGCGGCCTTTGATGTTTATTTTGAAACTGTTCAACGTCTGGGACTCTTTTGAGAAAGAGTGGGATGTATGCCATTTCTTGGATCTAGGAAAACGTGTATTGTCAATTCCATGCCCTGTCGTTTTTGGTTTTGGTGCCAACATAGTTCTGTCACTACAATGGGTGTATGGAGTTTCTCTATCCACCAAGATTTGATTCACGAAACTTGGATTAAGATTCATTTGAGTCTTAAAAATTTCAGTGGCAAGCAACAGTAAATTTGTGTAGCCACGACACCTTTACTGGACAATTCCTCCAGTATACTTGCATATGACTCGAACGGCAATGACTTGATCCAATAATCCGCGCCTATCAAAGTAAAGATACGTGGGCACCAACTAGAGCAAAAAGGATACCCACCGAGTGGTTGCGTCATTTTCCGTTGAGCGTGATTGTGCCATTCAGAGCACAAAAATACCACCTTTAGCTCGGGAAATATTTCTGAAAAACTGTAAGTCTAGAAAAAGTCGCAATTTAAGACCTTTAATCCGGAGAAAGTTAAAGTTAAAGTTCCGGAGAAAAATAACTGATTGTTATTTTAAGACCCATAATCCGGAGAAAGTGAAAAAAGCATGCCCTTAAGTGATCTTTTCCCAAAAAGCATACCTGTGAATCCAAAAATGATTCAATGACATTAAAATGATACCAATTATTAGAGATTCCCTTGTACAAATACTATCCTAAAAATTACACAACCCGGTACCATGGAGAGCTCAAGTAACATCCCCCGGGGGGGGGGGGATGAAACATCAAAAAGCAAGGAAAGTAAAAAAAGCACGAAAGAAAGAAAGCCAACTTGGCGTAACTTTCTAGCTTTTCTCACTCTTAATCTCCGCAAATTTTAACTGGCACTGGAAGCGATTGTCAAGCTATTTGCAAGCCAGCTTTAAGCCTTATTTCCATGGAGCTACATTAGCGGAAAATGCTCGCAAGAATATTGTTTGAACTGAAAGGAAAATTGCAGCTGAACAACCTTTTATTGTGTAAAATTGTGCTCATTCGCAAAATGCCGCTGCGTGGAAATAAAGCTTTAGAAAACTGATTGTTATTATATCACAATCATGACCATTAGCTTTATCACCATTATTGACTATAATTTCTACCTTACCAAGGTTTCTAGTGCTGAGACAAATTCAGAGACATTTAAAAGATGATTCGGTTCTTTGGCTTTCAATGAGAATGTAGCCTGCGTGCAGACCCAACTGGTTTCTTTTCAGAGAGGTTTCTCCTCCAGTAGAGTCTGCGAATCAGCGACACAAAGCGAGTCTGCTGATATCAGCACAGACATATTTGGATTCAACTTGTGTGTGGATAAACAAACCTAACCAAACAAATCCTATTGTGTTTTGATTTCCTTACTTTTAATTCTACTTATGGCTACCCTGTCTTATTCAATGAGAATAATTACGAGAATTCCTTGGAGATGTTCATCGATCAATTAAAACTAAAAAAGAACAATAGAGATCTCTTTCCACCAATCAGGTTTGGTTCCTCGAGCCTGGGAACCACACGTGACTATGGACCTGCTTTGTGTTGCTGATGCGCAGAGTCTGCTGGAGGAGGAACCTCACTTCTCTTCAGGGAATCAGTAGAGTCTGCACGCAGGCTATGAGAATGTGGCTTTTGACACGGCTAAATATCCTTATGCGCAACCCTTCAAGAGCACGTGTCAACCAAGGTCCCTTGCAGGCACACTACAACTGCAAACGTTTTGAAAACTGAATTAACCGTTGTGAAAAAAGATGGCGGATTCACACTGCAGCATTAAAGCAGTGTGCAATGTACATCCATAGCCGAGCCATCTTAACCGATTTCTTATGTGTTTTGAACTTATTTTACTTGGCAGTGAAGTTGGATCCGGACTTGGGGTTTCTCACTCCTGAAAAAATCAAAATTACAAAGCAGCAAACAAGATGGCTCACTGCCAAGTAAAAATAAGTTCCAAACACAAAAAAATAGCGTAAGGGGGCTCGGCTACGGATACGAACCTACGTTAATACGGTGCCGGCACATTTTGAAACGGTGAAAAATGTAAAGGTAGCAAAGTTTGAGCTAGCAATCACTCTATACAGGGGCAATCTGAAAACGGTAGAAAATTTCACGGTTACAATTTCTATACACTATCCCCACTAATTAGATGCCAAAGAATTGTACCAATATCTAATGAATCGATCAGCCTCCATTGAAAGCGTCGAAAAATGTTCTGTTTTTGTCCAGTTCAGACGAAGCCGTTTTCAAAATGTGCCGCTTTCAAAATCTACCAGCACAAAATGTGCGGTTTTGTGTGAGCTGGAGGCCTATCTATCAAATTTTCCACTTTTTTCAAAATGTGTTGGCATTGTGTGAACACAGACTAAATTTCACACTGCTTCACATTGGTTTCCTATAGCTCATGCTTACACTGACAGAAAAATATGATTGCAATTGATCATTTGTTCAATTTGGCTACCAAATTTCGATCCATCGCTTCCATCAGGCAAAATTTCTTTTTCAGACAGTCTGAAGTTGCAGGACCCCAGGTGACTATGTCACTTTAAAGGACACGATAAACGTGTCTATTTCAATTCTTTTCAAGAATTCATAGCTCTATTTCTATCACTAGAAACATCAAAAACGTGCAAGATGACATCAGCATTAAAATTGCAGCGATTGAAGAAAACCAAAAGAGATCATCGGAAAACATATTGTCTTTTCTTCAAAAGATTGATGCACGTTTGAGTGACATTGAATCAAAATTTAACCCTATAGTGGTTGAGCTATTTGATAGTACTATTTTGGTTGGGGGGGGGCAAAAAGCCCCCCCCTACCTAACTCTTTACTGGTAATAGATAGAGCAACCAAATTTGGTGTGCTAAAAGCCTCAGGCATGTACTTTCTGTAAATATAAAAATTAACTTAAAAATAGCCACCATTTTTGCTTAAGTCAGCATGTTCCTTTGTGTGGTCAAGGAAAGCGGCAAAATTGGCCAAAATCAGGAAAATCGAGATAAAATTAAATTTGGAGCATATTTTCCATCCAAACATGGTATTTATGATAGAATGCATCAAATAACACAACATTAAAAAAGAAATTTGCAAAATATTCCACTTCTGCTCCTTTTTTCGCGATAATTGAGATTTGAGAATTTGCGATTTTTCCTGGGTCAGTCCCAGAAAATTGTCTCCCGCCCCCTCATTTTTCAAAATATTTCAATGAAACTTTTTGAGAAGTTGCACAATAAGTAGTTGCAAAAAGTCAAGAAGTTTCATGGCTATAAAATTCTTCCTCGCAGAGTTATTTAAAAAATTCTACTAGGGGGGCAAATTTGCCCCCCCCCCAACCAAAATAGGGTTAAAGAAAAGATCCAGCAAAAAGAGCACGTTCCAAAGGAACTATCAGTAAGAATGTATTCAGAAGTTCAACATCATCTCATCTCATGTACTAATATACATATTCATGACTTTCAGCTTCTCAGCACTTTTTAAGCTGGAAACAAGTTAAAATTTGTGAAAATAATGTGATAACAAGAGGACAATCTTGTAGAAAGTAAAAGAAAGATAAATAGGGAGAAGTGTAACTTTAACCTCTCCCCCTTGGGAAGGCCCCAACCTTCTTACAGTTTCAGCAGTCCTCTTAGACCCTCTTGTTAATTTCAATCTGAACACAAAGGCAACAAATTCTAAACTACACTTATTTTTTGAGTTCTGATCTTAGATCAGAGTCACCAAGGAACAGCACGCTGTGAGATTTACTGCCTATCATTTTGCATATCTCAGTTATGATAGATGGAGGCTCTCAAGGCTCTTCTTTCTTACTTGCAGAGAGTGATAAAAGCATTGTACAATGTGATGCCGGAAGACGAGCAGTGGGATCTCGGTGAACAGTATGTTTCATTTATACTGTTTATGTTTAAATCCATCTTATTTTGTAATCTCATTTTAGTACAGATGATTTTGAAGGGAGCTGATGACATAACTCGAGTGACCTATGAAGAAACAATGCATACACTTTCAGCTTTAGTTCTGCTAGGCTTTTTGAGGGCTAGCCATTGGTGAGTAGAGCTGCCTTTAGCATCAATGGTTAGGCACTGCTTCTAGAATAACTTCACAACGAGTCCCTGCTGCCTATTGTGCCCTTTATTGGCTATTGTTGCTAGCTAAAATTGATAAATGTGGAGAAGCTTGTATAGTAAATGGTCTTTGATTGAAGCTTCCTTCAAGTAAATTGTTAAGTGATGAAAAAATGTTGTTTGCCAAAATATAATCAGCATCCATAAGAATCAGCGATAGTGTTAACTACCGGCTGAGTCACAAAAACGTTTCAAATTTTGAAAAATTTTCGAGAATTGGTTATCCTATCAATCTATAAAAACGCCTTCTTCTGCAACTATGTCAAAAAATGTCAATTTATTATTGGGAATGATGAAAATTCTATTCTGAAATGCAAATGTTTGAAATGATATCTTGCACACCGATATGTTAATCCATAGGCCTGGAAACCATCGTAGGATTCACGTTAAGTTCTTTGAGAAGTTATTACATGTTCAGACAATTCCACTTTGAAATTAATTCCGTACTATTTTACAACAGCTTCACATATCATGAAAACGCAAAAGTAACGTCACAATTCACCAACGACGTACATAATCACAGCAAAGAGAGGTTCAGCCGAGAATTGATCCGAAGTAAGTCTTTATCATAAAATTTAACTTAAGAAGTCATTTGCTACTATCTTTCGATAGCTAGTGATGATATTACAGAATACCATTGCTTCTAAAACATCCACCTCTCCTAGGAAGCAGGGAGTTGTGTTGCCTGAGTTCCTATATGGAATTTAGTAAGGGTCAAGGGTCAAGGTGAATTGCGCGAAGCTTCAAACTTACAGAATATTTGACATTACTTGCAGTACTTGCAGTGGAATTGTTTTTCATCTCGCATTTTAGTACTTGTTTTTTTCTTCTTTGTTTTGCTGTTTATTTTGCCTTATTAGGTATCTCTCCTCTCCCGCATGCCGCATTTCGTTTTAGTTTAAAAGGCCCTCGTGCACATATTTTCTTTGCTAAAGATGACTCTAGCCAGAGTCGAAACGTACTGAATTATGTTATAACAACTGGACTGTCACATTTTCTTTAATTATGAATTTTCTACTGGATTGTCAAATTATTTTGTAATGGATTTTCAACTGGATTGTCAAAAATTATTTCTGTAATGTAACTGGATTGTCAAAGTCTTTTCAAAGTCTCACCACAAAATGTCTTTTCTGATCGTCGTCTTTATCCTGCGACTTGCAGTATATATATTATCAAGTTTTTACACTGGAACCATCCTCATATTCTTTTCATTTTTTTCATAGATGCATGTCACACGTACTTTACAAATCTTCGCAGAGAGCATGTGTCAAAGATCAACAACCCTGAGAAGCATTCAGAGACAGTATCTACAAAAAAATTACGCTCTCGAAGACAAGGAGTAAGTGATCCAGTTCTTTCTTTGAGACCCATTGTCAACCATGATCTTTTGGGTGCCAAAAAAGCAAGGCAAAGGATTTTAGGGCAAAGAGGACTTTCAGATAATACCTAGTGTCTCACAAAAGAACCCCTTTTTGACTGGTAATAGGAACAAAACGATGCGATATTGCTCTCCGAGTGCGAAGCTAAATTTATCAATCTTCATCACGGATGCACATTTATCAATCTTCCACCAAATACCATAGATACAAGCTCGAAAAGTCAAAGTCTACAACGCACCTGAAACAAGAGGTTTGAAAAAACGGCCTAGCTATGATTTGTACCATAGGCACTTTCCAAAGCACCTACAAACCTTAATCGTCAGTTTATCGCTTTTGAAAAGAACAAAAGACTCATGGACATCGTTGTGATAAAACGAATATACTATAAATGTGGTAAGAATGATAAAGTCATGCCACACCTCCAAAATAAGCGTGCATGTGCTCCTTCTCCTCATCTTTGATACAAATAATACTTGCTATGGAATGCAATGTAAGAATCAATTCCTCAAAAGAAAAGTCATTTCAAAAACAATTGAAGAATTTCAAGGTATGATTGTTTTAAAACGCAAACTAAGCGTCAAGGCTAGAAATTCTTTTGCAAAATGCCTGCGATGTCAAATAATGACTAGGCCCTCTCGCGAATCCTATGGATTACAGTCCACTCCAAATTTTTACTTCATGAGCAGATATGTCCGGTGTTGGCGGGCAATTTTAAAATGCAAGATATGTGAATTTAAAGGTCTAATATCACCATTTCTGAAAATTTGTAATATGGACATTCTATCATCGCTGAATTCGATACCATCACTCAAATCGTGATATTTTGACAAGAAGTAGCCCCTGAAAGATGGGGTGGTCTGAAAAATTACCGCGCAAAGAAAGAGACTGGGTCGAGTGTTTGTGACATAACAACAGGAACCACGCCACGCGCAAGTATCCAATGCTTTATTGAGGGATTTTGAAGCGTGTGGATAAACCGTGGGAACAAACGAACTAGATCTTCAAAAATGTCGCAAACATTGTCTGAATCATCTTGGAAATCAAAAGATGCGTGGTATTCTGCTACAACGTCAAAGGATATGTTGCCTAAGAAAAAGGCGAAGCAGCAACAGTGAGCAATGGCCGTAGTACGGCAGACTTCACATTGTGCTTAGACCCAGCCTTGCACGTAAAAGATTTATGTCAAGATGACACTGTTGCCGACGAGGAATGGATAAACAAGTGACTAAAGCATGCTAAAATGACCAGAAAGCCACAACTGATTTTAATATGAAGGCTCTTACCTCAGTTTGCAGCGGCAATGCTGAGTTCGCGGCCAAATAATAAGATTCACCACGGGTTCTTCATCAACTGGCCCATCAAGAATTGATTCAACGGCCAAAATACATCATGAATTGCTGGTGTCCCTATTTGAAGATACTGCTGCAGTATAAAGATTTCAAATCAGTTGAGACTCTTGAAAAACTGTATGTTCAAAGAAAGCCAGCATCAAAAAAAGTAATCAAACTGTTGCAGTCAGATCCATCAAATGATGCTGAGAGAAACTGTTTAGATCATCTCAAACGCTACATTAAGTCTTTGCAAAGTACCTTCTTCGAGACATTCCTTCAATTTGTCACAGGCAGTGATGTCCTCTTGTGTGACAGTGTAACGGTTTCATACAGTAATTTAGAAAGTGATCCAGTCCAATCTGGCAAAGGTAGAAGGCCAATAGTCCGCACATGTGGACCAGTTTTGGAGCTGCCATCAACCTATCAGTCATACAATGAACTTAGTGAGGAATTTACAGAACTCTTGAACAACAAGGATTCATGGGAATACAATGTTGTTTGAAAGATTTAAAGCTGGTATAAATATTTTGAGTGTTGTCTAAGCTATGTTCATTGGAAAGACATGTCTGCTTGTTTTGTTCTTGTTATTTTATAAGGTGCTTTGGTTTGTTTTGTTAGTTATTTTTGTTTCATTGTTTTTAAGATCTCTTGCCAATGCATGAATATTGCTTGTGAGTAAGTGATGCATGTCAGCTAACATGTCAAAAGCATCATTTTCAGATACCAAATCTCTAAATACTCAAAATTACCTATGTACAAAGCAGTCTCGTGACGGAAAGAAATTCCAAAGCTAGATTTATTGTCCAAAGTATGACAGTTTGGTTCCTTTGGGGTACCATAGCCTTGTTTGTTTGTTGTACAGAGAGTGCCATTCTTAGAGGTATTGATCCAGTGTCAAACATTTCTGAATTTTTTAGCATCATTTTGAGGCATTTATTGCAACATTAAGGCGTTTCGTTTCAAGTAGATTTTGCAGATTGGATTTGAATTCCATTAATTCGTTCATAAATTGTTAAGTTAGGAACCAGATTCTCATAAAGTTTGTGTAATTGTGAATGCTAAATGTTTTTTAGAGTCATTTGTACAATTTTATCTGGCTAAAGTGGCATGGCCCCAAAAATTGATAGGTCAAATTCAAGTGTGACCTCTGACAGAAAACTGAATAAGTAATGGCGATGCTAAACAGTTTCAATTGTTGAGATTGAGAGATCAAGGATTGAGAGATTGCACAATTCGGTTATTGGCCTTGCTAAAACAGTTGCACCATTTTTGAGAAATTTCCCTGCAATATTATCCAACCCTGTCGCTTTTGAAGGGCTTATTGTAATTTGCGAAAATTTTCGCATCATGCGAAAAATGCGAAATTTCGCAAATTACAAAACGGGTACCTGAAGTTGTAAAATGCGAAAATTCTCCACTAACGTTTCTTTCTCGTCACTGATCAACACAAAGTAGGCCAGGGACAACAAAGTCTCCGTTTCACAACTGCTGTGTTCCTAGTAACGATTGCCATTAAAGCGTAACTCTTTTCGCAAATTACAAAATACCATGAACTTTTTGTAATTTGCCAAAAATATCCCAATGGCCTACTAAAACAAATTCTTTCGAGTTTAAGGTGCTTATAAGAGTGTCTCTTGTTCGTTGGAAGCATTTAAGTCATCGATGCATCGATCTTTTTTACTGATCGTTTGTCGATTCTTCGCAAATTACAAAAATTTTGTGGTATTTCATAATTTGCAAAATAATTTGCAAAAAATGAACAAAAAAGAAGTAAAAAGGCTCATCGTCCTCTTTTTTATGGTTTGACTGCTTACACTAACTAAGGGACACGCTTCTAAACTCACAGAAATTCGTGTTTATGGGCCATTTGGAAATTACAAGGCATTTTGCAATTTGCGAAAAATTTCCAAAAATTAAGTAAAATGGTTTGAATGCTTACACCGCATGTGGGACACGCTTCTAAACTCAAAGAAATTCGTTTTTATGGGCCATTTGGAAATTTTCGCAAATTACAAAAAGTTCAAGGTATTTTGTAATTTGCGAAAAATTTCCAAAAAGTAAGTAAAATGGCTCGTCGTCCTCTTTTTTTATGGTTTGAATGCTTACATCGCATGTGGGACACGCTTCTAAACTCAAAGAAATTCGTTTTTATGGGCCATTTGGAAATTTTTCGCAAATTACAAAAAGTTCAAGGTATTTTGTAATTTGCGAAAAATTTCCAAAAAGTAAGTTAAATGGCTCGTCGTCCTCTTTTTTATGGTTTGAATGCTTACACCGCATGTGGGACACGCTTCTAAACTCAAAGAAATTCGTGTTTATGGGCCATTTGGAAATTTTTCGCAAATTACAAAAAGTTCAAGGTATTTTGTAATTTGCGAAAAATGAACCAAAAATAAGTAAAACGGCTCGTCTTCCTCTTTTGAATGTCTTCAATGCTTACAACGAACATAGACATAGGAACCGGGGGGCACTGGGGGCACGTGCCCCCAAGATTTTGCAATAGACAAAGAAGTGCCCTTTTTATTTCTGAAAAATGCCCCCTTTTGTTTAAGGAAAAAATGCCCTCGAAGTGTCGTGCCCTCCCCCCAAGTTTGAGATGCTTCCTACGTCCCTGACAACGAATAAGAGACTTTCTTCTGATTGGGATCCTTTCCGCAAATTACAAAAAGCTTGTGGTATTTTGTAATTTGCGAAAAATCAACCAACGGTCAGTAAAACAGCTCATTGTTGTCTCTGGAATGGCTTAAATGGTTACACCGCAGAAGATGTTCAACGAAAATCTGCCAAAAAGGGACCCTTGTTTAGAGAACTTTGGACTAAAAAAATCCACCCATATGGGCGGCACATACTCGTACACCGTCAAAATGTTATGTACAATACCCCCTAAATACTATAAGCTCGAAGGGATTTGTTTTAACACGGCATCTAGATCCGTGGTACTTTGTAATTTGCGAAAAGAGTTACGCTTTAATGGCAATCGTTGCTAGGAACACAGCAGTTGTGAAATGGAGACTTCGTTGTCCCTGGCCTACTTTGTGTTGTTGATCAATGACAAGAAAGAAATATTGGTGGAGAATTTTCGCATTTTACAATTTCAAGTACCCGTTTTGTAATTTGCGAAATTTCGCATTTTTCGCATGATGCGAAAATTTTCGCAAATTACAATAAGCCCTTTTGAAGGGTTTATTTCTTCTAAGAGCTTCAGAACATTTTCAAGAGAAGTGGGGGTAAGTGAGAATGGCTCGGTAAGGTTAAGGTGTTGGTAGTACTTACGGACCTCGTCTAGCTTGTGAGGAATCCGTTGGAGTTTTTTAACTAGGTTAGAGGCTAAATTTGAAAAGAAAGCCTTAAAAGTTTCAGCATTTGTTTTATCATCAAAACATGGGCTACCTTCGTCGTTCAGACAAATTTTAGAAGATGAATCTTTTCCTGATGATAGTCCCAGGGAGTTTAAACACTTGCATAGTTCTTTGGGCTTTCCTATGTCCTCATTAAGGCCCGGTTCAGACGGCGTATTTTTCATGTGCCGAATATAATAGGCATTTTATTCGACTCACATTCGGTTAAAATCCCCTGTTGATTCAGACGGCGTATTTTTCATGCATCGAATATAATTGACCAAGCTTGGCGTTGAGTGTTTGGCTGTGGTTTCCTAAGCTACTTTGAAGTCCTTTGTTCAGTTACAAAAGGTGTTTATGGAATGTAGGATTTACATTGTCTATCGATATCGGAAAGCAAAACGAGATCGTTATGTGATACGGATGCTCGAGATGGCCTTCCCATGGCTTCATGTTTTCCATCTTTCATTCCTTGCCCTTACGGTCCTTTCCCGTCGTTTTGTTGGTTCTGCTTTGCTCATACACACGAACTGGCTTTGCAATTGCCTTCATTTTCGTTAGCCAGACGAATGAGGGAATCGTAAGAATACATTGGTCTTCATCAAACTGCAGGCAAATCTCTGCAGAAATGTGCATTCGTCACTTTAGCACAGAAGTGCATTTGAAAACAATCTTCAGCTACGTCCTTGATTCATGTGATTACAAGACAAAATAGTTGCTAAATTTGCAATTTAGTCTGCCCCGAATAGCACCCAGAACTTTAGAATGCACAACGCGGAAGAAAATCCAGCTTCATGAATGTTTTCAGTAGCACGCGCCCCTGCACATTCGCTGCCAATCAAAATGATACTCAAAGAAACCGCCGTGGTAAATGTAATTGTTTGCTCGAGGAAAACCGAGTAAGGGGATTAGCATAATTTATGCATTTGATTCGACACATGAAAAATACGCCGTCTGAATCACTGCCGTGCTTGGGTCATTTTATTCGACATGGATGGCCAAATTTATTGTTTTGGGTCAACGTTAATGATAACTGCAGTAGGTATTTGATTCAGACGCCGTACTTTTCATGCGGTTAATTCAAGTCATTATATTCGGCACATGAAAAATACGCCGTCTGAACCGGGCCTAAGTTTGTCAGTGATAAAAGATTTGTTCTTACTTTTGATTAAACTCTGCAGTCGGTTTCAAGCTTTCTTAAAGTTTATGTAATCAGAATGAGTTTGGGATGTTCTATGTTTTGTTAGTAGTTTATTACGAGTTCTAATTCCCTCAAGGACTTCCTGGTCCATTGATGATGCCAATATAAATCTTTTTGTTGTTAGTAAAAGATCCCAATTTGGTTTCAGGTGCCAGAGCCAACCCACATCAGCAGCGATGATGAAAATTCTTCAGACGATGATAGTGGTTCTGAAAAGGAAGAATCTAATGGAGAATGTTATGACAAAAAAACTGTATCGAATCAATGGATGGATGTAGGTAAAGTTCACCTTAAGCAGGAGGTTAAACAAATTCCAATGCCCAAAGATATGTGGTTGAATGACAACATCATTAATGCTGCGCAAAAGTTGTTAAAGTGCCAATTCAATTACTTTGGAGGTTTTTGGGACACAATCCTGGAATCAAAGCTTCAATTTTCTATTGAAGATGGAGAGTTCATCCAAATCCTCAACAAAAATAACAACCACTGGATTCTTGTAACAAACGTGGGTACACAGCAGTTCCCATGTGTCAGAGTTGTGGATGGTTTAGGGGGTAAACATCTGTAATTGGAGATTCAAAACATCATAGCATCAATGCTACACTCACCATCTCCAGAGATCAATCTGAAATGTTATGATGTCCAGCAGCAAAATGACCCAAATAGCTGTGGACTTTTTGCTGTGGCCTTTGCTACAAGCCTGTGTTTTGGCCAGAATGTTTCAACATTCATTTATGACAAAAGCAAAATGAGATCGCATTTAATGCAGTGCCTGTTGGCCAAAAAGATGTCACCATTTCCAGTCACTGGGACAAGGAAACCAAGACTTGGCAACCTTTCATCGTTTTGTTTTCACAGCAGCTGCAGAATGTCATTAAGACCTGATGATATTTTTAATGTCAGACAATGCTCTTTGTGCTCTGAATCTTACCACAAGCATTGCATCGATTTAAAAAGAGTTGTTTGAAGAATATTCCTGGTGAACAGAAATGGATCTGCAAAAGCTGTAGTGATGAATGTAAATTGACGGACAATTGGGACATTCAAGATCTAAACAACTTGCACTCATCAGCTACTATTAGTAAGTAAAAAACATTAGAATACTGGCCTGCTATGACAACATTGAATGGGAAAAGTTGTTGAAGGTTGATAAGCGCCCCCCCCCTTGTATCACACCCCCAAAGTGGTCAGTTTATACACATATCAAAACATTCAAACTTAGAATATAATCTGGAAACTTTTTCCAGCATTGCCCACCCAACTTGGAAGTCCCTGGCTTGGCTGCACATGAATTATGTCTAGATACTGGGTATATACTGTATCAATGTTATTCAAGTATATCAAGATTTTCACAATGCATGAAGGTATGATTGAATGTCTCAAGGTTTCAATTTTCTAGTTTTTTCCCAGTAGGTGATTATCCTTCATACCACTGTATGCATGTAATCACATGCACAGGTAGCTACATCCTTAAGGGTAGTTCAGAAAATCGGTGATATTAACGGGATGGTATAATTTAAGATTCAAGATTCAAGATCCAAGATCCAAGATCCGAGATATTAAGATCCAAGAAATTAAGATCCCAGATATTAAGATCCCAGATATTAAGATCCCAGATATTAAGATCCCAGATATTAAGATCTGAGAAATTAAGATCCGAGAAATTAAGATCCCAGATATCAAGATCCCAGATATTAAGATCCGAGAAATTAAGATCCCAGATATTAAGATCCGAGAAATTAAGATCCCATATATTAAGATCCGAGAAATTAAGATCCCAGATATTAAGATCCCAGATATTAAGATCCGAGAAATTAAGATCCCAGATATTAAGATCCCAGATATTAAGATCCGAGAAATTAAGATCCCAGATATTAAGATCCCAGATATTAAGATCCCAGATATTAAGATCCGAGAAATTAAGATCCCAGATATTATGATCCCAGAAATTAAGTTCCGAGAAATTAAGATCCCAGATATTAAGATCCCAGATATTAAGACTCGATAAATTAAGATCCCAGCCCCGATCCTAGACATTAAGATATTTTTTCGTATGCTTTGTTTTCATTTCAAAACTCCCTGTTTTACATTCAAAAGGGGTTTATGTTGCCAAGTGGTATCCTAGGAAGAACTCTACTAGATCAGGAATCGTATGGGAACTTGAAATTCCTTTTGAATTTAGAGCGAAGTTGGATGGGATATTTGGATTTTACAAATCAATGGCCCAATGCCACTACCCGACCATCGTCTCGTGCCTGTTTGTGACAAATACCTGAACACCTGAGTATGAGTTGTATTCGACTTCGTTTTGCATAAATATATCTTCAAACAATCTCAAATTCCGCTTGAAGTGATTTAAGTCTACTTCTTCTTCCCTCGTGAATGTAGGTTTTTTACAGGAAGGAAGTGAAGATGAAAGGAAGAATACGCGAAAGATCTCCTCGACTCAAACAAAGTTTCTTAAGCTGATTTTGCCAGTAGTGGAGTTTCTAGTTTTTTTAGCGAACTGGGGAGAATGGAGTTTCTTGTAAGACTTTCCTCATGGAGACCTTATAGCTCCGTTGCTGTGAATTTGAAAACTGTAAAGATTGGTCACTTCCTTCCCCTACTTTATCACGCACTTCAGCGTTCCCCTTTGCCCTATTTCCCAAAGCAAGGAAAGTGACAGCAGGTGATTCCCGGATTCCCTGCATCACATCGAGAAAAGTGTCACTGGTTGAACGAGAATTTTGTCCATGAATTTGTCATGGTTGCTTTGCAATTTTCCAACGAATTCTAATTGAATACATTGTCAAACTTATGCTCCCTTTACTTGTAACAAAGTTCTCAAGACTATTGGGCCATAGGGCCATAGGGCTAGGGCCATTGATTGGTAAAACCCATTTTATGGTTAAAATGTGAGGTATGTTTTTAGAAAATTAGAGATGACAGCGAAATTTGTGAGTCTCTTCATGTCTCTAAACTGAACCAATTCATGACACGATCCTGGCTGAAGAGTTGGCGCAGTGGTTTTTCCTTGGCTTCTGGGAAACTGGTGCCATAAATAAACTCCATTGACTCTACTGAGTGGAGGGACATATGTAATGTCATTCAGGAACGCTGGAGAGGGGGTGCAGGGAGGCAAAGGCCCCTCCTGCCCTTTTCTAAGAGGGGCAAGGGGGCAAGAGTGCCCTTTTATTGGAGCAATGTATTTCTTTAACAACATTCAATTCGATCATAGCAACTTGCATTGGTCATAACCAAAGATGTAAAAGAGAGCATCATTTATATTGGTTAGACGAGGCATTTTAAGTGAATCTAGAGGGCGTGGTTGCAAAACTTTTCCCGGGGGAGGACCCCAGTTCCACCCAATTTTCGGTTCACTTCCCTCGTTATTGGTCTGGAGTGCCCTTGCGTTTCCCTTCGACCCCCTTGCCCTACCATCGCTTTGGCCCCCCTAACGTCATTTTGTTTTCCTTTCCATGGAAATGATAATACTTGTGTAGGTACAGTGAAATATGATGTCTATTACACGTTTTTTTTATAAGAAACTGGTTTATAAGAAACTAGTACTAAGGTGGCCAAAATTTTAAGAAAGTCTAGTACTATGTCTGAGAAGTGCTAAGAAACTTTTCAAACTTAGAAGCATGAATTTTATAGAAAATTGATCGTTGAACCTTTATTATTGGGCAATATATATATCTAACCATTTGTGTTTTCAACATAGTAGAACATTGTTTATTCCTATATGATGTTTTAAATTATATCAAGAAACATATCTGCAGCAGTGTTAGCGACCACATTGACAATTCATGCATCCAAAAAATAAGAAACCAATGAAGAAACTTTCAGTACTAAAATGGACAAAATTTCATGTTGAATTAAGAAACTTTTAGTACTATGGCCTGATCCTGGTTTCTTATAAAAAAGGTGCATACTGAAGCAAATAAATATAATATCGGACAGTGGAGACAGTGGAGATGCCTAAGGCCATGACAAGACAAGCATCACTTTCTGATATTTATCTGCTCCCAAAACAACTGAAACAACTGACACTTTCAATGTACCTGCACAAGCATAATCGCTGTCCTGAAACACAAAGGAAAAAGAAATTACACTCAACACTCTACTCAGTAGAGCCAAGGGAGTTTGTCATTTCTGGTGCTAGTTTTGCCTGAAGCCAAGAAGGAACTACTTGGCAAACTTAGTTTCTGGGATCTAGGATATCTGGCATTTTAATTTCTCGGATCTTAATATCTGGGATCATAATTTCTTGGATGTTAATATCTGGGATCTTAATTTCTTGGATCTTAATTTCTTGGATCTTAATTTCTCGGATCTTAATATGTGGGATCTTAATTTCTCGGATCTTAGTATCTGGGATCTTAATATCTGGGACCTTAATTTCTTGGATCTTAATATCTGGGATCTTAATTTCTTTAATATCTGGGATCTTAATTTCTCGGATCTTAATTTCTCGGATCTTAATATCTGGGATCTTAATTTCTGGGATCTTAATTTCTTGGATCTTAATTTCTCGGATCTTAATTTCTCGGATCTTAATATGTGGGATCTTAATTTCTCGGATCTTAGTACCTGGGATCTTAATATCTCGGATCTTAATTTCTCGGATCTTAATTTCTGGGATCTTAATATCTCGGATCTTAATTTCTCGGATCTTAATTTCTCGGATCTTAATTTCTCGGATCTTAATATCTGGGATCTTAATATCTGGGATCTTAATTTCTCGGATCTTAATTTCTCAGATCTTAATATCTGGGATCTTAATATCTGGGATCTTAATATCTGGGATCTTAATTTCTCGGATCTTGAATCTTGGATCTTGGATCTTAAATTATACCATCCCGATATTAACACTATCTATACCCTCCCCCAATAAATCACCATCCCCTGATTTTATATAAACTTCATTGCAAGATCTGGAAGGGAGCTCTACATTTTTGTTTCTGGGGTGCCATGTCCCCTGGATCTCAGAGAAGTGTTTGCATCCACACCCCAACATTTTGCTACTCTTCTAGACAGGAAAGTGTGCTCTTGAGCTTATTGGTCTAACATTAGTTTTTTTAGTTTCATCAAACTTTATGCAGTTTGAGATTGATTTGATGATAAAAATTAAAGGAATGTTGACGAAAATTCAAGTTGAATGGAATATAAGTCGTCTTTCTAGAGGATTATAAAGGAAACTTCGTGAAGAAACATGAGTTGCTTGCACATAAGATGTGACGAGAAAAAGCCAGTATTCATCTTCGTGAAACATGAAAATGCTATATTTCTTTAATTCGCAACATGGAATTTAACATATTATTTCCGTGATTCCCGCATGATTCGTCATCCTGACACCCCCCCCCCCTCATCTCCTACTGACTGTACTTTTTCTGTTGTGATATTTGTCGTTTGCGCAGGCTGTGTAATGTCAACAGTGATGTTGATATTTTACAAACATAAACCGTGGCAGCTTGCTCTATGCAATTAGATTTGGTTAATGAAACGAATACAGTGAATTCAAAAGAGACATTTCACATTACCATGCATCGAGCCTTGTTGTACGCACCTTGTTGCAGGCTGGCAGCCATTTTGATCGGATTTTTCTTAGTTGTTGCGGTTGTTACATTGACGTCATATTAGGTCATCAGGAATGAGAGGGTTGGATTTCGTGCACACCTTGCCGATGAGAAAATTTGACAAGGTAAGTGTTAGGCTGAGTTTCTCAACAAAACAAAACATTGCAGTGAAGTTGCCGAAATAAGCCATGAAATCTCTAGTTTTTTGTATCATTAGGCATTGCATGTATTTTTGGGGCCTAAAAATGTCCTAAATTTAGTATCTTTTTGGATTTTTCAAGAATATGCAGTGTCTGAGCCGTCCATCACATTCCAATAGAAGTCCCCCTGGGGTTATTTTATTTTTCGGAAATTGTTTTGTCTCAAATTTTCAAAGTTTAGTAAAAAGTCCGCGAAATGAAGGTCCGTGTTTTAGAATTTTTCTATAGGGCCTAATTCTAAAACGCAGACCTCAATTTCGCGGACCTACGAAAAAGTCCGCGAGATAAAGATCCGCCTTTTAGAATTTTGCTCTATTGGAAAATTCTAAGACGCGGACCACATTTCGCGGACCTGAAGGTCATGATTCTGGAGAAGGTCCGCATGGTCCCCGAGGTCCGCGTTATAGACCTGGCCCTGTTTATTCTTATGTGATGTTTCAAAATTTCAAGAAACACATCAACAGCAGTGATAGAGACCACAGTGATAATTCATGCATTCAAAAAATAACGAACCAATTGAGAAACTTTAACTACTGAAATGGACAAAATTTCATGTTAAATTAGGAACCATTTAATACTCCCTGATCCTAGTTCCTTATAAAAAAACATGTATCTTTACTCTATTTTCACTTAATTCCTGTATCGTATCACTAGGGAGGTAGAGTGTCTAAACAATGGAGAGGCTTTACAAACATTGCTTTGAACTGTTCAAAAGGGTACAAGTAACTAACATGAAGACTTTTATTAGGCTGAAATTCGTGGTTTCTTATATAACAAAGGATGTGTACATGGATTCAATATAAATACAATATGTACATATATGTATGTCCATAATACACATTTGACAAATTACTGAATTTGTTCTAAGAACTGATTGATAACAAACTACAATGCCTGCCAAAAGTCTTGGAACACTTTTGCTAATTTGCCTTGTTTTGAAATTTCCCCCACTCCCCCTCAGAACAATGTTGTTTTGTGGTAATAAAATAGGGATGACAGGATGATCCATGACTCTGCCGAAATACTGGGACAATAACCTTCCAAATCAACATTGTTTTGGGGGTGAGGGGTATGTATGTATGTATGTATGTATAATTTTGCCATCAAAGTAAATATATAACTATCAATAAAAGAAAAGAAATCTAATTACAATGTCTACAATTTGAAATAATTACAGGCAAAAATTACATATCTTATTAATAACCTAATTTAAAAACACCCCGTGGTAAAAGATGGCAGGGATAGCATTAAAAGGTCAATGCAACCTTGTTTCCATAATGGTCCCTCCAGGAGTGCTATTCAAAAGGAAAATGAAAGAAAAACATTTTTGTTATTGTTGAAGGATAATTTCTGTTACAGCTTTTAGGAATTCAATAATATATATAAGAACTATTTTCTCGCTTCTGAAGATCATTAAAGAATTTGTCCTTGATCTTATGCTTGAAGCTGTTGACATTGTTTGAAGATTTGAGGTCCGACTGTAGGCTGTTCCAAATTTTGGGTCCTATGTAAGAGAGACCATTTTGCCCCATGTTAGTCTTTTGGAACGGTAGATTTAGTTTGTATTTAAGCTCGCTATGGTTAGAAATGTGGATCATGAAGAAATGGTTTATGTGTTGCAAAGACTCCTGGCTGGCATTGTAGTACAAATATGGCCAAAATTTTAAGGAATTTTAGTACTATGTATGAGAAGTATATATCAAGAAACTTTTAAAAGTTGTACCGGGTGAGTCAGAAAAAACGTGGGGCGTTTGGCGGACTGTGACGCTGCACTTAGCCATCCGATTGACGTGAACTAAATTTTTCCTTGCAGACAAGAGTCTAACTTAGATGATAAACCTTTTCCCCATCGAAATCGGTCATTCCATGCATTTGTTAAAAAAGATTTTCTTCGTAAGACCTTGTATGTAAGTCTTGCAAACTGATGAAATCTTTAGCCAAGCCCCTTCAGCATTTTGGCCTTGCCAGAGTAGCAGGTAGATGTGGTATTATCAGGGGATACTGAAATAGACCTGATTCACACTACTAAGTTGTTTGGGTCATTGCGGTTGTGCAGACAGACCCAAAAGACAAAGACTCAGAGTTTGATGCACGACTCTAAGGACTCAAAAGACCTAGTGTGCACCAGGCTTTAGGGAAAAGTTTTGTCTGCAAGCAGTCCCATTGTGATTTATAGAGCGTTGATCTGCTTGAAGAATCCTCTTCGCAAGACAAAGAAGTGTACATTATTAATGTCTTTCAGATGTATTCTTCACTCAGGGCAAGTCATGATAAGACATCCCAGGGGAGAAAATAGTACCTCCTGGCTATTCTATTTCCCCTGATAATACCACATGTACCTGTAAACCTTGCCAAGATGAAATGCGGAAGGGCATTGGCAAAAGATTTCACAATTTTGCAAGACTGCCATACAAAGCCTTACGAAAGAAAATATTTTTTTAAAAATGCACCAAATGCCGATTTCGATGGGAAAAGGTTTATGATCTAAGTTAGACCTTTGGCTTCATAGAAAAATTTTCTTCAAAGCGATCGGATGGCTAAATTCGATGTCACAGTCCGCCAAACGCCCCACGATTTTTCTGACTCACCCGGTATAAAAGCGTGGATGTCGGCAGTCTGTATACCACGGAATCACGAAACAACGGAACGAAATGACGAAACGACGGAACGAAAGGACGGAATCATAAAATAATACAATATCTCTATTTGGAACACTCCTACTAACTCTAGAAACTGTGCCTATGACCGAAGTTTCCTTTTGTCTCAGTGGAAAACTAAAATTTTGGTAAAAATAGCGCCAGAGGAGCAATGCAAGTTGCGAGGGATTCCCCGGTGCTTCTCATATGCACTGTTCAAATCATAGATGTTTATGAATGCATCAACGTACACGTATTTAACATGGCTCCTGTCAAGAAATGATCAATATTCTACCGTCAAAAGGAAAGAATATTCAAAGGTTCTTTTCGTTAGTGTCCTCAAGATGTGACCTCGGGCATTGTTTTCGATATTGTACCCGAGGGGCAGTTCACTCATTGGAAAAAGCGCACGAGATTTTTTTAGAACAAAGGGATTTATTTGGATTTTTGATGGATTTTTCTTGAAAAAAGGGATTTTTGCCAAAGGTGTATCAGATTTTTGGGAGTGAAAAGCCCCTCGATTATGCCTAAGTATGAGGAATTTGATGCTTTTTGAGAAAATAGCAGGAATAAACCACAACTTACATTGAACGTAATACATGTATTTTTCATAAGAAACTAAGAATTTGCACGCATTTTCTTCATAAGAAACTAAGATTTCGGCCAGTACTGAAAGTTTCTTAAAATTATCAGAATTTGAGTGACATGACAGCCATGACAGTCTTTCTGATGTACTTGCTTCGTCTTTCCTCTTGAACATTTCAAAGGAAGCTTTTTTGAAGTCTTTCCAATCCTTAGATGTAAGTTAGGTGCCTTTCGAGTAAATTGATACAGGAAACAAGTAAAGTCAAAATATGTTAAGAATTTCCATTAGCAATATAAATAGTTTCTTAAGATATATTTTGTCAGTACTGGGGTTTCTTGTTCTTTTGGCAATCTGGCAATAGGGCTTTCTCATAACAAAATATGCGTACTTGCTTTCAGACCTTCCTACAGTGGATGAATAGGTGATCTGATCTGGCCTTTTGACAAAGAATACACGTACGGAACTTTTGGCAGCAAAATGGCCCTAAAATTAAAGAATGGCCCTAAAACTGCCTACCAGAGCCGGATCTCAGTTTCATATAGCAAAACAAACATATGTGTGCGTTCATGCATCCATAAACATCTGTGATTTGAACAGTGCACAGCGACGGGAAGCACCAGGGAATCCCCCGCAACTTGTCACTTGCATTGCTCTATTTACACCATTTTACCAAAGTTTTAGTTTTCCACTGAGAAACAAGGAAACGGGGGTCATTTACACAGTGTCTAGAGTTAGTAGAAGCGTACTAAGTAGAGATATTGTATTATTCTATGATTCTGTCATTTTGTTCCATCGCTTCGTTCCGCCGTTTCGTGATTCCGTGGTTTACAGACTGCCATGGATATCTAGCAAATATATTGTTGAATTTTAATTCTAGAGTAATATTAACTAACCGTTTTGTTTTGAACATAACAGAACACTATTTATTCCTATACAATACGATATGATGTTTCAAAATGTCAAGAAACATATCTGCAGCAGTGTTAGAGACCGCTGTGATAATTCATGCATACAAAAAAAATAAGAAACCAATTAAGAAACTATAAGTGCTGAATTGGACAAAATTTCATGTTGAATTAAGAAACTTTTAGTACCATTGCCTCATTCAAGTAGCATTAAGGATTGATGGCAGCATTATGTGTTTCATCTACATTTGCAACATGCCCTCAGTGCTGCTAAGGAGAAAGTGTCTGATATTTACAATTCATCAATTTCTTTCAGCTCTTCAGCAAGTTTCCTACCCTCATTCATAAGAAGCAAAGGATGAATGGAAGAGAATTTGTGAACCAATGATGGACTAATGTAAAAAAGTTATATAAACATTGAACATAATTGCTGCTGAACGTAGAGAAGCAGCCATTTAGACGAGTTTTACAAGCAAAACACGGGTAGCCGACTATCACCATGGTTGCAAACCACTGAACAAAAGGACAATCTGCAGACCCATCGATGCTTGTGATTGGACAGAACAACAGTGGCAATAGAGCAACAGCAACAACAAAAGCTTTTGAGCACACTCATGACTGACTGAGTACAACGCACAACTTTCAACTTCAGTTTTGCCAGAGAAGCTGGGCGACTTTCGTTCCAAGAAGAAGAAGAAGATTTTCATGCACCCTGGTACGTGTCAAATCGTTCTTTACACCCATTTCATAACCAGGATGAGAGGATTTCTTTTTATCCTCTGCGTTGTACTGACCATTCATTATCCTGCAGCGGACAGGTTTCTTGCCCTTTCACCAACAAACGGCATCAAGCATTGCTTGCCACTGGCAGGAGATGGATAAAAACCAGTCTTCACAATTCAGAAGGAAAATTGCAAGGAATTGTTGTAACAAGTCGAATGATACCTACAATGGTGTTTCAAGTTTTCCTTGCTTTTTCTGTTGTTCTTGGCAGGAGATGTTGAATTGAACCCTGGACCAGCAGTTACATCAAGTAACAGCCACTCTGAAAATTCAGTTTTGGAATTGCCAATTCCAGTTGCAATGGGAAACCAACACCAAGGGGATGCATGTTTCAGTGAAGAATCACGTGGAAGACAGTGTGCTTTTATGGCACTGACATCACTTGCCTACAGCCAGCATGCAATGTCAGTAACACATTGGCAGTCTGAGACATTAGATGAAATTCTTGACATGGGTGACTCCCAGTTCTTGAATGCACTACAAAGAGGATTTATTCCTGATGCCCCAACTTTGTCAGTTGAGCAATTGCCAACAACTGTGCACTTTGCAAGATCAAATGAAGATAACAACAGTGACTTGCCCTTTCAGGCACAAAATCAAATATCTGAACCCATTGTGGTATTGCCACATGTGGCAACGAAAGCAAATGCATTAGAAACGCCCATTGAGGCACCCAAGAACAGTGACCTTCCCCTTTTGGAAAGGAAAAGTGAATCACACATTGTGGTGATAAACAGTGAACTGCCCGTTGTGGCAACAGAAGCTATTACTGGAAAACCACCAACTGAAACAAACAGCAAATTAAATGATTCTGATCAGTCGGGAAGCTCAATAACTTTTGGAAATATTTCACAAGGTTCTTTCATTAGAGATACAGAAGATGATAATGATTTACCATTCATTCCTTTTAAGATTTGAACGATAGGACGCCCATTGTGCAGTAGCTTGAAATTTATATCCGTAGCGAGCCATCTTAACTAATTTTTTTTTTGTTTTGAACCTTGTTTACTTACTTTCACTTGTTCAGTAATTTGACATTTTCAATAGTGAGCCATCCTAAGTGCACATTACGATTAAGGTGGATCTGTACTTAAGGTGGTCTACTACTGAATTTGAAAAATTGAGAAACAGTAAAGGTGGCTGAAAACCAAATAAAAATAAGTTCACAGCACAAAAACCACTAAGTTAACATGGCTCACTACGGACATAACTTTCAAACTGGTACAAAATGTGTCCTGTAATCGCTCATGGTCACATGTCAACTACAACGCTCCCCAGCCACCATCTGGACACGTGCTGGCATCCCTGAAACTCGAATAACTTTATTGCGTCTATTTCACCCCATTACAAACAGCAAGCCGTGAATTTCCAGCATACAAACAGCTGTTGACGTGTCTTCTCAGTCTTTTCAAAAAGCACAGCCACCAAAGCAGAAGCAGCAATTCCCTTAACAAAGTTAACAGCTAGTTGAATTTATATGAAAGATTTTCACAGCTCATGTTCCACTTTCATTTGAGGATGCTCTCTCTGTGTTTGTAAATGAAGCATTGGATCCATGAGGTATGTGCTCAATATCTTTTGTTCAATTTCGCACATCTAAGAACTGAATCGGGCCATGCTTTTTAATGACCTTTGAAAACTCTCATACTTCTGTCACTTCATTAGGTTTAGGCCATCAGTCCAATCATAGTCACAATATGAAAGATTTCAATGCTGTCAAAGTTTGGGAGGGAAACCAATTTGTCATGGATTCACGTAGAATGATTGCTAGCATATTTCTTGGCAGATCTGAAAGGTACATTCTCTAAGATACTGGTCAAACTACTTTTGATCATTCACACCATAAAAGACCAGTTTTTGGAGGAATTCATCCAGGATTTTGCCACGAACTCCGTGAAATTCTGCTGGAAAACTGCCGGAATTTGGACGGTGTACAAACGGAAATATGACGGGTTTCTGGTGGAAAACCACCGGGTTTCTGGTTGAAATCCGCCGGGTTTCTGATGCAAATCCGCTGGAATCCTTTGTGATTCCCAGGAAAGTCCCATAAGTATTCTGATGTTTTTCCGTAAAATTTCCGGATGGATAACGGCAAAATACTGGCGGAATCCCGTTGAAATTGTGCCAGACTATGCCGGACCTTGACTGGTATTTTGATGGAAATTTTTGGCTAATTTTAACAAAACTACTGGCGGAATTCTAAAGGGATTCCACTGGGAAGCTGGTGGATCTCCGCTGGAATTCCGGTGGAATATGGAATTTTTTCCGGCAGAATTCCTGCGCAAAACCTTCCTGACTTCCGCTGTTTTTTTCTAGTGGGGAGTCCACAAATTAGTTGTGAACAGTGTCAGACGAAATGAATGCAATCCCATCGACTATTTGCAAAGAAATTTATTTCAGGAAAAACCCCTGATACCCCCCTTTCAGAAATATTTAGTATTTTGGATGGTTTTGGGTCATTGCGATGTGGTTGTGGGTCTTTGTGGGTCATTGCAGGTGGTTTTGGGTCGTTGTGGGTGGTTTAGGCTGGTTGTGGATGGTTTTTAGCTGATTTTGGGTTGCTGTGATTGGCTTAGACTGGAATGGACTACCCGGACGTGTGATCTGAGGCTCGGACTTTGCGCCAATACTTATAGGATATAGACCGTCAAAGTTGCAAAATTAATTGATTGAAAAAATTAACTACTATCCAATGCCTCTGAAAAGGAACACAACTGAAAGAAACAGCAAGCAACTGCACAAGATACAGAGGAAATCCGGCTAATTACATTCTGCGCAATGGATATTTTGGGCAATTGGCGCAATTCAGCGCAATGAGTAATACTTAGCGCAATAAGTGATATTCGGCGCAATAAATGATACTTAGCACAATAAGTGATGTTGGATGAAATGCCTGTTCATGATTTGGGTGCCTTGAAATGCCTAAGGATGCTAACTGTCGCTTTTTCTCAAAGTGGAGCCTTTTAGGAACCTGTCAATGAGAAAACAATCAAAACGAATATTACCCCCTACCCTGGGTACCAGAGCCTCAAAATTTACATGAAAGGAAATTGGTAAAGGAAAAAGGAAGAAGGAAGAAAGGAGAACTTTCTTTCCTTCCTTATTTTTTCTTTTTTATCATTCCTTGGTACCCAGGGTAATTACCCACAAACTTTCATAAACATTTGTATCAACTCCTCTGATTTTGATAGATGCAATAATGCAGAGTGAAATTTATTTCACCAAAATACAGTAAGTCAAATAAGAATGGATTAAGTTAGATGACTGTATTTATTATCTGTTGTGGAAGATTCTGTGTTATCCTTGCATCATTCAGATCAATCTCAATGTCCAGTTGCTCTCGTTCCGCCCTTCTAGCAGGGTAATCCCCAAAACCAAACTATTTTTATCATAACAAAAGCAATATTTTAGTCCTGATCAACGTTGATGGATTGGCGGATTTTTCATTTAAAATGCAACAATGCAACCTGGATATTATTGTCTGCGTAGATAAAGGGTTTATGAATGAATTTCAATGCTAGAGTAGGGTTCCTCTACTTTTACTACTCATTCTCGCTGCACCAAATACACCTGTCATTTTTAGAAACTCAATTCTCGGACTCTACAACAAGAAAGGATAACCAAAGCAAATTCCTAAAGTACTTTATCTATTCTCCTGTATTATGTTGCTCAACTCTGAAAGTACCTGGGGGGGGGGGTACTTCACTATGAGTGAGATGGGGATGTGCGCCAGTTTTGGGTACTTTTTGGCCGGGATTGGGGTATCCTTTTACTGGAAAGTTTCCGTTATTGGGGTATACTTTCACTCGGAATTTTCTGGGATTGGGGTTTACTGTTATGCTCAAAATTCCGTAATGGGTGTTGAATGAAAGTACAACTGGATAAATTTTCGAGCAACACATGGTCAGTTTCAGGTGAACTAATTTCAAGTATTTTGGTGTTGCAAAACGTCCTCAGATCAGAACCTCGTTCAAATGGCCACTTGGAACCAAACTAATCGTTCCCAGCCGTAAATCCCTTATCCCTTTGACGTCAAATTGTTTTTGTTACTTCTTCGATTGGGTATCAACACCTGACATATATTCTGAGATTGGGTATCAATATCGGACCAAATTTATGGGATCGAGTCGTAACAGAAATCCTTGCGGCGCACACCCCCATATGAATTCATTGGGGAGGTCCCCCCCCCCGGGGAAAGTACTCATGAGCAATATATATCCATCGGAAAGGGTTAAAAAAACCTTGTTTGAAACATTCACAGGGGTACAGGAAGTCAAATGAAGCCCTTTATGAGACCCTACGAAACTTGCCCCGAAACTCGTAAGGAACCCTTAGAGCTCAAAATCAGATAACTTTAACATTTAGTGCTTGGTTAAATCATTATTTTCTTATAAACTAAAAAAATTGATCGCTCATTTCACCAAATGCCAGCCATACCATTCATTGCGCCAAATATCACTTATTGCACCAAATATCACTTATTGCGCTGAATATCACTTATTGTGCCGAATATCACTTATTGCGCTGAATATCAGCTATTGCGCATATTGCACCAATTGCGCAAAATATCCATTGCGCCAAATGTAATTAGCCGGAAATCCAGACTGGTAGCGGAGGGCATGGACTGGGCTTGGGCCTAGCTGGCCTAGGCACTGGCCGAGACATGCCTCCAAGCAAACCACAGTGGCTGGAAACTGCAATGGAAGGATTAGACTGGTTGTGATGGTTTTGGCTGGGGTGGTTTTGGGTGGTTTTGGCTGGTGTTGCCTGGTTTTGGATGGCTGTGGGTTGCTGTGGGTGGTTTTGGCTCATTCATCATTTTAGTATGTACGACAAATTCTTTCTCAGCCTCCTTCCTTTATGGTTTTGTCAATAAGCAAGGGTCTGCATTCTCTATCGATGGTTTGGATACTGAATCCAAGATTCTTTGTGATCCAAGGGATACCTTTGGCATGTACACCTACTGATTGAATCAAACCAGCACCTTTTGAAATTCTTGCTTTGCTGACATCTTGCAGAGCTGACATGAGGGGATCGGAAATCTCTTCCCTATTGCAGACTTAAAGGATTGCTTCTCTGCACCAATCCCTGCATCTTGCTAAGAAAATCTCCTCCGAGTGGCTCTTCACAATTTACCGGAATCCTATGAAATTACTTGTTGGTTTGGTCTGACGCATCTTCACTGTTTGAAATTGGTCTGTAAAGCCTACAACCATGAATTGGTTGCAATTCCCTTGCATCTCTAAAGCTGGGTATGGGACGATAGACTCTTTGATATTCAGCGTTTGCAGTGCTTTCTTTTGTATTGTTGCAGCATAAAAAATATTCTTGGTAATTGACTATGAAGGTCCACTGCCAAATTTTCAATCTTCATCACTGCTTCTGTGAATTTGGGTCTCTGCAAAACGTGGCCTACACCATTTGGCCTACCATTTGGCTTACCTTTGGCTCACTGTTGGCTTACCTTTGGCCTACTGTTGGCTTACTTTTGGCTCACCACTGGCCTGCTTGTGGCCCACTGCTGGCCTACCAGATTTGCATCAGCAACACTTATGACCTATGGACTTTCCACAATAAGGTTGTCTTGATTGGTTTTCTGTGTTTTGTTTGGAGTTGTACCAGCAACAACAATAGTGGACTGTATCACATGCAGCAAAGCCAGTCACTCAAAGCAAAATCTGACTTTCCAGCATAGTTTGCAACAATTAGCATTTTTGAATGAATGAGGTAAAATAAGTTTTTTGTGAAAGGAGACTTCCTAGGATTTCCAAGAGACTTAAAGACCTAAATGTTACCAAAGATTTTGCTAAGTTTGCTAAAATCTAGTTACATTGAAAACGCTGACATCAGTTGTTGGGGCCGAGCAACTGAAACATGCCTTTTGATAAAAGTGAGTTGGAGATAAAATTAGTCAACATGCAAGTTTACAAGGTCACTTTGTTGCTTCACGTACATAATAGTGCCTACAACAAAGTGTTTTATGACCAAGAAATCTTATGATTTCAACTATTTATTTCAACTGTTGGTTATCACATATCCTTTCAAGTAATTCTCTTATCTAAAAGAGTCTCATCAAAAGAAACTCTTTTACAAAAGCAAGGTCTAGTGTCTGTCCTTGGTCTAGGTCTAATGCACTGTGCTGCTGCGAGGAAGCTCTTTAGGTCAAAACTCGCATCCACCAAGGGGCATTGTATTGGAAACAATATGAATGAGGTCAAATCAACCATCAGTTACGAGATCCCAATTAATGCTTGGAAACAATTGACCATGTGCGTACAACAGAAGACAAATATTTGGTATGCAAAAGAAAACAATAATAGGTATGGTTGGCTAAAGGTGCACCATATGCAAGCTAGGTAGCCCAGCAATGGGCTACAAGTAGGCCAGCAGTGAGCCAGAAGTAAGCCAACAGTAGGCCAAAGGTAAGCCAACGGTGAGCCAAAGGTAAGCCAAAAGGTAGGCCAAATGGTGTAGGCCACGTTTTGTAGACACCCTGTGAATTCTGCTTCACTAACTTCAGCATGCACAGTTTTTCTGCTTAATATCATCAATCAAAAGTTTACTGAATTCTTCAAGGTACCTGCAAAAACATTCAACATTTAAGAAAAGATTTTTGTGCCAAAATCAAACGTTTTTATTTTTACATTCCATTGAGCAGTCACAAACATATTACTGACTACACTATTTACATGATACAATGCCCTACTACTAGGACAATACCGCTAGAGGCAAAAAACTGTCTACCCAAATGGCAAACGTGGGATGTCAAACATTGCAAATGGACATCACTTCCATCAGTTAACAGTGCCAATTCCATCAACATATACATACTGCATCATTTAGCTAAAAAACTCTGCTTTTCCACAAGGAACAAATTGTGCTTCTTGAAGACTTTCCAACAACCGGAGGTACCCTTACATGTCGTCAAAAGTATCCATGTGATGTGCATGCCATTTCTTGATAGCCTATTCGTTCATAATGACATTAAGGCCCTGTTTATATGAGGAAAAACACCTCACCTGCCAGACCCGGGGCTGAGAGGTGAGATTCCACCTTCCCATAGAATCCTTTGCATTTTCATTTTGCGTTTACATGACGAACGCAACACCACCGGTATAGTGAAATCCCACCTCACCAGAGGTGGGATCTCACCTGGGTGAGGTGAAATTTTTCCATATAAACGAAACACCACCGGTATGGTGAGGTAAATTGAAATTATTTGTTGATTCTTATTGGTCAGTGCTGTCTGATTTCACGGAAGAGAGACTTTACTCCACATCGCCTCTCAGTCCCGGGGCTGACAGGTGAGGTGAAATATCTCATATAAACAGTGGCTGAAATTTACCTCGCCTCTCAGCCCCGGGTCTGGCAGGTGAGGTGTTTTTCCTCATATAAACAGGGCCTAAGTGGCTATTAGAGATCACCGGCCCCGGCTCTGGCACCATGACCCTCGTCCCCCAGCCCCCACATTTATAGGTGTTTTCAAAATTGTATAGCTGTCTGCTTCTTCCTGAATTTCAACTGATCTGTAAAATCGCCATTCCACCTGAAAAGTGTAGTGATAGAAGCCTTGAAGGCCTTAAGAAACTCTTTTAAAGTAAAGTGAGAGAACTTTGCGGGGTCAAGCAGTCATCTGTGTCTCGCAAAACAAAGTTGAGTATGATTTCCTTAACAACCGCAAATGTGTACGCACACTGAGTCGCAATGCGATCATGCGCCTTCGCAACATGCACCCATGCGCCTTCGCACTGAAAGTTCCTTGTTCCTCTGTTTTGTAATGAGGCAGAATAAATTGTTTGTAAGGAACTGTTTTAAAGAAACTAAACTAATTGATGGCGAGGTAACCATTAGCAAGGAAAGGGAAAATCAAAGAACTTCATCAAAGTAGCTTTTTCCGCATTTTATTGAAACACAGTTACATCCCGTTTTCACGCAAAATTGTTTACACGGGCTATTTATTAATTGCCCTTGTGAAAATGTCTTTTGACTGATGCTCAATAACAATTTTCGTATGTAGACTCTGGGAATGAAGCCCACTCGATTCAAAATTGTTCTTTCAGTCAATGCTTGGTGTTCATGCAATATTCCCAAAGGGCGCTCCAAGTTCTTTACAAAAGAAAGGCCTCTTTGAAGGCCAAACGAGGCGACACAAACAAGATGTAAAGAACCAAAACAAAGCTCTGGATATTATGTTTTATGATAGTGAAATCATTTTAATGAGAAACTTAAAGAAGTTAAAAATGCAGAGGAAATACTGGTCCTCAACAATCAGTCCACATCTTTCTTGCTGTATTTTGCGCTGGTTGGTTTGCAATGAAGATTTTGGGCCCACACCTACCTTCTTTGTTGAGGTTAACAGTTTGACTGCATTTTTTTTAAAGATGAAGAATGCTACATTCACCTTCCTTTGCTGCAGAACGTTTTTCCGTTTGAACCTTTGAAGCCCTTCTCTAGTCTTTAAAGAGCCTTTGCTGACATATGTCCTTTGCGCTTATGCGAATCCCACGATGCATTGCTTTGTCAACTTTCTGGGTGTCTGAAAGTGTTTTTTTGGCCTAGGATGAGTGGCGAAAGGAAATTCGGTCAGCCAAAGCGCCCAGAAGCCAGAAAACATGTTTATTTCTTCAAGTCAACGCTAAAAATTTGGAATGAGCGAAAGAAAGAGTTGTCTGGCAAGGACCATACAATGACAAACAACGAGTTCGCCAGGTTCTTGTTGAACAACGCTGGAAATTTAGCGGTGCAAATTACAAGACCGTCTGAAGGAAATGTTGTCGAGGAGCATAATTACTTCTTCAATCAGGAAACTGAGAGCCAAAATGAAGATCAACAAAACAGGTAGGCCTATGTCATTCAAACAAAACATTTATGACTTTTTTTGTGACCTCCAAACTAAAAAATACCCGTTTACTAGGCCCTACCCTTGAGTGAAATGTTAGAAAATTGGCTGAAAATTGACAACCTTTCAAAAATGAATGAAGTGTCTAAATGCAAATTTGTTCTCGTTGACGTTATGTGCATCGTCAAAAAGGGGAATGGGCTGGGTGTAGAAGTCTTGATTTCAAGCAGCAATTGTCTATTTGATGTAATTTAAATGTTACTTTGTACAAATTTCAATTGTTTGGTCAGTTTGAATTGATTTATGTACATTTTCTAGGTCAAGCCATCTCCCAACCAGTGCATCATCATGTGCAATTATTACAACAATATTACCATCTACCACTGCTTCTGTCATGTGCTTCTGTCACGTGCCAGTGCTTCTGTCTCCACCACCCAAGAGAAGGGCTGCATGCATTGGTAAGCATTCGTTTTGTATCAAACCTGTTATGCTTTTGCTGTGTCATTAATTGTCTTATCCAACACTATGCAAATAGAAAGGGAACAATGAAATCTATACAAGAGAGTCCACATTTGTGTGTAAGAAACTTGTTTCTTGAAGGCTGAGCTGCTAGGATGGCTGTTTTAGAAACTATCATATGGAAACTATGTACATAGAGAATACTATCAAATCAAGAAGCCAAACATAAGTGTAGGGGCATAAGTATAAGATTTCAGTCTTGGTGGCAAGATAAAAACGAAGCCAACTTTAATTGTTATTTTCAGCAAGATCCTTGAAACTAGATGTTATTTACCTAAGGGGCATTTTTCACTCCCCCAAAAAATCTTGTATGCATGTGGAAAAAAGCCCTCTGTTTTCAAGATGGATCCATCAAAATCTGTAAAATCCTGATTGCTCTGCAAACATCTTGCCTACTTTTTTGGATGAGTGAAACTCCCCTCCTTCCCGTCCAAATCCTCCAATAGCTCCGCTGGTGACTGTTATATCCATCAGAAGTGTTATAACTTGCTTTGATAGCTTAAGTTAAATTTTCGTATTTGTTTTAGAAACTCAGAGACAATCAACACCTGTGGTAGACAAAAATCATAGGAGACAAAAGTTGGAATTTAGTGCCATCGTTCATGCTGAACAAGAGGATGCATCAGAAGAATCAGAAACAATTTTTGGCAGAACACTTCAAGCAGATATTACTACCCTAAGGCATACAAGCATTAACAGACAACTTGGGCGAATTCCTGGGGACCCCTTGGCTGATGAAAGCTGTGATAAAAGTTCTGAATCTGAATTAGACAGCCCGTTAGACAGTGGTTCTGATGTCTCAGCTTCTGTTTATAGCACCAGTGTTGAGGAAAATTTTCTATGTGATTCTTTTTCAAGTTCAGATGAGGATGATGGTATCACACAAGATCAAGTCGAAGAACTATCACATCTGACTGAAACAGTCAATGGAGATGTTGTTACTGATCTTTCATCTGCAATGACTGATCTAGATTTGACTAGGGCATATTTCATTGAACATGAACAGCATGAAATTTCAATGGAACTAGAGACCACCACCTTAGATGAACATGCTGGTGAGATATATGCACCTTCAGAGGCCAATGCAAAGGAAATCAAATCAAAGATATACAAAGAAATGGAAGAACTGTATCACGTAAATGATGAAGATGCAGACTACAAACTTGCAAATCAAGATCGGTTCCTAGTGTCATTGAGAAAACTGCAGGAGCTAAAGGGGAGTGTTTGCATGGAAAAATTGCAAAACAGTCTACCATGCAATGAAATTTTGAAGTTTGAAAGTGATACAAAGGGATGTAAAGTGAAACTCCGCTGGTCATGCAAAAACAATCACTATGGAATGTGGGTCTCATCTGAGGTGGTTGCAAAATCACATCATGCTGATATTTACCTCAATGATCTGTTGGTTACTGCCTGCACATCATTGTCTGGAAACAATTATTCCGAATTTGCACTGTTTTGTAAGGGCCAGGTGAATTGCGCGGATTTCAGAGCGAAATGTTTAGTGAAGTCAGTGGAAAAATTTGCAAGCAATTTAATTTTTGGTTTAAAGCATACCTTATGTTAATGAGTTGATCCTTACAATTTCCTTACAATTGAATTCAGTAAGCTAAACATGCTATGCTAGCTGGTTCCACTCTGATGAAGTGTAAAATGCAATTTTGTGAAATTTTATCCCAACAAGGTTCTTTTGCTGTGCAAAATGGACCAAAAGTTACGAAACTGATGTGTAATACAAAGTTCAAAGCCAAGTTTCTTGTCAAAATAAATGAGTGCACTGCATGTCCAAGTAATGCAATATCTTAAGCTAAAGGTACGTTTTGGATACTAGGAGAAATTTGAAAATTTTATATCAGTAAAAGGTGACAATTGTGGAGGACCCGTTCAGTTTGAACAAGATGTATATGCTCCTTACCTTTCCATTAGGGCACCAATCAACAACTACACCACGCTTCTTCTTTCCACAAAGGCATGCATCCGTGCAAGCCAAATTTGCATCCTTGCAGCGGCATCCACCCCGTTTTCCAGACCTTCTTGCACATGTGCTCTTACAGACACAGCTAGGCCTCTGTCAAAACATAAACGCTAAATAACAGCACAAGTGGTCGATAACAACCTTTGGAATACTGTCAAATGATGTGTGAGACTTGTTATCAGGTAAAGATTTGCCAATGTAATTGGTCAACTACATGGTATGCCCACTGTTGGCCAAGCTGTCTACTACACCCATCAGCACGACAGTTTGACTTGAGAAGGCCTAAATAAATAACATCAAACACCGTTGGCCGGGAAAGGAAACGACAAGGAATAAGAAAGCATATTAGCAGGATTTGAAAAGAAGCCTACCTCAGCTTCACTGTTGCCTCCTCCGTCACTATCTTCAACACTGTCTTCGTTGACGGCCATGATGGGTGATCCGTAAACATTCGTCGCCATTACCCTTTGTGTCTTTTCGATTTACTAAGCACGCAAAGCATTTATGTCAGCAATGGCTCTTTAAGAGTAGGACAGGACTGCTACGAGTTTGAGTAGAGTTTTCAGATGAAATTTTAAAAGAGACTTGGTTGTTTCAATTCATCTGCTACTCTAATCCCCTTTTCTGATATGTTAATGAGTTTCCTGGTATCTTTATTCATCTTGCATGGATCATCACACTCAATCAAGTAGGACAAGAGGAATTTAGCTGGCAATCTGAAACCTTACGGATCTGAAACCTTCCTAACTTTGGCAAAATGATGGAGCAACGAGGAATAACATTGCGAACAAATGAAATAAAATCTTTTCCAGCCTTGTATCATAAACTTTTAACAGCGTGTTCAAGTAGGGTAAAGATATTTCACTGTGAAAAGCTTTATTTTGAGCTGTGCAGCCAATGCCCTAAGGCATATGCATTTGACATGTATCTCATTTGACAGGGGAACCTGTTAGGTTTGTGATGGAAAAAAGAAATTTTAAAAGTTTTCCCCAAAAATAGGGAGTGCTTGATTTAAGTTAGGGACTTTAGGGATGATGTTTTAAGGTTGATAGTTGCCCCAACAGCTTTCTTCAATCAGTTGCTGCCACAGAGGCTTGAAATTTGGCAGAAATGTTGCTAACATGATGAAGAATTCCTCCGTGTGAGATTTTTAAAAATTTCAATTTTGTTGCTATGATAGACGGTAGCTGTTTTGAGAAGTTTGAATTTCAGACAAACCAGGGCACATTTTTAAAAACTGGCTCATAGGGGCATTCCCTTATGCATAAGAAGTATTTTTGCCAAATTTTATGCTTATACCCTCTAAGGTAATGAAGGTGGTCACATAGGGCAGTTGCCTGGTACCTAAAATTGCCATTTTGAGTAAATTGCAATTAAAGTTTAGCAATTGTTTTTGAAGCATTGTTAACCTGGTATGCTTAATTTTTTTCACTATATGTCTCTTCTGTGTGCTTTTCTGTTAAATCCTCGTATTTTTCATCTGTCTTGAAACAGATGGTCCGTCGTTCGCCTCATCAAATGCCCCTGCTACCTGTGTCACCCTTTCTAATTTCCCAAGCCTTTCTTCTTCTTCAAGCTTTCTTTGACAAATCCCATGTCTAGCTCTTTTAAACTTTTGCTGCCAACTGTGCAATTCTCCCTTTGTTCTTTTTGCTGCTATGATTACCACTCTGGAAAACTGATATAAGCATTATAGCATAACTTCCTGTTGGATCGACGTTGAAGTGCAATGCAGAGCCTGCTGCTATTTCAACTTTCATAGAGTAGGATTTATCCAAAGTAAGGGAGTTGAAAGACTCATTACATTATTAGGGAGATACCTAGCAAGCATCTTTTCATCAACTTATGCCACTGCTCAATCGATCAAAAAGAGGCATGCAGAAGTCTGACTTCCATCAGTATTCAAGGATATTGACTCCGTGCCATACAGTTAAATGTTTACATCGTCAGCAATTATGAATATCTTTGCATGGGCCTAAATTTTCCCACTTCTTCCATTTTCTTTTCCTTCAAATTTCTGCTAAGTAGATCTTTTTCTTGTACTAAAATTCTCCTAGGTTGATGTTCCATTGCTCTTCTTTTTCCTTCAGGCATTTTCTTTATTTATTTGATTTCAAATCACACAAAACTGGCTTGAACTTCTGCAATGCGGCAGGTATTTACTTCCCTTCACCTTTGCATTCAAGGTTCCAAACCTCCAAGAAAGTTCCCGTAGTAGATACAGGGAAACAAGGTTAAATACACAGGGAAGCAAGGGCTATATCTGGAATGACGTTAGGGCCAACTTTTGGATGCTGGGGTGAGAAAAGGGGGTATTTCAAAACAATTTGAATTCAGTTGCCATGGCAATGAACAATCACTCTTCAGGCCACTCCCTAAATAAGTACCTTTTTACAGCGTTTTACAAAAATATGGCTACAGGGATTGTTTGGATGCATTGTCAAGGCTTCAATTTATCGAAAAATTGCTAAAACGAAAATTGGTAAAAGATTTCAAAAAAGCACAAATGGTAACGTATAGCTCCCCCTTGCTTGACAGTGAAAATGTTCAGATTCTCTATTGTCCATACCGTCTCCTACGATAGTGCACAGTTCTTTTAGCTCATTATTCACGAAGAAATCAATCAGGCAATCGTTAGTGCCTCTCTTTCAAAATTAATTTGAGGATGGGCCATGTAATCAAATTTTGGTGATTTTTTGAAAAGGAGTACTTGGGACACCTGGTATAATCAAGTTATCTTAAGTAAGGACAGGATATCATCCTTTTTCAGACTTCATACGCCTCAGAACTTGGCTAGCTCTGCAAGATGAGCTTGTCTTTGTTTCAATGTTCATACTTGATGGCGTGGTAAATACTGTCATGACACTACATCAATGTAAAACTTTGCTGCAAAATCAGCTATGATGATACCATCATCCTTAATTGGTTTTAAACAGGATAAGAATGTGTTCTTCATATCTTTACTCCAAGGTAAGTGTCGCAGTGCACATTTCCAATATCGCAAAACACTTGAGTAAAGCCTGACATCAAAGCGCCCATCATCTAAGGCCTTTGTGTGCTTTAACTCACAGACTTCCAGGAAGAAATTATCAAAGCTTGCCAATCCAAATAGCTCCAAATCGACTTCTCTTGCTCTATTGTTCCCTTTGTCACCATATAAGTGGCATAGCAATGAAGAATGCCAACCCATTGGATCACTTTTGCCAAAGAATTTGATGTACATATCAGCTCTACTGCTATATGTAATGATATGAAAAGAGCTCAAAGTATTGCAACTAAGGCAGCATTGACATATATAGTCATAAGAATTATAGCCTGACCGCTAGGATTATAGGCAAGGCTTTGAATGCCACACAGTTCATGTCTGTGAACCTTGAAGAAATCTCTCAAAGAAAGTGGTCCAAGAATGGTATGGCCATCAATAAGACCCCTGGCAGCATTCAAAGATATACCTGTCACAATATAGGACCTGTTGAAAATGCTCGAAAGGTTATCTCAGTAACATCCAACACATGTGAATGCAAGGTGTAGTCCATAGATATTATGACGGATAGATTGTAAAAGCAACTGCAATGTAATCTAGGCTTGGGAGCACCAACGGAAAATGAGAAGTTCATTTATGGCGAGCCACACCAACTCCTCCCCCATGTAAGTTTCCTTCAGCAACCAGGCTATACCCATTTATGTAACTGCAAAGTCCTCATATGGTTATCATAGAACAAATCAATCATAAAGTATTTCTTTGATTCAAGTAGGTATTCTTCTAAATCATGGTTTATTGGAAGAAATTTACTTTCCAAGTGACAACACCTCACGCATCCAACGCATGCGCATCCAACGCTTCCAACGTATCAAACACATCCAATGCATCCAACGCCATCAACGTTTCCAACGCATCCAACACTTCAAACGCTTCCAATGCATCCAACGCATCCAACGCATCCAACGTATCCAACGCTTCTAACGCATCCAACGCTTACAACGCTTCCAACGCTTCCAAGGCTTCCAACGCTTCCCACACTTCCAATGCATCGAACGCTTCCAACGCATCCAATGCTTCCAACACATGCAACGCTTCTAACGCATCCAACGCTTCTAATGCTTCCAACGCATCCAACGCATCCAACGCAACGCATCCAATGCTTCTAATGCTTCCAACGCATCCAACACTTCCAATGCAACGCTTCCAACGCATCCAACGCTTCCAACGCATCCATTGCTTCCAATTCATCAAGCTTCCAACGCATCTAACGCATCCAACGCTTCTAATGCTTCCAACGCATCCAACGCTTCCAGCGCACCTACCGCATGCAACGCATCCAACGCATCCAATGCTTCCAACACTTCCAACGGATTCAACGCTTTGACGCATCCAACGCTTCCATCACTTCCAATGCATCCAACACATCCAACGCTTCCAACACCTCCAACACATCCAACGCTTCAAACGTATCCAACGCTTCCAACGCATCTAACGCTTCTAATGCTTCCAACGCATCCAACGCTTCCAACGGATCCAACGCTTCCAGCGGATCCAACGCTTCCGACGCTTCCAACGCATCCAACGCTTTCAATGCATCCAAGGCTTCCAATGCATCCAACGCATCCAACACTTCTAACGCATCCGAGGCTTCTAACGCTTCCAACACTTCAAACGCATCCAACACTTTCATCACTTCCAACGCATCCAATACATCCAACGCTTCCAACACGCCCAACGCTTCCAACGCTTCAAACGCTTCCAACGTATCCAACGCTTCCAACGCATCCAACGCTTCCAACGCATCCAACGCTTCTAATGCTTCCAACGCATCCAATGCTTCCAACGCATCCAACGTTTCCAACGGATCCAACGCTTCCAACGCATCCAACGCTTCCAATGCATCCAAGGCTTCCAACGCTTCCAAAGCATCCAATGCATCCAACGCTTCCAACACATCCAACGCTTCTAACGCATCCGAGGCTTCTAACGCTTCCAACACTTCAAACGCATCCAACACTTCCATCACTTCCAACGCATCCAACACATCGAATGCTCCCAACGCCTACAACGCATCCAACACTTCCAACGCATCCAACACATCCAACGCTTCCAACACCTTCAACGCATCCAATGCTTCCAACGCATCCAACACTTCAAATGAATCCAACGCTTCCATCACTTCCAATGCATCCAACATATCCAACGCTTCCAACGTATTCAACGCATCCAACGCATCCGACGCTTCCAACGCTTCCAAAGCATCCAACACATCCAACGCATCCAACGCTTCTAACGCTTCCAACGCTTCCAACGCATCAAACGCTTCCAATGCTTCCAACGCATCCAATGATTAAATCAAAATTGGTTACAACATATGCAACGCATTTGGATCAGCAGCAGCATTATCCCATTTCTTGTCAGCATTATCACAAATCGTGAAGAGTATCTGCAATGGCAACATACATTCCTAAAAACCTTTTCAACCCGTCGTTCCAAAGGACCCATCCTGTGCGACAACCCTGCAACAAACATCTATTTTGTAATTGGGAAGGAGCTTCTTTACCATTCCTTCCAATGGTAACCGACACTTTGCAGAGTTGCTGATGGATTTAGAAATAACTTGAATGTTGTTCATCATGTTGCAAACATTCTGATTTTGCAAGAGGCTGCAACACAGAGATTGCGCTTAAGAGAGGCACAATGGGTGAACAGGGCCATGTCACCGATTCCTTGGATACAAGCTGCCAGTCCTTTGTATTTGCCAGCCATGTTTCCTGCTCCATTGTAACGTTGTTCCTGACAATCTTGTATGTCCAAGTTCAACTCATTTGCTATACAGTTAACACTCTCACCTTGAAGAGCTTCTTCGGTAACTTCAGAGTTACAATGAATAAATTTAGTAAATCTTTCGTGGATGTTTCCCTCTTTGCTGACATATGCTAAAACTAATGGCATTTGCTCCTTATGGGAACAATCTGTTACTTCATGTGCTAGAATGGAATAAAAAGCTTAGTCCTTCATTCCTTGTATGATTTTGCCATTGATCTCTTCAGGACAACAGGAAATGCACTCATTCTGCGTGGTTTTTTTAAAAAAAATCAGGTCACGCCGCCATGGTGGAAGATTTTTTAGTCTTGGACAGAGCTAACAACGATTTGATTTGCTCATTCATGAAAGTTTATTAATTTTGTGTGATTGTGCGTCACGTAACTCTCAGCAATCTTCTATTCCCTTAGCTCTGTTTTAGGTATTGTCCTCTAGGTGTACCTCATTATTTATTTTTCACGTAACATTTGTAAAAAATGCATTTTTGGTAGCTCATTGTCTTTATCTATATAACTATAGCCTTGTGCTTTTGGAAACCTGGTATTCTGATGATGAAGCAAGTTTGCTTTGAAACGTATGTAGGGCCTAGTCTTTCAACTTAATTTTTCACTTGGATTTGTCTCACATGAATTTGTAACATTTACTTGCATTTTTCAAAATTTGAAATACATGAACATGATCATTGTTCCAATTCTTGCTCTTCGTTTTCCAATGAAGATCCGTTTTCATGCCAATACCCCAGTTTATGATCTGTAAGTGGCATTACCCTGCACATTTTAAAGTGCTCTTGAAGGATAACATCGCCACTCTCCACTCAGAAATTTAAAAGTGCTTGAAAATTACCACATTACTCTGAAGAATAATATTTTGAATCATCTCTATGACCACATATGGGAATACTTTGCCTGCCACACAGCAGAACTGTTTTGGTGATAGAGGCCAGTTTCTTCCTGTTCCTTGAAATGGTGTCATCTAGCATCTTTTTCTGGGTTTGGTTAATTGGCTGAATTTCATTCTTCACATCAACAAACTTCTCCATTGTCAGCAAGGCGCAGGGGCATAGGAAGCATTTCAAACATGGAGGGCACCCCATTGAGGGCACCTTTCCTTAGGAAAAAGGGACATTTCCTAAAAATAAAAAGGGTGGTTCTTTGTTCCTTGCAAAATCTTGCTTTCTTCCCTGGTTCCTACATCTATGGCAAGGCAGTTTTGTGGATCTAGATTAGGAATGCTTCTTTAATTTAGTACTTCCGCAAGACCAGTCAGTGACTGCGTACCTTTGAAAGTTTAAAACTGAATTTGGATAGGCGCAAAACATATCTCGTTGCTGTGCATTTAGCTTCTTTACGACCCAGCGTATGTGATCACCCGAAAGGAGCCGTTGGCAACACAGCCGGCTTAATTCTTCTGGGGTCATGCCGAATTCGGGCAGCACTGCCGAGTACGAATGATGGTGGATCTTTGATCGGAAGGTATTCAAAACCACACGAGATGGTACAGCACTTACATTCGGTGGACTCCGACAACTCTCAGAAAACCAATCCAATTCTTGAGAAACGGCCTTTCATATTTCCCGTGCTCTGTGTAGTTGAAGGGCCCCGTTTGCTGTAAAGATACTGTATCAGCCAGATTCACATTCAATGTAATGAAAACCAATTGCCGTATCTTTAGCTCTCTGCAGTTGAGTCTTCCACGACATTAGAACGTCTTGAGGTGGGTCGCAAGGAGAAACATTTGCTTGTGCAACCCCATATCGTCGTAAGGTTTCTTTTGTAGGTCTCTTGGTTTTCGGAACTTTACATTCATATGCATTAAGGCGTGTGAATGATGTTAACTGCTCCAGTCTCAGAGACAGATGATTGGATCTCACCATTATCTAAAGTAAATATAAAAACAGTGAAAAACCTTCTATTAAGATAATCAGCGTCTTAACGTAACAGTTGGTTGAGGGACCATATTTTGTGTAATGCCATTAAACATAGATTACAATTTGTCAGATTCCATCCTTGTAAAGGAACGACAAACATAGGTAACCTGTTGGGTGTTCCAAATACATGTAGTAGAGTAACTGAACATAGCTTTCTATCCGTTTTAAATCCAATCAGCCTGAAATCTGCTTAATTTTGGAAGACACTTAATGATACTTTATGTTAATTTCGTATGTGCCTTGGTTATGCATGATTAGCAATCCTTCTCCTGTGGAAGTGTTGTCGTTGTCCAAATGAGAACTCAAACCTCTATTGCACGGGGTACAGTAATGTTGGATAAGAGGCAACCTTGAGTATGACCTACTTCCAAATTATTCCTGCAGAAACCCACACTACTTTAGGGTTAGGGTTAGGGTTAAGTATTTTGCTTGTTGTCTGAGGCATAAGGTGATGTCTCAAAGCTGTCTTGTTCATATGTATGCACTGACTTTCCGACGTCATGGCCGCTGCATGAAGTACCTTGAAACCCAGGGGGGGGGGGGGTCACTCTATAAAATTTAAGATAGGGATGCTCATATGGACAGATTGTTATCTGCCAAAAGAAAAATGACAGGCCCAAAATTTTGAAATCCAAAAAAATGACGGAATTATTCTCGAGCCCCCATAACTATCCTTTTTGTACAACAAGTTAAATTGAGAAAATTGCACCTTACAACCTATAGCACTCCCATTAATTGATTGAGATTATAATTGTCTAAATGCAAAGTTCAGTAACCCAAAAAAATGACAGCAATCTTTTCAACTCCCAAAAAATGACGCCAACTTAGCGAAACCCAAAAAAATTAATTTTTTGTAAATTTCAAACCCAAGGAAATGACACGAGCATCCCTATCAAAATTTTCACAAGTTGCCCCCCCCCCCACCGGGCCTTGAAAACAGTATTTTGTTCAGAAGATTACTGGAGACAGTCAGGAGCAAAACATGTTCAGATGCACTCATTTGTTATCATCGTAATGCTGCTTATGAGGAACTGTAGGAGCTTCCTGTCAGAAAATGAGGAAACTCTGCTGAGAACTCAAGAACCTATGCAAGTCTGCAAGATGCTCTCTAACTCACCTTTCAGTGCACTGATCCCTTTTCTTTGACTCTTGCACATCAATGAAATTCAGTACCAGCAACCCAGTATTGTAGTTGCAGATTTTACTCTGAGAAAGCTTGGCTGTGTTTTTCTGTGTCCTCTTCACACCATTCTTTGGTCACATCATTACACCAACTTGAACATGCACAATTGTGAAATTTATTTTAATTTTCGTTGCGTAAGGTTATAGCTTTAATTCATTCAAGCGACTGTTTGACCACCCATCTCTCATGTTACGCTGACTATTTTTCCGGACAGGGGGCAATGTGTCTCACCTGAAAGGAACACTCTACAAAACACCGACCTTTGCAAACCAATTTTTTAGATGCAAAGTGAAGGGGGGGGGGTAATACATAACTCCATATCCAAGTAATTCGATTTCCAGTAAATAGAGCTTCGAATTAGATGACGAGGGACGGCATTTGTCCGAGGAAAACACTTTCGTTCTTGTGTGAACTTTCCTTGCTGACACTTCGTTTCAGTTTTCTGTGAAAATTGAACCCCCGCCACCCTCGGAATTAATTCATTTGGCAAGAGCAGATTTCCGTGGGCTGCGTCATAAATTGAATTCACGTCAGGCACAAAGTTACTGCGCAGTAAACTTCCAGTGCTTCCAGATCACAAGTTTTTTAGTGCAGGCTGCTGCGCAGGCTGCTGCAAAATCGTTGCTTCTCGACAAACCGCGCGTTTCTCTTCGTTGGTGAAATGTGAAATTAGTAATTTTACATTACGCGCGTCACAGCATTGAACGCCTCAGATACGTCCTCCTTCTCATTCCTTTGTTTTACAGGTCTATTGTTATTTGGGCCAATCAGAGGCCGGAGCAGCTCAATGATTTAACAACATGTCTTCTGACAGGGGGCTAAAGCTCTAGTTCTCAAATGTTCTTTTGACAAGTTTTCTCCAGCCAGACGAGGGCTACGTGCTTCGGACAGGAGGCCATAGCCCTCCTTAACCCTCGCCTGGCACCACCACTGAAGGAGCAGTATTTGAGGTTTCAAAATATTTTGTATTTAAAAGATACATTCCTTTTGTTTCAGAGCGTTATTTTTGCGAACTCACATGCAATTTCCAACCATTATTGAATTATCTTTGTGTGTTTTCATTACATGTTACTAAACTTGACTTCCAAACTTTCAAACAAAACAGCAGCCTCTCAACAGGCCATGGTAATGCTATAAGAATCATCATTCAGCTTGAGTTTTTTCACTGTAGTAGGGTCTACAGAGTAACATGGGTAAGCTGGGAGTAAAATGGGCAGTGTTGATTGCTGGGCAGCTGTAGAATCGATCTTTCACTTGTTGCTGCGTGCCGCCATCCTTGCCCAGCTTCCGTTGGAACGCAACCCCCTGGTTTTTCAGTTGACCGCAAGAAGATTAGCTAGCTCATTAATTATTTATGAGGTTCCAGAACATACAAGTCTATAGCGCTTTCCCCTTTCCTAATTTTCCCTTTCCCAATTTTTTTTGGTTGACGAAATACCGGGTGAGCCAGAAAAAAGTTCCCACTTTTGAAAATTCAATAACACCAACGCTACTTCACAGATTTGAATCATTCAAATTCTAGTTAGAAGCCGAAAGATCAAAGTATTTTTGTGATTTTTCTCGCTGTTCTACCAGCACTACAAATATAGGTAAATTCAACTTTACAAAAATTTCATGGTTGATTGATTACTGAAAAATGGCCAAAAACATCGATCAATTCATAAATGACCTCTCGCACAGAATGATGAAGGAAATGCAACTTCTCATGGGTGAGAGATATCCTCTAGGCGTTAATTTCCTTGGCATTGAAAATCTTTCGTATTAATTTGAAAATTGATGTCTTGTAACTCTTGAGGGAGGTAAAACGCCCATGGCCTATTGTTCGATTTGAATAGGATCCTTAAGATTTGATCAATGTTTTAGGCCCTTTTTCCGTGATTTTGCAACCATGAAATTTTTATAAAGTTGAATTTACCAATATTTGTAGTGCTGGTAGGACAGCGAAAAAGATCACAAAAATACTGTGATCTTTCGACTTTTAACTACAATTTGTATGATTCAAATCCGTGTAGTAGTCTTGGTGTTATGAATTTTCAAAAGTGGAAACTTTTTTCTGCCTCACCCGGTAGACTTGGGGCAAGTCTAATCTGACCAGGAAAATGAGGCTTTTTGGCTGAGTAATGAGCGTAAATTTTGTGTTCTATAGGACATATTCCTGATGTATTTGCAGAAATTGCCAACCATGCTAAGAAAACGTTTTAGGCTTGAAACATTGTGAGGCCTTGAAACATTGTGCGGCCTTTTCCAAAAATTTTGCCCCCACTTACTGAGTCTAAAACGTTGGAGATGTTGGGGATTGGGTGCCCGTCTTCCAGGGTAACCGGGTTGATAGCCCTATAATCCACTACAAAGCTCAATGCAATCCTGTATAAGAAGTGACAAGTTGAAGGGGAGGGGCCTCTTACGCAATCTTTGGTAGGGACCTGCCAATAGTAAAGTCAAAGTAGTAGTGCTGGCAACATTCATTTTGGCGAAAATGGTATCCCTGCCTTGACCAATTCCTATAAAGATGATACCCTTGGCCACGCTAATAATGAAAAATACTCTACCATTGGCTAGATTCATTCCCAACCTTTGGAGTCAGCATATATCTCAAAACTTTTGGTCTAAACTCTGAATTTGTTGAAACTCCCGGGTGGTGGTGGGATACAGTACTAGTTGATTGGTGGGTTTAGGGCTTAAAATTCTCTAAAGTAAGTGTCCTTTTCCCACAGATTTCCTTAAGCATGGGCATGTCTGGTTTGACACTATGCCAAAATTGTTAAAAATGGGTAGCTTTCCATCAAAGTTTATCATAAAAGTAAGTCCCAAGGCAAGCCTTGTTAATTAGGAGAGGGTACCTTTCTGAAAGATGGGCGGCAAACCACTGTCGATCCATAGGTCATCTACACCCTCCTCCTGTGGCAAACCATAGTCACAATGGAAGGATAGTCTAGAAACCGAGGCCCTTCCATTGTTCTATGTTATTGTTTGACAAATTTTAGAGCCTAGTCCCCGCGAGAGTGCATAGCTGATGGTACCTTCGCACGAGTTCAATATGAAGTTTGTGCAGATATGCCCGGTGCAAATTGTAAAATCTATGGTTGTAGCGTTTCAAGAAAAGCACAGTATAAAGATATTAGAATATTTAAGGTTTCAAGAGTGCAAGATGAATTCCACAATCGCTGGCGTGCTAGATTTTTGTCAGTTGTTACGAGGGATAGAGTTGTGGATGCAAGCTTCAAACGACAGATCGAGAATCACAACATCGGAGTTTGTGAACTGCATTTCCGGCCGGAAGAAATAAATCACCGTAAGTCTGTTGTTTGATATTGATATTTATAACAACTAAGGACATTAATTCATTAAAGATATTTTTCGATTCGCCTATTTCCTCTCTTTTCTTGCTGTTATTGCATAGGAATCTTCAGTTCGTAGCATTTAGGCCACTTTCCCCTTCCCCTCCCCAATCTTTTTCACGAAATAGACTTGGGGCAAGTATACCCACGAATTGAAGTGAATTTCATAGCAAGTAGAACTGCCTTTAACATGTCACTTTTTAATTTTCAGATGCATCAAGGAAGAGTTTGGTTCCGGGCTCCATCTCAACCCAGAATCTGCCTAAAAAGAGCATTGAAACAACAAGGTAAGAAGAAACTTCCTTAACAACAGCCATCCTCTACCCAGTAAAAACAGATCTGGTCATCTGGTTTTCAATTTTGGACCCTGTCTTGTTTTGATTGTTACAATTGTAATGATGAATGTAACACCTCTAATAATGCTAAAAAATAAATCTACAAGCCACAGATTACTAAACATTGATATGATCAATTATTTCATTAATTTTGTGATATTTGTTTCCATTTAGACAAAGTAGTCAAGAAGGTCGCCCCTCATCAGTTGCTGTTAAAGGAAAACAAAAAAATGCTGAGCATACCACAAGTTCAAGAAGTACTGATTGTTACCAGTCTTTTGAGGAATTGTGTAAGCGCAGCAAAGAGTTAAGGTTACCTGATGGGTGGACAGTAGAAATAAAAGATGGGGAAGGCATGTTGATAGTGAAAAGGGAGGAATTGATTGAAGTAAACAAATCTGAGATACATGTGAACTCGGATCTAAAGTTTACAGTGAGAATTTATGCATGGACACTTCCTGAAAATCATTTGCTTTATGAAAAATTTGGCAAATCAATGGTGAATGTCACGGTATCAAATCTTGTGAGATATTTGAATGGGTGTTCTTTATGCCTTGGTGTTGCTGGGAACAACATAACAAATGGTAACCCAGTGTTTGTCCACCACAATGTGCAAAGGAATTACAATTACAAAGAAGTAGCAACTAATCCCTTAGATCAGGTAGAATATTTGAGAAGCCCTGGGTGCGCAATGATAGTATTGCCAGAACAAGAACAAACATCCTGTTGTAATGTCTGTTCCAAACTCATGAAATCAGAGGAGATACTTTTCAGACAGAAGTCAAGACGATTGGCAACCCCTGCTAGTTTGAAGGCACCCTTAACAATGACATCTACATCAAGGTTAAAGCTGACCATACAACAAGATAGAGCAAAAAACAGAGAATTACAGTCTCAAATTGAGAGAATGAGGAAGGAGCTGACAAGCAAATCTGTGCCTGTAACATCAGAACTTGAATCTGATTTGGTGACAATAATGTCGGGAGTGGATAAAGCATCTATGCCGCCATTCATGAAGCTTTTTTGGGATGAACAGCAGAAATATTTAAAAAGTCCCAATAAAGGGATACGTTATCATCCAATGATCATTCGCTGTTGTTTAGGACTTGCTGCAAAGTCACCTGCCACCTATGACAGTCTGCGGTATGATCAAGGTAAAGGAACTGGGGCCTTAATTCTACCAAGTAGGCGTCGTCTTAGGGATTACAAGAATTACATTCGTCCCAAGCAAGGGCTTAACCATGAAATCATCGATGAGCTGATAAGGAAAACAGAGGCATTTTCTGATGCTGAACGTTTTGTCGTCTTGTCCCTGGATGAAATGAAAATCCAAGAGGATTTAGTGTGGGATAAGCACAGTGGAGAACTAGTTGGTTTTGTTGACCTTGGAGACACTGAGCTAAATTATGGAAGCTTCAAAAGAGAAACAGAAACACTGGCCAGTCATGTCTTGGTATTTTTACTCAGGAGTGTGGTAAATCCAATGAAATTCAACCTGGCTAATTTTGGAACAACAAGTGCATCATCATTCCAGCTCTTTCCCCTATTCTGGAAAGCTGTTAGTATATTAGAGCTCCAGTGCAACTTGAAAGTCATTTCAGTAACATGTGATGGTGCCTCTGCAAATAGAAGGTTCTTCAAAATTCATCAGCATCTCAATGAAGAAGTCTCTTCTACTTCAGGTGTGGTGCACAAAGTTAAGAACATGTTTGCCATGGATGACAGGTTCATATATTTTATTGCAGACCCACCACACCTTATCAAGACCACAAGAAATTGTCTGCACAACTCAGGTTCTGGAAAGCAATCCAGATTTATGTGGAATGATGGACAATGTATCCTATGGAGACACATTTTTGACTTATACAGGGAGGATCAAGAATGTGGTTTGCACCTCCTTCCCCGATTAACAGAAGATCACATGCAACTCAATTCTCATTCAGTCATGAATGTGAGGATTGCTGTCCAAGTACTAAGTTCAACAGTGGCAGGTGTCCTTCAACAGTTCGGGCCAAAGGAAGCGGCAGCAACATCAAAGTTCTGCAGTATGATGGACTCATTTTTTGACTGTATGAATGTGAGGAACCTCACAGAAGGGCAAAGGAAGTTAAAGCCCTTTCTTGAGCCATACAGATCATCTAACGACACCAGATTTGAATGGTTGCAGGAGACTTTCCTTGGTTACTTGAAGAGTTGGAAGGAGTCAATTGACAATAGGGTTGGTGAATTTTCTGATTCAGATCGTGCAAAAATGTTTTTGTCTTTGCAGACTTATGAGGGTCTTCAAATCACCTCTCTGTCTGTGATTGAATGCATTAAGTATTTACTTGGAAATGGAGTCCAATATGTTGTGAGATTTTGTTTCCAAAGTCCAATATGTTTTGACAGAAAGATTTTGTCAAGATGGGTTAGAAAATTACTTTGGACATCAAAGGAGCCTGGGCCGACGAAAAGACAATCCAACACTTAGAGATTTTGGATTCAATGATAACACTATCAGAAACCAGAAAGAAGTTCGCTCAATCATTGGTGGAAATAGTCAAGGGGAACAGCCTTCACAGCAATTGGATTCTACACCCTTGCCGTGTCGAAAAAAGACAAAAAAGTTGTAAATGTAGGATGCAGTCCTTCACTTTTTGGCCATATGGGGGGATGCCTACTTTGGTAGATTTTGCCTAAAATAATTTATTCTATGTTGATATCTCATATTCCAAGATTGGGTTCTAAACGTATCCTAGTACACAACCCCAATACAGCCAAGCAGTGAAGCACTTCTTTAGGGTAATGTCATCAGTGAATTGAAAGTTAATCTTTCATATCTTGGCACAGAATATAGGTACAAGAGAAAATCATAAACCATTCCCCATCCATTTTCAATCATGACTTCAACAAAACATTTTGTGCAATCTTTTAATGAAAACGAAACAACAAAGTTTAAGTCAACTAAGACAACGAAAATTTTTAGAAAACAAGTAAGAGATTAGCATAACATTTATTCACACCAACGTTTAAAGTAGGTGGGGTAATGTGTTATGATTTTTTCAGGTACCTATTATGTGACAAAATACTAGAAACACTGTTAATTTTAAGAAGTTTTTTTAAGAATGGCTAAAAGATTTTCATGAAAGCACAAGAGATCCCCACTAATAAATACAAAATGAATCCGAGAACCATTTAAGACCCTGTTTGTTACGTAATTTCCAGGGCTCAAAGTCTGGTTTAACCCTAAGAAACTTTCAGTGCTGAGAAATTTAATGGCTTCTTGTAAGACATACTGTATGTGCACAGTACACACCTTGCACACATCAGCATGGTCTTCCTGTTAAACCTTAAGGAGTCTTGTGAATGTTTTCAGTTTCTTGATCCAGTAATTCTTGTGCACAAAGATTTACAGTCTTTCTTCTTATGGTAACTGAAGATATAATTCTTGAGAATTCTTTTCATGATAATGTGCAAAAGTCCTCTCGATTCAAACTTTGGTTGAACTAACGGTTTGCAGGTTTGCATATACACGTTTTTTTTATAAGAAACTGGTTTATAAGGAACTAGTACTAAGATGGCCAAAATTTTCAGAAACTCTAGCACTATGTCTGAGAAGTACTAAGAAACTTTTCAAAGTTAAAAGCATGAATTTTACAGCAAATGGATCATTGAACCTTTATCATTGGGCAATATTATCTAACCATTTGTGTTTTCAACATAACAGAACACTGTTTATTCCTGTATGATGTTTTAAACATCAAGAAACATATCTGCAGCAATGTTAGCGACCACATTGACAATTCATGCATGCAAAAAGTAAGAAACCAATTAAGAAACTTTTAGTACTAAGATGGACAAAATTTCTTGTTAAATTAAGGAACTTTTAGTACTATGGCCTGATCCTACAGTAGTTTCTTATAAAAAAACGTGTATATGAACTAAGGAATTTCTGACGAAGGTTGAAGCTACATGTTACAGTTACAGTATTAAAGAGCCACACATATTTTTAACGAAAAACTAAGGTCCAAAGCTGGTGTGCAGTTTATTAATTTTTTGGGCCTTGTTGCTGCTTGAAGTTTCTCACTTGTTTCTTGTATTTTTTATGTTGGAAACAGCATATTTATTTTTGCTAAAAGGGCCTTATTCACACTAAAAATAATGTCCAAACAGTTGCTATTACTGTAAATGAGTGCCAAAACCATCTTGAGTGTCCAAAGAAAGTTAAAACTACAAATTAAAAATGCTTCATAGCTTTTAAATTCAAAAGGTTGTTCCTTAAGTTTTGAAAAATTGAGCCTACCCTGTAAGATGTTTCCCATAAACAAAATATGTGTACTCTAGAATTCAGGGTTTACAACAAAATCCTGCGTACTGTAAAGACAGTGAAGCAACCCCACCCTAGTGGTTATACTGTACATACTGCAGAGGTCGAGATTGTATAACAGCATATACATACTGTATTGTTTGTCAGAAACTGCTTAATAATCTTAAGAAACCCTCAGTACTGGCCTAAATCCTTAGCTTCTTGTAAAAATGTGTGTATTGTACGGTATGATGTCACCTTTGAGATAACACGACTCTATTTGCCAAGTTCACAAGTAGTGCTACATTTTTTCATTTCAGTTCTTAATGACCTCTCTCGGGTTTTCTTCTGCATTCTTTTGAAAGCTTGTTTCTTGTCTTTCGCATATGAAAATGCCCTCACTCGGATAAAAAGGGTCAGCATGTGTTCTAATGGATTTGATCTCATTTCTGGGTTAATGTTTAGTTCAGTTGACTTACAAATTGAACTCATGCAACTCTGAATGACTGGACTGACCAAGAGTTTGTCAACCATGGACTTTCCTTCAATTTTATTCCCACCCTGAGCTGTTGTTTTAACAAACAAAGTTTCAGCAACATGAAATATCATCACAGCATCATCACAGACAGACCATAATCCACCATGATTCCTTATGTTGACCAACTGCTTTGATGCTGAATTATCATTTTCAATTTTTGTTGCCAACAATATCGCCAAAAATGATGTCCGTTGCTCTGTTTTGCCCTTGCCTGCTCTGCATATGCGACGATAAAGAGTGCCACAAACATAGCCACTAAGATACGCCAGAGCATTTTTCTCTTTTTCATTTAGTGTTATTAGGTTGGTATTAAAGTGAAGGATATCAGCCGGACCTGTGTTCTTGATACCAACTATAGAAGCAATTATTTGATTTGCAAGTTCCATTCCAAGCAACATGCAGCAGTTGCGTGTAAGTTTGAAAAGTCCTCCTTTTCTGCTGACTACTGCATAGAACATGGGATAAAATTTATCAAAATCCTCACTAAATCTGTCAACAACATCTTCAATTGCTTTGCTTAAGTGTAGAACCTCTTCATATGTCATGGAGAAATCACTAAATTCCTTTCTTATGGACTCCGGATAGCACAAGTCCTTGGACAACTTCATGACACTCCTTTCAACACATGATTTCAGTTGAAGTGGATGCAGCTTGGGTTTCTTCTCCTCTTTGTGAGTTCTGGTTACGTGTATGTTCAAGCCCCTTTTCGTTTTGAACTCCTTTGAACATGATACACATTTAATACTTTCCGTTGTTTCAGTAGTTACCTGAAACGAAGGAAACTTAGTCAGAAAACGAGGTTCTAAGACCCACCCAAGAACACGAGAAGAATCTACAGTATCTTGCCTCGGCCTAAAAAGTCAACCACACACAGGCCTACGCACTATCACTTTTTTACGGGAAAAGGCAAATATGCATGGATAGAAACTAACCTCTGAAACGATCATATCCAATTCTGATTGAAGAGATTCTTCGCCTTCAAAAAAATTGTCATCTAAAAGGTCTAAAATGAGATCCAAGTTGTTTCCTTGAACACAGTCTTTGGGTCGAGCAGCCATATTTGTTTGCAGCTAATTCAAAGTATGCACTCTCGTCACGCTAGACTGATCATACTCAACACAAAGAGCAGTTCTATCTGAAAACAATAGGGCGCGTGGTCTGTTTCAAGACTATCCTTCTATTGTGACAATGGGCAAACTATCAGCATCTTTGTCAGGCAACCACCACCTTCGCAATCGTGCTTGTAACTTTCAGCTCACTCAGATCTGAAATAATCCTTTTCACATGAGAATCCCTGGTCCACCCAAGTTTTCGGAGGTTGATGAAAGATAACATGGCTCAGTTTGAGGTCCAAGGTTCAGACATTAGTAAGAGGCCAACGATTTCAGTGCGAGGCTGTAGATTGATCGCAATTGTGATAATGATTTTGATTGCAAGTCATGATTCAAAGAATGATTGCTTTGGCCTTTCCAGTTTGCGTGATCAATGGCACTGAATGTGGCAAATATTCTTGTTCCTTGGCCCCACACTAGAGATGGTGTATTTTTTGCCATATTTTACTTCAATTCCCAAATATAATTGCTCTTTTGTAAGAAACAGATTATGATCGCCTACACTTTAGGCCCACAAAATTCAATACTTTACATCACCAACAATGAGAAACCACTAGTCTCCTTCCGCCTTGGCCTGTATTTTCAGCCTCGTGACTGTTGTCTTGCCGGGATGCCTTCCTTGTACCTCATTGTGACTGTGCTTGAAGATATTCAAAAAGATATAATTATTGTCTCGTCAAAAGAAGATCATTAGAGCATTAAATGTCATAATTGCACTTTTGTTGCAATAGCCAACAAAACAAAAACAGTAGTTTCTCCTCTGAAATGGTTGGTTTTCATTCAATTGTCTTCTGTCAAACAAGATTTGTCTTTGGAGGAATCCCCCCTGACAAAGTACTGGGTCAGTGGCTGGTTTGAGAGATGCATCCTTGGGCCTTAGCAACAATTGTATTTCTTCCTTTAGAGCAAAGATTGGATTGTTTCATGACAGCAGAATGTGATGAGAGCACAGAGGCTTATTGTTATGACATCAAATGGCAAACATTTTCAATTTTCATACACGGATGGACAAGGATGGGTCACTTCCTCAAAAAGGCAAAACATGTACAAAATCTCCAGCAGAACTAACAGATTTTTAGAGGCCTTAAAAATTATCAAGGAAACAAAAATGTTTCCGGAGGAGTGAGCAAGGTTTCTTGAGAATGGTTTCTGCTTCTTCCTCAATCGAAATTGCAGTGTTAAAAAGTGATTCCGGTGCATGATGGTGATGAAAATCATTTGTTTCCATTAGAAGTTATAACATGACACCATGTTTTTTATAAGAAATTAAGAATTTGGGCCACTACTGAAAGTTTCTTAAAATCATCAGAACAGGGTGTCCAAGTCAGACCCAAGGCACTTTTCACGTTGGGTCTTTGTTGGGGAGACGAGATCGCTTTGTCCGAGGAAACCAATGTGTACCCCCGTGCAGTGGGTTAAAGCTCATGCGCCCGTCAGTGCTTCGACTCCAAAACGCTACTGCGCATGAGCTTTAACCCACTGCACGGGGGGACACATGAGTTTCCTCGTACAAAACATATCTCATCTCCCCAACAAGTCTACCATCAATTTGTAGGTGTAGAGTAAATTTTTTTGGGTCTGTCACCATTTAGGTTCTTTCATTTTGGGTCTACAGATGGACCAAGTTTGGGTTTGAGCTTTGACGAACCCAAGATTACAAATCGGTGGTCTACAATTTTGGTTTGAAGATGGTCTACAATTGGTTTGAAGATGGTCTACAAGATGGTCTACAATTTTGGATTGAAGAATCTAAATTGTCCTCATCACTTATCTGTCTTTTTTCTAGTCAAACAGTGGAATTTGTAGGTGGCTTCTTTTTACATCCTTTTCAATTTTGACATAAATGACCTATTTCTTTTCACGAAGCAGGCAACGCTTGACAATACAGTTGCTTATTTTTCTGAAAGCATGCCGGATGTTGTAGAAACTTTGGAAAAAGAAACAGAAGTGGCTTTATCATGGTTAGAAAACAATGAAATGATTGCCAACCCTGAAAAATTCCATGCTATATTGGTCAGGAAAAATCAAAGGAATACTAGTGGGGAGCCAATTAACATTAATGGCAAGATGATCAAATCTGAGGAGACCGTTTAACTTTTAGGCGTTACGTTGGATTTCGACCCGCATATTTCAATCCTTTGCAAAAAAGCTGCAACACAATTGAAGTTGTTAAAAGATTAAAAAATTTCAAGACACACACACACACACACACACACACAGACACACACACACTGGTGAGGGTATGAAACAATTAATGAGCCAGAAATGGTTACGTAGATAGAACACAGATGCCGCTGCTGTGCCGAGCTGATTCAGATGTGTATCATCGACTTCTGGGGACATTGTAAATTTCAATAACGTTGTGGGAACTAACCAACGAAACATAACTGCCATAGATTTATTTCATTGATTTATAAAAACTTGGATTGATTTGTGAGGACATCGTACATTTCAACAACATTGTGGGAACAGACAATAGAATTCAGTTACAAATTGTAAATTTCACCAAGGTTGTGTGAACCAACAGAAGAACTCAGTCACTATCGATAAGCTTTGACAAACATGTCACTGCGTTTCCGTCTCAGGATATTTCCCCTTCTTTGCATGCAGCAGAAAGCGTTTAAGAGCTTTTGTAGCATAAGAGACTACTTTCCTACGCTGACCTTTCAAGAAATATATTCCTTGGTACCTATGTTGCATCCAAAAGAAACCGGTAGCAATTTTTATCAACATTGTTTCATCTAGTTTCTATGCTTGCGACTAAAACTCACGTTGAAGAACATTTATTACTTTGAAAGGATCGAAGAATAGATAGCTTTTCGAATACAAAATCTAATTTTAAACGTGCAGGCCATGGATACAAGCTTAAACAGAAACAAGAGTTTCCATGTGCTTTGACTTTATGATGTCGCTTCGTCCAATAGAGATTCATAATATTACTCTGAATAAATAAATAATAATGATACATATTTATACAGGATAAGCCTTTTCAGTACATGTGACATACTGCTATCAATAAGGGTCCTGTTAAAGAAAACTTATAAACAAGGTAAAAAATTTAAGAGCTGAGCTAATACGCGATTATCTTACAGAATTTACGGTATCTATCTTCCGTTTAAAGCTTACAAAATAAGATTCGTTTCTAATGTCGGTTGGCAATCCATTGAAAATCAGTGCGCCTTGGAAGGCGAACGTTTTTCTACCGGCTTCTGTTTTGACTTTTGGCAATATGAGACGTGAACCGTTTCCTCGTGTGTTCCTTGCCATGATCAAAGCGCTCAAACATGTTTCGCAGTGGAGGAGGACAGGAATCATTTAACGACTTAAACACGTCGATTGAGACTCGTACTAGTTGATTGGTGGGTTTAGGGCTTAAAATTCTCCAAAGTAAGTGTCCTTTTCCCACAGATTTCCTTAAGCATGGGCATGTCTGGTTTGACACTATGCCAAAATTGTTAAAAATGGGTAGCTTTCCATCAAAGTTTATCATAAAAGTAAGTCCCAAGGCAAGCCTTGTTAATTAGGAGAGGGTACCTTTCTGAAAGATGGGCGGCAAACCACTGTCGATCCATAGGTCATCTACACCCTCCTCCTGTGGCAAACCATAGTCACAATGGAAGGATAGTCTAGAAACCGAGGCCCTTCTATTGTTCTATGTTATTGTTTGACAAATTTTAGAGCCTAGTCCCCGCGAGAGTGCATAGCTGATGGTACCTTCGCACGAGTTCAATATGAAGTTTGTGCAGATATGCCCGGTGCAAATTGTAAAATCTATGGTTGTAGCGTTTCAAGAAAAGCACAGTATAAAGATATTAGAATATTTAAGGTTTCAAGAGTGCAAGATGAATTCCACAATCGCTGGCGTGCTAGATTTTTGTCAGTTGTTACGAGGGATAGAGTTGTGGATGCAAGCTTCAAACGACAGATCGAGAATCACAACATCGGAGTTTGTGAACTGCATTTCCGGCCGGAAGAAATAAATCACCGTAAGTCTGTTGTTTGATATTGATGTTTATAACAACTAAGGACATTAATTCATTAAAGATATTTTTCGATTCGCCTATTTCCTCTCTTTTCTTGCTGTTATTGCATAGGAATCTTCAGTTCGTAGCATTTAGGCCACTTTCCCCTTCCCCTCCCCAATCTTTTTCACGAAATAGACTTGGGGCAAGTATACCCACGAATTGAAGTGAATTTCATAGCAAGTAGAACTGCCTTTAACATGTCACTTTTTAATTTTCAGATGCATCAAGGAAGAGTTTGGTTCCGGGCTCCATCTCAACCCAGAATCTGCCTAAAAAGAGCATTGAAACAACAAGGTAAGAAGAAACTTCCTTAACAACAGCCATCCTCTACCCAGTAAAAACAGATCTGGTCATCTGGTTTTCAATTTTGGACCCTGTCTTGTTTTGATTGTTACAATTGTAATGATGAATGTAACACCTCTAATAATGCTAAAAAATAAATCTACAAGCCACAGATTACTAAACATTGATATGATCAATTATTTCATTAATTTTGTGATATTTGTTTCCATTTAGACAAAGTAGTCAAGAAGGTCGCCCCTCATCAGTTGCTGTTAAAGGAAAACAAAAAAATGCTGAGCATACCACAAGTTCAAGAAGTACTGATTGTTACCAGTCTTTTGAGGAATTGTGTAAGCGCAGCAAAGAGTTAAGGTTACCTGATGGGTGGACAGTAGAAATAAAAGATGGGGAAGGCATGTTGATAGTGAAAAGGGAGGAATTGATTGAAGTAAACAAATCTGAGATATATGTGAACTCGGATCTAAAGTTTACAGTGAGAATTTATGCATGGACACTTCCTGAAAATCATTTGCTTTATGAAAAATTTGGCAAATCAATGGTGAATGTCACGGTATCAAATCTTGTGAGATATTTGAATGGGTGTTCTTTATGCCTTGGTGTTGCTGGGAACAACATAACAAATGGTAACCCAGTGTTTGTCCACCACAATGTGCAAAGGAATTACAATTACAAAGAAGTAGCAACTAATCCCTTAGATCAGGTAGAATATTTGAGAAGCCCTGGGTGCGCAATGATAGTATTGCCAGAACAAGAACAAACATCCTGTTGTAATGTCTGTTCCAAACTCATGAAATCAGAGGAGATACTTTTCAGACAGAAGTCAAGACGATTGGCAACCCCTGCTAGTTTGAAGGCACCCTTAACAATGACATCTACATCAAGGTTAAAGCTGACCATACAACAAGATAGAGCAAAAAACAGAGAATTACAGTCTCAAATTGAGAGAATGAGGAAGGAGCTGACAAGCAAATCTGTGCCTGTAACATCAGAACTTGAATCTGATTTGGTGACAATAATGTCGGGAGTGGATAAAGCATCTATGCCACCATTCATGAAGCTTTTTTGGGATGAACAGCAGAAATATTTAAAAAGTCCCAATAAAGGGATACGTTATCATCCAATGATCATTCGCTGTTGTTTAGGACTTGCTGCAAAGTCACCTGCCACCTATGACAGTCTGCGGTATGATCAAGGTAAAGGAACTGGGGCCTTAATTCTACCAAGTAGGCGTCGTCTTAGGGATTACAAGAATTACATTCGTCCCAAGCAAGGGCTTAACCATGAAATCATCGATGAGCTGATAAGGAAAACAGAGGCATTTTCTGATGCTGAACGTTTTGTCGTCTTGTCCCTGGATGAAATGAAAATCCAAGAGGATTTAGTGTGGGATAAGCACAGTGGAGAACTAGTTGGTTTTGTTGACCTTGGAGACACTGAGCTAAATTATGGAAGCTTCAAAAGAGAAACAGAAACACTGGCCAGTCATGTCTTGGTATTTTTACTCAGGAGTGTGGTAAATCCAATGAAATTCAACCTGGCTAATTTTGGAACAACAAGTGCATCATCATTCCAGCTCTTTCCCCTATTCTGGAAAGCTGTTAGCATATTAGAGCTCCAGTGCAACTTGAAAGTCATTTCAGTAACATGTGATGGTGCCTCTGCAAATAGAAGGTTCTTCAAAATTCATCAGCATCTCAATGAAGAAGTCTCTTCTACTTCAGGTGTGGTGCACAAAGTTAAGAACATGTTTGCCATGGATGACAGGTTCATATATTTTATTGCAGACCCACCACACCTTATCAAGACCACAAGAAATTGTCTGCACAACTCAGGTTCTGGAAAGCAATCCAGATTTATGTGGAATGATGGACAATGTATCCTATGGAGACACATTTTTGACTTATACAGGGAGGATCAAGAATGTGGTTTGCACCTCCTTCCCCGATTAACAGAAGATCACATGCAACTCAATTCTCATTCAGTCATGAATGTGAGGATTGCTGTCAAGTACTAAGTTCAACAGTGGCAGGTGTCCTTCAACAGTTCGGGCCAAAGGAAGCGGCAGCAACATCAAAGTTCTGCAGTATGATGGACTCATTTTTTGACTGTATGAATGTGAGGAACCTCACAGAAGGGCAAAGGAAGTTAAAGCCCTTTCTTGAGCCATACAGATCATCTAACGACACCAGATTTGAATGGTTGCAGGAGACTTTCCTTGGTTACTTGAAGAGTTGGAAGGAGTCAATTGACAATAGGGTTGGTGAATTTTCTGATTCAGATCGTGCAAAAATGTTTTTGTCTTTGCAGACTTATGAGGGTCTTCAAATCACCTCTCTGTCTGTGATTGAATGCATTAAGTATTTACTTGGAAATGGAGTCCAATATGTTGTGAGATTTTGTTTCCAAAGTCCAATATGTTTTGACAGAAAGATTTTGTCAAGATGGGTTAGAAAATTACTTTGGACATCAAAGGAGCCTGGGCCGACGAAAAGACAATCCAACACTTAGAGATTTTGGATTCAATGATAACACTATCAGAAACCAGAAAGAAGTTCGCTCAATCATTGGTGGAAATAGTCAAGGGGAACAGCCTTCACAGCAATTGGATTCTACACCCTTGCCGTGTCGAAAAAAGACAAAAAAGTTGTAAATGTAGGATGCAGTCCTTCACTTTTTGGCCATATGGGGGGATGCCTACTTTGGTAGATTTTGCCTAAAATAATTTATTCTATGTTGATATCTCATATTCCAAGATTGGGTTCTAAACGTATCCTAGTACACAACCCCAATACAGCCAAGCAGTGAAGCACTTCTTTAGGGTAATGTCATCAGTGAATTGAAAGTTAATCTTTCATATCTTGGCACAGAATATAGGTACAAGAGAAAATCATAAACCATTCCCCATCCATTTTCAATCATGACTTCAACAAAACATTTTGTGCAATCTTTTAATGAAAACGAAACAACAAAGTTTAAGTCAACTAAGACAACGAAAATTTTTAGAAAACAAGTAAGAGATTAGCATAACATTTATTCACACCAACGTTTAAAGTAGGTGGGGTAATGTGTTATGATTTTTTCAGGTACCTATTATGTGACAAAATACTAGAAACACTGTTAATTTTAAGAAGTTTTTTTAAGAATGGCTAAAAGATTTTCATGAAAGCACAAGAGATCCCCACTAATAAATACAAAATGAATCCGAGAACCATTTAAGACCCTGTTTGTTACGTAATTTCCAGGGCTCAAAGTCTGGTTTAACCCTAAGAAACTTTCAGTGCTGAGAAATTTAATGGCTTCTTGTAAGACATACTGTATGTGCACAGTACACACCTTGCACACATCAGCATGGTCTTCCTGTTAAACCTTAAGGAGTCTTGTGAATGTTTTCAGTTTCTTGATCCAGTAATTCTTGTGCACAAAGATTTACAGTCTTTCTTCTTATGGTAACTGAAGATATAATTCTTGAGAATTCTTTTCATGATAATGTGCAAAAGTCCTCTCGATTCAAACTTTGGTTGAACTAACGGTTTGCAGGTTTGCATATACACGTTTTTTTTATAAGAAACTGGTTTATAAGGAACTAGTACTAAGATGGCCAAAATTTTCAGAAACTCTAGCACTATGTCTGAGAAGTACTAAGAAACTTTTCAAAGTTAAAAGCATGAATTTTACAGCAAATGGATCATTGAACCTTTATCATTGGGCAATATTATCTAACCATTTGTGTTTTCAACATAACAGAACACTGTTTATTCCTGTATGATGTTTTAAACATCAAGAAACATATCTGCAGCAATGTTAGCGACCACATTGACAATTCATGCATGCAAAAAGTAAGAAACCAATTAAGAAACTTTTAGTACTAAGATGGACAAAATTTCTTGTTAAATTAAGGAACTTTTAGTACTATGGCCTGATCCTACAGTAGTTTCTTATAAAAAAACGTGTATATGAACTAAGGAATTTCTGACGAAGGTTGAAGCTACATGTTACAGTTACAGTATTAAAGAGCCACACATATTTTTAACGAAAAACTAAGGTCCAAAGCTGGTGTGCAGTTTATTAATTTTTTGGGCCTTGTTGCTGCTTGAAGTTTCTCACTTGTTTCTTGTATTTTTTATGTTGGAAACAGCATATTTATTTTTGCTAAAAGGGCCTTATTCACACTAAAAATAATGTCCAAACAGTTGCTATTACTGTAAATGAGTGCCAAAACCATCTTGAGTGTCCAAAGAAAGTTAAAACTACAAATTAAAAATGCTTCATAGCTTTTAAATTCAAAAGGTTGTTCCTTAAGTTTTGAAAAATTGAGCCTACCCTGTAAGATGTTTCCCATAAACAAAATATGTGTACTCTAGAATTCAGGGTTTACAACAAAATCCTGCGTACTGTAAAGACAGTGAAGCAACCCCACCCTAGTGGTTATACTGTACATACTGCAGAGGTCGAGATTGTATAACAGCATATACATACTGTATTGTTTGTCAGAAACTGCTTAATAATCTTAAGAAACCCTCAGTACTGGCCTAAATCCTTAGCTTCTTGTAAAAATGTGTGTATTGTACGGTATGATGTCACCTTTGAGATAACACGACTCTATTTGCCAAGTTCACAAGTAGTGCTACATTTTTTCATTTCAGTTCTTAATGACCTCTCTCGGGTTTTCTTCTGCATTCTTTTGAAAGCTTGTTTCTTGTCTTTCGCATATGAAAATGCCCTCACTCGGATAAAAAGGGTCAGCATGTGTTCTAATGGATTTGATCTCATTTCTGGGTTAATGTTTAGTTCAGTTGACTTACAAATTGAACTCATGCAACTCTGAATGACTGGACTGACCAAGAGTTTGTCAACCATGGACTTTCCTTCAATTTTATTCCCACCCTGAGCTGTTGTTTTAACAAACAAAGTTTCAGCAACATGAAATATCATCACAGCATCATCACAGACAGACCATAATCCACCATGATTCCTTATGTTGACCAACTGCTTTGATGCTGAATTATCATTTTCAATTTTTGTTGCCAACAATATCGCCAAAAATGATGTCCGTTGCTCTGTTTTGCCCTTGCCTGCTCTGCATATGCGACGATAAAGAGTGCCACAAACATAGCCACTAAGATACGCCAGAGCATTTTTCTCTTTTTCATTTAGTGTTATTAGGTTGGTATTAAAGTGAAGGATATCAGCCGGACCTGTGTTCTTGATACCAACTATAGAAGCAATTATTTGATTTGCAAGTTCCATTCCAAGCAACATGCAGCAGTTGCGTGTAAGTTTGAAAAGTCCTCCTTTTCTGCTGACTACTGCATAGAACATGGGATAAAATTTATCAAAATCCTCACTAAATCTGTCAACAACATCTTCAATTGCTTTGCTTAAGTGTAGAACCTCTTCATATGTCATGGAGAAATCACTAAATTCCTTTCTTATGGACTCCGGATAGCACAAGTCCTTGGACAACTTCATGACACTCCTTTCAACACATGATTTCAGTTGAAGTGGATGCAGCTTGGGTTTCTTCTCCTCTTTGTGAGTTCTGGTTACGTGTATGTTCAAGCCCCTTTTCGTTTTGAACTCCTTTGAACATGATACACATTTAATACTTTCCGTTGTTTCAGTAGTTACCTGAAACGAAGGAAACTTAGTCAGAAAACGAGGTTCTAAGACCCACCCAAGAACACGAGAAGAATCTACAGTATCTTGCCTCGGCCTAAAAAGTCAACCACACACAGGCCTACGCACTATCACTTTTTTACGGGAAAAGGCAAATATGCGTGGATAGAAACTAACCTCTGAAACGATCATATCCAATTCTGATTGAAGAGATTCTTCGCCTTCAAAAAAATTGTCATCTAAAAGGTCTAAAATGAGATCCAAGTTGTTTCCTTGAACACAGTCTTTGGGTCGAGCAGCCATATTTGTTTGCAGCTAATTCAAAGTATGCACTCTCGTCACGCTAGACTGATCATACTCAACACAAAGAGCAGTTCTATCTGAAAACAATAGGGCGCGTGGTCTGTTTCAAGACTATCCTTCTATTGTGACAATGGGCAAACTATCAGCATCTTTGTCAGGCAACCATCACCTTCGCAATCGTGCTTGTAACTTTCAGCTCACTCAGATCTGAAATAATCCTTTTCACATGAGAATCCCTGGTCCACCCAAGTTTTCGGAGGTTGATGAAAGATAACATGGCTCAGTTTGAGGTCCAAGGTTCAGACATTAGTAAGAGGCCAACGATTTCAGTGCGAGGCTGTAGATTGATCGCAATTGTGATAATGATTTTGATTGCAAGTCATGATTCAAAGAATGATTGCTTTGGCCTTTCCAGTTTGCGTGATCAATGGCACTGAATGTGGCAAATATTCTTGTTCCTTGGCCCCACACTAGAGATGGTGTATTTTTTGCCATATTTTACTTCAATTCCCAAATATAATTGCTCTTTTGTAAGAAACAGATTATGATCACCTACACTTTAGGCCCACAAAATTCAATACTTTACATCACCAACAATAAGAAACCACTAGTCTTCTTCCGCCTTGGCCTGTATTTTCAGCCTCGTGACTGTTGTCTTGCCGGGATGCCTTCCTTGTACCTCATTGTGACTGTGCTTGAAGATATTCAAAAAGATATAATTATTGTCTCGTCAAAAGAAGATCATTAGAGCATTAAATGTCATAATTGCACTTTTGTTGCAATAGCCAACAAAACAAAAACAGTAGTTTCTCCTCTGAAATGGTTGGTTTTCATTCAATTGTCTTCTGTCAAACAAGATTTGTCTTTGGAGGAATCCCCCCTGACAAAGTACTGGGTCAGTGGCTGGTTTGAGAGATGCATCCTTGGGCCTTAGCAACAATTGTATTTCTTCCTTTAGAGCAAAGATTGGATTGTTTCATGACAGCAGAATGTGATGAGAGCACAGAGGCTTATTGTTATGACATCAAATGGCAAACATTTTCAATTTTCATACACGGATGGACAAGGATGGGTCACTTCCTCAAAAAGGCAAAACATGTACAAAATCTCCAGCAGAACTAACAGATTTTTAGAGGCCTTAAAAATTATCAAGGAAACAAAAATGTTTCCGGAGGAGTGAGCAAGGTTTCTTGAGAATGGTTTCTGCTTCTTCCTCAATCGAAATTGCAGTGTTAAAAAGTGATTCCGGTGCATGATGGTGATGAAAATCATTTGTTTCCATTAGAAGTTATAACATAACACCATATTTTTTATAAGAAATTAAGAATTTGGGCCACTACTGAAAGTTTCTTAAAATCATCAGAACAGGGTGTCCAAGTCAGACCCAAGGCACTTTTCACGTTGGGTCTTTGTTGGGGAGACGAGATCGCTTTGTCCGAGGAAACCAATGTGTACCCCCGTGCAGTGAGTTGTGTACCCTCATGCGCCCGTCAGTGCTTCGACTCCAAAACGCTACTGCGCATGAGCTTTAACCCACTGCACGGGGGGACACATGAGTTTCCTCGTACAAAACATATCTCATCTCCCCAACAAGTCTACCATCAATTTGTAGGTGTAGAGTAAATTTTTTTGGGTCTGTCACCATTTAGGTTCTTTCATTTTGGGTCTACAGATGGACCAAGTTTGGGTTTGAGCTTTGACGAACCCAAGATTACAAATCGGTGGTCTACAATTTTGGTTTGAAGATGGTCTACAATTGGTTTGAAGATGGTCTACAAGATGGTCTACAATTTTGGATTGAAGAATCTAAATTGTCCTCATCACTTATCTGTCTTTTTTCTAGTCAAACAGTGGAATTTGTAGGTGGCTTCTTTTTACATCCTTTTCAATTTTGACATAAATGACCTATTTCTTTTCACGAAGCAGGCAACGCTTGACAATACAGTTGCTTATTTTTCTGAAAGCATGCCGGATGTTGTAGAAACTTTGGAAAAAAGAAACAGAAGTGGCTTTATCATGGTTAGAAAACAATGAAATGATTGCCAACCCTGAAAAATTCCATGCTATATTGGTCAGGAAAAATCAAAGGAATACTAGTGGGGAGCCAATTAACATTAATGGCAAGATGATCAAATCTGAGGAGACCGTTTAACTTTTAGGCGTTACGTTGGATTTCGACCCGCATATTTCAATCCTTTGCAAAAAAGCTGCAACACAATTGAAGTTGTTAAAAGATTAAAAAATTTCAAGACACACACACACACACACACACACACACAGACACACACACACTGGTGAGGGTATGAAACAATTAATGAGCCAGAAATGGTTACGTAGATAGAACACAGATGCCGCTGCTGTGCCGAGCTGATTCAGATGTGTATCATCGACTTCTGGGGACATTGTAAATTTCAATAACGTTGTGGGAACTAACCAACGAAACATAACTGCCATAGATTTATTTCATTGATTTATAAAAACTTGGATTGATTTGTGAGGACATCGTACATTTCAACAACATTGTGGGAACAGACAATAGAATTCAGTTACAAATTGTAAATTTCACCAAGCTTGTGTGAACCAACAGAAGAACTCAGTCACTATCGATAAGCTTTGACAAACATGTCACTGCGTTTCCGTCTCAGGATATTTCCCCTTCTTTGCATGCAGCAGAAAGCGTTTAAGAGCTTTTGTAGCATAAGAGACTACTTTCCTACGCTGACCTTTCAAGAAATATATTCCTTGGTACCTATGTTGCATCCAAAAGAAACCGGTAGCAATTTTTATCAACATTGTTTCATCTAGTTTCTATGCTTGCGACTAAAACTCACGTTGAAGAACATTTATTACTTTGAAAGGATCGAAGAATAGATAGCTTTTCGAATACAAAATCTAATTTTAAACGTGCAGGCCATGGATACACGCTTAAACAGAAACAAGAGTTTCCATGTGCTTTGACTTTATGATGTCGCTTCGTCCAATAGAGATTCATAATATTACTCTGAATAAATAAATAATAATGATACATATTTATACAGGATAAGCCTTTTCAGTACATGTGACATACTGCTATCAATAAGGGTCCTGTTAAAGAAAACTTATAAACAAGGTAAAAAATTTAAGAGCTGAGCTAATACGCGATTATCTTACAGAATTTACGGTATCTATCTTCCGTTTAAAGCTTACAAAATAAGATTCGTTTCTAATGTCGGTTGGCAATCCATTGAAAATCAGTGCGCCTTGGAAGGCGAACGTTTTTCTACCGGCTTCTGTTTTGACTTTTGGCAATATGAGACGTGAACCGTTTCCTTGTGTGTTCCTTGCCATGATCAAAGCGCTCAAACATGTTTCGCAGTGGAGGAGGACAGGAATCATTTAACGACTTAAACACGTCGATTGAGACTCGTTTTTTCCGGATTCGATCCAATGTATCCATCTTCAATGTCGTATTCTTGGTAGGAGCTACAATCTTATTGGCTCTGTCTTGGATCGACTGCAGCTTTTTCTTGGCACTTTCACCTACGCATAAATACACTGGGTAGCAGTAGAGTAGCACAGGCCTAATCATAACACTATATATTTTCTCTGCAACAAGTGGAGAGATGTTGGGACGAATTCGTTGCAGCAATTTTACCCGATTCAAGGCTCGCTTGTAGATCTTGTCAATTTGCATACTCATTGTCAGGTGATTGTCAAGGGTGATTCCCAGATATTCATAGCTTGTAGCTTGATTTATTGGAGTGCCATTCAAAGATACATTGCAAGACGGTTGTTTCGCTAGCTTCTGACTTGTACCATAAATAACGAGCTCAGTTTTGCCTTTTTTGAGGTTCAATATTAGATTATTGTTCGAGAACCATTTACCAACTAAGTTTGCTTCTTGAAAACTCTGGCCCTATTTAGGCCCAAACTTCACGATTCCTACAGTAGCAATCAGATAGCGAGATGTGACAGGGAGGAATGCTGTCGAATTTTCAAGTTGAATGATGCAGTTGACTAGATTTTGAACATAGTTACTGCGGTACGGTAGTTGAAGATTTCTCTGGTATGTTTTGGCCTTTAAAACATGGAAAATGTAGCGTTGAAAGATTTATTTTGAATCCCCTTCTTCAGATTCATGTCAGGCATCGTTGATTAAGTGTGTGCTTAACATGGTTTTTGTCGCATTTTCTTTTCGAAGACTGACAGTTAAACAGAGCTACGGCAGTTGTTCGATAATGATTCAATTGATCGAATGCAAGAGAAAGGGCCAGGTTTTTCACTGTTCCATTACGAAGACTGCGTTCACACGATGCCAGGACATTTTGAAAACGGTGAAAAATGTGACGGTAGCAGAATTTGAGCTGGTGTTCACACCATGCCGGAACAATTTGAAAACGGTACAAGATTTGACAGTAAGAAACTCTTTGCAAGACCTTGATGCCATAGAAAGGTACTTACACCTTATGTGTCAATCATTCTTGCTCCAAAAGCGTCAAAAACTGTTCTATTTTCAAAATTTTCAAGCGTTTTCTATTTTCAAAATTTTCAAGTGTTTATGCCGTTTCCAAAATGTGACGGTTAGAGTTCAATTTTCAAAATCTTCAATTTTCAAAATGTGCCGGCAAAAAATGTGCCATTTTCTTGTGAACGAGAGGCCTGTCCGTTACATTTTTCACCGTTTTCAAAATGTGCCGGCATCGTGAATGCGGTCTAATTTCCTAATTGCCATGCAGAATCAGACTATCAGCCTCGTTTTTCAAGTTTTTGAAATTGAGGTTTCCCGCGTTTAGCGTCATGTGACCTGTGACCATCCTGCCTGCCCATTGATTTGTTGAGTTTTGGCGCCTTTGCACTCGGACAGTGGAGGGAAAGAGAGCTGGAAGAACTTGGCAGAGCAGAGTGGCAAAATGTCTAGACAAAGAAGGGTAATTCTATTCTAGTTTCATGTTGTAAATCTCTTTCACCAAAGAGCTAAAAGTAGCTTGGGCCTAATCAAGAATCGAGAAAGGCAAAATGGTGACTTGCCAGGCTTGGTAGGCCTTGTATCTAGGCCATGATTGGTATGCTCAAAAAATCACTTTTTGCATTGCATCCGTCTTCTCTTTAGCTCCTCATATTCGAGGGAAGCAAAAAGCTATCAAAATGATCGTGAAGAGCATCAAAATGTATATAAGAACTATGGTTATTGAAGATTCAACTACGTTTGCGTTCATCGTTTGAATGTAGGGATCTAATGAGTGATTGAAAGCTTTTTGTAAGCTGTCTGATATCTCCCACTACCAGGCTGATCCTGCCTTGCCAATTTAACCCTATTTTGGTTGGGGGGGGGCAAATTTGCCCCCCTAGTAGATTTTTTTAAATAACTCTGCGAGGAAGAATTTTATAGCCATGAAACTTCTTGACTTTTTGCAACTACTTATTGTGCAACTTCTCAAAAAGTTTCATTGAAATATTTTGAAAAATGAGGGGGCGGGAGACAATTTTCTGGGACTGACCCAGGAAAAATCGCAAATTCTCAAATCTCAATTATCGCGAAAAAAGGAGCAGAAGTGGAATATTTTGCAAATTTCTTTTTTAATGTTGTGTTATTTGATGCATTCTATCATAAATACCATGTTTGGATGGAAAATATGCTCCAAATTTAATTTTATCTCGATTTTCCTGATTTTGGCCAATTTTGCCGCTTTTCTTGACCACACAAAGGAAAATGCTGACGTAAGCAAAAATGGTGGCTGTTTTTAAGTTAATTTTTATATTTACAGAAAGTACATGCCTGAGGCTTTTAGCACACCAAATTTGGTCGCTCTATCTATTACCAGTAAAGAGTTAGATAGGGGGGGCTTTTTTGCCCCCCCCCCAACCAAAATAGTACTATCAAATAGCCCAACCACTATAGGGTTAAGTACAATATACTTTTATAATTCTTACTTATTGATGTAGAGTTTTCAAAACACTACTTCAAAACATCAAATGTTGATGCAGTTGGCGTGTTTTCATTGTACCTTTCTCAGGGATAAACATATCCAAGAAGGCTTGACTTTTTCTTTTTATTAGGCCTATCTAATCAGCACTTTGAATGTGTTTTTCATTGCATATGTACAGGACTATTTCCAAGTGTGCAGACTTTTGAACAACATTTTCTCTCATAAACAATAAAGTTTCTGATTGTTTGGAAAATGCAGCTGAGTGGATGTTAATCAGCTTTTAACATATATACATTCTTCTGTGACTAAAGACACTTGATAACTACCCTTCTCTAGTTACAGCAAGCTTGAGGGTCCCAGTATGGAATGTTCGATTTTTGTGCGCCGGACGGAGATTTATACCTAATGTTGTGTTCGCCGTGAACCCAGAGATGTATACCTAACGTTGTATTACACAAGCATAGAATCGCATTCTGTGCGCCGATTCGTGCGCCATCAACTAATGCTGTGCGCCGGACATGTCCGGCGCACACACCTTTCATTCCATACTGGTGAGGGTCCTCTTTCCATCAAGCCTGAAGTTGATTTTTAGGGACCAAAATTTCTGTTTAATTCATTCTTCCACAGTGTTACCCTTCTTCAATTTCTTTATGCAGAGGTTTCCAGAGAAAATTAAAGAGACTGGTAGATTGCACCAGGATTGGTTAAGTGGAGACCAACCTGGTTTTGAGTCAAGATTCATAAATGATGAAATAGGTATGCTTTATGTAATATGCTACTAGGGATTACTTACAATCAAAATTGCTTCCTATAGAAATAATATGCAAAGACTCAAACATATATCTTCGTGCAAATATTTTGACTTGCATCTCCATTAGTAGTCATTTACTGATGAAGAGGCAAGTCAGAATATTTAAACAAAGTTGTCATTTTGACTATTGTGTCAAATTGAATATAATGTCACTGGTTCAGGGGTCAGCAAATAGTTTTGAATTGAGTGCTCCGCAAAATGAATATCTTTTAATTCATGACTTTTGAACTATGACCATGAAACAAGCATTGCACAATTGGTCTTGAAAACGGCTTTCATTTCATTATTGATTTTGATGATATCATCAATGATTTGTTATTGTGCATTTTCACCGATACAACAAAAGCAAGCTTTACTATTTTTGTTTCCATTTATATCCACCCGGACCAATAAATGGCTGCAGCAGATGAAATTTGAAGAGACTTTATGAAACTGAGATGATCTTGCGCTTCATTATGCATAGTCATGAAAGTATTTAATTCTCATGATGCCACAGAGCTTTGCCTTGTAATATGGTACCTGTTTCTTCAATTCATAGGATTTGGAGTTTTCACTACCAAAAGGTTTGAAGGAGGGAATTTCCTCCTGCACTATGCAGGAGACTTACTGACCCTCTCAGAAGCAAAGAAAAGGGAGAAAAAATATAATCGAGAAAGGAAAGGAAGCTACATGTACTACTTCTATCATGATGGCATACAGTACTGGTGAGTAAAATCATCTTAGTATGGGTGAAATGTTAATATTTACATGTATGGGAAAGCAGTACCAACTCGGGGCTGCTCACATGAACTGCCCAACTCCGAAATGGAGATTGTTAGGAATGTTGTTGCTAACATAGTCACCTTATTGTAGCCACAACCAATGTGTACAGGTTTAGTTAAGATGAAACGTTTATATAAGTTTATCTTCAAAGCAAACAATTTGTTTTCTAGTGTTGATGCCACAGCTGATAATGGCCGGATTGGAAGGCTTGTAAATGACTCCACAAAGCCAAACTGTATTGTGAAAAAACCAACTATACATTCATTGCCATGTCTTTGCATATATGCACTAAAAGATATTGAACCAGGCACAGAACTAAGATATGATTATGGCGTTAAGGACCTGCCATGGAGACTGAAGGTTTGTTTCTTTATGTCTGAAATCTTACTTGTTTGGAATTCACCATCTTGTGTTTGGAATTCACTCATTGCTGCTTTGGTTAAACTTTTTCAAGGAATGGATACCAATGACATGCATCAGTTCATTCAAAAATAAGTATGATTATTGCTGAGTCTTGGAGCCTCGGGCTTTTGAGCCTTGGGCATTTTGAGCCTTGAGCTTGTAATGCATGTATTTCTTTATAAGAAACCAAGAGCTTTGGCCAGAAAGTTTCAGAAACATGATCAGATTTCATATGAGTTTCTTAAAGGCTCAATGAAACTTTTTATGTTCACTTGCTGTGCCCTTGTGAACATTCTAACACTTGTTTTAAGCCTTTATGATGTATAGACATTGTAAATATCTTTTATAAGGAGCCAGCTTATAAACAGAAGCAAGCTTGATTTTTCAAAAGTTAAAGGCAGTCTGTCCTCTATTGTTCTGACCTTAGTTAAAGCTTCATTTACCTTATTTACGCTGGAGCTAAGTTCATGCATCACTGAGTCTCTATGACCCAGTTTTCTTTGGATACATTGAATTAGCTTAAACTCAGAGAGGGCACAATGGAGATCTTTATTGATGTTATTTTCATTCTGTGAAGGGGACAGACTGCCTTTAAGGAGGGCCAGGTCTAAAACGCGGACATCGCGGACATGTTTGGAATTCTTCGATTTCTTCGGGTTTGCAGGTTCTAGTACCCCCCCTCCCATAGCCACCCTCAAGTATGTAGGAGAGGTGCTGCCCTACTGCACACATATTTGATTTTTTCTAAAACAATTTTATTAGAACTCTTTGGTGAAGGAGTTTCTTGCGGGAGGATTCTGGCCAAGAGCTTTAGAAATGACATACAAGGTCATCAGTTTGTGAATTGTCCTTCCTAAGAAAACAAATTGCCCTCAAAATATGAGAAATTTAAGAAACTTTCATGGCTCCAATCAGCCTATCCTCTGTTGACCTAATACACATATTTTTTATAAGAAAATAAGAATTCAGGCCAGGAGGGATCTTCCAATTGCACCAGAAATCTTCCAGCAGGGGGCAAGAACTTCCGACAGGGGGCTTAAATGCCTAAAAATGCAGTTTTCTTACCCCATTTTGCCAAATTCTTCCGATGCGTAGGGCAGCTCTTAAATTATCATACGCTGAGCATATTGTCAAAAAAGTGAAATTCGTATTCATTTAGGTGTAGCTGACATTTTGCAGAGACATACTTGTAGGCCTTGTGCCTTCCCACCATGACCAGAAGTGTATGGTCACTATATCTAAAATTACTCAGTCCTTTTCTATATTCGAAGAATCAGAAAATAAAGATCAGAAAGCTTATCAGTTCAACTCTTCATTTGGAAGAATTAGAAAATTGTCCGCGATGTCCGCGTTTTAGGTTTTGCCCTATGCGAAAACCTAAAACGCGGACATTAGTTTCGCGGACCTGAAGAAAACTGCACAAAATTAACCTTCCATGACGTTCTGTGAATGATGATCATGAAAACATACTTATTAACACTTTTTTCGAAGAATTAGACAATGTCCGCGATGTCCGCGTTTTAGGTTTTGCCCTATGCTAAAACCTAAAACGCGGACATTGGTTTCGCGGACCTGAAGGAAACTGCACACAATTAATCTACCGTGACGTTCTGTGAATGATGATCATGAAAACATACTTTCGAAGAATTAGACGATGTCCGCGATGTCCGCGTTTTAGGTTTTTCCCTATGCGAAAACCTAAAGGGCGGACATGGATTCGGGGCGGACCTGTCCGTGACGTCCGCGATGTCCGCGATGTCCGCGTTTTAGACCTGGCCCTTTAAGAAGCATCCTTACCTGAATTTAAAAGTCTATAAAAACCTGCATAGTTGGCAGTTTTAATTTTTCCAATCACTCAAATCATTGCTGCCACATTCAAACCTTGTTTACATGGAATCAGATCCAATCCATTTTTTCAAGGGGCGTTTACATGGGACTGGAACCAGAACTGTCTGTGTTTACATGGGATCAGATCCATTTGAATTCTTTTGGGCTTTCGGCAGTGCTCTAGGAAACTTTTTTTGTCTCATATTTGATTAGATCCTTTGAAATTTTGCCCTCTGATGGATTCTTTGTCTCATCTCTGATTTCCCTCATTGATGTGTCAACAAAGGCTTTCAAATTTCTCTTGTCACTTCCATCCATACCAGTATGAATCCAATCCCACCCATTTACCAGTATGAATCCAATCCCACCCACCCATTTATTTTGGGATCGGACCCAAGCAGGATCACTTTTGGATAAGAGATCATAATGGGATCAGATCTGTGAGTTCTTGTGTAAACACATCCATTAATTTTATCAAATAGGTTGATTTTCTTAACTTTTTAGTCTTATGAAACTTCGGTTTTCCTCAAAGGCTCAAGTCATGAACGCTTGAACGCCCACAGGGTGCAAGGCTCAAGGGCTTTAACTTTAGCATGAGTCCTCTTCAAAAATATACCACAGCTTTAGATTTTTTTTTTGCTTCGTCACCTCCCTTAAGAAACATTTCAGCTTGCGACAAGCTTGCACAAGCTTGAAGCATGATTTTGGCTTGAAGTGAGTGTGCTGACACGATTGTATCCAGTTTGCAGGTATGATTAGAGCTTGATCAAGCTTGACAATAATCCTATGCTAAAATTATTCTCAAAGATACTACAATCAGGCTTGATTGAGTTTGCCTTCCAATCAAAAGATGCAGGCTGCAAGCTAGCGCAAACGGTGCAAAATTCTTACTCAAATCAAGCTCTCAAACATACCCAAATCATACTCAAAACAAGTCAGTATCAGGCACTAGCCGATAAATAATGGGATTGCTCTTCTAATTTTTCTCACTTGTATCCCTGTTCCTAAAAACGTCACAATGTAGTTTCCTTCTCCTTCCCAGCCGCTAATCAGGTGCAATCAGTGGGTGCAATGCAGTGCAGCGTCACATTGTAGTACAGGCATGCGCAAAGTGACAAAGTTGGACTTCGCCATTTTGCTTCATAGAACAAGTTCAATGTTTATGTTTTGTTTGCATTTGGAATCCTTGGTTCCACCTGCCTGAGTATGAACAAGGTGCTTTCTATTTTTGCATCGCATGAAGATCACGTGAGAATCGAGAAAGAATTGTCCTTGCATAGGAGCAGCAATGTAATAGATGGAGAAGACAATACAAGAGAAATGCAGTACCTTTGATAAAGATTACGTCAATCAATATATTTTGGCTTGTGTCTAAATATCAAATTGTGCAAACATTTGGTTTTGTTGACTGATTTGCGAATACAACCCACTTGATGCAAACAAACATTGGACAGTTGTTTTCATTTCTGCGATCTTCATCTGATGCAGAAACAGATAGCACTTTGTTCATGCTCAGACAGGTGGAACCATAGCCTTCCCGCTGGCTGATGGAACCAAGGACCGAGATACAATTTTTTACTTGAGGGGGCCATATGGGCAAACCGAGTTACGAGCTAAGCGATCCAGAACCTTGGAGGGGGTCTAGGGGTACACCCCAGGAAAAGATTTGAGACCACGCTCCTTAGATTGGCTTAACGGAACCCTGATTTTTGTTCCTAAATACAGAATACAGATTGACTTTACAGGTAAATCTACCTTTGGAATGTACACACCTTTAAAGGGTCTGTTTCATCCAGCATTCCCTGCACGTGTCGTCTCTTGGTTGGCCTTTGTTTGTCGCCATTTTCATGGCCCATGAAAATGGTGACAACAAAGGCAAATCAAGAGACGACACGTGCAAGGCATGCTGGATGAAACAGACCCTTTAACAAGAGTCCCCAAAGAGCTTTCTAAACTAATGAAAGGTAGAAATTGAATAACATATACCCGACATAAGAGCATGGAGTACCTATTTGATATTCTGAAATACTGAAATAATAAAGAATAAAGATTTATTGCCGCTATTGCAGAAATATTTCAAGGGGGCCATGGCCCCCCTCCCCCTCTATCTCGGTCCTTGGATGGAACGAAGGATTCCAAATGCAACCAAAATACAAGTCCAACTATGTCATGTTGCGCATGCCTATACTACAATGTGACACTGCACAGCATTGAACCTGATTAGCGCCTGTGACGGAAGCTACCTTATGCACTGATCTGTGACCTTATGATGTTTTTAGGAACAGGGATACAAGTGAGAAAAATGCAAAGAGCAATCCCATTATTTATCGGCTAGTGTATCAGGCTTGAAGCATGCTCCAAACATGCTCAATGTTTTGCAAAGGGCTACTTATTAAATGAAGGAAATAAGTTTGAAGTTGTAGCATATTCTTGCGTGGTCTTTCTATTTGTAATCTACTAGGAAATATTGGCTCATGAATTATCAATTACAGGGATGCTGAAAAGTAATTCTTTTCTTGCAGCATTTCTACAGTTCTATGACATCAGTGTTGATTTTGCAAATTTCAAGGAAAAGCCTCAACCTTCATCATGTTCAGTGGGATCAATATGGTTCAGTATATGAGAGATATACAATAATAAAGGTTGTATTTTATGTAATTTTAATCAGAATGATTTATCATTTTCACAGGAAAAACGTGCTATGCGGAAAAGGAAGAATTCAAGGAAAAAAGCAAAGGAACAGGTATGTTTTCTTGTTTCGTTTGCCTTTGGATATTTCATATATATTTTTAGTTAAAATGAGCTGAAACGGGCTGAAGCCATCTGAAAAGAGCTGTCAAAATCAGGATCGAGGCTGAAACGACTTGAAACAACCCAATTATCCTAGCAACAACACGTAGGTGTCAGGGGAGTCCTTTTGTTCTCTATGTATTGTCGCATATTTTTTGAAACGATAGTAGCAAATCAAAGGAGAGTCCTTTTGTTCACTTTGTATTGTTGCATTGTCAATAAGAAATCACACAATGCGGTTGCTGTGTTTTTGCGCTACCTTTGTAATCGTATCTGTTCTTGCTATCCCATTGTCTGTTTTGGTTATTGCTCTTGCAAGCTACTTTAAGACTGGGGATATTTTCCGAATTTACATCAACGTATACTTTTATGTCAAGGTATCCCTCTATTTGCCCTTCCACATGTGTCTCAATCCGGGTTTCTTTTTGCATTGGGTTAAGGGACACTCTTCCGTCATATTCGATTATGCTCTTGGTTTCTTAGTGTGCCAGCTGTTTGACATCCTGTACTTGCAATGGATGTACCTTTGCCTATTACAAAGTAACGATATAGAGTCAAACCCAGGCCCCTCTCTTGGTAACTGTTTTAAATTTTGCACGTGGAACTTAAACAGCATAGCTGCATATGATTTTTCCAGAGTTTCTCTCATTAATGCTTATAATACAGTTAACAAGTACGATATTATTGCTTTAGCAGAGACCCACTTAGATAGTGCGATCGACCTGCCAGATAACTTCTGCCAAGCATCGAAGCTTCACATTGAAGGATACTCTTTCATTAGGAGAGACCATCCAGCTAATACAAAGAGGGGAGGCGTTGGTCTTTTTTATAAGGACTCCCTTGCTATCATTGAACGTAATGATTTGGAATTACTCTCTGAGTGCTTGGTTTGTCAGCTAATGATTGATCGCAAGAAATTGTTTTTCGTTGTAACATATCGTAGTCCAAGTCAAGATCATGATGAATTCCAAAATTTCTTAGAACATTTTGAAGCAATGGTCATGAAGTTACAGGACGAGGATCCCTACTGTATCATAATCAGTGGTGATTTTAATTGCAGGTCAACATTGTGGTGGCCTGATGACTCGACTAATGACGAAGGAAGATCATTTGAGCCTGTCGTATCTGGCATGGGCCTGCATCAATTAATCTCCGAGCCTACTCATGAAATAGGAAGTAGCAGTTCTTGCATTGATCTAATTTTGACCGATCAACCAAACTTATTCACTGAAACTGGAGTTCATCCATCCCTCGATCCGTTGTGCCATCATCACATAGTATACGGTGAACTTAACGTTAAATGTCCACCGATTCCTAATTTTACCAGGAAAATCTGGGATTATGCAGCAGCAAATGGACACGCAATCCAACAATGTATTGAAACATTCGACTGGGAAAGGCACTTAGGAAACTTAGATCCCGACACCCAAGCTGAGTTCTTCACTGAAACATTATTAAACATCTTCTCTAATTATATCCCTAATAAGGAACTAAAAGTGCGTCCTCGCGAGCCTCCATGGATGAACCGCGAAGTTAAAAATGCGCTTCTCAAGAATAAGAGATCATATGCTAAATTTGTTCGGAATGGACGTAGGGATGACCAAAAAGATGCAGTACAAAAGTCAAGGGAACAGGTTGGGAGATTAATTGATGGGGCCAAAGAGGCTTATTTTTCTCGTTTGGGTGAAAGTCTTTGTAATCCTACGATAGGTCCCAAGAAATATTGGTCAATGATAAATAACTTATTGAATAAGAATAAATTTCCTGTTATACCACCTCTTATAGTTAATGATATGTTTGTCTCCAACTGCACCGAAAAGGCCGCTCTCTTCAACGATTTCTTTGTAAAACAGTGTTCCGAGATCGAAACAAGCAGTACTTTACCTCCTTGTAACGAGGTATTTGAACATAGTATTTGTGATGTTGCAATAACTAACGAAGAAATTCTCAAGATAATTTGTGCACTGGATCCAAATAAGGCTCACGGCTGGGATGAAATTTCTGTTAGAATGATTCGTATAAGTGATGCATCTTTACTCTTTCCCTTGAGCTTGATTTATGAAAATTGCCTAAAAAACAAGACTTTCCCAAAAATATGGAAATATGCGAACATTGTACCGGTGCATAAAAAGGCGTCTAAACAGGTAATAAAGAACTATCGTCCAATTTCCCTTTTGCCGATTTTTGGTTAAATATTCGAGAAACTGATCTATTCCAGTGTATATAGTCACCTTGAAACTTATGGTCTTCTCTCCAGTAAGCAGGCTGGCTTCCGACCTGGGGACTCAACAGTAAATCAGTTATTAGTCATAACCCATGATATTTTTAAGTCTTTTGATTGTAACCCTGTGCTAGATGTAAGATCAGTCTTCTTAGACATATCTAAAGCATTTGATCGGGTATGGCACGATGGCCTTACATTCAAACTTCGTCGGATTGGTGCTGATGGTAATGTACTTGGAATTATTAAAAGTTTTCTCAGTGATCGTCATCAGAGGACTGTTATAAATGGGAAAAGTTCTGATTGGAAAAAAATTACCGCTGGCGTCCCACAAGGCTCAATATTAGGACCACTGCTCTTTCTCATATATATCAATGATTTACCAGATGGCTTGCGTTCTAGTGTCCGAATATTCGCGGATGATACATCTCTTTTCTCAACAGTCTTTGATCCCCAATCTTCAGCTGAAAATATCAATCATGACTTAAATCTTATCAAGAATTGGGCTTATCAATGGAAGATGACCTTTAATCCGGACCCAACAAAACAAGCTGCACAGTTAGTTTTTTCCAAGAAAAGAGTAGCCCAAAATCATCCCCTGATTTATTTTCAAGATACTCCCGTCACAATTGTTGATGAGCATAAGCATTTAGGCCTTTTGATGGACAAGAAAATGAGTTTCTCCTCGCACATAAGGGAAATTATTGCAAAAGCGAATAAAGGAGTAGGTATGATTAAATACTTATCAAGGTATCTACCAAGGCATTCCCTGGACCAGATTTACAAGCTGCATGTTCGGCCACACTTTGATTATTGTGATGTCATCTACCACATCCCCAATCATGAAGATCCTTTTAGTGGGAACACTGCTGTGCACTATCTTATGAGCAGGTTAGAATCTGTGCAGTATTCTGCTGCGTTAGCTCTCACAGGCGCGTGGAAGGGTACATCGAGAGATAAGATATACCATGAGCTGGTTTGGGAAACACTTGCAGACAGAAGATGGTACCGTAGGTTGACATTATTCTATAAAATAATTAATGGTTTAACCCCTTCTTACTTGAAAGCAATAATCCCAGATGCAACATTTCATCGGTACGGGCTGCGACACAGTGACTGCATTCCATCCATGAGACACAGAACCGAAACCTTCAAGAATAGTTTTTTTCCTTTTTGCATCGAAGAATGGAATCATCTTGATCCTGAGATACGGAATGCTCCCTCATTGGCAATATTTAAGTCCAGACTTATTAAACTGATAAGACCCAATAAATATGAAACTTATGGAGTGTATGACCCCAATGGTCTTAGATTTCTCACTCAGTTAAGGGTAGGATTAAGCGTTTTGAGAGAGCATAAGTTTCGGCACAGCTTTTGCGATACGTCTGATCCTATGTGCTTATTAAATGATGGGGTGGAAAATACTGAACATTACATGCTGCTTTGCCAAGATTTCAATCAGCAGAGAACACTCCTCCTTCGAAAGGTATCTGATGTTTTGTCCGAAATAGGAGTCAATGTTAACGATTTATCTCAGTGTGCACTTTTACATATCTTGTTATATGGCGACTCTAGGCTTAATTGCACCCTAAATAGACGCATCATTTCGGCAACCTTAGAATACATTTTAGAAACTGGTCGTATGAACTGAGCTGTATCCCTCTTTCCTCCCTCCCTCCCTGTCTCTTTCTCTCCCTTCCCTCCCTCTCACCCATTTTCTTGTTTTCATTTTGATTTTCCTTGTTAGTGATTTGTGTAGTCCTTGTTATGTTCTATGTCTAAATGTTGGCTGCAGGGGAGATGTGCTAGTCCACACCCCATGCAGCTTCGTTTCATGTAAGTCTTGTAGTTTCCTTGTATAAGTAGTCCCTGTTTGTAGATGTAGTAGTTATATTCTTGTAGTTTTGTAGTTTGATAAATTGATATATAAAAAAAAAAAAAAAAAAAAAAAAAAGAAATCAAAGAAGCAAATCTTAAGGGATTCTCTTTGCTTTCTATGTATCATCTTATTGTTGCAGGCCAGGTCGGAAACTTGGGCGAAACGGTTGACTCGGGCTAATATCTGTCACTTCAAAAATGATGTTTGCTGCTATCATTTGGATATTCCTTGGTGATAGAAGTCACAAGTATCCTTTACCTTTCAAAATATGGCCTTTTCTAGAATTTGCCAGAGTCTCCCAAGTTTTCAATCTAGCCCTATCAGAAAAAGCGAAAGCTCGGCACCTCGGGCAAAATGCAAATTATGATGCTTGAAACGACCTGATTATCCTAGCAACAAGGTGTGGGTGTCAGGAGAGTCCTTTTTTTCTTTACGTATTGTTGCATTCTCTTTAAGAAATGATAGTAGCAAATCTAAGGGGAGTCCTTTTGATCGCTTTTTTTTGCATTATTGGATTCCCTATTAGAAACCAAAGAAGCAAACCTAAAGGGATTCTCTCAGCTTTCTATGTATTGCCGCATTCTCTTTACAAAACAAAAGAAACAAACTTTAGGGGAGTTCTTTGAAAGCAAAGTTGGCAGTCATGTTGATAAATCAATAAATGCTTTTAAGATTTTTCGGCTTATACCTCAAATGACCTAGTGTGAACCAAGCAAGGTGTTTTGACCGATAAAGTTGGTTTTCAGCGACGAAGTAGGTTTTCAACGATAAAATGGGCTTCTTCAATTTTGCATAAATCGTAAAAAACCGTATGTGTTATCTTTTAGACATTCTAAAACCCATTTCTTCAATGCTATGACTCAGAATAGAAATTCTCATGCTTAGAGATTCATGTTAAGTTGAGCTATTTTTTTCAAAACATAGGCTAATTCAGACAGGGTATACAGGGTGACCCATGAAGTATGCAAATGTTTTAAAACTTACCAAAATTCAATTCAAAACATGTCAAAGTTGAGAGATCTTAGGAGTTTGTAAAGCTTTTAACGCGGGAGAATTGGTCCTTTAAACCAAACTTGGTCTTGATGCATTCTCTGATCTGTAAGAGTTTTTAGAGCAATTGAATTCTCAATATGTCCAGTGAGTTTGTTGGATGATGCTGTTACCAAACTCTTTTATTGTTTGAAATTAAGAACTTAAAGAGGACTTTCAACATGTAGATTTTGGAGAATATAATGAGAATAGTTTTGTAACATTCTACCCAGTGGGTAAAAGACATGTGTTAGTTGGGAAATTACTACACACTGAATGTCAAAGCAATTGTATTGAAATTTATCTTCTTTTGTAGCCAATCTGTTCAATAACATTTTGGAAAATCTTCTTTATCGAGAACAGATAAGATTATCCCAGAACTTAATCCCAGAACATTTAGGATATCAAGAAATCTAACCACATTGGCAATATTTGTGATTTTACAAGTAGCATTGTTATGCCCTACTTAGCAGAAAGAAGAACAAATTATCCTGTCTGTGATTAAGATCCAGGACCACTTCACAGGGAGGTGCTTGTGCCTGTAAAGCATGATTACAGCATTGTTGAACTTGATAGGATTCATCCATCATCTAACTCTGGTTGTTGATTCTGTGGTTAATGATAACACTTGATATTTTGATCTGTTATGGGCTATGCAAAGGGTTTTATACTTATGGAAGTTAACTAAAAGAGAATTGAGATTTTTTTGTAGATCTAACAGACACAGTTATGTTCTTTTCAACAATTCATTGCAAGTAAACTTTTTGCAGATAACTGAGAAAAGGAAGAGAGAAACAGACATCGAAAATATTCCATCCAAGGAGCCTGGGGAAAAGGTTTGTTAATTCTGTGTAGTGACAGACAAGTATAGAAAAGATGATGTTGACAGAATTTGACCAAGATACAATTCCATGAAGGAATCAACCTGCATCATATTGAATTTTGATCATCAAACACACTGCACCTTTACCAATGACCACAACTTCATCTTTTTCATAATCATATGCTGCACCTTTCATTTCTTTATCAAAATACTCTTTAAATGTTTGACAGTGCTGCTTATGATTATGCTTTGCAAAGGTTATTCACTTTGCTACCCTATTCATTCCTGGCTGCTTCACTCAGTTCTTTCCAAAATTGATTTTCAATTTGATTCTCACAATTATTACACTTCTTGGAATTTCACTGGTCCACTTCGTTTTTAGTAATTATGTTGTCCATTATGAATTTCACTGGTCCACTTCGTTTCACTGGAATTTCACTGGTCCACTTCGTTTAATAATGTTGTCCATTATGAATGAACAAAACCAATGATGCAAGAACTGAATACTTGTATATATACTCTTTGTGCTGACGAACTGCACAATGACTTGTCTCTGTCTTTCAACTTATTGCATTTATTTGTTAAAATCTGAAAAAGCAACACTCATTGTAAATATATGGCAATTGACTTGATTGTCAATAACTGCAATTGCCATTTGCAAAACTTGACTTCTGGTCAATAAATAAGTCATAGAGGTTGATCTTCTTCAACAATGGCAATCTTCCAACTTACAAAGCAAAGACTGAGTTTATTTTGCCTTATTTCACCTAACCCTCAGTATGTTGTAATGGTATCTCCTCACAGTTTTATATTTTCTTAAGATAAGTGGAAGCTGCTTTCCCTTTCAATTTTTTCATTTCACTATCCCCCCTGTCAAATAGACAGATGTAGACAAACAAATAGACATCCCCTGTCAAATAGACTTACTGACATGAACCCTAACATGGATTAGATTTGTTGTTTGATACAAATGCTCTGGCACATTTTTTCAATTTTTTTTTCAATTCTGCAGGATGCATCTGACTACCCTGCACCAGATTCACCAGTCATCCCCTTCATGGGAACAAAACCTGCCACTGAAAAGGTTGGTATTTGACCATGTTAAGAAACTTTGAAACAGAAAGTGTTGATGTCAAGAGACTTTTAGATTCAATTCAGTTGTTAAATAGACCGATGAATTCATAGAATATTTAGACCGATGAATTCATAGAATATTTATCAAAGTACTATACATGAGGAACCTGTTAATATTTGGTTGTGCCTGGTGTAAATGCAAGGTCAGTAATTTCAAGATGATGGCTGATCCATAGTTGGGATCTTCAATTATCTTGTGATGGAAATAGAAAACAAAAAAAGTTCAATTTCAAATAGAGATCAGTTATCTGTAAGTCTGCATGAACTGATCTGGCTTTCAAAGGGAGCACTTTTCACATAACTAAACTTATGGTTAATCATTTTCAAATTTGATTTTCAAGATGAAAATATTGATTACAATATTCTACCAGTTCATACTTAATAAGAGGAACAATGCTTGCTGCATGTAACTTGTCAAGATTTATGCTCTCTTTTGCTAGGCATAGCATTTGTTCTATGAAAACAACTGTAAGTCTAGTAGTCAAAATGGTTTTTAGTACTTATGAGTTGTGGTCAATCATTACAGATTGTCCGGTATAAAAAACCAAGAGGGGGAGTTATGCCCCATTTTCAGGAAATCTGGGTTTAGATCTGATACTTTCTTACACTAATTCCCTCCTTTTTATATTCAGTTTATCTCTGTACTTTCAATGTGATTTGCATTGGTAATAACTTCATTATTATGTACCACACAAAAATGTGTCTCTTGTGTCAAAAACTTTTTTGAAGAAAACTCTATTTGCCGAAAACCTCTACAACTTATGCTATTGATTGAGGGATGAAGGCAGCCTTTGGATTTTTTTTCTCACAAATTATACAGTTCATATCTTTAATCACTTCCCCTGCTAAGCCTTATCCACACTAGGTTGTTTAGATTGTTAAGGTTGTGCGGAAAGGCGCACATGACAAAGGACTCAAACTCTGACTCTTGGTCTTTTGGATCTTTCTACACAACCTTGATGACCAAAACAACTCAGTGTGAACCAGGCTTTACAAATCAGTTGCTTTTTCCATAGGATAACATATTTCAGTTCCAAAGTGTCATGGAAGAGGTCAATACTCCATTGCCTGCTGTAGACAGAAAGAAGGTAGGCTGGTATTGATTTCTGTGCTTCATGGATTCATTCTTAAAACTTCATTATTTGCAGCAAGTTTTTATTTAAATGTTTTTTCTTCATTCTCTCAAATGATCACTGCACCTGGCATGCATTGTTTGAAAACCTCAATGCCTTCTGTCAATTAAAGTTGACAAATTAAGGAAACCAGTTGAATTTTCAGCTACTGAAGTGACACATTTGATTCATGATTTATCTTGCCAATTTACAATTGAATTAATCATTTATTAGGAAACAATACCTGAATCAGACAATGACATGGAAGAGGAGAATGATCCCTTGCCTGCAGTTGCAGTTGCAGGGCAGAAGGTTAGCTGGTTTTTGTTTATTACATGTTGTGGCATCAAAGCATAGGTTTCAGATCTTTAATATGGTGCGTGTGAAGTTCTTTGACATATTTCTCTTAACTGAATGGCCTCAAAGAAGCTTAGCTATTTTACTATGAATTAGCTTCAGACTTTTCTAAGATCTTCCATATTCTCAGAATTACATGGTTTTCTTTCATTTCACGAATTCAAGAAAATTTCCGTACAGTGGTGGACACTGCCAAATATTGGGGGTGCGAACGTATTGTTTGGGTTAAAAAAGCATTGTTTACTTCTACTATCTTCAAACAAAAGATAATTGCTCTAGCTAGCATTGGGGGGCAATTGCATCCCCTCAATCCCCCCTCCCCCAAGTGTCCGCCACTGATTTTTGAAAAAGACTTAAAACTATGGTAATTTCTAAACCCGTTGATCAAAGATCAATGTTCAAAGAAGCATAGTTTATGGATATCTGCAATATGGTTTAAAGTAAAGTTATTTCACTCTTCTGGTTTAAGATTTAGAAACTTGATGGCATCACATCCAGAAATGAGCTGAAATATAAGATAGGCTGCAATTTTGACAAATGTTCAAGTTTTCTTAGAAGTCCAGCTTTAGAAGTATAGAAAAGTAGCTAAAGCTCCTTTCAAGCCATTCAATTAAGTGGAATAGGCCATAGAGTTTTACACCTGCCTTTTTAAACCAATTTAAAGATTTGGAACCTATGCTTGGCATCAATGCTTTCAGGTTCTTTATTTGGAGAAAGTTTTTTTCTTAGATATGTTTTTTCAATTATTGATAACTGCACAAGTCTGTCATATCATTTGAAGATCTCTGAAGCCAATGGTAGACATTAACAATTGGGATATTTTTTTGGATTTTGAGTGTCGCAAATTACACAAATCGACATTAATCTCTTCCCCTGTTACAAATCAATCATTTTTTCATAGGAGAAGACGGCTGAATTTTTGAGTGGCACTGAAGTAGTTCATAATCCATTGTCTACTGTAGATGGAAATGAGGTAAGTTGGCTTTGAATTTTTGATGTTTCTATGATCCATGCTTGAGCATTTATTTTCAGCGAGTTGCAGTTGTAAGGCTTTTTCTCTGCTTCATCAAATTATTACTACAGCAAAAGTATGTGCAATGAAAACTTCTGTAACTCATGATGGTAATTAATTCGATTATGAATGAATTTTTTCTTTAGGGGGGTCCTCTCTCAATTAGTCTATCTACTTAGATAGCTCCTCCTTAGCCAATCAATCTTCAATGCATTGAGGCGAATTATCTATATATTCATTGTAGTTTGTTCGATTTTGTTGTAAAATGTTGCTACATATCTTAATTATTGATGGGTTTTTCAAATTAGCTATTTCAAATTAAAGCCCAAAGCTTTTTCCTCTTTCCTTGTTTCATTTCTGAGAGAAGACTTTTGCTTGCCTGCAGGATATGTATACCAAGAAGAAAAGTGATATTGTTGAAAAGAAACATGATGTTTTTGCCTTTAATGATGCTGATGATGACGATGGTGATGAAGATAACGAGAAGCAAGTGAGAGTCTTAAGACACTTTCTTTTCAGAGGAATTTGAATTTTATGAAAAAAATTCTTGCAGTACTTATCCCTAGCATGCAGGACAAACTTCAATATTAAAAGCTTCATGTTAAGGCTTGTTATCTCTGTAATTGACGCTGCTTTCCCTTTGAATTTGTCAGTTCACCGTCTTTAAACTCCAGGAAAATCAAAGGTTATATATGTCTATATCCCTTTTGAAATATACCTTAAAATGTTGTTGTTGTTGCTGTTGTTGTTGTAATTTTATTTTGATTCGATCAAAATAACCTGGATAACACGGATTAGATTTGTTTTGGATATGAATGCTCTATCACATTGTGAATTTTCCCCATTTCTACAGGCTGCAGCCAACAATCCAGATTCACCTGTCTCGCCTTTCATGGGAACAAAGCCTGCAACTGAGAAGGTTAGTAATGATTTGTGTTAATAAAATTTGAAGTGGGAATTTTTATCGAAATGAGTAAAGAGGTGTAGCAAAGCTCCATTTTTCAATTCCATTGCTACTGATTTCTTGAAATAGCCATAAGCTTGCATGGCCTCCACTGTCATCAAACAGTGTTTGATGTGAAGTTTCTTTCTTTTCTTTGTTCATCGTCATGCGCATGACCCCTTGTATACATCTATTTAGATGGTTGGAAAGAGATTATTTGATCAACAAAGGAGTACTGAATGAGTTTCTGTGCTATAATGCAGCTACCAATGTAGCTATGCATGGATTAGTTGAAATGCTACAAGTTATCTTAAGGAGCCCATTTGGTGACAATTAGCATACAGACACTTTCTCTATTTTAGTCATTCCATTGCTTCTCAATTACCATTGATGAAGAGCCATTTAACAGCAATAGTCAGAATGTTGATTTCCTAATACAGGTACACAACTTTGATCTACATAAAACTCAATAATTTGATTTCTTTATTAGAATATTGAATCATTACAAGTTCCATCGTTTGAACTTGTTTACTGTGTGTGTTTGCCACTTAAATATCCCAGTGAATGGCCAGCTTTGTCATGTAACATATCTCTCCTGCAGTGAAATGGCCTTTTGATTGAGAGCAAAAAATTGAAATGGTTTTGAGTCCATAGAGGGTGGTCCTCCTTGGAGAAAGGAGCAGATCACCTCTGGTGGCCTGCTGAGTTCTAAGCCTATAGGTAGGAGGGTTTGAAGTGAAATAGTTATGAAAGTAGATTGTTGACAGTTTATTGATAGCTTTAAAAACAAATGTTGATGTATTTGATTGAATCTACTTGAACTCATCACCCTTTTCACTACATTAGCAGGAAGCTACCAGAAATGCTGATAATACTGAACATGGAATTGAAGATAATAACATAAATAACGTAAGTTTCTAGCTATAAAGTCGGCTATTGTCACTCGATTTTCTGTCTACTTCAGCTATTTGTATGGACCATAATCCTGGCAACAGCAGTTCTCTTATTAGTGTGCTGTTTCAGTTTGAATCGCAAATTGTTTATTTGTTTCTGTTTCCATATAAGTTTTCAATTTCAAGTTCCCTTCTAGAAGTAGCCACAGTTACCACTGTCATTCCGGTGCTGTAATGATTTGAATTCATTGATATTCCAGATCCTGTCCTTTTGCAAAACTCTTTGTATGGCAAGAAATATTTGTCATTTGGAGTACACAAATTGATCCTGAAACCTACTATCTTGTATATTTCAAGATTGGAACGTTTTGTAGGATAATATCATCCTGTTCATTGACTATCCCTAAATCTTGTGCCTAACTTACCTAATAATTTTTTCACTTTAGTGATGTATCTGTAACTTCTTATTCTAAATATTTTTATCCATTCTGATATAAATTATGTGTGTGTTTGTAGCATGAAATTGTCCTGGTAGTGTTGCACAGTAACAAGAAAGTATAGTCAAATGTAACCATCTAAGAAAAAACATATGTAATCAAATTACCTTGCCCTTTTGGCAGCATTGATTTCGTGCTGACAAAGTTACCATGCTTTTCATGTCATCTAATTGGTAACATTCGATGTAACCATTTAACAGATAGCAGCCAAGGAAGTGACAGAATAGAGTAGATTAAAGTGTGTGTATTTTTATGTTCTTTAGAATGACTTGAAGGATGACTCTGGAATAAATGGAGATTTCCCTGATATAATTGCAACAGATGATGAGTTGGAGGTATTAGTGATTTGATTTTGGTGGTGTTATAGAATTGATTAATAAATTACAAGACTGATTAATTAGCCAAGCACGTTAAAGAAAGCATAAGAGTTTCTCTTGAATAGGAAATCATTGATTAGGTATCAAAAGAGATGAAAAGTATACTTATAGCAATGGTAATTTGTTGCATGTATCTCCTAAAAGCAAGTTTCATTGCGTATGAGCAATTCATGATCAAGTACAAAACTACTAATAGGACTTCTAATCCATGAATGAACTAGAATATTTTAGTCCCAGATATGACTAACATACCTCTAATTAGCTGATGTTGCAAAATTACACATTGCTCATCAACTTAAAACATTCTTGTAGGTCTCAGATGAGGAAGGAGGTAACACCCAAAATGATACCATTAGGAGTCAAAAGAAAATACATAAAAGTAATCACCATTCTGTGGTGCATATGATTATTGAAATGTTTAAGGATTTTCTACCAAACTAATTCTTTTCAGTAAATGGCTGTTTATCGAGTGACCCAGAAAAAGTGAAACGAGAAAGCATTTCACAAATGAAAGAGTGCTGGACAAAAATCAGTGAATCTGACACTGTTTGGTAGCTAAACAGCTTGGCTACATGCCTGAATACTATTTCTTAAAATTTTTGTGGAGAAGGGAAATTGGTGGAATAAAGATTTGATACTGATCTTATACTTGTTGAAAGTGAAGGTGTTGTGGCGCCGTGGTGTAATCCTCTGACATTGCAGCCAGAACAGTCAGGCGGAGTGGGTTCGAGTCCCTGTAGACCCCCACCACTTGAGCGTCATGACAAGGGGTCGCGGACTCGATTAGGTCTACTCTATTTCTGCGTTTCCAGCGCTTGGCGCTGAAAAACGCAACTTCACCTTCACCTTCACCTTATCTTTCCCTGGATGATATTCTTTTTTAAGGCTGCAGCTGATCAAATTCAATCTCTGATTTTTGACAGGTTTAGAACTACCTGTTTTTACTAAATCCAACTTTTCGTGATGATGTTAATGAAGCTACGGGAGTGCTCTTATCCAGTCTCACGAGTGAGAAGATCTCATTTGAAAATTTGGCAACTGCCTATTATGGTCCCTTATGATGGTCACTACTGTGCTCTTTAAAAATGATGCCAACCAACTATGTATCATGAAGCAGACAGCCAAATTCCAAAGAGGGCAAATGCAATGGTTCTAATTCATTGGATATTTGAACCATATATATTTGAACCATATGGGATGTTTGATGTTAAGGAGCATTATTCTTTATCTAGCTCAGATAGAACATATAAGTCAGTTCATTTGACTGTAAAATGAGATTAATAGAAGTTGATATTCTTTGATAGGACATAGGAAATATTGCATTAAAGATGTCACCACACAGTTTGCAAGAAACAATTGTCTACAGAAACAAGGAAAACTGCACATCAGAATAACACAGGAATCCTAATCCACATCTTCTGGTGTCAGCGTGGCAAGATTTTGTGGTTACTCTTATGTGATTAATGTTCTAGAGGGGGCTGAAGTTGTATTTATTTATGAAGCATTGGCATTGGTTTCGTGTTTTTTTGTTCAAAAATTAGCTTCAGATTCGCTGTATAGTTTATTTATCAATTGTAGAAACCACGGATCAGGTAGATTTGTAGGTCGCACCAGATGGTTATCATGCTAATTATCGCAACTTGTCTACTCTTAGCATGAGGATGAATCAGATGATGATGATGTCATGGATCCAGATTATTTGCTAGATTCAGATGAAGATACCAACAGTGAGAATGAGTATGATAACGAAACAACAGAAAACTGCAATGACAAGCCAAAACTACATGCGAATACAACAAAATTCAAAGCTCATAGAAAAACGGAAAGCCATCACTCAATAAAACCAGGTACCCTTGTCACTTAATTTATTGAGCTATTAATAAATTTATCCTTATTGAAAGACTGCAATGACATTTAGTAGCTTGATCACAGTATTAGATACTGAGGTATTTTGATCAAATACTGTGGGGACATTATCGAAATAAGCATACTTATTGCTCTCAGTTTATATATGATGGAAGGATATGGATAATGATGTTACCTCAAACTTAGTTATTTGTTATGAAACAACGAATTCATAAATTTGTTACACTTTTAATAGATAAATTATTATTGGGTGACACTATTAACAGTAAGTAACTTGATATCAGTCTTACATTCTGAACTCTTATAATTAAGTGTTATGGGGACATTATCAAAATAGGAATACTTATTTCTCTAATTTGATATATTGTTATATGATATGCACAATTATGTTGCATCGACCTTATTTATCTGTTATGAAACAACGAATTCATCAATTTGTTAAATTTTAAATAAATAAATCATCATCAGGTGACACTATTAACAGTAAGTAACTTGATCTCAATCTTACATACTGAACTCTTTTTATATAGTGTTGTGGGGACATTATCGAAGTGGGAATACTTATTTCTCTTATTTGATATATCGTTATATGATATGCACAATTATGTTACCTCGACCTTATTTATTTGTTATGAAACAACGAATTCATCAATTTGTTAAATTTTAAATAAATAAATAATCATTGGGTGACACTATTAACAGTACGTAACTCGATCTCAATCTTACATACTGAACTCTTTTGATATAGTGTTGTGGGGATATTATCGAAATAGGGATAATTATTTCTCTAATTTGATATATTGTTATATGATATGCACAATTATGTTACCTCGACCTTATTTATTTGTTATGAAACAACGAATTCATCAATTTGTTAAATTTTAAATAAATAAATCATCATTGGGTGACACTATTAACAGTTAGTAACTTGATCTCAATCTTACATACTGAACTCTTTTGATATAGTGTTGTGGGGACATTATCGAAATAGGAATAATTATTTCTCTAATTTGATATATTGTTATATGATATGCACAATTACGTTACCTCGACCTTATTTATTTGTTATGAAACAACGAATTCATCAATTTTTTGAATTTTAAATAAACAAATCATTATTGGGTGACACTAATAACACTAAGTAACTTGATCTCAATCTTACATACTGAACTCTTTTGATATAGTGTTGTGGGGACATTATCGAAATAGGAATACTTATTTCTCTTATTTGACATATTGTTATATGATATGGACAATTATGTTACCTCGACCTTATTTATTTGTTATGAATCAACGAATTCATCAATTTGTTAAATTTTAAAGAAATAAATCATCATGGGGTGACACTATTAACACTAAGTAACTGGATCTTAATCTTACATACCGAACTCTTTTGATATAGTGTTGTGGGGACATTATCAAAATAGGCATGCTTAACGCTATCATTTTATAGATGGTTATACGATATGGACATTCATGTTACATCGACCTTATTTACTTATTATGGAACAAATGATTCATTAATTTGTAAATGTATGATAAATAAATCATCATTGGGTGACACTATTAACAGTAAGTAACTTGATCGCAATCGTACATACTGAACTCTTTTGATTTAGTGTTGTGGGGACATTATCGAAATAGGAATACTTATTTCTCTAATTTGATATATTGTTATATGATATGCACAATTATGTTACCTCGATCTTATTTATTTGTTATGAAACAACGAATTCATCAATTTGTTAAATTTTAAATAAATAAATCATCATTGGGTGACACTATTAACAGTAAGTAACTCGATCTCAATCTTACATACTGAACTCTTTTGATATAGTGTTGTGGGGATATTATCGAAATACGAATAATTATTTCTCTAATTTGATATATTGTTATATGATATGCACAATTATGTTACCTCGACCTTATTTATTTGTTATGAAACAACGAATTCATCAATATGTTCAATTTTAAATAAATAAATCACCATTGGGTGACACTATTAACAGTAAGTAACTTGATCTCAATCTTACATACTGAACTCTTTTGATATAGTGTTGTGGGGACATTACCGAAATAGGAATAATTATTTCTCTAATTTGATATATTGTTATATGATATGCACAATGATGTTACCTCGACCTTATTTATTTGTTATGAAACAACGAATTCATCAATTTTTTTAATTTGAAATAAATAAATCATCATTGGGTGACACTATTAACACTAAGTAACTTGATCTCAATCTTACATACTGAACCATTTTGATATAGTGTTGTGGGGACATTATCTAAATAGGCATGCTTAACGATATCATTTTATAGATGGTTATACGATATGGACATTCATTTTACATCGACCTTATTTACTTATTATTGAAGAAATGATTCATTAATTTGTAAATGTATGATAAATAAATCATCATTGGGTGACAATATTAACAGTAAGTAACTTGATCTCAATCGTACATACTGAACTCTTTTGATATAGTGTTATGGGGACAGTATCGAAATAGGAATACTTATTTCTCTAATTTGATATATTGTTATATGATATGCATAGTTATGTTACCTCGACCTTATTTATTTGTTATGAAACAACGAATTCATCAATTTGTTAAATTTTAAATAAATAAATCATCATTGGGTGACACTATCAACACTAAGTAACTGGATCTTAATCTTACATACTGAACTCTTTTGATATAGTGTTGTGGGGACATTATCGAAGTGGGAATACTTATTTCTCTTATTTGATATATCGTTATATGATATGGACAATTATGTTACCTCGATCTTATTTATTTGTTATGAAACAACGAATTCATCAATTTGTTAAATTTTAAATAAATAAATCATCATTGGGTGACACTATTAACAGTAAGTAACTCGATCTCAATCTTACATACTGAACTCTTTTGATATAGTGTTGTGGGGATATTATCGAAATACGAATAATTATTTCTCTAATTTGATATATTGTTATATGATATGCACAATTATGTTACCTCGACCTTATTTATTTGTTATGAAACAACGAATTCATCAATATGTTCAATTTTAAATAAATAAATCACCATTGGGTGACACTATTAACAGTAAGTAACTTGATCTCAATCTTACATACTGAACTCTTTTGATATAGTGTTGTGGGGACATTATCGAAATAGGAATAATTATTTCTCTAATTTGATATATTGTTATATGATATGCACAATTATGTTACCTCGACCTTATTTATTTGTTATGAAACAACGAATTCATCAATTTTTTTAATTTTAAATAAATAAATCATCATTGGGTGACACTATTAACACTAAGTAACTTGATCTCAATCTTACATACTGAACCATTTTGATATAGTGTTGTGGGGACATTATCTAAATAGGCATGCTTAACGCTATCATTTTATAGATGGTTATACGATATGGACATTCATTTTACATCGACCTTATTTACTTATTATTGAACAAATGATTCATTAATTTGTAAATGTATGATAAATAAATCATCATTGGGTGACAATATTAACAGTAAGTAACTTGATCTCAATCGTACATACTGAACTCTTTTGATATAGTGTTGTGGGGACATTATCGAAATAGGAATACTTATTTCTCTAATTTGATATATTGTTATATGATATGCATAGTTATGTTACCTCGACCTTATTTATTTGTTATGAAACAACGAATTCATCAATTTGTTAAATTTTAAATAAATAAATCATCATTGGGTGACACTATCAACACTAAGTAACTGGATCTTAATCTTACATACCGAACTCGTTTGATATAGTGTTGTGGGGACATTATCTAAATAGGCATGCTTAACGCTATCATTTTATAGATGGTTATACGATATGGACATTCATGTTACATCGACCTTATTTACTTATTATTGAACAAATGATTCATTAATTTGTAAATGTATGATAAATAAATCATCATTGGGTGACAATATTAACAGTAAGTAACTTGATCTCAATCGTACATACTGAACTCTTTTGATATAGTGTTGTGGGGACAGTATCGAAATAGGAATACTTATTTCCCTAATTTGATGTATTGTTATATGATATGCATAATTATGTTACCTCGACCTTATTTATTTGTTATGAAACAACGAATTCATCAATTTGTTAAATTTTAAATAAATCAATCATCATTGGGTGACACTATTAACAGTAAGTAACTTGATCTCAATCGTACATACTGAACTCTTTTGATATAGTGTTGTGGGGACATTATCGAAATAGGAATACTTATTTCTCTAATTTGATATATTGTTATATGATATGCACAATTATGTTACCTCGACCTTATTTATTTGTTATTAAACAACGAATTCATCAATTTGTTAAATTTTAAATAAATAAATCATCATTGGGTGACACTATTAACACTATGTAACTTGATCTCAATCGTACATACTGAACTCTTTTGATATAGTGTTGTGGGGACATTATCGAAATAGGAATACTTATTTCTCTAATTTGATATATTGTTATATGATATGGACAATTATGTTACCTCGACCTTATTTATTTGTTATGAAACAACGAATTCATCAATTTGTTAAATTTTAAATAAATAAATCATCATTGGGTGACACTATTAACAGTAAGTAACTTGATCTCAATCTTACATACTGAACTCTTTTGATATAGTGTTGTGGGGACAGTATCGAAATAGGAATACTTATTTCTCTAATTTGATATATTGTTATATGATATGCACAATTATGTTACCTCGACCTTATTTATTTCTTATGAAACAACGAATTCATCAATTTGTTAAATTTTAAATAAATAAATCATCATTGGGTGACACTATTAACAGTAAGTAACTTGATCTCAATCGTACATACTGAACTCTTTTGATATAGTGTTGTGGGGACATTATCGAAATAGGAATACTTATTTCTCTAATTTGACATATTGTTATATGATATGGACAATTATGTTACCTCGATCTGATTTATTTGTTATGAATCAACGAATTCATCAATTTGTTACATTTTAAATAAATAAATCATCATTGGGTGACACTATTAACACTAAGTAACTTGATCTTGATCTTACGTACCGAACTCTTTTGATATATTGTTGTTGGGACATTATCAAAGTAGGCATGCTTAACGCTATCAACTTATAGATGGTTATATGATATGGACATTCATGTTACATCGACCTTATTTACTTATTATGGAACAAATGATTCATTAATTTGTAAATGTATGATAAATAAATTATCATTGGGTGACATTATTAACAGTGAGTAACTTGATCTCAATCGTACATACTGAACTCTTTTGATATAGTGTTGTGAGTACATTATCTAAATAGGCATGCTTAGCGCTATCATTTTATAGATGGTTATACGATATGGACATTCATTTTACATCGACCTTATTTACTTATTATTGAACAAATGATTCATTAATTTGTAAATGTATGATAAATAAATCATCATTGGGTGACAATATTAACAGTAAGTAACTTGATCTCAATCGTACATACTGAACTCTTTTGATATAGTGTTGTGGGGACAGTATCGAAATAGGAATACTTATTTCTCTAATTTGATATATTGTTATATGATATGCATAGTTATGTTACCTCGACCTTATTTATTTGTTATGAAACAACGAATTCATCAATTTGTTAAATTTTAAATAAATAAATCATCATTGGGTGACACTATCAACACTAAGTAACTGGATCTTAATCTTACATACCGAACTCGTTTGATATAGTGTTGTGGGGACATTATCTAAATAGGCATGCTTAACGCTATCATTTTATAGATGGTTATACGATATGGACATTCATGTTACATCGACCTTATTTACTTATTATTGAACAAATGATTCATTAATTTGTAAATGTATGATAAATAAATCATCATTGGGTGACAATATTAACAGTAAGTAACTTGATCTCAATCGTACATACTGAACTCTTTTGATATAGTGTTGTGGGGACAGTATCGAAATAGGAATACTTATTTCCCTAATTTGATATATTGTTATATGATATGCATAATTATGTTACCTCGACCTTATTTATTTGTTATGAAACAACGAATTCATCAATTTGTTAAATTTTAAATAAATCAATCATCATTGGGTGACACTATTAACAGTAAGTAACTTGATCTCAATCGTACATACTGAACTCTTTTGATATAGTGTTGTGGGGACATTATCGAAATAGGAATACTTATTTCTCTAATTTGATATATTGTTATATGATATGCACAGTTATGTTTCCTCGACCTTATTTATTTGTTATTAAACAACGAATTCATCAATTTGTTAAATTTTAAATAAATAAATCATCATTGGGTGACACTATTAACACTATGTAACTTGATCTCAATCGTACATACTGAACTCTTTTGATATAGTGTTGTGGGGACATTATCGAAATAGGAATACTTATTTCTCTAATTTGATATATTGTTATATGATATGGACAATTATGTTACCTCGACCTTATTTATTTGTTATTAAACAACGAATTCATCAATTTGTTAAATTTTAAATAAATAAATCATCATTGGGTGACACTATTAACACTATGTAACTTGATCTCAATCGTACATACTGAACTCTTTTGATATAGTGTTGTGGGGACATTATCGAAATAGGAATACTTATTTCTCTAATTTGATATATTGTTATATGATATGGACAATTATGTTACCTCGACCTTATTTATTTGTTATGAAACAACGAATTCATCAATTTGTTAAATTTTAAATAAATAAATCATCATTGGGTGACACTATTAACAGTAAGTAACTTGATCTCAATCTTACATACTGAACTCTTTTGATATAGTGTTGTGGGGACAGTATCGAAATAGGAATACTTATTTCTCTAATTTGATATATTGTTATATGATATGCACAATTATGTTACCTCGACCTTATTTATTTCTTATGAAACAACGAATTCACCAATTTGTTAAATTTTAAATAAATAAATCATCATTGGGTGACACTATTAACAGTAAGTAACTTGATCTCAATCGTACATACTGAACTCTTTTGATATAGTGTTGTGGGGACATTATCGAAATAGGAATACTTATTTCTCTAATTTGACATATTGTTATATGATATGGACAATTATGTTACCTCGATCTGATTTATTTGTTATGAATCAACGAATTCATCAATTTGTTACATTTTAAATAAATAAATCATCATTGGGTGACACTATTAACACTAAGTAACTTGATCTTGATCTTACGTACCGAACTCTTTTGATATATTGTTGTTGGGACATTATCAAAGTAGGCATGCTTAACGCTATCAACTTATAGATGGTTATATGATATGGACATTCATGTTACATCGACCTTATTTACTTATTATGGAACAAATGATTCATTAATTTGTAAATGTATGATAAATAAATTATCATTGGGTGACATTATTAACAGTGAGTAACTTGATCTCAATCGTACATACTGAACTCTTTTGATATAGTGTTGTGAGTACATTATCTAAATAGGCATGCTTAACGCTATCATTTTATAGATGGTTATACGATATGGACATTCATTTTACATCGACCTTATTTACTTATTATTGAACAAATGATTCATTAATTTGTAAATGTATGATAAATAAATCATCATTGGGTGACAATATTAACAGTAAGTAACTTGATCTCAATCGTACATACTGAACTCTTTTGATATAGTGTTGTGGGGACAGTATCGAAATAGGAATACTTATTTCTCTAATTTGATATATTGTTATATGATATGCATAGTTATGTTACCTCGACCTTATTTATTTGTTATGAAACAACGAATTCATCAATTTGTTAAATTTTAAATAAATAAATCATCATTGGGTGACACTATCAACACTAAGTAACTGGATCTTAATCTTACATACCGAACTCGTTTGATATAGTGTTGTGGGGACATTATCTAAATAGGCATGCTTAACGCTATCATTTTATAGATGGTTATACGATATGGACATTCATGTTACATCGACCTTATTTACTTATTATTGAACAAATGATTCATTAATTTGTAAATGTATGATAAATAAATCATCATTGGGTGACAATATTAACAGTAAGTAACTTGATCTCAATCGTACATACTGAACTCTTTTGATATAGTGTTGTGGGGACAGTATCGAAATAGGAATACTTATTTCCCTAATTTGATATATTGTTATATGATATGCATAATTATGTTACCTCGACCTTATTTATTTGTTATGAAACAACGAATTCATCAATTTGTTAAATTTTAAATAAATCAATCATCATTGGGTGACACTATTAACAGTAAGTAACTTGATCTCAATCGTACATACTGAACTCTTTTGATATAGTGTTGTGGGGACATTATCGAAATAGGAATACTTATTTCTCTAATTTGATATATTGTTATATGATATGCACAATTATGTTACCTCGACCTTATTTATTTGTTATTAAACAACGAATTCATCAATTTGTTAAATTTTAAATAAATAAATCATCATTGGGTGACACTATTAACACTATGTAACTTGATCTCAATCGTACATACTGAACTCTTTTGATATAGTGTTGTGGGGACATTATCGAAATAGGAATACTTATTTCTCTAATTTGATATATTGTTATATGATATGGACAATTATGTTACCTCGACCTTATTTATTTGTTATGAAACAACGAATTCATCAATTTGTTAAATTTTAAATAAATAAATCATCATTGGGTGACACTATTAACAGTAAGTAACTTGATCTCAATCTTACATACTGAACTCTTTTGATATAGTGTTGTGGGGACAGTATCGAAATAGGAATACTTATTTCTCTAATTTGATATATTGTTATATGATATGCACAATTATGTTACCTCGACCTTATTTATTTCTTATGAAACAACGAATTCATCAATTTGTTAAATTTTAAATAAATAAATCATCATTGGGTGACACTATTAACAGTAAGTAACTTGATCTCAATCGTACATACTGAACTCTTTTGATATAGTGTTGTGGGGACATTATCAAAGTAGGCATGCTTAACGCTATCAACTTATAGATGGTTATATGATATGGACATTCATGTTACATCGACCTTATTTACTTATTATGGAACAAATGATTCATTAATTTGTAAATGTATGATAAATAAATTATCATTGGGTGACATTATTAACAGTGAGTAACTTGATCTCAATCGTACATACTGAACTCTTTTGATATAGTGTTGTGAGTACATTATCGAAATTGGAATACTTATTTCACTAATTTGATATATTGTTATATGATATGGACAATTATGTTACCTCGACCTTATTTATTTGTTATGAAACAACGAATTCATCAATTTGTTAAATTTTAAATAAATACATCATCATTGGGTGACACTATTAACAGTAAGTAACTTGATCTCAATCTTACATACTGAACTCTTTTGATATAGTGTTGTGGGGACAGTATCGAAATAGGAATACTTATTTCTCTTATTTGATATATCGTTATATGATATGCACAATTATGTTACCTCGACCTTATTTATTTGTTATGAAACAACGAATTCATCAATTTGTTAAATTTTAAATAAATAAATCATCATTGGGTGACACTATTAACACTAAGTAACTTGATCTCAATCTTACATACTGAACTCTTTTGATATAGTGTTGTGGGGACAGTATCGAAATAGGAATACTTATTTCTCTAATTTGATATATTGTTATATGATATGCACAATTATGTTACCTCGACCTTATTTATTTCTTATGAAACAACGAATTCATCAATTTGTTAAATTTTAAATAAATAAATCATCATTGGGTGACACTATTAACAGTAAGTAACTTGATCTCAATCGTACATACTGAACTCCTTTGATATAGTGTTGTGGGGACATTATCGAAATAGGAATACTTATTTCTCTAATTTGACATATTGTTATATGATATGGACAATTATGTTACCAAGACCTTATTTGTTTGTTATGAAACAACGAATTCATCATTTTTTTAAATTTTAAATAAATAAATCATCATTGGTTGACACTATTAACACTAAGTAACTTGATCTCAATCTTACATACTGAACTCTTTTGATATAGTGTTGTGGGGACATTATCGAAATAGGAATACTTATTTCTCTTATTTGATATATCGTCATATGATATGGACAATTATGTTACCTCGACCTTATTTGTTTGTTATGAAACAACGAATTCATCAATTTGTTAAGTTTTAAATAAATAAATCATCATTGGGTGACACTATTAACAGTAAGTAACTTGATCTCAATCGTACATACTGAACTCTTTAATATAGTGTTGTGGGGACATTATCGAAATAGGAATACTTATTTCTCTAATTTGATATATCGTTATATGATATGGACAATTATGTTACCTCGACCTTATTTATTTGTTATGAAACAACGATTCATCAATTTGTTAAATTTTAAATAAATAAATCATCATTGGGTGACACTATTAACACTAAGTAACTTGATCTCAATCTTACATACTGAACTCTTTTGATATAGTGTTATGGGGACAGTATCGATATAGGAATACTTATTTCTCTTATTTTATATATCGTTATATGATATGGACAATTATGTTACCTCGACCTTATTTGTTTGTTATGAAAGAACGAATTCATCAATTTGTTAAATTTTAAATAAATAAATCATCATTCGTTGACACTATTAACAGTAAGTAACTTGATCTCAATCTTACATACTGAACTCTTTTGATATATTGTTGTTGGGACATTATCGAAATAGGAATGCTTATTTCTCTTATTTGATATATCGTTATATGATATGGACAATTATGTTACCTCGACCTTATTTGTTTGTTATGAAACAACAAATTCATCAATTTTTTAAATTTTAAATAAATAAATCATCATTGGTTGACACTATTAACACTAAGTAACTTGATCTCAATCTTACATACTGAACTCTTTTGATATAGTGTTGTGGGGACATTATCGAAATAGGAATACTTATTTCTCTAATTTGACATATTGTTATATGATATGGACAATTATGTTACCTCTACCTTATTTATTTCTTATGAAACAACGAATTCATCAATTTGTTAAATTTTAAATAAATAAATCATCATTGGGTGACACTATTAACAGTAAGTAACTTGATCTCAATCGTACATACTGAACTCTTTTGATATAGTGTTGTGGGGACATTATCGAAATAGGAATACTTATTTCTCTAATTTGACATATTGTTATATGATATGGACAATTATGTTACCTCGATCTGATTTATTTGTTATGAATCAACGAATTCATCAATTTGTTAAATTTTAAATGAATAAATCATCATTGGGTGACACTATTAACACTAAGTAACTTGATCTTGATCTTACGTACCGAACTCTTTTGATATATTGTTGTTGGGACATTATCAAAGTAGGCATGCTTAACGCTATCAACTTATAGATGGTTATATGATATGGACATTCATGTTACATCGACCTTATTTACTTATTATGGAACAAATGATTCATTAATTTGTAAATGTATGATAAATAAATTATCATTGGGTGACATTATTAACAGTGAGTAACTTGATCTCAATCGTACATACTGAACTCTTTTGATATAGTGTTGTGAGTACATTATCGAAATTGGAATACTTATTTCACTAATTTGATATATTGTTATATGATATGGACAATTATGTTACCTCGACCTTATTTATTTGTTATGAATCAACGAATTCATCAATTTGTTAAATTTTAAATGAATAAATCATCATTGGGTGACACTATTAACACTAAGTAACTTGATCTTGATCTTACGTACCGAACTCTTTTGATATATTGTTGTTGGGACATTATCAAAGTAGGCATGCTTAACGCTATCAACTTATAGATGGTTATATGATATGGACATTCATGTTACATCGACCTTATTTACTTATTATGGAACAAATGATTCATTAATTTGTAAATGTATGATAAATAAATTATCATTGGGTGACATTATTAACAGTGAGTAACTTGATCTCAATCGTACATACTGAACTCTTTTGATATAGTGTTGTGAGTACATTATCGAAATTGGAATACTTATTTCACTAATTTGATATATTGTTATATGATATGGACAATTATGTTACCTCGACCTTATTTATTTGTTATGAAACAACGAATTCATCAATTTGTTAAATTTTAAATAAATACATCATCATTGGGTGACACTATTAACAGTAAGTAACTTGATCTCAATCTTACATACTGAACTCTTTTGATATAGTGTTGTGGGGACAGTATCGAAATAGGAATACTTATTTCTCTTATTTGATATATCGTTATATGATATGCACAATTATGTTACCTCGACCTTATTTATTTGTTATGAAACAACGAATTCATCAATTTGTTAAATTTTAAATAAATAAATCATCATTGGGTGACACTATTAACACTAAGTAACTTGATCTCAATCTTACATACTGAACTCTTTTGATATAGTGTTGTGGGGACAGTATCGAAATAGGAATACTTATTTCTCTAATTTGATATATTGTTATATGATATGCACAATTATGTTACCTCGACCTTATTTATTTCTTATGAAACAACGAATTCATCAATTTGTTAAATTTTAAATAAATAAATCATCATTGGGTGACACTATTAACAGTAAGTAACTTGATCTCAATCGTACATACTGAACTCCTTTGATATAGTGTTGTGGGGACATTATCGAAATAGGAATACTTATTTCTCTAATTTGACATATTGTTATATGATATGGACAATTATGTTACCAAGACCTTATTTGTTTGTTATAAACAACGAATTCATCATTTTTTTAAATTTTAAATAAATAAATCATCATTGGTTGACACTATTAACACTAAGTAACTTGATCTCAATCTTACATACTGAACTCTTTTGATATAGTGTTGTGGGGACATTATCGAAATAGGAATATTTATTTCTCTTATTTGATATATCGTCATATGATATGGACAATTATGTTACCTCGACCTTATTTGTTTGTTATGAAACAACGAATTCATCAATTTGTTAAGTTTTAAATAAATAAATCATCATTGGGTGACACTATTAACAGTAAGTAACTTGATCTCAATCGTACATACTGAACTCTTTAATATAGTGTTGTGGGGACATTATCGAAATAGGAATACTTATTTCTCTAATTTGATATATCGTTATATGATATGGACAATTATGTTACCTCGACCTTATTTATTTGTTATGAAACAACGATTCATCAATTTGTTAAATTTTAAATAAATAAATCATCATTGGGTGACACTATTAACACTAAGTAACTTGATCTCAATCTTACATACTGAACTCTTTTGATATAGTGTTATGGGGACAGTATCGATATAGGAATACTTATTTCTCTTATTTTATATATCGTTATATGATATGGACAATTATGTTACCTCGACCTTATTTGTTTGTTATGAAAGAACGAATTCATCAATTTGTTAAATTTTAAATAAATAAATCATCATTCGTTGACACTATTAACAGTAAGTAACTTGATCTCAATCTTACATACTGAACTCTTTTGATATATTGTTGTTGGGACATTATCGAAATAGGAATGCTTATTTCTCTTATTTGATATATCGTTATATGATATGGACAATTATGTTACCTCGACCTTATTTGTTTGTTATGAAACAACGAATTCATAAATTTTTTAAATTTTAAATAAATAAATCATCATTGGGTGACACTATTAACAGTAAGTAACTTGATCTCAATCGTACATACTGAACTCTTTTGATATAGTGTTGTGGGGACATTATCGAAATAGGAATACTTATTTCTCTAATTTGATATATTGTTATATGATATGCACAATTATGTTACCTCGACCTTATTTATTTGTTATGAAACAACGAATTCATCAATTTGTTAAATTTTAAATAAATAAATCATCATTGGGTGACACTATTAACAGTAAGTAACTTGATCTCAATCGTACATACTGAACTCTTTAATATAGTGTTGTGGGGACATTATCGAAATAGGAATACTTATTTCTCTAATTTGATATATCGTTATATGATATGGACAATTATGTTACCTCGACCTTATTTATTTGTTATGAAACAACAAATTCATCAATTTGTTAAATTTTAAATAAATAAATCATCATTGGGTGACACTATTAACACTAAGTAACTTGATCTCAATCTTACATACTGAACTCTTTTGATATATTGTTGTTGGGACATTATCGAAATAGGAATGCTTATTTCTCTTATTTGATATATCGTTATATGATATGGACAATTATGTTACCTCGACCTTATTTGTTTGTTATGAAACAACGAATTCATCAATTTTTTAAATTTTAAATAAATAAATCATCATTGGTTGACACTATTAACACTAAGTAACTTGATCTCAATCTTAAGCTTATTTTACACCAGGAGGAATTTTCCGCACGGAATCAAGGTTTCGCGACGATGTCGCTACGAAGTCGTTGCGCATAGTGTATATTGAAAGAAGAAAGCCCAAACTAGAACTGACCAAGTGTGAAATGGCGCGAAATTGATCAAAGATGGCCGCCTTTAATCGAAGAAGACTCTTGCTGTTAAAAACAAACTTGCTGTTGCTTCTTTACCTGCTACGTCGAATGAAAAAACCAAAGGCTAGAAGCAAAAGGAAATATTGGGTACGAAGAATTTATCAAGACCGTCAGGAAAAAGGAGAATATCATTTACTTGTAAATGATTTGAGAATGCACGATAAAGATTATTTTTTTCGTTGTTTCCGGATGTCTCCTGTCGTTTTTGAAGAGCTACTGGCAATGATTGCACCCCATATTATCAAACAGCAAACAAAATTTAGAGATCCAATATCACCCAGTGAGCGTTTGTGTGTTACATTGAGATACTTGGTCACTGGGGATGCTCATGTGACTATTGGTGCAAGCTATCGCATGAGCCCTGCCGTTATAGGAAAAATCATCCCTGAAACATGCAACGCAATATGGAACGTATTACTCTCGAAAGACTACATTAAAGTACCAAAATCTGAAGAAGGTTGGCATGAAATAGCCGAGGGATTTTTCAACCGATGGAATTTTCCTAATCTTGTTGGAGCAATTGACGGTAAACACGTTCTCATTCAAGCACCAGCTCGCTCAGGATCAATGTACTTTAATTACAAAAAGACATTCAGTATTGTGTTAATGGCTGTGTGCGATTCCAAATACAGATTCACCTTAGTGGACATAGGTGACTGCGGAAGTCAAAGTGACGGTAGTGTTTTCGCAAACAGTTTTCTTGGATACGCAATTGAAAGTGATATTCTAAACATTCCCAATGCAAGGTTGCTTCCAAATTCAAATCGCAAACTTCCTTTCGTTTTCATTGGCGATGATGCATTTGGTCTAAAACCAAATATGATGAAGCCTTACCCTTTTCAAAATTTATCTATGACAGAAAAAGTTTTCAATTACAGACTATCACGGGCAAGAAGAATAATTGAGAACTCGTTTGGAATAGCTGCTGCTCGATTCAGGATTTTTCACCGACCAATTAATGCTAAGGTTTCAACTGTTAAATCTGTCACAAAAGCAATCGTTGCATTGCACAACTTCTTAATGTACAAAAGTCAAGCCAATCCAAATGAAAACCAGTATTGCCCACCTAATTATGTTGACAGTGATGGATCTCAAGGGGTAATTCCAGGACAGTGGCGTGATGAAGAGAGCAGCATAATGGGATTAAGAGATGTGGACCGGTTAGGGTCAAATAACTACTCAAAAAATGCAAACTAATAAGAGACGAGTTCAGAGAATATTTCACAAAAGAAGGTGCAGTAGAATGGCAGTGGGACATTGTGAACAAAGTAAATTAACATAACATAACAACATATAAGATAACATAACATGATATTAAATTGTTTTTTGTTCTACATTACATACACTAAAGTCCCCATGTGATATAGTGTAACAACCACAAACTTTCACAAACCTTTGGCAAAATTTGAAAGGAAACTTCATGAACTTGTCTAAAATTCGATTAGAACAGGAATGAAAGGTCTTTCAAAGAGTGGATGCACAAAGTACCTAATTTAGATGGTTCTTGCATGGTACAGACCTTCATAATTGTACTGTTCACAAATTCTTAATCTCAGATTTAAAAAAAATGCTGCAGTTCCAAAAGTGCTGGCTCTTGTATGCAGAGTTTACTACATACACTAGATGTCTGTTTAGATTTGTACAGTGTCTCCAGAAAATTGTGTCTGCTTGATAACAGTGTTAGATTTGATAACTATCTTTGATACCAACACAATTCTACAACCATACAGTATCATCTAACATTCTCAGGTTGATGGAATGCAAATTTTCTGGGACTGACTGTCTCTCAAATATACCTTAACGAAATGACCTGAACTTAGTGCAACATTTATTGAGGAAGAGTAGATTGCTTTCCCAGTCATGGTTTAAATGGCAGTTTTATACCCAAATCACACTGGCACATAAAGCCAGCTTTATATGTATATAAACGAGGCTAAATTTCAACCAGTCAAATATATTTGATATGATTAACTGACCAATTAGGATGCAAAATTCTTGGCAGCCTGGTTTAGTCTAAGCTGGCGTAACTTTTAAGTGTGAACGTGGTAGAATACTAACAAATGTTCAAATGCTCTCTTCTCAATGCCTCCCATATTTTGTCTTCAGCTTATGTAAACATCAACACAATGTCATTCATCGTAAATTGTGTCAAAAACTAGTCGCTCAATGTCCAATTTAAGCCGCCTAAATTTTCTTGTTGGTAAACTTCGCAGTTGAGGGACTAGGCCATCACAAAACAGCACAACTTCATCTCTATCCTTTTCTGAAGGCTTTTCTTTTAATGCATCATTGACACTTTCAATGTGCTTCAATATCTCAGTTTCAACATCATTGCCAATCTTTTGGTTTGACATCTTTTGCTTTTTTGCTTTAGGGGTGCTACTGAAAGCTTCCTTCTCACTGGCAATCCTTTCATTTGAAATCTTTTGCTTTTTGGTAGCAGGTGTCGCAATGACAACTTCTGCATTATCATTTGGTGTCATTGGTTCTTCTATGCCATTTTCACTAACATTTCGAGTCTCTGTCTCTAGATATTCAATGTTACTTTCTGTTTGTGCATTGCCAACTCCTCCTTCAACCAAAAAAAGCATTTGCTCATAGTAATTACAAGTAGGCAATGATGAGGCTGCTGCTCCAGATTTTGTAAGCTTTGCTCTCATATCCATGCACTTCTTCAGGTTATCTTTCAGATACTTTAATGACTTTTGCAGGAACTCAACTAAAAGTTTGTAAGAGAAAAGACAGGTATCAATTTGTGTCCTAAGGAAATGTACCTTTCCTACCTAATTGCAGTCAGGGGCGGATCCAGACCGAAGTTGAAGGGGGGCAACTTGGAGACAGGGCGCCAAAAACAAATTGAAAAGTTGGCGCGCCGAAGGCGCGCGAAAATTTGTGGGGCTTTATTCGAGAAAATTCTCTGGTTTTTCTACTGAATAACGCCTTAGTTTATATGTTTCGCCGCATTCAGAACGAATCACTGAAATAAGAGTGCATTCGGGTCAGGAGAAGGGGCGCTTTTCTTGCCAAAAAGGGGGTGCCAAAGCTGAATTTTCATTGTGAAGGGGGGGGGGGGCAGTTGCCCCCATCTGCCCCCTTAAATCCGCCACTGATTGCAGTGGGGCTATCAAAGTTTGAGTTTGCATGTGTGACAGTACCAAAGTCACAGATAGAGGTGCATTACAATGATCCATATGAGAGTTTACCTTGCGTAACTTGTAAATTCCTTTTGTCCACTATTGAAAAGCCGACTGAAACCTCTGGTGTGCAAGTGCCATACTTTGCTTTCCATACTCTAGCCCTCACACCACCCCTTCAGGGCCCTTCAGACAAGTTATTTTCATGTATCAACAAGGTACTGATTAATTATTCTGCACAGAGAGAAAAACTCCCATGGAAAATTTCTAATTTTTCTCCTGTTACAGAAACTTTTAACTCTACTTGACGGTTGGGTGTGGGTGACCGAGTTGTTTTGCTCCTAGTCTCTTAGGCCTATTTATTATTTACTGCAAGCGACTCACCATCTTTGTTGAAAGCTAGTGCTAACTTTTTCCAAGCGTTAACTTTTACGTTTCTCTGCTTGTAGTCAGGATGCTTCTTATTCCAAATACTTGGATACTTTCTCAGTTCCACTAGGAATGATTCCTTGTCAAACTCAATCAGTTCATTTTTGTTGTCGTCGCAACCTTGCTCATTGCGTTCAGGTCCCTTTTCGTTGCTAGAAACGCGGGCAACCGAGATCGAGCTCTCTCCTTGGGTATTTGGCATGATTCCTGGAGCTAACTGTAAAAATATCGAAGCCAACTGCTCATTTCTCTCAACGCCGTTGATCAAGTCCAGCACGGCTCTCACGTCAGACGAGGACGCCATGTTGGGAGCAAAGTTCGCTGACGCAATCATCATTCTTTGATTTGATTGGTGGAAAAGATGAAGCGGAATTTTTCGCCACGGAAAAGTTGAAATGGTTTCTACTTTTCTGCCACTGAAATATTCCGCTAAAATTCATCTTCAAAATTTTTCTGCGCATGCGTTTGGACGGAATACTCCGCTTCCGCCAAAGAATTCCGCCTAGTGTAAAATAAGCTTTACATACTGAACTCTTTTGATATAGTGTTGTGGGGACATTATCGAAATAGGAATGGTTATTGTTTTCATTTGACATGTGCTTATTTGATGAGGACAATTATGTTAGCTCGACTGTATTTATTGGAAAAAAGTCAAATGATTAATTAATTTGTTAAAGTGTTATTAAATGTATCGTTATTTGCTAAACTGTTATGATTTAGTAACTTGTTGACTATTTTACATTCTTGGTTATTTCGATGTAATGTCGCGGGGAGAACCATCTAAATAGTAATTCTGATGGATTTCTTTTATAATGGTTGTGTGATATAGACAATTGTGATGATGTGAAGATGCATTAAGAGGTACTTGTCTGGAGATGCACTTATGTTAAAGCAGTGTTATTGTCTCAAATACTTGCAGTGGAGGAATACAATCCCAAAGGGAACGTACTTTTACAGTCCTGTTCCGATTTAGTTATAGCTATGACAATGGAAGAATACTAAAATGATTTGATTTTTCAATTTGACTTTTGAGATTTTATTGTTTAGATTAGTGCTGGGAGTTTGTTACAGCTTCAATAGAGCGTGACCAGTTTTCTCAAGTCTATTTTAGCATATATTTGTAATTCGATCATTCATTCGTCTTGCTTAATTTGCAAACTAGATGCAGTATAAAATCAAGCTATGAAGCGTTTTCAATTCATTGCGAATTAATCAAATCTTGGTTTTTTTCAGCCATCACAATTCCAGTTATGTTGAGAAACCAGCATGGTAGCAGAATTTATGATAAAGGGCATGTTTGTTATTACTGCAATGCTCAGTGTCTGAAAATTGCTCGTCATCTTTTAACGGTCCACAAGTCAGAGACAGAGGTGATGAAAATCCTGGCTATTGATATGGAAACTGATGAGGGCCGTAAAAGGCGTGGAAAAGAGCTGGATCGTCTTCGGTACAAGGGAGACTTCTATCACAACCTAAAGGTACTAAAAACTGGCGGAGAATTGAAGGTGTTTAGGAGACCATGTTCTGGAGAAAATGTTGATGCTTCTGCGTTTACTCCATGTACGCACTGCTTAGCCTTCATTAGGAAGCATGAATTGTGGCGCCATGTAAAGCAGTGCCCCTTCAATGAAGAAAGAACCAACAGTGATGACAATGAAAAACGGTGGCATAGGAAACTTCAATATGAAAGCGACTTGCTTCTGTTTCCTAACAGGTTCACAGAAGGATACAGTGAAGCGCTTGGATCTCAAGTCCTCAGCACGATGAGGTCTGACGAAATTACTCAAACTGTAAAGTCGGACAAACTTATACTTATGGTTGGAAGCTCTTTGCTAGAAAGAGGGGGCTCTACGAAGGTGTCATATGTTTCTCAGAGGATGCGTACCCTTGCAAGGCTCCTCTTAAAGGTTCAAGAAATGGAGGATAGCAATTCAACAGTTCAGTTCCTGATGGACTGTATTTCCCCGAATATGTTTGATATTATAATTAAAGCAACAAAGTCTCTTTGTGGGTACTCTCAATGCACTGCAGAGGCTGGTGCTTCTTTTCTTAAACCGGGTCTTGCCTTAAACATTGGCTATGATCTGCGTAAAGCTGCTCTGTTGCTTCGAGGTCAAGCCATTAGGTTGCGAGATAAAGACTTGCTAGAAAACGTCAATGGATTCACCCAACTGTACGAGCTTGAGTGGAAAGTCTTCATCTCATCTGCAGCTGGTAGGTCCCTAGATGAGAACAAGTTTCAGACCCCAGGAGCACTGCCACTCACATCAGATCTCATCAAACTTCGAGAATTCTGTTCGACGGAAATACCTGCTGCCATTGCAAGATTAGAAGTCCAACCATGCCTGCAAGACTGGAGATTTTTAGCTGAGTTGACAGCCTCACGTCTCATCATTTTCAATAAGCGACGAGGAAATGAAGGAACAAAAATAACAATAGAGGAGTTTGAGAAAAGACCTAACTGGAAGGAAATTCAGATGGAAGACGTTGTAAAATCTCTGCAACCTCTAGAAAAAGAATTGTGTAAACGGTAAGATACTATTTGAATTTTATAACTCCGTTATCTTTGTTAATTAGCACCAGTTACCTATACTCAGCTGCCCTCTTTTGATAGGTTTGCCATTCTCAAGTGATGCTACCATACTGGATCTGTTTTATGGAAGTAATTTCTTAATACATTGCATCTGTTCCAATCAATACATGAGACCCTCAGAAAGTAAAAATTGAAATTTTAGATGCGGTACCGAACATCTGATCTTAATAACGATTTTCCACTCATACAGTTTTCTGGAGTAATCAGCCAAGAAAAAGATATAGAAAAAGGTTTTGTAATAGAATATCAAAATCGTGTGATATCAGTATTTTTTCTTAATCATTGTGAACTCAAAAATACAGTAGTGTCCCGCATATAAGAAACAACATTTTCAATTTGAGGTCTGATATATTTCTTATAAAATGAGATATAAACTTCAAATAAGGGTAAAGTTTCTCAAGTTTCTTATTGGGAAAATCATGTACTGTCAATGAACTGATTGGACACAAGCTTTATGATGTCATACAAAACATAATATTTTCTTTTGTATTTGTAAATCTTCACTACCAAGAAGGGCTGCGTTTATTCCAGGAAGGTGATTTTGCTTCATTTGCATACAAAGCTCTTGTTTTCATTTGAATAGGTACAGGCTGATTCAACTGCAAAGCTGAATTTGTCATGTTTCTTCAAGTTTCTAATATATTCATAACTTTTTGAATAAGAAACAAGTCTTTTTCAGACCTGCAACATTTTTCTTATAATAGGGGATATTATTTGAAAATCAAGGTCTGGTATATCTTAAATTCGTGTTTCTTACATGCGGGACACTACTGTATAATTGAATTTTCATTTTCTCGTTTTGATTGTACTGAATTTAACCGTTATTTGGATCTCAATTGTATCACAACCAAGTGGCCCAAAAACACATTATACATTGTATCAAACTGTGGGATGATTCTCACTTTATCGGAGAGTTTTATATGAGTTATTACGAATTCATTCCTGTCTCGGATGATGTGCTACATGAAATAATTCATTTGAAGCAAATGTTTGGAACATGTCTTATACAAATTGTTCCCCTTCTGGAACAATATGAGATGAATTCATACGTATCTTATTTGAATTTCTTCTGCGAATACAAATTGCGTTTAAAGTTTGATACTAATTGCATGGGAAAACTTGATGTGATTTGAAACACAAAAGAAGTATTTTGTGCATTATTGATATAGTGCAGGGGTTTCATTTTCATTTGATTCAAATTGCTGTGGGTAGGAAGGGCCACTTGGTTCAAACGATTTATTGTTTCCTGATTTACTTGAAATCTTTGTTGGTATAAACTGCAGCGAAACAGCATAATATTCCTGCTCTATAGACCTGCAATTGACTTTGTTCATTTGTCTCTATGTATGGTATGTCTGTCAGTTTATCTGTTTTCTCAACAATTTTTCACAGACCCAAATATGGCTATCAAATAGTATCACTTGGGTTACCATAGGCATCGATGTATGTTCAGTATTGAATGTATAGTAGTGATATATTATCGTCATATAACAAAAACAGCATTCTTTGCATGATCGATTGATTTCGTTAAAAAGCAATGTATGACCAATTTATTACACAAGTGTAGCTATGACCAATTTATTACACAAGTGTAGCTATGTTTGAATTCTTTTATTGCAGGACATAAGAGGATTCTGACATGGAGGCCACAACTTATCTCTGACTTCGATCGTAAATGTTTTGACAGCAGTTCATGTCAGTGAAATTAGTACGCAGCACTCCCCGACAATTGTTATCGCTAGCATAATTCTTCTTGCAGGCTTGACCTAGCTTATGTCAAAGGAAAGCGCGGACGCAAGGTTCCAATCATCCTTTCAAAGGAAGTAGTCAAAGCAATGTGCTGTTTAGTCAAGCACAGAGCAGCTGTTGGAGTTGATCAATCAAACAGATATGTTTTTGCTGCACCAACAAGGTGCTCCAAGAACTTTCTACGTGGCTATGATTGCCTGAGTGCTGTTGTGGACAGATTACCATTGAAGGAACCCTCTGCGATAAAGAGCACAAAGCTGAGGAAGTACATTGCTACCGTGTCACAGATCGTTGATTTAAACAGTTCAGAACTTGACTGGCTTGCTAGACACCTTGGACATGACATCTCGGTGCACAGAGATTACTATAGACTTCATGAACACACAATCGAACTTTCTAAAGTAAGCCGCCTGTTGACGAAGGCAATGCAGCAAAATGGGCTGGCAAAAAGCTCGACGATATAGCAATAGAGGGTATGTTGAACATTGCACTTTTAAATGCGTTATAAGTTCAGTTATATTTTGCGGAAAATATTTGATTTTCTAGGATGTATTGTTTAGTAAAAGGGAAATCGGCACACAAATGTTTATTTCCTTCTTTCAGTCATATTCGTAATTGCCTTCTCATGCCTTGGCAACACTTTTGAAAACATTGAGGATTTGCAGAGGATGAAGACTTTCTCCGAACCATATAATTGCATGTCTCTACACTTTTATTCTTTGAATGATGATTCATATGTACTGGGTGAGTCAAGGTTAAAGACGTTTGATGGGCTGTGGAATGGAAAGAATTGAATTTAAATTTCAACGGAAGAAATCATGGATCAGAATGGAATGTGGAATTCTCGTCCCAATACACACGTCGTTACACGCTATTTCCCAGTTTCTTGAAATAAAAGATAGGTGATTTACCAAATAAAACAGACACATCTAAGTTGCCTTTGACTGATATATTAACCTTTCAGTATTGAATATCGGCCCTGCATGTTTTATTCCACAGCCCGCCAATTGTGTTGGCCTTTGTTTACTGAGACTAATTCTGAAAATGGAGATAAATGCATTACTAAAAGATCTAACAGTGCCACAGCAATTCCCAAAGCAATCATGCCATGTCAGTGTAGGGATCTGAGGTCTTGCAGAGTAAGATTAAAGAAGTCAGCCTTTCTATTAATCCCCTTAATCCTGGCCAGCTATTCTACTCCTAGGAAACATGTAGCTAAGATTATTCCTACTCATAATTCCTAGGCCGATCACTGAGATTTCTATACAGGGGTGTCATCTGCTTATTTCAAAATTCACCCAAAAGTATCAGCTGAAATTTTCCTCAGCCAAATGTGTCCACTAAGAAAGTTTTTAGGAGACCCAACGGTGTGACATAACTTTCACTCCTAAGAATTTGGATGATTCTCCAACCGTCACCAAATTCATAGCTTCATTTCTTGAAACCATGTTTTGGAGACGGAAAATTACTTAACTGCCAAGCAGGGACCGAATTATGCATTTGGTTTGAACCCATTGGCATCATAAAGCAGTACTTCGTAAATCAGCAGCCCAAAGGTACCAGTATTAAATATCTTTCAAATCAGGTACCCAAAAGTATCGGATTACTGAGCAAATTTGTATCCCAAATTACTGGATGGACCTAGCCATATCTAAAAAGTTCAAGTTACCCTACCTGTTTTAGATTCTTGATAAACTGGACCCCATAACTTCTTAATTTTAGACCTTCCTCTTGGAGAAGACAGTGAGGATGAAGGAGAAACCAGCACACAGGATGCTGATATCACTGATGACGTTATAGCGCATGATGATGATAAAAAAGTTGCAGGCTTTGCATGTAAGTGTTACTATTTTTCAATTTCATTAGTGATAACGAAAAAAATAGAATTGAGATTTCGCTGCTTTGATTTAAAAAGCTTCCCTTGACAAGCTCCCTTCTTTCTGAATTCTTAAAGTATTGAGTTTTGAAGGAAGTATTTCTGTTCCTACGGAAGCATCCAGTGGGAATCTATCCAAAACCGTTATAAATCTTGCGTCTAACCAATGAAATACTGACATGAATGTTTTCTCGTCGTTTTGGAGCCGACAGGCAGTCAACATATATAATAACATCTGAACGGTGTTTGGAAAGAAAAGCTTTATTTGCTAGGACCAAATTAACTTCAGTCTGGGAAGTTTGTTCTCGCCGTTAAAGCAAATCAACGGGGTTAAAAGCAACTTAGCTAAGGGGACTGGGTCCATCTAAATATAACCTATTGAATTTGATGTTTCTGGTCCACGAAAACAATAGGAAGATAAGTGGCGCTTGCTGTTCTTCTGTGATATGGTTATGTTGTGTCGATATATCTCCGTTCATTTACTTTAACTGAAAACTACTTTGTGTAGTGGTCTATATGGCGTGCCAAATAGAAAATTAGTCTTGGTACTTAGATTTGTCAGTTACTTTGCAGTAACGTACTACCGGGTGACCGAAAAAAAAACTTCACGAGCTAGATCATAAGTAGTTCCCTGAAATCAAAAGCCACCGCCAAATGCTTTCAATCAAAGTCTAGTTGAAAGGCTTAGCTATCTTTTGAGACGCTGCATGGTCATTTTAAGCAATGATTACTACCGAAAAACCAGATTCAATGAAAATTTTGAATCCAGGATTCCTCATTTTGAGTGAAACAATTGCCATCATTTTCCAGTCAACATTTTGCGAAAACACGACATAGCGAAAAATTAGGAGTCATCTGGGGAAATCTATTGTTTGCAAAATTATTAACCTCTGCTCCTCATTCAAATTTCATGCTACAGGGCAAATTTGGAATTCAGCGTTTATCACACTTTCCAAAAAATGGAGAGGAAAGCGAGGGAATTGTCCGAGAAATGAATGAATTTCCTTAGTTTTGAAACAGTTTTTTCGGCCAGTACGCATATTTCAAAGTGACCAAGCAACATCTCAAAAGATATCAGAGCCTTTCTGCTACATGTTGATACCTTGTTTGTCATCATAACATTTTCGGGCAAGAAAATGTGTGCGATCTAGCTCGTGAAGTTTTTTTGGGTCACCCGGTATATCTGAACCATTACATTTGTCAGGGAATTTTGGGGAATTTTACGGTGCATTATTAAGTTGAAACACATTGTTTTTCATACAGTATACGAAGGTATCGAAAAGTTTCTTTAAATAGCCCATTTTGGCAATACCTTTCCTGAATTCTGATATACCGTAGCACTTTCTTCGTAAACAGCAAATTTTTTAAACTGTTTGTCCTGTTTGCCGCAGATCATTGAATTTTATAGGACCAAAGAACATTGTTAACCTATGCTGTACTGTACAGGCTTCATTTTTATGCTTCAAATGAATCTCCTAAAAAGTTTCATGTTTCTTTAAGTGTTTAATTTGTTTATTAGAAGACTGACAATTCAGATGTATCCCCACCTGAATGGACTCTTTTCTATGGGCAAATTGTTGTGAACACAATATTCCCTTAGATTCTTTGAAAAGTGCCGTTGCACATTCATTGTATGATCATGAATTTTACGTTTTAGCTGAAAGAGCAAATGAAGGCATCGAAGCAGCAAAGTTAAAGGCAAGGGTTCAACTGCAAAAGGCTAAGGTTTCAAAGACTCCTTGGTCAGCAGGAGAATCATCTGCAGCCCTTAATTTTTTCTCCACATCCATTAAGAAAGGCAAGGTTCCTGGAAAATCTGATGTAGAGGCTTGCATCAAGGCCCATCCTATCCTGAAGAATAGAACTTGGAAAGTTGTGAAAGATTTTGTTCGAAATCACATTGTCAAGCTTGCTAAAATGCAGAAATAGATTTTTTTCAGTTGATTACAGTTTACCGGGTGCCTCAAGTAAGTACTACCTTTTGACTGGAAATAGGAACGAAACGATAAGATATTATTACTCTCCGAGTGGACAGCTAAATTTATCATTATTATCCCTCAAAGGAATAATTATCTGTAGAACAACCGAAGCATTTCAAGGTATAGTTCATTTCAAAAGAAAAAGCTGAAGGTAAGAGTTGAATTTTTTTCGCAATATGCCAATATATCAAATCGTGGCTTGGCAGTTTTACAAAGCCTCTGGTTTCTAGTGCACTCAAAAATTCAACTTTGTGAACTCATATCTGTGGTTTTTAGAAGACCATTTTGAAATGCAAAGTATGCACATTTAAGTTGAAGATCAACAAATTTGCCTATGAACTCAAAAAGTCCCCGATATTTTATCCGTTCGTTTCCTTGCTTAGTCAAAATTAGGTACTTTTTTGGGACACCTGGTACTTGACTGGTTTTGAAACATCAGGAAAAAACATTCTGGTTCATTAGCTGTTTTTTCGTCAATTTTTTTAGATTTATAATCTGCATGCGTAGTAGACCTTTGACCTCTTATTGAAAGATTCCTCATCGAGTGACATTTCAATCTATTTTATAAGAACAGCATTTGGGAATTACTATTGTAGACATTCAAAAATCTATCAAAATCAAAACATCGAAACATTGTTCAATTCAAGCTCTTTTGCAGATTAGCTCGATGGTCTTTGCAATGTTCAGTGTATAATTTGATATTTGAAAATCAGTTATGCAATGCAGCTCAGCTATCAGTGCTAGTATGGCCATACATTGGTTTTCTAGAAAGATTTGGATTGATTTCCCAAAGGAACCCAACCAGCATGCTGAAGCATCTGCAAGTCGCTGTTGTAAAAGTGTTAAGGAATTTTATCCTACTTTTTTGTCCTTCTATCAATCCTGCACGTTATTGCCTTTCATCGTATTTACTTTTGCATATTCATCGTACTTTGTACCTTTGGCTTTCATTAGAATCTTAACTGTTCTATTATTTCTTCAGGCTTTAATAAATGTTGTACTCCTTCCAGTCCTCCTTACTGTACTTCATTTTTGCCTCATACGTCTGATTTTGTTGCCTTTCGTTGTGGCTTTGACATTTTGACTGTCCATAACTAGTGGGTAAGTCAGAAAATATGGAGCGTTTGTCGGACTATAATGTCGCATTGAGCCACTCGATCATCGTGAATTGAGTTTTTCCATGCAGCCGAAAGTCTAACTCAGATCTTTCCAAGTAAACCTTTCCCTCAATGTAATTGGTCTGTTAATTTATTTATTAAAAAATATTTTCTTTGTAAGACCTCGTATGGGGGTCTTGCAAACTGATGAAATCTTTGACCAAGCCCCTGCAGCATTTTAGACTTCCCAGAGTTGCAGGTACACATTGTATTATCAGGGGATACTGAAGTTAAGCCTGGTTCATACTAGGTCGTTTAACTGGTTCACACCAGGTCCTTTGTGTCATTTCAGTTGTGCAGAGAGACTCGAAAGTGCTTTGTCTTTTGGGTCTTTCTGCATGACTCTAACGACTCAAAGGACCTAGTGTGAACCAGGCTTTAAGAAAAAGTGTTGTCTGCAATAAGTCTCATTGTGGTTTACATAGCATTGATCTGCCCGAAAGAAACCCCCTGCGTAAGACAGAGAAGTACGCATTATTAATGTCCCTTCAAACTTATTCTCCACAAAGGGCAAGTTATGATAAGACATTCCAGGGAAGAAAATGCTATCTTCTAACATTTCATTCTCGCCTGATAATACTACTTGTATCTGTATCTGTTGCCAAGGTCAAATGTGGAAAGGGCTTAGCAAAGATTTCACCAGTTCACAAGACTCCCATACAAGGTCTCACGAAGAAAACCTTTCATAACAATTGCATGAAATGACCGATTTCGATGGGCGGGAAGGTTTATGATCTAAGTTAGACTCTTCACAGCACGGAAAATGTAGTTCCAACAATCGGGTGGCTAAATGCGATGTCACTGCCGCCAAACGCCTCAGGTATTTTCTGACTCACCCAGCAGATTTTCTCATTTACCCATTCTCATCGATGCAACTTAGCATGGTTCCTGTTTTTCAAGTCTTTGTAATGTCTTTGTATTCCTATTTATCTGAATTGGCGCTTTCACTGACCCACACTTTTTCCACATTAGTTTATCCTGCTAGTATGTACTGATCACCTGTTTTTGTCCAGTTTTTCAAGTTGCCTCTCTCCTTGATTACCTCTGCTGTCTGCTCCATAGTCGCTACCCTTCACTTATCTTCTTGCCGTTTGTGTACTGGATATATGTACTAACCCTTTAATCTGTAGTGTTGTGATTTTATCTGTTCATAACTTGCCTCTAGTATGACTCTTAATTCGTTTTTTCCGTCATCTCCTGGCTGACGGTTAAAAAATTCACCCATAACTGAGTACGTGTAAGTTGGATAGTTTTCTTTGTCCAAACTGATAAGACCTTACACGAATTGCCTGTCTTTGATGTTTTTTTTCAATGTTATATTATCTTTTTGATGGATCAACAATCACTTTCCTTTATGAAATAATCAGAAGAGAGCAAAATCAATACATTATGCAGATGGCAATGAGAGCGAGGAAAGCTACAGATAAATGAATTAGTGTTAGTAAACAACATTTTACCATCAGGAAGTTATCACTAGCTATATTGTTGTCTGTTATCCCAGTTTCCATTTACAAATTCTCTAAAGTCACAAGGCTCTATTTCCCTTCTGCATTGGTAGTAGCCTCGCAAATCTTTTGTCCCTTACTGCTTTTCATGCCCCTTGGTTGACTTTTATGCCATTCGTATCATTTCTCCACTCCCTATCCTCCATGAAACTCAACACTCTTTTTGCCCTTGCTTCTTGTTCTGTTGGCTTCCCTCTAGTTGCTATCCTTCATTAACCTTCTTGTCTTTAACTCCATATGCACAACATCCTTTCCGTCTTCACTTTCTGTGATCTACCTTCGTATGATGCTTGCTAAGAATCTGTTCACTGTTTTCTGTGCTTAATTTCTTGTCAGTTTTTTTGTAGCTTCATTTTGCTTTTGCTTCTCGTAGTTGTCGTGCAGTCTCCTACTATTGCAAGAACCCGGTAAATAAAAACCAGTGTCTTCAAAAAACCCTGCTTACTTTTCCGTCAAAACTAAGAAGTTTTATATATGAGAGTACCATTTCTCAACAAAGTCAGCCTGAGGTTTCTTTGAGAAGTTGTTCTTTTTTTGGCAGATTCTTACTGAATTTGCTTGTTCTTGCGCTCAATTTCACTCACTTTGTTGTTATACGTATATCCTTATTCCTTGTTGTCCTGCTATGAAGATCCTTGCTAGTTTTAACCTTTTGGAGCTTGTCTCTGTTATTGTCTTGCTTCCATTTGTGCCGTGATACCGATACAGATTCATCTCATGTCTAATTTATGTCTTTGCCAGCCTTTTAATTCTCTACCGTCCTTACTATTTTTTCATTCTGTTGTGCCTTCTTTCTTGTATCTTAATTCTCCATGAAGTTCTTGCTTTCTTCTTCTCCCATCATGCATTCACATGCCTTTATGATTAAATACACTTGTAATTTCTTCTCTAGGTCTATGACGTTAACCTTGAATCGCGCTAACAGTAACCTGTAACTGTATTTTGTATCATCATGCCTTCAGCAAACTTTCATATCTCTTCTTCTTTATCTTTACTTGATGTCCATTAAACTACTTTTACATGCTGATCAAAACTAATTTCAGCCCTTCTTACCTGCTCTATTCCTTCATGTACGTTTTCACTTCCCTGCTCTTCCTGTTTTGATCTACTATGATGGCAATCTAGTTGTATGTCCCTTTGACTGACCTTCTCATTCTTTCACCTGCTGCTGCCATTGCATGCCCATTTGTAATTGTCTGTTTTTCCAAACATGCCGCTGTAGCTGCTTTTGTTCTTCTTTCTGTTTTTTTGAATTCATATTATGATGACCTATGTACTTTTTCCCTAGCTACCTTTTCTGTCCAACCTTTCTATCCTTACAGTCGTTAATGCTCTTTGAGGAATATATGTCTTGTCTGAGCTCCATTTCTTTTGTATAGACAGAATTTTATCTAAACTGGCCATCTTTGATTCTCCCCGTTGTACTCAAGTCCAATTTTCCAACTTTTCTTACAGTGCTGTCTGAGGTCTTGTTTATTTCATTTCACGCATAACCAGCTTGACTATTCTGTCTGTTTCCCACTCCTTTCTCCTTGCTTTTGTCATCATACGTACCGTTTTTCTGTTTGAACCTTTGAATTATTTCTTTGATACTGTTCCTATATTCTTTTCTTTGTACTTTGCCATTCTTATTCCTTTTGTTGCAGCTTTCGTTGGTGTTTTCACTACCAGTCCTTGCCTTCTATCTGCTATCATGCACTCCCATCACTTTGTCAGTAGCTGCCCTTGAGCGCTTACTTTCCTATTGCCTCACTATGTATTTGCGTCTGTCATACTCGTCTGGTTGCTTTCTACTTTTCCGTATCTGCTGATGTGTTCACTGAGGCTTTAGGGCTCAGTTTCTCTCTCTCTTTTTAGCACCCTCACTAACATTTCAATACTAACTATGTTGGCTGTCCACCAATGCATTTTCATGTTTTATTGAAATCCAGTCCTTTATGTTTTGTTGATATACCCCAATTTGACCTTTCTTGTAGTTACTGGTTTACTCCTGTTTTCTTTTTTTAATTCTCTTCACTGTACTCAAGTGTACTTTTTCCAATAGACGATTACGCTAAAGATGGCGGCGAGGAACTTTTTACCAAGATGCACTGTGTTCTTTCATCAAATTCCCATAGAACCGTTAAGGATTCGTAGTAAGAACGCAATGCATCTTGGTAAAAAGTTCCTCGCCGCCATCTTTAGCGTAATCGTCTATTTTTCTCAGTCTGCTGTCTGACGTCTTATCTGTTTTCTTTTTCTGCCTTTCCACGACCATCTTGACAATTCTGTTTGTTTTCCTCTCATTGCATTTGTCGTCATATGTGCTGTTTTCCAGTTTGAACCTTTGAAAAGCAAGAGCAACGAATTTGCCATATTTTGCTGACTTGTGGGACATAACCATGTAAAATTCAATATCCCTAAACCAAGACATAAGATGGAAAGAAACATGTAACTTCAATCCGTCTTGAAATCGGAGTATTGGCAGGAAATCGAAGTTTCACCAAAACACGGAGTACAAGAATTGCGACGATAATCATGTTCATATTCAAAAAGACATTCCAAGTTTGACAATTCCAAGTATATTATGACATTTCCAGTTAAGACAAATCAGATAGTTAGAATAATTAGAATAAGGTTGATGTTTGACTAGTCCATGTTTATTGTATTTACGTTTCGAAGCAATTCTCCCTGCTTCATCATCAGAATCAAATAACGATAAACAACTAAAAGTGCATGTTTACAGCTCCTACGTATAAAAAAATCGAAAGTCTACTTATTTTACGTGATCGTCCTTCACTTAACTCCCAACAGTCTTCTATCCCCCTAGCTCTGTTTTAATGATAATTCCTTTGGGCTTGCGCTTTCGGTTTTTTTATACGTGGGAGCTGTAAACATGCACTTGTAGTTATTTATCGTTATTTGATTCTGATGATGAAGTAGAGAGCATTGCTTCGAAACGTAAATACAATAAACATGGACTAGTCAAACATCAACCTTATTCTAATTATTCTAACTATCTGATTTGTCTTAACTGGAAATGTCATAATATACTTGGAATTTTCAAACTTGGAATGTCTTTTTGAATATGAACATGATTATCGTCGCAATTCTTGTACTCAGTCCGTCTTACTTCAATACATCTAGCTTAAATGTATCTAGCCAAAGTACATTTACCCTAAATACACTAAACCTACGTACAGTTAACCTGAATTTGTCCAACCTAAAATCCTCTAGCCATCTTATTCTAAATACATCTAACCTAAATACGTCTAACTAAGATGTGTCTAACGTAATACAATTAAAGGAAATCACTTACCGTTCTTGTGAGGATTGATTGAATGAGATCCAGTTGAATTAAGGTTGTGGCGATTACTAACAACACTCGAATGAATGCAATCAATTTATCTCCTCACACTCAGCCAGGACAATCGCTTTCCGCAACAAATGACGCATGAGAAAAACCTTGAAATCCCGTGGTTTGCAGTCAGATTCATGTAGCTGTCTTTTGCATGCTTTCTTTCCTCTGTTTTTCATTTTTGCATATTACTTTTGCCTTATTGGAATTAGGATCTTCGCTGCTTTACGGTTCTTTTCTCTGTCTTCAGTACCGTACCGTAGATGCCCTCTGAGTTACCGAGTGAGTCATTGGATGAAATAGTTGCCAATAATATGGTCGTGATGTCAAGAGAGCAGTACCCTTGCAAACTATGGTTCTTTTTACTGACTTGGTTTATAAACCCTCTTGCCTTTTCAATGCTAGCGATCTGAAGTAGTATTGTTCTTTGAGGTCGTAGAATGTGCTTTGAAGTATATACTTAGAGAGATTGATTGCGTTGTTTGTGTTGAATACTGAAGTTGATTAAATGAAGAATCGGATCAAAAATCTTGTTTCCATGGTATCTGTCTCATCTGCATCAGTTTCCCTCCATACAGTAATTACGATTGCACATTTTAGCCTTGCTTTTCCTTAAGAAGGAGCAAGGAGTCATTCAATTACACTTGTAAGGACGTTCATTTATATTGCCACACGAGTAGAGAACACTCGCTAAATTCTGATCACATCATTGTCATTAGAGAGAAATACTATGAAAATTTGAGTTACTGTCCTCTCAGGGCCATTTTAAAAACTTCTTGAAGAGCTTCTCGCAAAGCGTCGCCTAATGAAAAGAAACTGACTCATGGTAGCATTTAGTTACGTTGTTGTGGTGCTTACCTGCTTTTTGACCAATTTGGTCATTTCTGATGATAGAATAAAAATGTGTGTATCATAAGTCCTCACAGATACTTTGTTCACATTTCAACATGAATGTATACAGGTCCCCACAAAGTACACACAACATGGATACACTTGAGTTGTGGGGACATCATGATATTCGATTTTTATGAATGAGAACTGCATTTTGATTGAAAAAAAGCTAAGATCGTTGTGGGGACGGAATGTGTGTCCCCACAAAGTTAACAGTCCCCACAGTGCTGGTGTGTATTAGAAGAAACGTCCCCACAAGTATGGTCATGTAAAAACACATACACACACATACATACTGACATGACTATAGTTGTGGGGACTATGCCATCCTGCATACATTGTGGGGACAACTGATATTTGAATGTAACTCAACAACAGTAAGTAGCAGCTGAGAGCTGGTCAAAGGAAAACAAAGAGGTTGACCTTGCACTTCCTTTAATGCTATTGGACATGTGGTCAGAATTTGTGTATCTACATTGTGGGAACTGTCAGTTTTACACCAACGTTGTGAGGACAAATTTTCAGTTTAGCATTTATTGGTCAGAAATACTATACTACAGACCACATAAGTGAATTATCCTGAGAGTTAACCTAATATTTGCTTCCATGATGGTCGCTGAACATCAGATGTGTAAACTCTCAACATACACACTTTCTGGGGACATTCAATGTACACACTTTCTGGGGACATTCCATGTACATACTTTCTGGGGACATTGCACGTACACACTTTCTGGGGACATTCAATATACACACTTTCTGGGGACATTCAGTGTACACACTTTCTGGGGACATTCAATGGACCAACAGTTAGCATTAGGATATTTAAGCTTAACCATGTCTAGTGGCATTTACATGATGCATGATATCCTGGAAAGATCTGGGAAGTCCCTACTTGCAATCTACATCAAAGGAACTTTCAAATGATGTATAACCTATATAAAAATCCTTTTTTAAAAGGTCATAAAATCATCCCTCAAAATGCATAAAACCCAATATTATGATTTTTCACTTGTCAAATTTTCATGTGAATAATTTCAAGCCAATATTATCAACTGACATGAAAGGAACTTTTGAGAATGATGTATCATTTATCTATAAAAACCCACCTTTTGAAATGCCTAAAATCATCACTGAAAAATGTGTAAAAACAATGTTTCAATTTTTCACATGAACAAAATTAGATAATTAAATCATGTCAATCAAATATTATCAACCTATGACAAAAATGCTTTCAAATAATGAATTACTACTTCAAAAACCCGATTTTGAATGGCCTAAAATCATGGCCCAAAGTGTGTAAACTAATATTTCAATTTCTCACTCATCAAAGTCTCTAATTGAATAATTATATTCCAATATCATTTATCTCCACCAGAAGAGAATAATTTACTGTTGTCATAAAATTACTTCTCTGAAATCATTTGCATCATATTTGGAAAATCTTTCTCCCTCAGCAATTATGTTGCAAAAGTGTGAACTTGCAGTAGATGGAAGGTTATTATATTTGGTATATTATGCCGATAGAGCATCCATTCCCTTATGGGCATGACCTCCCTTTTTCTAGCCCCATGTATCAAAAGAAGATGGAGCTTGTTGTCTAAAGGGGTATACTGTATGCTGTTAAAAGTTTCACAAATAATTAACACAATGGCTAAAGTCAGGGTCAGAGCATTGTTCTTTGTTACTACTGACAATGCCTGACACAGCTTGGAATCAAGAATTGGCATCAATTTGGCAAGCAGTGACATGACTGATGACAAAATTTGCAATGGACTGATTACATTTTGTTGCTTAAACCAGATATCCTAAAGTATGACCAAAAACTGTGGAAAGTTGAATTGTTATTGGCCATGCAACAACCATTATTTTCCAAAATCATACTAACTATCTATATATATATATATATTCTCAAGAAAAACACATTCTAGTATTAAGTTTACTAGCGAGGAATCACGGGATAGCATTAGTTTCTTAGATGTTCAGGTTAGTAGGGGGGAGGGGGGAGTCCTTACTACAGACTTGTTTTGCAAGCCAACTGATACACATCAGTACTTGCATAAGAAGTCTTGTCACCCCTGGCATACGAAAAAGGCGATCCCCTATGGTCAGGCTCTTAGGTTTCGTAGGATATGTTCTGAAGATCGCCAATTTCAGGAGAGGGTAGGCGAGTTGGCTGGATGGCTTAAGGACAGGGGCTACGAAGAGTCTTTAGTTAACGAGCAAATAGATAGGGTACGTAGGTTGGATAGGACAACTCTTCTAGCGAATTCGGGAAATAGGACCAATGACCAAGGGAGGGAGGAAAGGGTTCCACTTGTTGCGACATACCATCCAGCGCTCAATAGTTTGGGGAAGGTTGCCAGGAAACTCCATCCTATGCTCACGAATTCGGAGGAGCATGGGGAGGTGTTTCCTGAGCCACCTTTGATAGCATTTAGGAGATGTAAGAACCTTAAGGATATTCTTGTTAGGGCTAGGCTGAATAATGAGGGAACTGGGGGGACTGATAAGAAGGGATGTTCTCGTTGTGGTAAATCTCGTTGTCAAGTGTGTCATGTCATGACAAATAGTGAGCATTTTCATTCGAATATAGATAGCCGGGAATATAGGATAAACTATTCGTTTAATTGTGACTCGTCAAATGTTGTGTATTTGTTGGAATGTACTGTTTGTGGTGTACAATATGTTGGTAGCACCTGCACGCCTTTTAGGCTTAGGTTTAATAATTACAAGGCGTGCAGTCGTAAGTTTAATGCGGGGGCCTCAGTACCCCAGGTGGAATTCTTCAGACATTTTACTGAAGAAGGCCACCACGGGTTTCTGAAGGATATTAGTGTTAAGATAATCGATAGGCTAACGGGGGGAAATAGGATGCGGGAAAGCTTCTGGCAGTATCGGCTGGATTGCTTTGCCCCTAAGGGTTTGAACACTAGGCAGGTTGATACATAGATTTTATTTTTGTTCACATTTTGGTTGTTGTGTTGTTTTTATTTTTTGCCCTCAGCTTTCGTTAGGGACACACGCTGTTCTTTAGGGATTTCTTTCTGCCCATCCGTCCTTGGATCTTCCTATTGTTTGTTTTGTTCTAACACACTTATTTTCCAGCTCCTGTGAGGCAGACAAATACGCCGACTTTAGCGGCTCTATACTCTGCGCTTTCTTTGATCTTCCTCCTGCCGCCTCTGTACATAACCGTTATCTTACACCTTTAACAATAAAGTTTATGTAATAGGATCCCGCTTAAGCTATTGTTTTCGTAGTTCTTTGTATTTAGGATTTATATGTACGCCTATTTGAATTTGAAAAGTCATACTGATGAAGGCTTGCGCCGAAACGTTTAAAGAATGTGTTTTTCTTGAGAATCTATATATATATATATATATATATATATATCATTTGAAACAGTTTAGCAAAGGCTGCAAAATTCTGTTAAACTGAAAGATCTAAAAGCAAGGCCATGTAATTTCTTATGCAATCTTTTAAAAGATTGGGCAATTAAGGATAAGAAGGGAAAAGTGAGTAATGTTAAGAAACTCCCCTGAGGAGAATGCATGACACCTTGAGGGCATGTGTACGTGCTTCCAAGCCTGAAGATTTTCTGGGAACCTATTTCCTGGGCTCTGATACTTTTTGAGGCTCTGATTCCAACATTGATTTATTCTATATAACACCATCCAATTTGTTTGTTGTAACTCTTGAAATATCTTAATAACATTTGGAAGTGTGAAAACTCAGAATGTCTTCACATGAATGTGATTATATAATTTGCAATTCTAGCCTCTGTTGTGGTGAAGTTTCAATTTCCTACCAATACTCCAACCAACTGCGAATTCTGCAAATCATTTGAAATCATGATTTTCCAAGGACCTGCATTACAATTCTCTAGAGTTTCTGGTCCAACATGAGCATTTGAAATCACAACATTGCTCTCTAGCCTCCTTGACATTACACAACAGAAGAAACATACATGAAGGTCTTTCCAAATTCATAATAATAGAGATTATGATAAGGTTCTTTCATCCTGCAGCACTTTCACATCATGATATTGTTTCACCTGCCTACAATCCTGGCCAAAATAAATTAGGACACAGGCAAATTTATTGTGTTTTCATGGTGTTTCCTACGATAATGAGGCAAAAACATTGAGATGGTTGGATGGCGTTTGATTCAAGCAATATTAAAACAGGGCCACAGGGGGAGCCAGGGGCACATAATCAAAGAGCGAAGTAGTACAATTTTGTGACTGTCCCAAGTATTTTGACAAAGATCGTCTGACTGCCTGTTGTAAATGTTACCATAACTCCAAATCTACGTTACAGCGAGAAAGGAGGATTTGAAAACAAAGCCGTTTTTGGAGTTAGTTTTCAAACACTCTTTATGGAGATTTTTGAATGAGAATCAAAAAGTTTAAATGACCAGAAAGTGCACCGATTTATCGACTTTTTATCAACAAAACAAGAGCTTTTCCTTAAAGTCTGCAGACTGCAGGTGTCCACATGGTGGGAGTGAATCTAGCGCCAGGCGCCAATCGTCAATCGACGATAAAAAACCAAAAAACTCAAACGGAAAGGAACTGAGTCTGAAGTCACAAGAGAAAGCAAACCTTGCAAAAAGCTAAGAAAAGAAACAAAAACTGATGTACGTTAACCGTGATGATTTTGTTTTTCAATTTCAAAGGAAGGATCCGACCATTTAGGTCTCCAAACAAAGCGTCTATCCATCATCCATAGGCCTATCCCTGCTTTTTAGAGTTTCGACTGGTTCAGCCTGCAGTTAAAAGAAGTCAAGGGTTTATAAATCTATGTCAACAAGTTACCTTACCAACTGCCAATGAACGATTGCAACTTCTTTCGATGTAACATAATCAGCAACAAGTGAATGAACGCACCAAAATTCACAACTTTTCCAGTCGCCATTTTCCATCTATGAAAAGAGTGCGCCATCGGAAAATGAGTTTACAATTACAATTGGCGCGGAAAGGGAGACAGCCTCGTTATGGGAACTTGGGAAGAATGAGCGCCAGTTGCGGGGGACAACAAGATCAGAAACTATAAAGCGAAGGAGATTGAAAGAAGGTAACATGAAGAGTGGATAAGGAAGATAAAGAAGGAGAAAATGATAGCAGTTCCGTCCTCCTTAAAACGTATTGGCACACGCTCCGCAACGCGAAATGCAAAGCAAGAATCTCAAAGGCCAAACTACCAGTTTTTGGTCAAACTTTAAAAAAAATCACAAATCTTAACACACCAGCTATTCTATAAATAAATACCAGTCAAAATATTATTAGTTCAAACGTGAAGACATTTTTTATCAAGTAAACATTTTGTAGAAAGACATTTCTGGAGGGCACATATATCTTTCGTCAAACTTCGCAAAATGAACGTATTTCAACTTTTCACCCACCAGTCCTTTTAACCATACAAAACTGATTAAATATTATGACTCTGCAAAGAGCTTTCCAATGATGTATAACTTTTATAGAAACCCGTGACTGAAAGGCCTAAAAACCTTTGATCAAACTTCGCAAAAACAAATTTTTCACCTTTTCGCCCACCACTTCTTTTAATTGTAAAAAACTAATTCAATATTATGAATCTGCATGTAAAGAGCTTTCCAAAAATGTATAACTTTTATAGAAACCCGCATCTGAGAGGTCTAAAAACCTTTGGTCAAACTTCCCAAAATGAACATATTTCATCTTTTCACCCACTATCTTTTCTCATTGTACAACATTAATTCCATCTTATAAATCTGAATGTAAACAGCTTTCCACAGATGTACTTGGTATACCAAAGCATTTTTTGTGATTTGAGCTTAGGAAGATGCGTGTTAGGTGATGAAAGTTATAAAAGAAATCAGTTTTGTAATGCACATGTTGTTTCATTTCTGTATCTGCGAGCAGCAATTTGCTTTTTCCGGAAGAACCGAATACCTGAAATGTTCAAGAAAGAGCCAAAAATCCCTTGTCACAAAGTTGGTAAACGTGCAATTCCAGATCTACGGAAATTCTACATTTGTGATAAATTTCCGCAGTACGAGGCGTAATCTCCATAAGAGGACCCGAGAATATCATAATTGTCTTCTTTGTTTGTAAAATGCAAAATTTTGCTTGATCGATCGACGAAAAGTATACTACAAAAAACATGGTCCCTTGGTCCGCATTTTAGCGGACAGTCGAATTTGAATGCGGCTTTATGAAATCAACCAGCAGCTCTATTACTTCACACCTAAGATATAAAACATGGAAGGAATGGAACATATTTCCATCGCATGATGTTTTTCCTTCCCAAGAGTTTCTCAAGCATAAAGTTATGGGACATTCATATTTTCAAAGTCTTTTGATGATGAATGAAAGCGGACGAAATTAAATGGATCAAAGTTGGCTTTTAAGCATGAGCTTGGCGTTTAGATCTTTCAAAACATGACAATAGTTGATTTTCTGGACTGTTGAAATGGGAACCTGCCGCAACTTTCATGACAACGTGTTTCTGGAAGTCCTAAAACCCTTTCGTCAAACTTCGCAGAAAAGATATGTTTCAACTTTTCACCCAACAGCTTCTCTTATGATACCTATAAAATCCAATATTATTAATTCGCATTTAAAGACCTTTCGAATGCTGACCTGTATCTGAAGGGCCTAAAAACCTTTGATCAAACTTCGTAAAAAACACATTTTTCACCTTTTCGCCCACCACTTCTTTTAATTGCAAAAAACTGATTATATATTATGAATCTGCATGTAAAGAGCTTTCTAATGATGTATAACTTTTATAGAAACCCGTGACTGAAAGACCTAAAAACCTTTGATCAAACTTCGTAAAAAACACATTTTTCACCTTTTCGCCCACCACTTCTTTTAATTGCAAAAAACTAATTCAATATTATGAATCTGCATGTAAAGAGCTTTCCAATGATGTATAACTTTTATAGAAACCCGTATCTGCAAGTCCTAAAATCCTTTGATCAAACTTCGCAAAAAAAACATTTTTCACCTTTTCCCCCACCACTTCTTTTAATTGCAAAAAACTAATTCAATATTATGAATCTCCATGTAAAGAGCTTTCTAATGATGTATAACTTTCATAGAAACCCGTGTCTGAAAGGCCTAAAAACCTTTGATCAAACTTCGCAAAAACCATATTTTTCAATTTTTCACGCGCCACTTCTTTTAATTGTAAAGAACTAATTCAATATTATGAATATGCATGTAAAGAGCTTTCAAATGATGTATATCTTTTATAGAAACCCGTATCTGAAAGGTCTAAAAACCTTTGATAAAACTTCGCAAAAAAACACATTTTTCAAGTTTTCACCCGCCACTTCTTTTAATTGCAAAAAACTAATTCAATGTTATGAATCTCCATGTAAAGAGCTTTCCAATGATGTATAACTTTTATAGAAACCCGTATCTGAAAGTCCTAAAACCTTTGATCAAACTTCGTAAAAAACACATTTTTCAACTTTTCACCCGCCAATTCTTTTAATGGTAAAAAACTAATTCAATATTATGAATCTGCATGTAAAGAGCTTTCTAATGATGTATAACGTTTATAGAAACCCGTGACTGAAAGGCATGAAAACCTTTGATCAAACTTCGCGAAAAACACATTTTTCACCTTTTCGCCCACCACTTCTTTTAATTGCAAAAAACTAATTATATATTATGAATCTGCATGTAAAGAGCTTTCCAATGATGTATAACTTTCATAGAAACCCGTGACTGAAATGCCTAAAAACCTTTGATCAAACTTCGTAAAAAACACATTTTTCACCTTTTCGCCCACCACTTCTTTTAATTGCAAAAAACTGATTATATATTATGAATCTGCATGTAAAGAGCTTTCTAATGATGTATAACTTTTATAGAAACCCGTATCTGCAAGTCCTAAAATCCTTTGATCAAACTTCGCAAAAAAAACATTTTTCACCTTTTCCCCCACCACTTCTTTTAATTGCAAAAAACTAATTCAATATTATGAATCTCCATGTAAAGAGCTTTCTAATGATGTATAACTTTCATAGAAACCCGTGTCTGAAAGGCCTAAAAACCTTTGATCAAACTTCGCAAAAAACATATTTTTCAATTTTTCACGCGCCACTTCTTTTAATTGTAAAGAACTAATTCAATATTATGAATATGCATGTAAAGAGCTTTCAAATGATGTATATCTTTTATAGAAACCCGTATCTGAAAGGCCTAAAAACCTTTGATAAAACTTCGCAAAAAAACAAATTTTTCAAGTTTTCACCCGCCACTTCTTTTAATTGCAAAAAACTAATTCAATGTTATGAATCTCCATGTAAAGAGCTTTCCAATGATGTATAACTTTTATAGAAGCCCGTATCTGAAAGTCCTAAAACCTTTGATCAAACTTCGTAAAAAACACATTTTTCAACTTTTCACCCGCCACTTCTTTTAATGGTAAAAAACTAATTCAATATTATGAATCTGCATGTAAAGAGCTTTCTAATGATGTATAACGTTTATAGAAACCCGTGACTGAAAGGCATGAAAACCTTTGATCAAACTTCGCGAAAAACACATTTTTCACCTTTTCGCCCACCACTTCTTTTAATTGCAAAAAATTAATTATATATTATGAATCTGCATGTAAAGAGCTTTCCAATGATGTATAACTTTTATAGAAACCCGTGACTGAAATGCCTAAAAACCTTTGATCAAACTTCGTAAAAAACACATTTTTCACCTTTTCGCCCACCACTTCTTTTAATTGCAAAAAACTGATTATATATTATGAATCTGCATGTAAAGAGCTTTCTAATGATGTATAACTTTTATAGAAACCCGTGACTGAAAGGCCTAAAAACCTTTGATCAAACTTCGTAAAAAACACATTTTTCACCTTTTCGCCCACCACTTCTTTTAATTGCAAAAAACTAATTCAATATTATGAATCTGCATGTAAAGAGCTTTCCAATGATGTATAACTTTTATAGAAACCCGTATCTGAAAGTCCTAAAAACCTTTGATCAAACTTCGCAAAAAACACATTTTTCAACTTTTCACCCACCACTTCTTTTATTTTAAAAAAACTAATTCAATATTATGAATCTGCATGTAAAGAGCTTTCTAATGATTTATAACGTTTATAGAAACACGGATCTGAAAGTCCTAAAAACCTTTGGTCAAACTTCCCAAAATGAACGTATTTCATCTTTTCACCCGCTATCTTTTCTCATTGTACAACATTAATTCCATCTTATAAATCTGAATGTAAACAGCTTTCCACAGATGTACTTGGTATACCAAAGCATTTTTTGTGATTTGAGCTGCCACCTTAGGAAGATGCGTGTTAGGTGATGAAAGTTATAAAAGAAATCAGTTTTGTAATGCACATGTTGTTTCATTTCTGTATCTGCGAGCAGCAATTTGCTTTTTCCTGAAGAACCGAATACCTGAAATGTTCAAGAAAGAGCCAAAAATCCCTTGTCACAAAGTTGGTAAACGTGCAATTCCAGATCTACGGAAATTCTACATTTGTGATAAATTTCCGCAGTACGAGGCGTAATCTCCATAAGAGGACCCGAGAATATCATAATTGTCTTCTTTGTTTGTAAAATGCAAAATTTTGCTTGATCGATCGACGAAAAGTATACTACAAAAAACATGGTCCCTTGGTCCGCATTTTAGCGGACAGTCAAATTTGAATACAACTTTATGAAATCAACCAGCAGCTCTATTACTTCACACCTAAGATGTAAAACATGGAAGGAATGGAACATATTTCCATCGCATGATGTTTTTCCTTCCCAAGAGTTTCTCAAGCATAAAGTTATGGGACATTCATATTTTCAAAGTCTTTTGATGATGAATGAAAGCGGACAAAATTAAATGGATCAAAGTTGGCTTTTAAGCATGAGCTTGGCGTTTAGATCTTTCAAAACATGACAATAGTTGATTTTCTGGACTGTTGAAATGGGAACCTGCTGCAACTTTCATGACAACGTGTTTCTGGAAGTCCTAAAACCCTTTCGTCAAACTTCGCAAAAAAGATATGTTTCAACTTTTCACCCAACATCTTCCCTTATGATACCAATAAAATCCAATATTATTAATTCGCATTTAAAGACCTTTCGAATGATGACCTGTATCTGAAGGGCCTAAAAACCCTTGGTCAAACTTTACAAAAAAACACATTTTTCGACTTTTCACCCGCCACTTCTTTTAATGGTAAAAAACTAATTCAATATTATGAATCAGCTTGCAAAGAGTTTTCTAATGATGTATAACTTTTATAGAAACCCGTATCTGAAAGTCCTAAAAACCTTTGATCAAACTTCGCAAAAAACACATTTTCACCTTTTCGCCCACCACTTCTTTTAATTGTAAAAAACTAATTCAACATTATGAATCTCCATGTAAAGAGTTTTCTAATGATGTATAACTTTTATAGAAACCCGTATCTGAAAGTCCTAAAAACCTTTGATCAAACTTCGCAAAAAACACATTTTTCATCTTTTCACTCACCACTTCTTTTAATTTAATAAAACTAATTCTATATTATAAATCTGCTTGTAAAGAGCTTTCCAATGATGTATAACTTTTATAGAAACCCGTATCTGAAAGTCCTAAAAACCTTTGATCAAACTTCGCAAAAAACTCACTTTTCAACTTTTCACCCACCACTTCTTTTAATTTAAAAAAACTAATTCTATATGATGAATCTGCTTGTAAAGAGCTTTCCAATGATGTATAACTATAGAAACCCGTATCTGAAAGTCCTAAAAACCTTTGGTCAAACTTCGCAAAAAACACACTTTTCAACTTTTCACCCGCCACTTCTTTTAATTGTAAAAAACTAATTCTATATTATGAATCTGCTTGTAAAGAGCTTTCCAATGATGTATAACTTTTATAGAAACCCGTATCTGAAAGGCCTAAAAACCTTTGATCAAACTTCGCAAAAAACACATTTTTCAACTTTTCACCCTTCACTTCTTTTAATTGTAAAAAACTAATTCAATATTATGAATCTCCATGTAAAGAGCTTTCAAATGATGTATACCTTTTATAGAAACCCGTATCTGAAAGGCCCAAAAACCTTTGATCAAACTTCGCAAAAAACACATTTTTCAACTTTTCACCCGCCACTTCTTTCAATTTATAAAAACTAATTCTATATTATGAATCCGCTTGTAAGGAGCTTTCCAATGATGTATAACTTTTATAGAAACCCGTGTCTGAAAGGCCTGAAAACCTTTGGTCAAACTTCGTAAAAAACACATTTTTCAACTTTTCACCCGCCACTTCTTTTAATTGTGAAAAACTAATTCAATATTATGAATCTGCATGTAAAGATCTTTCCAATGATGTATAACTTTTATCGAAACCCGGATCTGAAAGGCCTAAAAGGACCTAAAAACCTTTTGTCAAATGTCGCAAAATCACATATTTGAACTTTCCCGTGCCACTTCTTTCAATTGTAAAAAAGACTAATTTAATATTATGAATCTGCATGTAAAGAGCTTTCCAATGATGTATAACGTTTATAGAAACCCGTTTCCGAAAGGCCGTTTCTGAAAATATTTTTTTTCAAACCTTGCAAAAACACATATTTCAACTTCTTACCCGCTAGCTTTGCTAATTGTACAAAATCAGTTCAATATTATGAATCTGCATGGACATGACTGTGGGATGATGTACAACTTCTATGAAACCCTTTTCTGAATTGTTTAAGAATATTCGGTCGAACGTTGTGGAGGGAAAGTAAATTTTTTTTAATTGGATGATTTTTGTGTTTAGAGGAGGAGATCTTGGTAACTTTTTGTCCAGAAAGTGCCATCTGGTAGCACTTTTGAGGTAGAATTTAGTGTATTAGTGTATTTAGTGTAGCCAATGTTATTTTTCGTTTATCTGCCTGGGCTACTGTACCTTCTTGCACACCCCTATCCAAAATTTTGCCTAGAACCCCCCTGGTCTTTGTCAATTATCCCCATGCGCTCTTCCTTTCATGGTTCAAGTTGGAAAATGCATGGAACTGAGATTTCGCGCCAATTTGGTGACCTTTGACAAAGGACTGCTTGATGGAATTTGCCATAGACTGATTACATTTGATAGAACGTTCCATCCTTGCACCTGATAACTTGTTAGCACTTGACCGAGAAACAAGCAAGATATCTATTCAAGTCAATAGGATGCACGGAAAGCGTGTAATGAGACTGATTGACCAACTTCGCCCTCTTCCTGGCATCAACCGTGGTAGCTTGTGGAAGAATTTGATCGCAATGTCACGAAGGGTAAGATCTTTTTTCTTTAGCTTATTTAGATAATTGCAATACAGTCTAGCAGATCAATGATCCCTGACGTTGTTTACGCTAGTAGATATTCCATTTTTTTTAAGGTTCCTGGGATACAAACCGATTTCAAGGAGTGTTTCAATGTGGTTCAGGAAGTTGTTTCATCAAAAGCCTTAAAAGTGTGCTGCAGGGAAATAAAAAAACAAACAAACAGAAATTTTTGCATACAGATCTCGACATTGTCTTTCCATGTTTGTTTACGTTCTGATCAGAGGGAATCCACACAGTTGAAAGCTGAGCCAGCAAGTTAAAAATACTATCTATTGTATTGGTCACGTGCAACTTCATCCGTGATGGCAACGAAACGATAGATTCATATGTGTTTGCTTTAGCCTATTTATCATTTTTAGGAACAAGGAGATCTAGCTATGTCTATTCCCTTTAAGGAGGGGTCATTCTGATGTTAGACATGGGTGGATAATGATAAAAAGCCTAAGCCTGGAGTGGGGGCAGCAGCAATATGCTATTGTAATATTGGGCATTGAAATTTTACGAGTCAGTAACAAAGATGAGAGACAATTTTATTCCAAGCCATATTAAATCAATCTTCAAATTCATTCGCCAAAATAAATAGAGAATCTTTAGCAGCCTTTGGAATTGGATGTAAGCAGAGCTTAATTATACAGGGGAAGGGGCTCATTTGAAAGTTTGTTTTAAGCCAGGGCCTAATAGGGAGGAGAGCTAAACAGAGTTTTTACCTATGATTTGTCCTCTTCTCCTAACCCAATTCCAGTCTTCACCCATGTCTCTGCTGGAGACTTGAAGTGAGGGATGCGTCTAAAAGTTAGCACAGTGTACCAAGCAGGGAGAGAAAGTTGATTTACTGTATGAGTGACCTTACTGTTCATGTGACATTAATCGGCATTTGGTACATTTTAGAGATTTCCAGAGAAGACAAAGGTGCATGCTGATTGGCTTTCAAAAGACCCACCCGGATTTGAAGCCAGACTTGTAAACAATGAAATTGGTATGAATAACTGCATGTATATTTGTAACTTGTCAGAATGAATCATTTCCACCATTTGCCAATAATTAGCAATGACTGTACCCTTCCAGAGCATTCTTAAATTTTCCTAGGCTAGGGTTCATTCTTTTTTAAGGCCACTCCTCCCTTTTCTCTATCATATACATGTGTGTTGATTTGAATGATATGATATATTATTTTGTACTGCAGGTTAAATATCAGGCAGCCAAAGGCTGATGTGGACTTTCAAATTAAAAATAGCTCCTAATTACAATCAAAAGCCCTAGCACAGCCAAGACATAGACAGGTCCTCCCCATATGTTTACAGTATTGTTCTCTCCAATTTTAGAACATCATTAAAAGAAAATTTTCCCAAAATCTGCCTGCATGAACTCGCTGCAAGTCTCAATCTATATCAATGAATGAGCAAGAGGGAGAGGGTGGGAAACAGAAAAAGGGAAGGGTAAAGGAGAGCAAGAAGTAAACTACACATGCCGAAGGCTAAGCATGGATACACTTAATTTTCATTGGCTCTCTCTGCTTACACAAAAGAAGCTGCCAATCAAGATCCTGACCTTTGTACCATTCAGAAAAACCCTGTTGTCAGAATGTGTAATTAGCAAGTCTTGCGCTCCTTCCCTTTTCACTTTTTCCCCCTTTCTCTTTCCCTTGCCTTTTTTCTCTCCTCCTGTCTATTTTTTATAAAGACCAAGACTTTGAGCAACTCCAATGTAGCATGGTTTTGTGCATGGTTTGGAAAACATTGCTTTACCCTCACATTCACCACGTTCATCTGCACCTATGGTTCACTACTCAGAAAACAGTCAGTACTGAATTAGTGGTTGATTGATAAAGAGGGGAAAAAGGATCTTGCTGCATGATATTGAAATTTTATTTGTAAGCCAAAAAATTACATAGATTGATTGTAATGAATAACAATTTGCTGTCCATTTGTCAGGTATGGGTGTTTTCACAACACAGCCGTTTCGGCAAGGGGACTTCCTCTTGCATTATGCTGGTGACCTTGTCAATAAAGAGGAAGCAGAAAAGCGGGAACGGAAATACAAAAAGGCAAAAAAGGGATCGTTTATGTTCTTCTTTTCCCATGAAGGGAAGCACCTATGGTAAGCTCAAGTACCTTAAGGGTATATACCGGATGAGCCAGAAAAAAATTCCCACTTTTACAAATTCGTAGTACAAAGGATTCATCACCGATTTGAATGGTTCAAATTCCAGTTAAAAGCCAAGATATTGAAGTATTTTTGTCATTTTTCTCGTTGTCTTACCAGCACTAGAATTATAGGTAAGTTCAACTTTATCAAAATTTTATTGTTGCAATCAAAACGTAAGGACCCTATTTGCATGGAACAAAAGGCAATGGGGCTTTCACTACTCTCAAGAGCTACTGTACAAGACGTAGGTTTTCAAAGAAATACTATGGATTTTCAATCCCATGGCAGTAAATGTACTGAGGATACTGTAGCTCTCAACCATGAGAAATTGTATTTTCTTCATTGTTCTGTGCGAGGAGTCCTTTATGATTTGATCAATGTTTTGGGTGCTTTTTCAGTCATTCTGCAACCATTAAATTTTCTAAAAGCTAAATTTACCGACAATATATTTCTAGTGCTGGTAAGATAGAAAAATCACAAAAATACTTCAGTCTTTTGGCTTTTAACTACAATTTGAATCTTTCAGATCTGTGAAGTACTCTTGATGCTATGAATTTTCATGGAACTTTTTTCTTGCTCACTTGGTATATTACATGCAAATTGATGGAGGATTCACCTTATTTTAAGACCTTACTGAAAGAAATGCTTTTCTAACCATTCAAAAGGATCTTATGTATCATATGAACAGGGAAATGGGGCATTTGTGGCTTAAAATTTTGACACAAATCAATGATATACATTACTTATTCTGGCTGACCCAAAAAATGTGACCCCAAGCAATCTTTTGTAGAGAAATAAGCATCCCTGCTTGCGTTTTTGGGTAATATTGACTTGCTTATATCAATAAATCAAGGAAATGTGTTCTTGGTTCACTCATCTTTATATGTATATAGTATGTGTTTTACTTTGAACATTATGTACATAACAATGATAACACATAGGCTGATTTTTTGCACCAATGATTCTTTGCTTTTTTTACTTTGAACCTGTCCATCTAGTTCATTCTTTCTTTTTTTATAGCGTTGATGCAACAATGCCAGATGGTAGACTTGCCAGACTTGTGTCAATGATGCAGCAAAGCCAAACTGTGTCATGAAGAAGCTAGTGTTCAACTCCTTGCCATGCCTCTGTTTATTTGCAATAGCAGACATAGTGGCAGGTGTTGAACTTCGTTATGATTATGGACTAAAAGATCTGCCTTGGAGACAGAAGGTATAAATGTTAGATTATTATGGTTGATAATTGTTATGCCATTCATGGGATCCTCATTTCTCAGATCATTTTGTCTGTTTCAAGTCACAAACATCATATAAAGATTCTATTAGTCTCAAAAGGTGGGACATTTTTTGGCTTATTGATTTTAAATTCCACTGCATGGAGATCCTCAAAATATTAAGGGGTCTTTTTCTTCCAACATGCAAGGGGCTATAGTAGGTTTCTAACTGTTATTATTCTGTAATGTTTTCACTTAGCAAAGAAGAGTCTCTGTCCATTAGGGGGCAAGCTCTGTATCTGAAGGACTCACTACACTCATGTTTTTCGTGGGGGGGGGGGGGGGTCAGAAATTTAATCTGTTCTAATGTCTTGCAATCTGTGGCTACCATGCTAGGATGTGTAGCCATATCAAATAGTTTGGTGTTCTGTTACCCAGCCACTTTCAGGGCTCATTATTAGAATTCTGATTGTAGTAATGGCATCTCCATATTTGATGGTGGTTGTGAGAGCTACTAAGACTGTGCAAGTTACAGGGGTTTGCTGCACAGAAGAATGCAAATAGCCTCTTGATTATTGTGAAAGGCTCTCATGGCAAGAGATGCCAACATGTAAATGTTTTTCTTTGCTCAATCTTCATGTAATGATGCAATGGTCTTGCAAGATTGATCACTTGTTTGATTGTCCTTCATCAGTTCAGGACATCACCTTTCACCCTTTTTCTAGTGCTTGCGAGTTAGTTTCCCATGTTGAAAAGTGAAGATAAATTCTGAATGCACAAACTGTGTCCAAGCTCCTGATTTTGGATTACTTGATTCATTTGGAAATTCTAAACCATAAAGTCAAACAGTGTATACAACTAAGCATTTGACAGCTTATTAGAAATCCAAAACTAATAATCGGGCTGCCAGTGCCTTGCAACTCCAGTGCCATGAATGAAAGGGATTCTGCATCAGATGGTTTCCAAGACAAAAGATTTACTCCTACCATTAACTCATAAAATAGGCTCTGCAGCTGTAACCATCAAGTTGGTACTGCAAATTGTTTTGCGACTTTTAATTGAAAAAAATGTGCTATTACACAAATAATGCTAATAACACTGTCTGCTATACTCCTGCTGCTTGTATGTGCTGTCATGCCCATTGTTGTTGCCATTTGTATGACCTATGGAATATATTTATAAGTATACATGACTCTTTGTCTGAAGGGAATCCTTAATGGAGGGAGGAGATTGAAAACAACAAAGGGGCATTTCTATATGAAAGTATGTCTTGTTTGAAGGAAAAAGATGAAAGAAAGAGATGCCGTCACATACAAAAAGAGACAGAACAGCATGTATGTAAAACTTGAAATTTTACATCCCACTTCTTTTTGTATTTGTCATCAGAAAGCTGTGGCAATGAGCCATGCTCAAAATTTTTTGTGCCTTTGACTTTCGTAAAGTGCAGGTCTGCAGGTCTGATAAAATGAATGTTTGGAAGTCTGTTTGATTGTAGGTCCCATGGTCACATGCAGATGATTACTGTATGGGGCAATAGTACTTTTATATATAGGACATAATGATAATAACAAGTTTCTTTTCTTTCTACCTGCTGTAATATCTTATTTTCAATTGTGACCTATCAAGTCACATCATTGTGATTTGGGATTTTAGCCTTCAAATTTTAATTGTTAATCGTTTGTGGGATGGGGGTAATGATGCTGGTCACAAAAAGAAAGTTGCATTGGGAGTGAAATTGAGAAAGTACTCGCCAGATTCTGATTGGGGATGTTTCACCCAAGCTTCAGAAACATACCGTTTTCTTACACCTTTTTTTTGAAAGTATGTGATATAATGCCAACCTTTTGAACAGCATACCTGACCTTGCACCAATTTCTCAGGTTTAAGCATTCTTCATACCAAGATCTTGAAAGTCAACAACAGTCATTACAAAAAAAATTGTGAAACTCATATACAAAGATCATGAACATTGATACCCTTCCCAACTGCACATCACGCTAGCCAAAATATGGATAACCAGTCTGTGCAATTGTAGGATAAAGACTAGTCCTTGAAGATAAAAACAGGAAGTGGGCACAAGCCTCACATAAGCCCATCCGCCACTGTAGCATGTCTTTATAACTGGACCCGCCATACATCTTGCAATGGGACTATGTTTTATTGGACCTAGGCCTGGATTTTACTGAAGTGAATCCGTATTTCAATTGACATCAAAGTGCCTATATTTTACTTCATGCAACAAGATTTTGTATGTTTCTTTGTAAGAAGCATGCTTTAGTTGTTCCAACTTTTTCTTGATGTTTTATTTTGTAAGTCACGTTTTTCAATTTTAGCAGACCAAAGTGACACCCCCGGATTCCCCTGTTTTCCCTACTAAAGCTAGAAGACTGAGGGAGAGTAAGGTTTGTAAAAGTTCTTTGAAAGTTTCATTGCCACTAGATTTTGACATTGAGGCAGGAACTTACATTTTTTCCTAATGTTTAACATACCATGCCCTATTTGTGTGGCTGCTTTGAAGGAGCTGCAACATTGATTGTTTTGATTTACCACATATTCATTGTTTTATTTTACACAATTGCATCATTCAGGTTACAGGTTTATGTTTGAGATCTTGTTTTAGTCAATTTGACCACTGGTTGCTGATTTATGAAAGAGGCAGAGCAACTTAAAATTGCTTCATACATATATATATATATTTGCATACATATTTGTATTTGTTGACTCAGGTCATGCCAAGGCAGCTCAAGAGAGCCGATGTGGACCTGAGATACAAAAACTAAAATAAACAAAAAATGCTAAGCCTAAGTAGTTTTACATACATACATTCAATAAAAATCTATTCCATAAGTAAGGATTTTAAAGTCCTGAAGCAAAATTCATCTTGTCCGAACGGGTGCATTTTTATCAATATATAATGTATCCAATCTTTCTTCTTATTGGCTCCAATTGCTGCATCTTTCTAAAAACTAATTGTATCTAATTTACTAAAAACTAATCATATCTAAGTTTTGTTTCGAATGTGTCTTTTGTTTTACATGACCTTGTTTCTGTTGTCAAGATGTTCCATATAAGAGGGCCTCTATATGTCACACTGTTCCTTCCAATTTCAGTTCTTGGTCTTGGAATTTCCATCATTAATTTCTCTTTCCTTCTTCCAGAAAGGTTTTTCTTAAATTCCCCTGGTAGTTCGTTAGGGGCTCTCCCATTGTAGATATCATGCATCAAAACAGCAATTCTTCTTTTGTATATATGTTCTAGGGGTTTCCAGCTTACAGCTGTGAGCCTCATAGATCAATTTTGCAGCTCTTTCATGCATTTTTTCTATCTCGTTAAACAATCCTTTTGAGCATGTCCCCCAAACAGATAAAGAGTATACAACACAACGCACTATTTACTTGTAATAGATCTGCTTCAGTGCCTTTTCTCCAAGTCTTTTCATCTGGCTTAACTTTACCAAAAAAATCATTCACAAAACGGCAATGCTAAGCTGTTTGCCAGCAGTGTCAAAGGTTAAGAAAGCATGCCTAAAAATATCTGAGAAACTACTTAAGAAACTACTAAAAGCACACCCAAAACGTCCAATTCAAATATACTGAATTGGACATTTTGGGTGTGTTTTTAGTAGTTTCTTAAGTAGTTTCTCAGATATTTTTAGGCATGTTTTCTTTAAAGGCAGTCTGTCACATCTCTGATTGGCCGCGACAAAGTCAGCACTCAACACAACAGATTTCTTTGTGAATCTGTGCATTTGAAGCAAAGGAGGGCTAACGGTCTTGACTTCCTACGGCCGTAGGAAGTCAGAGGGTAGCAGCCATTGAAATTTCCTATTCTTTGCATTGTCCAAATTACCCCATCAAATGCGTGACAGACTGCCTTGAACTCATAGTTCTTTTTGTAATTAATCTTTTATGACTGTTGTAATTTCTCTTTCAAAGACTGTTTGTGAGCCCCTAATACAAAATAGCATTGAGCGTAGAAGTCGAAAAGAGATCTGTGTTCTTATCAGTGACATCATTTCGCAGTATTTTTGTTTTGTTTGACTGAAAGATTCTTGGCCAAAAGCTTGTGAAAAATTTTATCCAAAGACCAGGGGTGTGAATGTTGTTCAATATCAATGACTCTCTGGTTGTACTGTATACTTGCTTCTTTTCATTTTCTGCTTTGCTTAAAAAAGCTTCCGTAGGCAAGTCTTTATGTGACTCTGCATTTACATTTGTTATTCTTACATCAAAAATCTTTATGGAATTGTATCATATCTTTTGGTAGTCATCAACAATGATTTGTATTTTCATTATCTGCTAATATTTGGTCCTTATCATTATCAGAAATCGAAAGAAACAGATTCCTGTGTGGTATGTGTATGTTTGTATTCTTTTCAAATGTAGGAATCTTTATCTCTTTGCTTTTCACTACTATGAATTTCATAACATCAATATGATTGTTTTGAAACATTATGTAGTTAAGATTGATCATGAGCCATGACCTAAATTGCAGCTTGAGCTAAGATTCAGCATGAATAGAAAACAAATAAACTGTGATCAAATGATCAAATTCAGTTCCCAATTTTAATTTATTTCACCTTGTGATAGGTTAACCAAATAGTTCCAGACAGTCAGTACCGCTAATTTCTATGGATATGATAGTTCTGTTTCAAGTTTATTTCTGATTAACAACAGTATCACTGACCTGAAAAACTCTCCATTTGTGATGAATGAGGTTTCATTTCACTTCATGTAATCAAACATCAAAGGTGAAACAGACTTACAAACGGACAAGGAGACAAATAATTTATGGCTGTATGGTGTTTAACAAAGATCTGATTTTTCAAACTGACCAGTTTTGTGTATAAACTGTAAAGACATTTTGATAATAGTCTTATTGGTTTTATCAGGAAGAGCATTATTAACTCAACTTTACCCAACCTGACAGCATATGTGTGGTGCATTGAGTGGCAAGGACCCTGAATATGGACCCTTGATGGGGGTCAATGGCAATGGAAATTGTATCCTTGTTGCTGTCTTGCCCGCTTTCCTGTTGTCTGGCATTGCATATCTATGCAGACCTGACATCAAATGTGGGAAATTCTAGATTTTGGTATTTAAAAGTATTTAAAGTATATTATATAATTCATTTGTGTAACATTTTGTAGCTAGTTTGTAGTTTTTTCATTTTACTTTCCATGTCTATTTGGCTGTATGTGAATGGTCATGGAAGTAGTCATTGTTTTTGCTACCCATGGCATTTTCCGTGCAGTGTTGTTTAATAGTTTATAGTGTGTTTTTAAAGTAAAGCATATCAGTAACACGCAAATATTTTATATGAATAGAAAAGGAAGTTTACTTCTTTTCACTGTATATATGCATTGAAATGCGATAGATGATGGTCCAACTTTTTTCTTAGTTAGGAGATCATATCAGTGAGACAGATGTGGAGGAGGAAGATCCCATCCTCATAATGCACAACAGATGTATGATGGAGAATGTAAGCATTGCCATTTATTAAGTTTAATTTTTGAAATGCTTTACTAATCACTTTCATAAAAGAAATTCCTTTATACTCCAAGTAGTATTGACATTTTTATAGGAAAAAGTAAAGGGCTAATGCAAGAAGGATATGAAAATAGACCTCACATGAAGGCAGGGGCAGTGCCAGCCTCCAAAATGTGAGGTGGATGGGCAAGCGGAGAGATTGCCCCCAGAAAAATTTTTAGGACCACGCCCTCCAGAACGTCGGAAAAAGCCTTTTTGTAAGGTTGGATAAAATTTAGTTCAACATATCAGACTTGATTCGCAAGCTTTAATTCACTTCAAACTATTAACAAGAAAGCAAAAAAGTTAAAATTCGAAATCTATCTTAAAGTTTTCTTCACATTTATGTAAATACATATACAGTGGACCAATGATATAAAATGATCTAAGAAATAAAATCCAATATGGTCTTTAAATGAGGGAAAATGAGTAATGATCTTTGAGAAGGAATTGGCCTTCCTTTTCCCCGCCTTTTTTCATCGAAATTGGACCAATTAGAAAATTGATTTTCAAAAAAGTGGGGTGGACATGTCCACCCCAGCCACCCCGTGGCGCCCCCCTTGCATGAAGGGAAACATTACTTAATCATACTTTCTGAAGCATTCGGTAATGAAAGAACCCTTGGGGGGACTCATGGAGCCAAGTCACATTTTAAAGATGACATTCATCTTCCGCTCAAAAATTGACAAACTGCAAAGAGGGACATTTCAATCTCAATTTCAATAGAAACTCTCGCCAAGCTTTGTTTTACTTGTGCCTTATTATTTGTGATATTTGTCTCAGTAAAATGAAGGGGAAGATTGTCTGTTTCAGAAATCAAAATACAAATAAAATGAAAGGTGTCCTATTTCCTAGCCTGATAAATTGATCAAAATCTCAGGGTCCAAAACCCTGGTATTGCAATTGAAATTAATCCTTTTATTGTAAAATTGTTTATTAAGCTAAGTAGTCAATGGAGAGTCCCACTGCCCTCCTAAATTTGGAAAGAATGTGTTTCCTTTGTTTTTCTATTGCTTATTGGAGGAATTGACATCATTATTCCAAAAGAAGCAGAGAGCCCCAAGGAGCGTTCTTAGCTGCTTAAATGTCATCAGTCTGTATGTTGACTCCATCACTGACCTATTTATGGCCCCATTACTCCCCAAATGACTCTCTGAGCCATCATGACAAAACAACAAAACCAGATGACAGAAGACAGACATCGGACAGGAATCCCTCCTATACCATAGACTCCATTAGTCAAAAATTTGTTGAATTTCAATAAGGCTAAGGTAAATGTTAAAGAAAATGTTGGGCAAAAAACCGTATACATATAATGAGCAGCTGTTACAATTACAAAGATAAAATTTTATTGCTCTGTGTTTATGTAGGCTATCTTTCTGTATTTGAAAAGTTACTGATTAACATTTCTACTGTAACTCTTACTGTTTATGAAAATTTTTGTGACCAATGCCCTTCAATTGTAATTTTTGCTCAATGTTTCAGAGCTTTTCTTGAATAGAACTAGTTCAAAAAGTCTTACAATACTATATCAGAAATTATGTTGGTGTGTTCATATATGGTATAGTTTATCTTAGAAAACAGTTATATACCTTAGGAATTATGTTTCTTTTAGTCTTTTCAGGTTACAAGCAGAGAATCAACTGTGGAATCAACTGTTGTTGATGATGTCATTGTAAGTGAGAATTTGCTCCATACAATTGCAATGGAACTTGACCAGTAGGATGTACATTCCTATTGTATGACATATAATTATAATTACTATATATATACACATATAATTACTGATGAAGGCTTAGGCCATAACGTTTAACAGAAGTGTTTTTACTTTGAATATATATAAATATATATATTCTCATAAAGCTCATTCTAGAAGATGCTTTAAATGTAGTATAGATACGCAAAGAAAAATACTTCTGGGAAACGTTTCGGCGAAAGCCTTCATCAGTAATAACAGTTCTTCTAATCAGAAAGAGCATACATATCAATCTCAAAATCCAGAAACAATACAAAAACAATAACCTAAGCAGGATCTAACAAAATACAATGAATACTCCTAAGATGTAAAAGTGTCGGATGTTGAAAGAGGCAGTGTTAGAGAGATCAAAGAAAGCACATAACTAAGAACTGCTCAAGTCGGTGGCTATATCTGTCTCGCAGGAGCTGAGAAAAACATTTGCTTAAACAATTTTAAGATCCAAGAGCAGATGGGCAGAAAGATTTTCCTAAAAAAAGAGCATGTGTCCCGAATGAAAAGATGAACGCTAAAATAGAAACAACACAACAACAAAAATGCAAACTAAACTGAAATACCTTAAAATAGTAGATACCTTCAAAGGACAATGTTAAATGATAGGCAACAATGAGTAACCAACATTAATAACACTAAAAGATTATAAGGATGTGTCCCCACAAAGCTGTGTATAAGTTTTAGCATCAAACCTCTACTTGTTCTCTATATAAAACCAGAACATTCCATACAACGTATCTACAATGTTGTGTCCTCATAAAGCGTTTAAATAGCTTTAAAGGACAATGTTTAATATTAGGCAATGATGACTAACCAAAATCAATAACACAAACAGCTTATAATGATGTGTCCCCACAAAGCTGTGTAAAAGTTTTAGCATCAAACCTTTGCTTTTTCTGCACTATAAAATCAGAAATTATCCATATGCAACATCTGCAAAGTTGTGTCCTCACAAAGCGTGTAAATACCTTTAAAGGACAATGTTAAATAATAGGCAACAATAAGCAACCAACATTAATAACACAAACAGTTCATAAGGATGTGTCCCCACAAAGCTGTGTATAAGTTTTAGCATAAAACCTTTGCCTTTTCTGATCTATGAAATCAGAAATTATCAATATGACATATCTACAATGGTGTGTCCTCACAAAGCGTTTAAATACCTTTCAAGGACAATGTTCCATATTAGGCAATGATGACTAACCAAAATTAATAACACAAACAGCTTGTAAGGATGTGTCCCCACAAAGCTGTGTAAGAGTTTTAGCATCAAACCTTTGCTTTTTCTGCACTAAAAAATCAGAAATTATTTGTATGACAATCTACAATGGCTTGTCCTCAAAAAGCATTTAAATATCTTTAAAGGATAATGCTCAATATTAGGCAGTGATGACTAACCAAAATTAATAACACAAACAGCCTACAAGGATGTGTCCCCAAAAAGCTGTGTAAAAGTTTTAACATCAAACCTTTCTTTTTCTGCAGTATAAAATCAGAAATTATCCATACGACACATCTACAATGTTGTGTCCTCACAAAGCGTGTAATTACCTTTCAAGGACAATGTTTTGACCTAAACCTTCATCAGTAATGACTTTTTTGAATCCCAAGAACTGATGAAGGCTTGCACCAAAATGTTTAAAGAATTTCTTTTTTCTTAGTTTTTATATCAAGTTTATTACATATTGAGTTGGAGCTGATGAGAGTATATGGTATATATAAGTCAAAACACAGAAATGACAACTAACTCATGTGGATGTAACGCTGATATGTCATGTTTGTCTGTTAACACCGGCTGTTCAGGCTCCTTTAGAAATACATTGAATTTTGAAAAAGTAACATATTAGAAAGATGATTTCCAGCTTACCAGATTGTTAGTATATTGTAAGTATTAACTCTCTACATTCATAGTGAGAGTTTAATATTGATGTGAGAATGAACATTGTACATACCATATTACTTTGCCATAGGTTGTGAAGGAATCAGCTCATTTTGAGAGTAAAGAATCTGATCACGCAATTGAGAGTGCAGAATTAGGAGTACAAAGCAATGTTGATGTTTGTGAGGTAAGTACCAGATGCATCAACGTAAGCTTTGAAGTTTGACATACAGTGATGAATCCTTTGGTTTACTGATTTTGAAAATTTACAGTATATAAGGATGTGTTCCCACAAAGCTGTGTGAAAGTTTTAGCATCAAACCTTTGCTTTTTCTGCACTATAAAATCAAAGATTATCTATATGACACATCTACAATGTTGTGTCCTCACAAAGCGTGTAAATACCTTTCAAGGACAATGTTCAATAATAGGCTACAATGAGTAACCAACATTAATAACACAAACAGTTTATAAGGATGTGTCCCGACAAAGCTGTTTATAAGTTTTAGCATCAAACCTTTGCTTTTTCTGGATATACTATAAAATCATAAATTATTCATATGACACATCTACAATGTTGTGTCCTCACAAAGCGTGTAAATACCTTTAAAGGAGAATGTTCAATAGTAGGCTACAATGAGCAACCAAAATTAATAACACAAATAGTTCACAAGGATGTGTCCCCACAAAGCTGTGTAAAAGTTTTAGCATCAAACCTTTGCTTTTTCTGCACTATAGAATCAGAAATTATCCACATGACACATCTACAATGTTGTGTCCTCACAAAGCGTGTAAATACCTTTAAAGGAGAATGTTCAATAATAGGCTACAATGAGCAACCAAAATTAATATCAGAATGCACTATAAAATCAGAAATTATCTGTATGACACATCTACAATGTTGTGTCCTCACAAAGGATATAAATACTTTTAAAGGACAATGTTCAATATTAGGCAATGATGACTAACCAAAATTAATATCACAAACAGCTTGTAAGGATGTGTCCCCACAAAGCTGTGTAAAAGTTTCAGCATCAAACCTTTCTTTTTCTGCAGTATAAAATCAGAAATTATCCATACGACACATCTACAATGTTGTGTCCTCACAAAGCGTGTAATTACCTTTCAAGGACAATGTTTTGCCCTAAACCTTCATCAGTAATGACTTTTTTGAATCCCAATAACTGATGAAGGCTTGCACCAAAATGTTTAAAGAATTTCTTTTTTCTTAGTTTTTATATCAAGTTTATTACATATTGAGTTGGAGCTGATGAGAGTATATGGTATATATAAGTCAAAACACAGAAATGACAACTAACTCATATAGATGTAACGCTGATATGTCATGTTTGTCTGTTAACACCGGCTGTTCAGGCTCCTTTAGAAATACATTGAATTTTGAAAAAGTAACATATTAGAAAGATGATTTCCAGCTTACCAGATTGTTAGTATATTGTAAGTATTAACTCTCTACATTCATAGTGAGAGTTTAATATTGATGTAAGAATGAATATTGTACATACCATATTACTTTGCCATAGGTTGTGAAGGAATCAGCACATTTTGAGAGTAAGGAATCTGATCACGCAATTGAGAGTGCAGAATTAGGAGTACAAAGCAATGTTGATGTTTGTGAGGTAAGTACCAGATGCATCAAGGTAAGCTTTGAAGTTTGACATACAGTGATGAATCCTTTGGTTTACTGATTTTGAAAATTTACAGTATATAAGGATGTGTTCCCACAAAGCTGTGTGAAAGTTTTAGCATCAAACCTTTGCTTTTTCTGCACTATAAAATCAAAGATTATCTATATGACACATCTACAATGTTGTGTCCTCACAAAGCGTGTAAATACCTTTCAAGGACAATGTTCAATAATAGGCTACAATGAGTAACCAACATTAATAACACAAACAGTTTATAAGGATGTGTCCCGACAAAGCTGTTTATAAGTTTTAGCATCAAACCTTTGCTTTTTCTGGATATACTATAAAATCATAAATTATTCATATGACACATCTACAATGTTGTGTCCTCACAAAGCGTGTAAATACCTTTAAAGGAGAATGTTCAATAGTAGGCTACAATGAGCAACCAAAATTAATAACACAAATAGTTCACAAGGATGTGTCCCCACAAAGCTGTGTAAAAGTTTTAGCATCAAACCTTTGCTTTTTCTGCACTATAGAATCAGAAATTATCCACATGACACATCTACAATGTTGTGTCCTCACAAAGCGTGTAAATACCTTTAAAGGAGAATGTTCAATAATAGGCTACAATGAGCAACCAAAATTAATATCAGAATGCACTATAAAATCAGAAATTATCTGTATGACACATCTACAATGTTGTGTCCTCACAAAGGATATAAATACTTTTAAAGGACAATGTTCAATATTAGGCAATGATGACTAACCAAAATTAATATCACAAACAGCTTGTAAGGATGTGTCCCCACAAAGCTGTGTAAAAGTTTCAGCATCAAACCTTTCTTTTTCTGCAGTATAAAATCAGAAATTATCCATACGACACATCTACAATGTTGTGTCCTCACAAAGCGTGTAATTACCTTTCAAGGACAATGTTTTGCCCTAAACCTTCATCAGTAATGACTTTTTTGAATCCCAATAACTGATGAAGGCTTGCACCAAAATGTTTAAAGAATTTCTTTTTTCTTAGTTTTTATATCAAGTTTATTACATATTGAGTTGGAGCTGATGAGAGTATATGGTATATATAAGTCAAAACACAGAAATGACAACTAACTCATATAGATGTAACGCTGATATGTCATGTTTGTCTGTTAACACCGGCTGTTCAGGCTCCTTTAGAAATACATTGAATTTTGAAAAAGTAACATATTAGAAAGATGATTTCCAGCTTACCAGATTGTTAGTATATTGTAAGTATTAACTCTCTACATTCATAGTGAGAGTTTAATATTGATGTAAGAATGAATATTGTACATACCATATTACTTTGCCATAGGTTGTGAAGGAATCAGCACATTTTGAGAGTAAGGAATCTGATCACGCAATTGAGAGTGCAGAATTAGGAGTACAAAGCAATGTTGATGTTTGTGAGGTAAGTACCAGATGCATCAAGGTAAGCTTTGAAGTTTGACATACAGTGATGAATCCTTTGGTTTACTGATTTTGAAAATTTACAGTATATAAGGATGTGTTCCCACAAAGCTGTGTGAAAGTTTTAGCATCAAACCTTTGCTTTTTCTGCACTATAAAATCAAAAATTATCTATATGACACATCTACAATGTTGTGTCCTCACAAAGCGTGTAAATACCTTTCAAGGACAATGTTCAATAATAGGCTACAATGAGTAACCAACATTAATAACACAAACAGTTGATAAGGATGTGTCCCGACAAAGCTGTTTATAAGTTTTAGCATCAAACCTTTGCTTTTTCTGGATATACTATAAAATCATAAATTATTCATATGACACATCTACAATGTTGTGTCCTCACAAAGCGTGTAAATACCTTTAAAGGAGAATGTTCAATAGTAGGCTACAATGAGCAACCAAAATTAATAACACAAATAGTTCACAAGGATGTGTCCCCACAAAGCTGTGTATAAGTTTTAGCATAAAACCTTTGCCTTTTCTGATCTATGAAATCAGAAATTATCAATATGACATATCTACAATGGTGTGTCCTCACAAAGCGTTTAAATACCTTTCAAGGACAATGTTCAGTATCAGGCAATGATGACCAACCAAAATTAATAACAAAAACAGCTTATAAGGATTTGTCCCCACAAAGCTGTGTAAAAGTTTTAGCATCAAACCTTTGCTTTTTCTGGATATTCTATAAAATCATAAATTATTCATATGACACATCTACAATGTTGTGTCCTCACAAAGCGTGTAAATACCTTTAAAGGAGAATTTTAAATAATAGGCAACAATGAGCAACCAAAATTAATAACACAAACAGTTCATTAGGATGTGTCCCCACAAAGCTGTGTATAAGTTTTAGCATAAAACCTTTGCCTTTCCTGATCTATGAAATCAGAAATTATCCACATGACACATCTACAATTTTGTGTCCTCACAAAGCGTGTAAATACCTTTAAAGGAGAATGTTCAATAATAGGCTACAATGAGCAACCAAAATTAATAACACAAACAGTTCATAAGGATTTGTCCCCACAAAGCTGTGTAAAAGTTTTAGCATCAAACCTTTGCTTTTTCTGCACTATAGAATCAGAAATTATCCACATGACACATCTACAATGTTGTGTCCTCACAAAGCGTGTAAATACCTTTAAAGGAGAATGTTCAATAATAGGCTACAATGAGCAACCAAAATTAATATCAGAATGCACTATAAAATCAGAAATTATCTGTATGACACATCTACAATGTTGTGTCCTCACAAAGGATATGGGTGCTTTTAAAGGACAATGTTCAATATTAGGCAATGATGACTAACCAAAATTAATATCACAAACAGCTTGTAAGGATGTGTCCCCACAAAGCTGTGTAAAAGTTTCAGCATCAAACCTTTCTTTTTCTGCAGTATAAAATCAGAAATTATCCATACGACACATCTACAATGTTGTGTCCTCACAAAGCGTGTAATTACCTTTCAAGGACAATGTTTTGCGCTAAACCTTCATCAGTAATGACTTTTTTGAATCCCAATAACTGATGAAGGCTTGCACCAAAATGTTTAAAGAATTTCTTTTTTCTTAGTTTTTATATCAAGTTTATTACATATTGAGTTGGAGCTGATGAGAGTATATGGTATATATAAGTCAAAACACAGAAATGACAACTAACTCATATAGATGTAACGCTGATATGTCATGTTTGTCTGTTAACACCGGCTGTTCAGGCTCCTTTAGAAATACATTGAATTTTGAAAAAGTAACATATTAGAAAGATGATTTCCAGCTTACCAGATTGTTAGTATATTGTAAGTATTAACTCTCTACATTCATAGTGAGAGTTTAATATTGATGTAAGAATGAATATTGTACATACCATATTACTTTGCCATAGGTTGTGAAGGAATCAGCACATTTTGAGAGTAAGGAATCTGATCACGCAATTGAGAGTGCAGAATTAGGAGTACAAAGCAATGTTGATGTTTGTGAGGTAAGTACCAGATGCATCAAGGTAAGCTTTGAAGTTTGACATACAGTGATGAATCCTTTGGTTTACTGATTTTGAAAATTTACAGTATATAAGGATGTGTTCCCACAAAGCTGTGTGAAAGTTTTAGCATCAAACCTTTGCTTTTTCTGCACTATAAAATCAAAAATTATCTATATGACACATCTACAATGTTGTGTCCTCACAAAGCGTGTAAATACCTTTCAAGGACAATGTTCAATAATAGGCTACAATGAGTAACCAACATTAATAACACAAACAGTTCATAAGGATGTGTCCCCACAAAGCTGTGTATAAGTTTTAGCATCAAACCTTTGCTTTTTCTGGATATACTATAAAATCAGAAATTATCCACATGACACATCTACAATTTTGTGTCCTGACAAAGCGTGTAAATACCTTTAAAGGAGAATGTTCAATAATAGGCAACAATGAGCAACCAAAATTGATAACACAAACACTTCAGTAGGATTTGTCCCCAAAAAGCTGTGTATAAGTTTTAGCATAAAACCTTTGCCTTTTCTGATCTATGAAATCAGAAATTATCCACATGACACATCTACAATTTTGTGTCCTCACAAAGCGTGTAAATACCTTTAAAGGAGAATGTTCAATAATAGGCAACAATTAGCAACCAAAATTAATAACACAAACAGTTCATTAGGATGTGTCCCCACAAAGCTGTGTATAAGTTTTAGCATAAAACCTTTGCCTTTTCTGATCTATGAAATCAGAAATTATCCACATGACACATCTACAATTTTGTGTCCTCACAAAGCGTGTAAATACCTTTAAAGGAGAATGTTCAATAATAGGCTACAATGAGCAACCAAAATTAATAACACAAACAGTTCATAAGGATTTGTCCCCACAAAGCTGTGTAAAAGCTTTAGCATCAAACCTTTGCTTTTTCTGCACTATAGAATCAGAAATTATCCACATGACACATCTACAATGTTGTGTCCTCACAAAGCGTGTAAATACCTTTAAAGGAGAATGTTAAATAATAGGCTACAATGAGTAACCAACATTAATAACACAAACAGTTTATAAGGATGTGTCCCCACAAAGCTGTGTATAAGTTTTAGCATCAAACCTTTGCTTTTTCTGATCTATGAAATCAGAAATTATCAATATGACATATCTACAATGTTCTGTCCTCACAAAGCGTGTAAATACCTTTAAAGGACAATGTTAAATATTAGGCAATGATGACTAACCAACATTAATAACAGAAAGTTTTATGAGGATGTGTCCCCACAAAGCTGTGTATCAGTTTTAGCATCAAACCTTTGCTTTTTCTAGACCATAAATCGGAAATTGTGGATTAACTTATCTATAATTGTGTGTCGGCACAAATTATGTAAATATATTGAAGTAGCAAGTTTTAAGATCATGTTAATACCCAATTATTACCACATCACTATGATAAAACTTTGTCTCCTTAAAGTTTTGTATAAATTTTGGGATCAAACATGTTGCTTCATCAGAGATTGTCTACACAGCAAATCTATAATGTTTTAAGGAAATGTCGCCACAAAGCTGTGTATAAATTTCGGGATCATCAAACTCTATATGTAACTCTTTGCACCTTTATACACCTGCTTGTGAGGATGCAGACCTGATTTGGTTGTTAGATGTGTCAGTAACTATTTAACCAGTCCTGATCATGCATTGTAGGGATTATTGCTGTTTGACCTCTTTTTATAGCCAGTTATGATGTATATTTACTACTTTTTTAGCTGAAGGGAAAGAAGCAGGATGGCCAAGAAAGCATAAAGATTGATTTAGCAGAAACATTGCCTGGTAGCTCAAAGGTAACAGGATGTAGTCTGTGAGGGAAATTTGACCAGTTTCTTGTTGTAAAGCTGTAACAGTGATTTATTGTAATGTAACTATTAGGAAGTTTCAGACACAAATCAGGATTCTTTAAAAAGAGACACTTGGTTCTTGTAGTGCACCACATTTTTATGACCTGTTAGTGGGTTTTCTGGAAAATTGGGAGTTAGGTAATGGGAGTGGAGAATGGGGAGTAGGTAATGACGATAAGGTAACAGGAAATGGCATTTACTCAGTCTCAAAGGTTTTCAATTCAAAAGTTTCATGCACTGAAATTTTCAAGGAGTTATCTTGCCTTAATGAGAAAAACTTAGGGTAAAAGAAATGAAGGTGTGTATGGGTCAAGTATTTTTTGTAAAAAACTATTTGTGTGGCTTCTTAACTTTGGGACCAGTTCTACGCGGTGAAATTGTTCCTTGTAATTCATCACACTTGAAAATCAATGTAAGCAGCTCTCAAAGATGGTCATGAATCTTAAAATCAATTTCAGGAAGTTAGGAGACACAATAAGGCACTACTGTTGGCCCAATCTTAAGAAATATTACTCTAACACAAATCTAAATTGAAGGTTTTCACTTTGAAGCAGCATGTATTTTGTTTGAAACTGTCGGCTCCTGTTTTCTAATCTTCACTACCCACTCCCTACTACCACCTTTCTTGAAAGGTTTGTGACTTTTTTGTTGTTGAACAGCTTCGTATGCATTGCAGATATTGTGTTGTTTAAGAACTGCAGTAAGTAAAACTTTGAAGTGAAAAAATTCAGAGACTGAGCTATTGCTGATTCCCATCCCTATTACCCACTTTCCACTCCGATTACCCAACTCCCACTTTTCCAGACAACCCCTGTCAGTGTACGCGTGAAAGTCAACGCATCCTCCTATCCACGTTTAGCATTAGAATCTTGAATTAAACAGAGGACCATGGAAACAATTTAAGCAATATTAGCGAGTTTAGAACTAGCGACCTCCGGCAATCATGGCAGTTGCATTACTGACTGAGCAATCCCGTCGCCACACTTCTCAGTGTGGTTTTAGAAATATCCACATCAGTCTGGTGACGTAATCTACATAATGTCTGGCCCACGCGACCGAATGTCCCAAGTGTAGACCGGCTTAATGCCCTTGAAGCAACTCTGACAGAATTACATCACCTTAACATCATACCTTTTGACTCATGGAGTCTATGGTATAGGAGGGAATCCTGTCTGTCGTCCGGCGTCCAGCGTCCATTGTTTTGTTGTTTTGTCATGGCTCAACGAGTCAATTTGGGAGCAATGGGGCCATAACTAGGGCAGTGATGGAGTCAACATACAGACTGATGACATTGAAGCAGCTAAGAATGCTCTCTGGGGCTCTCTCCTTTGGCAGCGCCTGCTTCTTTTCGAATAATGACGTCAATTGCCACAATAGGCAATAGAAAAACAAAGGAAACACATTCTTTCCAATATTTACGAGGGCAGTTGGACTCTCCATCGACTAATTGCTTAATAAACAATTTATGATAAAAGGGTTAATTTCAATTGCGATATCAGAGTTTTGGACCTTGAAGTTTTGATCTATTTGTCAGGCTAGGAAATAGGACACCTTTCATTTTGGGTCTGTATTTTGATTTCTGAAACCGACAATTTTCCCCTCCAATTTACTGAGACAAATATCACAAATAATAAGGCACCAGTGAAAGACAGCTTGGTGAGGGTTTCTATTTTTGTCAATTTTAATTGTCAATTTTTGAGCGGAAGATGAATGTCATCTTTATAATGTGGCTTGGCTCCATGATTCCCCCCAAGGGTTCCTTTAATCTCTTCTATTGTCTTACGGTAAACATAGTATACTGTTAAGCTATTGTAATATTATGTAAAGTATTAAAAGTATAAAAGTATGAAATTATAAAATCATTATGTTAAGCTGATGTAATTCTGTCCAGGTTGCATGGAGGGCATTGAGGCGGTCTGTGTTTGGGAAATTGGGTAGTGTGGGCTAGAATTATACAGATTACATGACCACACTGATGTGGATGGGAATGTCTAAATACCATACCGCTCGGTAAGGTCATTAAATATTCAATATCCTCGTTTTCATGTTAAACATAGGCAAGCCAGATCTTCAGGGATGCATTGCCCGTCTCTCTGGACTTCTCTTGCAGAGTTTTCCGGAAGCAGTTCAAGCGTTTGAAAACCGAAGTGAAAGGGAGTGGATTTGAATGAATCGAATTTCACTGTTTTTAGCAAGGAAAACATAGGCCGCTAATTCAACTTTACGAAAATTCATTGGTTTCAAGTGTGATCAAATCGTAAGGAATTCGATCCTATGACAATAAATGTTCAGAAGGCATCCGATACCCGTGAAAACCGACATCCGATGAGAAAAATCACGAAAATGCCTATAACAAACTTTTAAAAGTTCCTCACTTACAAAATGATCTGTGATCGCTTCTGAAGAGGCTTTTTTTGTTTTTTGGAAGAGAATGCTTTGTTATCAGTGGTTTCTTATCCAGTAAATAAAATGCTTGTGGTATCGATTGCATGAAATCATAGTCTTTTTGAAATTATACGGTAAGGCAGGACAAGAAGAAACAACAACTGCAAATGTGGCTTATCTATTCATGAATATACTGAATGTTGCTCGTTCTGTCTACCTTTTCTGCAGTAAATTCTATTTGCGAATTCTGATCTAACGTAAACCAACTGAATAAAGATCAACATAAATCCAACTTCATTTGAAAACCAAAATTACACAATTTCGGCAAAGAATCCATTCGCTGAAAGTACTAATTCTGAAAACTTTAGTTCTTAATTACAGTATGTTCCACGGCAAATTGTGCTACTTTTACTTGGCTATGACACCACGCTACAACGCTTAAGTGTACTGAACTAAAAAGTCGTCTGGTCTGATCTTGTAGCCAGTGTAGTGTCGTTAACAGCAAGGAACCCCAAGGAACTTAGCCAAGAAAATGTTTTTCTTGTAAAATATAAACAACATTGATGGGAACAATTTCAACGTAAAAGTAAGTGTGAAACTTAGAGCACATACAACTGCCGTGTGAAAAATACCATAGAATATATTTTCTGTTCTTCAAAAAAAATTCGGCAAGCTAGCACCGTAATTGCAGCATCTCTAAACCTAGTTGCATCAAAAAATTTCCGTAATAGGGTAGTTAAAAATCATGATAAGCGATTCATAACATACTATAGGTGACTATGCTTTTGGCTTTTTTTCATTCTTGACATGTTATTTCTTTAAAAAAATTATACCGCTAAAGATACGCAGAGAATACTTTTATGGTGATCCTTCGCATCTCATAAAGTTTAGATTTAAATTTAATTGATAATTTATCATGGAACGCAAAGGACCTTGGACGCCATCTTTAACATGATTGTCTGTTGCTCCTTGGGGGTAATGCGCCAATTTCAAACGCTGGCTGAACTGGACCTTTCGTGAATTTCGAGTTAACTTCTTTGCCTAATTTTTCTCAATGCTTTAAAATGAAGCTATTTCCCACACCCTTTACAGTACCACGCAATACTCCGCTGTTGAAAAACAGTTTCTGGTATGTCCGTACACTTCTTATGAAACCATAACTTGCAGTGATCACAGCGTGCCATCTTCTCCTTTGCATCGTATGGGCATCTGCATGAGCAATATATAGCCACTATAACTGTAGCACCTTTACATGGCCTTGGGAAATAGTTCAGTCTTGGAAAGGGAGTCAGCTTCTTTTGTTCCATACAGGTAACTAGGTGCTTCCGCATTCTCTTTTCCTCAAACCTGATCGTCGTTGGGTCGATGCCATGGACAATGGACAGGGCGTAAGCAATGGCAAATATGCCACAATTTGTGCCATTTGTTTGCTGCTGGACAGGCTTAAGGTTGATATTGAGGTTGTCACTTTCACAAAAGCTTAGATCAAAGATTTGCTTGGCAACCTTTTCAGTTACAGTTCCGTCAGAGTTTAGGCTGTCATAGCAGTGAACGGTATCACACCTTTTCTCTTCCGCTACAAACGCATTTGAAACACATACCCAATGAAGGCTACCATCATGAAGAATTTGGACAAACGTGCCTCGGAAAACGGAGAACTGTCCCACAGGTCCACAAGATGTGTCTTCAAATCCACGAATTTGCGGGAACTCTTCATGAAGCAGTCTTTGGCAGAAGTTAATGTGCACATCTGTCAGCATACGGCCTTTACTTATGCAAGAGAAGTCATCTTCGCGCAAATTGATCTTTCTCACTCTTGTCCTTGAGGGATTCGCTTTACTGGGCACAAAACGCGTTATTACTACATCACTGCCGTCGTCATTCCTTGCCACTGCTTTCTCTTGCTCCAGCTTTTTGACAGACTTGACTACTTTCCTTTCAGTAGAAAATTTCTGCGGGAAATTCTCTTTGACAGTGTGAAGGTCACCGATCACAGGATCATCAACTGCAACATCATTGCATACGTTATCAGCCGTCCATTCATTGTGCTGATCGTTATTAACAGACATCAAATCATGCTCCTTGATGACTACCTTGGTGGGTTTTGTCATATTCTCTTCAATCTTTAAAACTTTCGATTTCCTCATTTTATCAGCTCCTTCACCGACGCGACCGGTGAGAACGCGCTTGCGTGATTTTCGGAGAGGTATGTTAAGTGCTTCAGCATCAATTTTTAAACTGGAATCTTTAACACTGTCAGTATGATTACCAGTGCTCGCACGGCAAGAAATGAGTACATTTCCCCTAGTTTCTTGCAAGGGAAACGCCGCCATTTCCAGGTAGTTTCCATGTCGGAAACTCTGCGTTTCTGATTTCCCCATGGTTTCCCTAGTTGAGAACAATGCGTTGCAATTTCTACTCAGTTTCCAGACGGGAAATTTACACTTCGCATTTCTTTGGTCTGCACTAGAAATTTCCCCATGCGAAAAACTTTAGGTTTCTCCCGTAGGAAATGTGAAGTTTCCGTCTCCGGTCTTCGAGCGGCAGAACGATAAATCTCTCTGAAAACCAGAAAGTTTTTGTGTCAAAAATCAAGTCGGCAGCATACAAGGAACTTAAAACATCATGCATGAAGAAACTTTTCGTACTATATAGGCAGAACCATTCACGTTAAATTGAGAAATTTTAATCCTATCTGGAGGATCTCAGCATTCGTTTCAAGGAATAGATGCATAAGAGTGACCAAGCCAAAGAGTGTCAAAACTTAAGAAAAAGCTGCAAAAACCCTCTAAGTCTTTTTTGCTCAGCAGGCCAAAATTTGATTATGCACTGCACTGCTGTCCTTCTCCCCTGTGCAGTCTCCACAGGGGTTCCCTGATAGTTTTGCATTACAAGGACGAGGGTGCTGCGCAGCGGAATCAGTGCGAGGAGACCTCTAGTGCTGAGTGCGTACTGTATTACAATAGCTCTTTCTGTTCCTAATCCCACCTGAAAAGCGCCACCTTTGCGTCGGTAGCGGCCTGCTTTCCTGAGAGGGCTATTAACAACATGTGACCGCTGGTGTCAACTGCCCAAATTTTGAACTTTTGTCTGGTGAAGAAGAGCGCCATAAACAGCATAAAGTTAGCTTGTGTTGACTTCAACTGGTGAAGGGCGATGGCAGCAAATTAATCGACAAGTTTTCATGGAAAATCAATCGTCAGGTTAGTTTTCGTTTGCTTAGCATTTCTCCTCTCCTTTTGTTACTGCACCAGTTTGTTAATTAACTGACTTGATGCTCCAGTCCTGCATACGGTGACCTGTATGTGTTGCGGATCTGCGTCTCAAATGCACGATCCGTGCAAGAGGACGCAGATTTTCAAGGCTGTCTATTAGCAAATTCGGGATCAAACATGTTATGACCAACTTAGCTCATTAACCAAAATTAACCATGAACTATTCTCTTCGTTTAAGCTCACATGGAACTGCAATTGGTTCAAAAAGGAAAGATGACAGGTAAATCTTAGCGTTTATTTTATTGCACCAAATTTTGTGTTGTCATGTGTCCTGTACACCTAAAAATACTGTCTACTCTAGGAATCAGAAAGAATAAGAAACTCATCAAAATATGTGCAGGATCATAAATTTCCTTAAGCTAGGAAAAGAGTTACAGTCACAGTTCTTTCAATCGCATTACTGTATTTGTTGAATAAATTTTATTTCTTTCAGTGAAGAGTGAAACTGCCCGCCAACCCGCCAAGTGCAACAAGAAGGCCAAATGCTCCCTCCGAGCGGAAGCAACGTGCACAATTTGGAAGGTATTTATTTCAATGACATTCAATTTGACATACTTTGCTGTTTTCTCTGGGAACCTTACCCCCGTTTTAAGATTATCACAAAATTATCAATTTTGCCTGGTCTGCTCATCATCCGAGATCTCGCTCTCTTGGCCAAGGACCACTGAAAATGAGAATCCACGAAAAAACTTACAATGATCCTCAGAAGTTTCCGTAAATTTTTAATACCGTAATTTTGACACCGCTAGGTATGTAATGCCTTCTTTCTTTGATGAGGCAATGCAGCTGTGCTTCTGCGGAGGAACAGTTTCAATTAGATCCTCCTCCGCTATGCACATAAATGGACCAAACAGGCAAACAGATATGCTGATGCTACCAAAGGATCCCTGAGGTAATTCACGGAAGTTTAGTCTTCAGTCCTTTGTTATCTGTTGAAATAGTAAATATCCACAAAGTGTACTGTGTACTGTATATGGATAAGAAACTGGTCACATTTTGGCACTTGCAATGAAAGTTTGCATTAAATCTTTTCAAAATATGCTCATTAGCCTTGATAATATCGGCAGTTCTCTGTGACTGGCATTGTTGTTGTATAATATTCATCAAGTTCTCCTAGCATTTGTTGTTCAGGTTCTTTCTGAAGCCGAAGAAGTGGATTATTCATATTTAAAGCAATATTTACTCAAAGGACATTGCATCCATAGCATTTGTCCATCAATGACTGAAAATCACAGCTTTCTTTAAAATAGTTATTATGTGAAGAATACTTTTGCGGTGATGCCATCCTAACTTTGTATCTTGGAGGAATTGGTGCAATATCCTTTCCATTTTTCATCATAAGTATATAATTAAAAGGCTCTTTTTTGCAAAGAGATTGTAGGTCAAAAATTCAGCACAACTGCTTGTTCCAAGAAAGTATTATTTCAGTTCAATTCAAGTTTTATATTTCATTTTTGTTCTTTTACTTACACTTCCTATAATTCTATTCCATAATTCTAAATTCTTTTGAAGGGCTTATCAGACTCGGTATTGCAATGCTGCTTCTCCTTTCGTAGAATATTGAATATGTTAACAGTATGCTCAAGCTTGATATTACCGTGTTTTGACTATCATTTGAGCATGTTTGAGAACATGATTCAAGAGAGAATTTTGGAGCTACCTTGCAGATGACCGATTCAGGGAAACATGCCTTGTAAATGGATTTCCACCCTCTTAAGACCTATAAGAAAATCTAAGGTCAGATTGTTATCATACCGAAAACTTGCACCATTCAAGGTCAAAAAATACTCTAATAAATTCTTTGCTGCCAATATCCAAAGGCCCAACACAAATGAGATAGTAATTCACTAGAAGCCTGACTCCCGTGCTTTCATATGAGCATTGTTTCTGCAAAATAGGTCTCTAGGAAATTCGTAGAAAGCAGGCACTAAGCTAAAAAAAAAATGTGAAGAGAAGAACCGTTCATCAGGAAATCTCTGCTCTTTGTTCAAATGTTTCGCTTTGAAAAGACCTTTGAAAAATCATGAGATAAAGTTATTGTACAGGGTTGAGTTTTCCTTGTCTGAAAGTTTCTGTCAATTACAGTATGTAAAGATTTTGTCTATATAATTCAATCATCTATAAATGCTACCATGCTAACTTCTTGCACAGATTATAAAATCAGAAAGGTATGCAAGACTTGCAATGTTAGTTTCTTACTTCCAAAAACACATTTAAGAGAATATCAACAAGATCATTTCTCCTTAGAAAAAATTTATCCTTCTTCTGGCAGATAGACTTTTTGATGCACCCTCTAGTTATAGCAGACAACTCGTTCGTTTTTTGCATTCGAATCTCTATTTCAAGGAATACGTGTCATAGTGCTAAAAGTTTCTTAATTCCTCATTTTAGTACTAAAAGTTTCTGAATTTGTTTCCTATTTTTAAAGATGAATCATTAGTTTCTAACATTTCTGCAAATGTGTTTCTTGATCTTTAAAACATCAAATGAGAATAAATGGTCTTCTACGAACAGAGCAGAAATCGCATAAAATGATGTCATCAATGAATCTGAGATAAGGAAGTGTTTGATAGATAAGCATTTTAAAATAGAAAATCAAGAGTTTGAAGCCCAAGAAAGAAAATATCAACTGTTGCCCCTGGGGGTAACTTCAATAGGCGGGTGAGGGGGGTGTGCCATTTGACGTCTGAAATCTGAATGAGCACTCGCAAATTTTCGCGAAAACGATACCCCTAAATTTACAGGCCATTGGAAATTTATACCTAAAATTTTGACAACAATCCAAAATTTTAACCAAGTAAGTGAAATTTGATCAAAATCAATACCCCAAAGTTTATGACTACTTGTGATTTGGTACCCGGAAATTTATTTTCTGCTCGAAATGGCACTCCAAAAAATGGCACATCCCGTACCAGCATATGTGGTAGTTACCCCCCCCCCCCCCGCCCCACCGGGGACTGTTGCCTAATTTTGGGATCTGTTGGACGGAGCAAGGTTGACTCAAAGTTACGAGTTTTTGGACATTCGTGCGCAGTTCTGCTCTGTCTGTTCTACTACATTCAAAGCAAATTATGGACTTTAACCAAAAAACATGAAGAGATCATTGATACATTTCAAAGAAAACTGATGAGAAAAATTTTGAATCTAAATTGGCGAGAAAAAGTCAGCAATGATAAAGTCTATAAGGAGACAAATTCAATTCCATGGAGCCAAACTATAAAGCGAAGAAGGTTGACATGGTATGGTCATCTTTTAAGACTACCAGATGACACTCCAGCTAGAAAGTCATTGAAAGAAGCAAAGAACCCCAGCAAAAAGCCAAGGGGCGGGCAAAAATTAACATGGATCAAGCAAATAGGCGAAGATTTGGAAAAGGTTGAATTTAAGACATAAGTAAAAAACAACTAAAATGGTAGTTTCAACACAATACAAGTAAAAGAACATGAAAAAATGGCACTAAATAGACATATTTGGAGACTTAGTGTGGACCGCGCAATGTCGTTGTAGAGCGTAAATGATGATGATGATTCAAAGCAAGGACAACTGGTTGATGTTGCTCAAGAGTGACTTATTTGCCATAATATCATTGAATTTGAGTCTTGATCGTTTCTTACTACTTCTCAAACAGAGTTCCTTTCTTATAAACCAGCTTAGTTCTATTATGAAAAACGTGTAATCATGTCATAGTAATAGTAAACTCAGTCTAGCCAAAATCATGCGTCTATCCTGCAAGCTTTTGTCAGAATTTCTTGAGGGCTTCGCCCATGGCCCCTATTTAACTCTGTCCTCCCACTTATTGGTGGCTGATGCTGCCACTGTGCAAGTGCAACTTGCTCTTTTGCATTCAGACACAAATCAAATAACTTTGTATAAAATGTGGCCATAGTTTTTGTACATAAGAGCATTATTTAGCATTTTTTATTGTACGAAAGCTTTATCAATGTACAATTCATAGTTCTAATTGATTTTGTCACAGTCAACGAAATGAAATGAAGCCAAATACTGCAAAATACAGTAAAATATGTTTTACTTCATGTACAATTCGAAATTAGGCAATGAAAGATTGATTCAAAAACCAGGAAAGTTGCTCAAAGATAAGAAGAAGGTGATTTTCACACACAATTCGTATTTCGTTATAGGTTGATTTATGTATCGTTTCAAGCTACTTGGGACCTTAACCAAGAGTTACTGTAACAATTAACTGTATTTGCACATTGAAAAGTTTTTGTTAACTCTATTAGCTGAATAACCAATTTGCTCAAATAGCGTTCATAAGGCTCTTCCGAAGTGCATTCAGATATTGATGAATACTGATCTTATGAAGTGAATGACTTTGTGTTCTTTTTTCCAGTGCTCAAAGCGATGAGCAGATATGACAGAGAAGACGAGGGTGCATTATGGGTGCCGATTCAGGAGTGCATGTCTGACGAAGAGAACATCGGGGACTCCATGAAAATCATAAATCTACCTTGGCAATCTCAGGCACTCAGGGAACTTATTTGGCAGTCGGAAGGCCGTATCAAAGGACAAAATATCTAATGTCTTGGATAAGAAACAGAAACCAAGAATAACAGGACGGTCCCCAATGAAAGAAACAGTCTCAATTATAGAGAAGAAACGTTTTAGGAGAAGTTGTTTTGACTAAAAATTTGCATATGGGCTGAGTCACGCAATCGTAAACAACCCTGAAATCTCTACAATCTATACTGTTTCAGGCGTGTGTTTGTTGTCTTCTGCACAAGTTTTGGTAGATAGGGGGAATCCACCCTAAAGGTACCCTTGGAATTCCATCGATGTCTCATGTCTCTGTAATTTTCTTTTTTTTTTCATTTTTGCTCTGTGACATTCAAGGATCGATCTTCAAAATAACATGTCATTTCAAAAGATACAGGAAAACCTGTGCAATCTGGCCTACAAAAACTGCAAAATCATTGTTTCAAGAAAGGTTACGTGACTCAGCCCAATTGAGCTCTTGAAAATAGTTCAAAGATAGTCGAAATTAGATCTTAAGCTTTGAAGGAACAAATATCGTAAAAGCTCCATTTAGCGTCCCCTTTCTGGTAAGCCCTATTTTTTGAGCCAAACCTTTTGATAAGCAGCTCTCTCCATTGAGCCCCATCTCCACAGACATCACTGATTACCGAAGAGTTTCCATTTATTCCGCTAAACAAGGTTGCATGTAATTCTTGTATGGTTTCGGATAACAACTGTGCTGAACTTTTGCATCTCACTCGTGAAATTGCCTGTTTTGCTTACAATAAGGGGTACAAGAACTAGGAGGCTGTATGTAATGTATATTCTCATCATTTGACTTTGCAAATAAGCCCCCTTCCCTAATAAGTCCCTCTCTTATAAGCCCCAATCTTGGATCTATGAAATTAAATAAGCTACCCCGTGAACTCAATAGAGCTTTACGGTATTAGCCTACGCAGCCTTTGCGAAGACCCATAACTAGTCTACTCTTTGGCTATACAGTATTTGCAACTGATGCTTTCGGTGTTGTATTTTTCCATAAAGATCCTCTTCACATCCATCTAAAATTTTACAACAACAGAACATAGCCGATGCCACAAAGAGCACGAGAATTCATCGACATAAAGCATGGAACATTTATTTGGAAATAACCAAATAAACTTCTGAGGGACGCTGCTTTTCTGCCTGGAAGCTGCTTTACCGAATCGTATGCCGTTAGCCCTTTGAACTCTTGTTCGGCAACTGATACTGGTGGATTTTCCATGCAAGAGCGTAACTCTTCTCTTTTCTCAATTCCTTCATTTTCAAAAACTGCATCAAAATCTATCGTAACGAATACCAAATTTCGGTAAACAGTCGGCAAAGTGTCCCATGATACTCCGGGGAAGTATTTGAGGATCGCAAAAATGTGCTTGCAAGGGAGGTTGCTGTATCGAAAATCTTTACAGCTGCAGCTGGGACCGTTAAATTTGACGTCATAATTTTCCTTAGCCCACGGGTTTGTCACACTGAATGAGCCAAGATCTGCATTGATGATGGATATTTGATTCTTCTTCATTTCGGCAGAATTAATGATACGACGGAGACAATGATTTACAAATGGGTGGGGTCTGTCCCGAAGATAGACTGGCACTGATGGATCGTACTTTCTGTAGAGGCTGGTGTTTTCGTAGTTCCTCTGGATGTATCTTAGAATAAAAAGAAGTAATAGATTCAATGCTGCCTTTACATCTAACATCTAACTAACCGAAGGAAATTTTTCCATGATCCTTGGTTACAGCTTTTTATTCATTTGATTGGTATGAAACGCGACGTGAATCAATTAAAAACAGGCTTCTTTTCTGCCATTTCGTCTGTTGTCATTCTTCATATGTTGCACTCACAAAATAATGGAAAGTTTCACTTTGAAGAAACATTTCTTCCTTTCATAATAATGATAATAAAAAATGATAACAATAATAATAGTAACAACAATAATAAAAACAATAACGATAATAAATACATTTTATTAATCGTTGTTAATGAGATAGGCCCTAGATTGCAAAGAAAGAATACAATTTAGAACCAGATTACAACTATGCAAAACCTAAATTATCAATATACAATTTTCACACTACAGTCGCAATCAAGATCGTAGCTTTTCAAATTTTCCTTGAATTACTGTCCGGGACTCGCTTATGGTAGATGGCATTTTTTCATGTGTGCGGTGGCGGACGGACGTGTTTACTTGTCCTCCGTTTTCTAGGCCTATGGCCTAAATTCTGCTAACACAATTTTAAGATTATGGTACGCTTCAGTTTTATTAAAAAGGATTCAGTTTAGTTCCAATACAGTTATTAATGATGCCAGAATATGTAACACTAGCAGTTTGCAAAGAACTGCTTGAAATGCAAGAAAAATCTTTTCGTTTACTGGTGACCACGTTGATGGGTGAAATGAAAGATGACATGAAGTCAATCAAATCTGATTTGGATGATGTTAAAGCTAGCCTTGAATTCACTGGGAAAGACATGAAGGTAGTTCAAGACAAAGTCAAAGATTTGGAATTTCATTTTGAGAATCTGGATGGGGCAATTGGCAGCCATGATGCTAATATTTCGGACGTGATGAGGAAGCAAGAATATTTGGAAAATCAAAGCAGGCGCAACAACATAAAGATTTTTGGCATTCCTGAACAAGAAAAGGAAACATGGGCGGACACTGAGGCTCTTGTTAAGTCGAAAGTCAAGGACTTGCTTCAAATTAAAGACGAACTGTGTATCGAGAGGGCACACAGAGTTGCAAGAAGGCCTGGGCCAGATAGAAGTGCTGCACGTGGACGTAGCAATCATGGTCAAGATGGACCAAAACCTATCGTCGCAAAGTTCCTTAACTGGAAAGAGAAGGAGCAAGTTTTGGGTGCTGCTAGAAAGATAAAACCACCTGATGTATTATTCCTGCAGGACTTCAGTCAGCAAACCCTAGAAAGAAGGAAGGAACAAATTCCAAAGATGCTGGCAGCTCGTGATCAAGGCAAGATTGCCTACTTTATTGGTGACAAATTGGTGGTGAAAGAGAAACCTCCTGATGCAAGAAAAAGATCTCCACTGCCCACTGCGGATCCAAATAGGAGCTCTCATGGAGCAGATGACAGTGAAATCTCATTTGGTGAATAACTCTGTGTCTATGTATCTTATCGGACAAGCAAACCCTGAACTTTTCAAAGTCAGTTGTGTTTCAATTGCCATTCTTGTGAGTATGGCTTACAATGTGTTAGATCTTACAATGTATTTTCCATTGTATCTGTTATTTATTTTTTCATTTCTGTTTCAGTTTAGAAATCATTGATTGTCCTTGATGACACAACTAGATAACTTTTTGTGTGGTATTTGCCACAAAAATATACTGAACCACCAAAAGGCTGTTCTTTGTAATAATTGCAATCATTATGTCCATATTAAGTGCAATGATATCTCTGCTTCTGAATTTAATGAATTGCAAAAAGAACCTGATGATATTGCATGGTTTTGTAAGCAGTGTACCACTGAGTTTTTTCCATTTAGTTCTCTCAAAAATGATGAGTTATTGGAGCTTCATCATATAGATTTACCTTCCTTTGTTGACTCCACACCTTCATTTGAAATTACTTCTGACCTCATCAACTTGCCTAACCTTAGTGACTATGATATTGATGAGCATATGCCACAAAATATTGATTCCCGCTACTTCACTTTATCTGAACTCTCTTCTCTAAAGTTATCTCCTAGTGACTTTTCTGTTCTTCACACAAATATAAGAAGCTTATCCCTTCATCATGATGAACTAATTTCTTTAGCTGTTCACACAAATTTGGATCTTGATGTAATTGGAGTGTCTGAAACATGGGACTCTACTGACAATCCTATAATATCCAATGTTGATATTCCAGGTTATACATTTTTTAAGACTTCTTCACTTAGGCTTGATTTATACGTCGCATTTAAGTCGCGTCGAATTAAAATAGGGTGGCAAAAGATGACTAAGTGTGAATTAAATGCGACTTTAATGCGACGTATAAAACCAACTTTTAATTCCAGTCGACGTTCAGTCGCATCTTCGACTTATCAAGTCGCATCTGCGACCAAAATGCGACTTGGTTTTATACGTCACATTTAATTCAATTTCAGTCGACTGAAATAGTCAACGTTGCAGATGTTCACTGTTGTTCTGAGAATGTTCGCTATTGTTTAGGAGATTTTAATTGCCCACGTACGCAATTGGTTCCTGTCAGTTTTTGTGTGTCCTGTTGCAAAGGTTTCAACGAAGAACAAGATCAATTTCTTGGGCCTAGACATTATAAATTGTAAACAAAGAAGCCTGAAGTAAAACCCTCCACATACTTTTCATCACGTATGGAAGTTGGCAAACTGCTGCGAATCCGCTGCTTTCGAGTTCGTTCCTTTCTTTTCTAAGTAAGTTTGTGCAGTTTGCTTTAGAAAGTTTATTGAATTGGCAAAATTTTGAAAGATTGAACTGCATGCCTGTGAGCCGTAATCAAACGCGGAGGCGCAATGCGCTTTGAAATGTGGTCAAAATGATTAAATGCGACAATAATTCGACGTCTAAAACGAAGTCGCATTAGGGTCGCATTTAAATAGGTGCGGAGTCGCATTTAATTCATTTTAATTCGACGCGACTAAAATGCGACGTATAAATCAAGCCTTACTCAAAATGGTGGTGTTGGTTTGTATATCAAACAGTCTTTCATTTCTAATCCAAGAGTTGACTTAGACACCTGCACAATTGATTTTGAAACTGTCTGGGTTGAAATTGAAAACAAAAATGACAAAAATGTACTAATTTGCTGTGTTTATAGACATCCTAGTTCTGATGTTGATACCCTTACATCTCATTTTCAGAACCTCCTCTCAAATATATCTTCAAATAAACTAGTACTTATAATGGGTGATTTCAATGTTAATCTTCTAGATTATGCTTCTCATACACCAACAAGTGACTTTGTTAACAACCTTTTCTCTTACAGCCTTCTTCCTTGTATTCATCATCCTACTAGAGTTTCTGATCATAGAGCATCAATCATTGATAACATTTACACTAATGCTACCAATGCTAAAATAACAAGTGGTAATATATTAATGCAAATCACAGACCATTTCCCCCAGTTTTTTATCTTACAAAATACTCTGATTAGTCATAATGAATCTGGATCTCTTAAACATGATTATTCCAAATTTAATGATGAAAAGTTTCTAGAAGAATTTAACCAGCTTGACTTCACCTATTTGGAAGACAGTGACAATGATATAAACAACAAATTTGATAGATTCTTAAATGATCTTACATCTTTGACCAAAAAGCATGCTCCAATTAAAAAGCGGAGTAGAAAGGAGATGAAGCTTAAAGATAAGCCATGGATAAACAATAGAATTCAAAAGATGATGAGAATCAGAGACAGAGTTTTGCTGAAATTGAAGAAAAAGGCATCTGATGATAACTGTAATTTGTGTAAAAAATTTAGAAATCGTGTAACTAATGAAATAAAAGAAAGTAAAGCAAGATATTTTCATAATTATTTTTCAACAAACAGTCAAAATATGAAAAAGTTATGGTCAGGTATAAAGTCAATAATTTCTCATAAATCTTCTAGTTCTTTTTCAGTCAACAAAATCCAAGATAAAAATGGAAACGTAACTTCTGATCACTGTAAAATTTCTAATATTTTTAACGATTTTTATGTTAACGTTGCAGATGATATAACCAAGAAAATCCCAAAAACTCCTAAATCTCCTCTTGCCTATTTGTCAAACAGGACTTCTAATTCACTTTTTCTTTCTCCCGCAACTCAGATAGAGGTCTTTGACCTGATTAACATTTTAAATCCCTCTAAATCTGTCGGTCCTAATAGTATGCCTATAAAATTACTTAAAATCATTGGATTCTCAGTTTCCCCACTTCTTGCTCTTCTTGTGAATCAGTCCTTCCAGTCAGGTATTTTTCCTGATAAACTCAAGATAGCCAAGGTGATTTCATTGTTCAAAAAGGGAAATCCTGAGCTACCTTCAAACTATAGGCCAATTTCTCTTTTATCGGTTTTTAGCAAGATATTTGAAAAATTAATGTACAGAATACTCTATAGATTCCTTGAAATTCATAATGTTCTTTTCTCATTACAATTTGGTTTTCAAGAAAATCACTCAATTGATCATGCTCTAGTGAGTCTGACTGAAGCTATAAGGAATACACTTGATAATAAAATAATTGGCTGTGGGATTTTTATTGATTTACAAAAAGCTTTTGATACAGTTAATCATAACATTTTGCTATCTAAATTGGAACATTATGGTGTTCGTCGATTGCTCTCCAGTGGTTTAGGTCATATCTATCTGATAGGAAGCAATATGTTTCTGTTAATGGAAGTAATTCCAACTTACTGCAAATTAGTTGTGGTGTACCACAGGGTTCTGTACTGGGCCCTTTACTGTTTCTTCTCTACATTAATGATCTACCTAATGTGTCTAAGAAACTCAAGTTTTACCTTTTTGCTGATGATACTAACATCTACTGTGAATCCAGTGATTTGTCTAATTTGATCAAAATAGTAAACAGAGAGTTGAGATCAGTAAAAAAATGGCTTGATGCTAATAAATTATCATTAAATATTGATAAGACCAACTACATCATCTTCCACTCTTCATCTGTAAGTATTCCTTCTGATGCTGTCATTAAAATAGGGAAAAACATATTAAAAGGGTCAAGTTTGTCAAATTCTTAGGACTCCTCTTAGATGAGCATCTAAGTTGGAAATATCATCTCAGTGAACTTTCAAAAAAGTTAGCACGAACTTGTGGAATCTTTTTCAAAATAAGAAACTTACTTCCATTAGATGTTTTACTCTGCTTGTATAATGCTTTGTTTTTGTCCTTCTTACAATATGGTCTTATTGTTTGGGGCCAAACATTTACATCGTACGTTGATCCAATTTTTAAATTGCAGAAAAAGGCAGTCAGAGCTATCTCATTTCAGCCTCGCATGTCACCCTCTCTTCCAATCTTCAAAGATCTTAAACTTTTGAAGCTTTCTGAGCTTTTTGAACTCCGACTCTTAACTTTTGTTTTTGATTCTGTTAATAAAACCTCACCTAGCTGCTTTCATGACTTTTTCTTACTGAATTCATGTGTTCATCAATATTCCACTAGGCAGGCCAGTCAAGGTGATCTATATTTGTTTCGAAAAAACAGTCTTCAATATGGTCTAAAGTCAATAAGATATCTTGGTGCTAAACTTTGGAATACTTTACCCATTGAACTCCGAAATTCTCCATCTAAAACATCCTTCAAAGTGAAACTGAAAATTTACTTGCTAAACAAGGTCAACCAGTAAGCTATTCTGTCTTACGAAATTTCTTTTCTATGTCATATAAAAAGCAAACGTGCCAATTTTTTTGGAAATTTTAATTATATAATCAATAGTCATTCACTTATTATCTTAGAATATTGGGGGGGGGGCTCTCCTCGATTAGTTTACCTATTGAGAGATCTCCCCTTCAAATAATTCCCTTCATACAATTTATTTGTTCCTGTATTATTTGTTTATATATTGTATTAATTTTCTGTATCATTCTATTAATTCTGATGTTTACTGTATAGTTATTTGTTATATTTGTAGTTAGAACTTAAATTGTATGTTGTGGAATTTAAATTATTATCAAACTGAACTGAACTGCAGTGCATGCCAGATCTTAGATTTTTTTTTTATATTCATCTAAAATAATTTACAAACAATTTATACGTTCTACTATACCTATCCAAAACTACTAGACGACACCACAGAGACGATACCAAGGGGAGCGGAAAAAAAACAACGACTACCCCAAGGCCAAAAACATAGAGACACACAACATTAAGCTAAGACTACAGGATACACTACTAGGGTTCTGTCTCATATTAAATGTTGGATCAGGGTTCGGATGAGAAAATATGGAAAAGTCGCGAGCGGAAGCTCGTTATGGTTTTAGATGACTAAGGGATCTGACATCTAATATGAAACAGAATTTACAAGGGAAGTAACAAGAACATTTACGCAAAGGAACTTGGTGGTTGCTTTGTACACAGCTGAAGCTTCAATAAGATCTCAATCAAACCGACCAGTTTCACGAATGAAATGTATAGTCAATCTAAGAATGTCACTGTTCATTTCATAAGAAAGGTCTTTATCGCCATATAGCAAGAGCTGTGTCAAAGCATCATTTGAAAGGTTAGCGATTTGCACAAAAGGTCGTAATAATTCTTCAATTCCAGCGAGAAGATCTCTTCGTTGATCATCAAAAGACGGGCAGAGCAACAAAAAGTGTTATGTATCCTCAACACCATCATTTGTTGGGCACATTGGGTTTATGGTATCCCTGAAATTATGCTTGAATTTGTGAAAATTTAGCTTACTGAGACCAACCCTAAGTTGAGTAAGAAGGGACAACCCCATTGGATCGTAAATTCCAAAAACAGATTTTGCAGGGGGGGGGGCGGATTTTTGATAGGAGCTTTTTCTTGAAAACGGTAACTGAGGGTGCAAGTCTCAATTCAGGCTCAAGCTTGTTCCATTCAGATAAACAGTATGGATAAAAACTGGACTTGAATTTTTCTGTTCTTGCCCTCAGTCGGCCAATGACATCCTGATTGCGAAGACAGTACTGCGACTGATGAAAAGGGGGAATTGGAAATACTGTATAATCAGGGCTAAGATTATTTACAAACTTGTAGAACAACGTAAGGCGTCTACTCCATCTTCGGGAACTTAATGATTCCCAGCCAAGCTCTGCGTAAAGTTTTTCGCGAGAAGTTCCCCTCCATGATCCAGTTACAGCCAAAGCAGCAGAATACTGAACAGACTCTAGCTTTTCCATTACATTAGGTAAGATTATATTTTGGCTGAATTCACATACTTTGGCTGGAATATGGTAAATAACATCACCATAGTCAAGGTGGGGTCGAACATAGAGCGTATATAATTCGTTTAGGGAATGCCTGGGCAGATATTTGGAGAGACATTTCAGCAAGCCGATACCCTTCCTTGTTTTAGAGATAGCTGATTTTATATGGGCTGAAAAGGATAGCGTTGAGTCCAGAATAATTCCTAAATGTTTATGTTCGTCAACTTTCTTCACAGGCACGTCGTTAAAAAGGATCACTGGATGATCAATTTCATTTTTTTTCCTTGAAAAAGTTAATTCAACAGCTTGTTTAAGCGGATCAGGATTAAATGACATTCTCCAAGTATGAGCCCACTGACTTATCAAGTCCAAGTCATGGTTCAAATCATTGGCGGCTGTATTGGAATCTTCTACCACTGTGAACAATGATGTATCATCTGCAAATAGCTTAACATTGCACTTCAGGCCTGTGGCTAGATCATTTATATACACGAGGAAAAGCAAAGGTCCTAGAATAGAGCCCTGGGGCACACCCGCCGAAATGTCTCCCCAATTAGAACTCTGTCCATTGAGTACGGTTCTCTGCTTTCGATTCTTGAGGAAATTTTGGATCAGAAAAAGAAGTTGTCCTGAAACACCACACTGTTTCAATTTATAGATTAGACCATCGTGCCAAACCCTATCAAATGCCTTAGAAATATCAAGATACACAGAACGAACATCTAGAGGAGGATTACAGTCAAACGCTTTAAATATTGTATGTGTTATTGAGAGTAACTGGTTAATTGTCGAGTCACCTGGGCGAAAACCTGATTGATTTGGGTCAAGTATTTGATGTGACACAAGATGCGAGTATAGAGAGTCATACATGAGTTCTTCAAGTATTTTTCCAAAAATTGGCAAGAGAGAAATAGGATCCCCTTCACATTTTTCTCATTTTTCTTGTGAACCGGCACTACATTTGCACATTTCCATATAGAAGGAAATACACCACACCTCAAGCAATTTGCGAAAATTTTTTTAAGTGGAAGAACCAATGCACTATCGCTCAACTTTATCATTCTCACAGATATTTCATCCCAGCCATGTGCTTTGTTAGGATAAAGTGATCTTATGATATTGAGAATCTTCTCATCGGAGATAACAAAATCACTTATCAGAGTCGTGGTTTCTGGAGTATCTCGAGGGATTTCACTACCTGTGTCAATGGTCGTGCACTGAAGTATGAAATAGTCATTAAATATTTGTGCCTTTTCGGTAAAATCGGTTACAAACACCCCGTTTTCTAGAAGAGGTGGCATCATAGGAATCTTTACTTTGTTTAGAACAGTGTTGATTAAGGTCCAGTAGGTTTTGCCATTGGTACCAGGATCAGCCAGAGTTTTTCCTGCCTTACGGAAGTAATTGCATTTGGCTTCATCAATCATTCTTGCACCTTCAGTTATCATCTTTTGGATACCTTCAAGCTTGTCGTCAGGCCGACCATTCCTCACGAAGCTTTTATATGCACTTCGTTGAGAAGTTTTACCTGCTCATTAGGGCATTTCAAGTTGTCAAGATGTTCGTTCCAAGAAAACATTTCAATGCTCTTTCTAATAGCTACAAAGTCTGCCTTATCGTAGTACCAAATCTTACGGGTGTACGGAGGTAGTGTTATGTTTGAAACAGACAATTTTCCGTAAACAATCTGATGGTGGCATTGCTCATGAAGTGACGGATGAACACCAGACTCAATAAAGAGATTGGGCTGGTCAGTAAATATCAGATCGATACAGGATTTTGAATCGCCCATCAAATGGGTTGGCTCAGATATCAACTGATGAAGACCATTGTCAGAAGTTAGTGGCTCAAATAGTTTACCTTCATTATTTTCTATATCATTTTCCCACCACTGAGTTGACCTACAGTTGAAATCACCAGTAATGATAACGCAGAATGGATTTTCGGCGTGCATTTTGGATAACATCAACTCGAAGTTCATTGAGAAATTATCAAACTCCTCCGGGCCCTGACTTGGACTTCTGTAAATTACAGCGAAGAAATGCTTTTTTCTATTTAATTGGATTTCGTACAAAATACATTCAGGCAGGGTCACTAAGTCAGGACGATTTTTGGAAGCAAGAGAATCTTTGATGTATAACACAACACCACCCCTTTCACATTTTGAGGATGGTTATCTTTAATAAACGTATATCCATCTAGTGCCAATCTATCTTCATCAACAGTGCTGTTTAGGTGAGTTTCAACAATGCCAATAATGTCATAATTATACACCGAATTGTAAGCCTCTATGAGAGAGACTCGCAAAAAATCATACGCACTGATACTATTCAAATTCCAAGTGCAGAAATCAAGTGTTTCAGGGCCTGGGTTCGTTTCTATATCACCACTCAGCAAAATTGTCCTAAACACCAACCATTGCGTATGAAGTGTGTTGCATGCCATACAGCCTATGTAAAAATACGCATACAAGAAAAGAAACTGCCTCACGGCTACATGCTTATAACGAACAAGGCCAATGATACCGAGAGGGATTCGCTTGAAAAGTTCAAGAGTCGTGTAAAGTCCCGTCTTCGCAAAGCGATGCACGCGGGCGAACAAAGGCAAGAAACAAGACTGCGTCGCCACAGAGTTCACAGCAAGAAACTGTATTGTTAGTGAACAGGGCAGAGCAAGTATTGAGATTGCGATGAAACAAAAACAAAACCAATATAATTTGAGGATCTGAAAAAGAATTGAAAAAGGCTTAACACTTTTTGTCAGTGGGGACAATTTTTGCATGGATACACAAAAACACCCTATCGTTGCTCGCCATTGACTGACTTCAACCGGCATCATCAAACTGGAATCGTCTCGCTGGTGCTACGGGGCCACACGTCACAAAGCAACCACCATTAGAAAATACGGGAAACGAAAATGACGAAACACGAAGTAAACAAAAATACACGCTATTGAAAAGAAAAGTAAAGTTAACATTAATTATAACACAATATTGAGAAGGTGAGATACAGGATACGATGGCCTCTAGGGACCTTATGTAATGCATTTCTCCTGGCTGGTAATTTGAAGAGTTTTCAAGGGGCAGTGCTGAAAGATAATTTTCTAAAATGTTTTAACTAATTTCTTTGTCAAGAGGTTTTTATTCATATCCAATCAAAAATGTCATACACTATGCAAAAGAATATTAATGGGTCAAAATCATTACTCAATGATGTCATTTTTTTACTCTGGGGACTCTTTCCCCCGCTGGGAACTCTTCTTAAGAAAACCTATTTGTGGTGAAATTTTGATGTAAACAAGCAAGATCTAAAATAGGCCAGATATGACTTGAAGGAAGCACATTTATATATATATATATAAAAAAAAACATGTATTTGGAAAAAGAACACGGAGTAACGACCAAATGTCTGTCTTTTTCCAGTTATTCATTAAACGAGGGATCCTACTTAAACGAGAGATCTTAGAGATCTTAGATCGATTAAACGAGAGATCTTAGATCCCAAAGAAAGTGAATTTTCGTCTTTATGCCAAAATATTTTGTCACCACGAAGGGTGAATAGTATTTCTTTCTCGACGAAAATTAGTTTTTCAAACTTGAAATGAGATTCTTTTAGTTTTTAAATACATCAGTAGCAAGCAATTATGAATTTCTGTTGTGTACCAACACTGTTTCAAGTTCAAACAAGATTGTTATGACACAAAAATACGGCAAAGAAATAAAGAAAAAACATACTTTTCATATCTCTCCTTTAGGTAAGACTCTACAAGGACAGTAAGCATCCCACTGAGTGATTTGTCTTTGTGATGGGCTAAGTACTCTCTCTTAAACTCTTTGTTTTGAGTTTCTACGCCATTGTTAGTTCGAACAGCAGAGGAATACCCCTCTTCTTGGAAAGCAGCGACCCATCTCTAAAAAGATAAGGAAAAATACAGTAAGAAGCGTACTGACAATTTTGGCGGACAAAATACTAAAAATGACAAATGTAGTGCCGGTAATCTATTCTTCATGGTGTGATTCCGTTCGAAATTTCCCGAATTCTCACGCGTATAAATGTCTATAACGTCCCAGCCACTGTCTCTAGATATTTTCCTATTTTCATGTTGAATTTTTACATAATTGAAGCGTTAGCACTATGTGGCTTAGAGACCTTTGACTCAACTTGATCTTACCTGACTTTCTGATAACCAAGTCTTGGAGAACCAAGAGCGGAGATTTTGCTTCCCTTTCCACCATGTACATCGTTCTAGCAGAGAAAGCGAGGTGTCGTAATCTTGTATGGAGGTTGCTGCAGCAATTCTTCTCAGCATGCAGAGGACCTGGTCCTTTATCCCTCGACATCCGTGATCAGCAACTGATAACCACCGCTCCCATGCTTGTTCACGGTGGAAATCGCACAGACGTAATTTGCAAGCTAGGGAATGAACAATTTACTATTCGGAAGAAAAAAGATGACAAAAATTTGACTTTGCAACAGAGTTAGAAACAGGCACTAGTATAGGTAGTGTTTTCCCAGTGCAAACGAGAAGGACAACTTTGAAAACTGTTGGAAAAAATGCATGTAACTTGATTGAAACTGACAGGCTTCCATCTTTTCACACGAATAAGTCATGACAAGGAGAGAACATGACAAAAATTCATAAAGTAAAGTTTTGTAAGAACTCGAAAATTCCACATGAAATAAACATAATCAAACAATCGCTATTGCTAAACAATTCCATATAGTTCGATGATATTGAATAAAACACGTACAGAATCTACAAAAATCTTGATCTCCAGCATCCCCATCCGACAGAGCCACTTAAATGAAGGCACAAAGCACCCAACTGCCAGGAGATCTTTCGGAAAGTTTTCATAATTTTAAGTTACTTGCGATATGGTAAAGTGCGTGTTGCGAGTTGCTGTTGCGAGTTGCATCTGTTTTGCGAGTTGCACTTATTGTGCGAGTTACGAGTAGCACTTAATATGCGAGTTGCGAGTCAAACGAAAGTTGCAAGTTGGAAACTTAAAAGTGCGAGTTCAAACCAAAATTGCGAGTTACTTCTTTTCTTTTCAAGGATTACGTTTGCCACCAAATGAAACTGTTTCTTTTTTAAAATTGAAATTCTGTTTTCAACTATTTTATGGATTTCCTTTGATAACAAGTTTTTTCAGGAAATTTGAAGTTTTTATACCGAACTCGCAACTCGCGTTTTAAATGTACCAACGCAATTTCCACTATCAACTCACAACTCGCAGAAAGCACCAACTCGCAACTCGCACTTTACCAACCCACACTTACTTGGAAAGGTGCTTTCGATGGCATTAATCTCTTCAGCACAATTGTCCACCATGAAGATTTTAGGATTCCACTCTGGATTCCATGCTTTAAGGAATGAAAGAGGCTCAGCTATTGCATCGGTTGTTTCATCTTGAGTTACAAATGAGGCTACGATCTGGTAGTCTGTATTTGTTTTCACTACCACGAAAAACAGCGGCAGTGCATATCTCGTAGTTTTGTAGGTAGCATCCAACAATGTCAGATCGTTACCATACGTCTTCATTAGTCTTGCTTGGTGCGGCGTTTGGTGGATAAAGAGCAAACGCTGGTTACTCGTTTGCAGAGAAACTTTCACCTCTCCATCATCGTTCTTTGTTTCTTGATCATTCCGGGTTGCTTCAGCTTCCTCCAGTATACGGGCATCGGCCTTGACAGAAGCGTAAGGTCGAAAAAAGAACTTTTCATTGGGTCTCTCCTCTTTCCATTGCTCAATAAGCTTCGTAACATTGACCTGATCAATCCTGTCATATCAAAGCTTCACAGTTGCCAGATACATGTGATTGACCCATAGAAATAGGAGGGCTAGAATGCGCGGTCTATTGTTCTCCGATGCTTTTCGCGGCACAACTGTGGGCAGTCAAGATGGCGGACGTTGGTTGGCAAAAAGCTGCGAGTGGTGGTTTCACAGTATCGTAAAAGGGAGCGATTTTTGAAGAATTCTTGGGTAACTAAGTGCACAACAATGGCATAAGGTTAGAAATTCAGCGGTTGCAGATCATCCTATGTAAGTACTGAGATATTTTACCAATTTTTGTTTTTGTTCAGAGTTTCTCACTGTTATTTTTAGGCCGATCGATGTCGATGCCGAGAGGCGGGCAGGGCGGAGAACGATATGATTCCAATAAAAACGTACCTCCACACTGTTACTATCGAACTAAATGCAAATGAAACGAATTTGAATCCTTCACGACCCTGTTCAACAATTCCAGGATGGCCTTTGCCGCTAAATTATACTTTTTAGGTAAAATATATGGGTCTTTATATCTTATTAGAACTGCTACTATCTGCAAGGTTCCAGCGCAATACTTGATGCAACTTAGATGAAACATCAGTAGGAAACTCACCAATATCATATACACCAAAACTTTCACATCATTGGCTACTGACAAGAAACACCATAACATAATAGTGACATCCAAGGAATTGAGGTTTTAATTCATTGCAATGACAATGCCCATGACAAAAATGCCAATCTGACTATCATTTTCCCACACCCTATGCCTACTTATCTTTACCCAATTAATCATAGTTTTCGCCACATAAATACCTAATGTTCCTGTCGATGGTCCAATCATAAATACTGTATTAAGTCCAAATTCTAGCTGATATGAATAAAATGAACAATTGCTTATCCAGGGTTGGCATTTCCTCCACCCTCTGTTACCCAGGTTACTTAACCGCCGCCCGGTACTCGGCGTTACCTCATGAATGGATAAACAGTTGTTCATTCGTTTTGAAATAAAATCAATTTTGTGAGCTTACGTCTCTTAGATGCTTTGTTGTTTTTCAGAATTCTCTCTGTGAATACCCTTCCAAACTGATGATAAAAAATAACTAGATATTGTTTGACAATTCCCTTTATTATGATTGTTATATGGTCATCTCGTAGACCTTGATCTAAAATATGGCATTCCTTGCTATGCTCACTTAACAACAAAAATGTGTTATTCTTTGTTGCAGATAAAACATCTGACAAGATCTGAGCATTACTTTCTTTGGACAAGGAGGCCCATTTACACAATGCAAGGCGTGCTTTTCTGTCAACACAATCAACAACCTTGCAGACAGAGCTTGATGGTATCAGCAATTTGCCGTACTTCTTGCATGATAAGAGTGAAAGGTGACCATTATGAAGAATACTTGCACTCTCAGAACTTACGTGTAATGCTGCAGCACAGTCTGGACAATCTATAAATTCAAGCAACTTTTTAACAATGTATCCAGAGATGTAATGTAAGACATCTGAACGCCAAATAGTGGTTGATAACAAGAGATTTGACACCCTTGGGTCAACTTTACTCATCTCACTTGTATCATTAGTCGAAACATTAACACAGTTAGCTGTGGAAGGAGACTCAGTCTTATTTTTCAAGAGCAGTTGTCTGATAGCATATTTGAACTGCAATGCTGTTGGATTGTTATTCCAACCAAAGCGACTTCTTATTTTGGCAAAATACATCTCCAACTGATCTTGTGAGAAACGATATGTCAGAACATATTCAAATGGTGTTTCAGATCGTTGTAGCAGGTTTTTGCTTATGTTCAATATGGATAATGCAGATATGTAGAATCCAATTACAAACATCTTTCGTGGGCCTGATATCAGTGGTAGGCCATTGGCATCTTTCAAAAACTTTAGGGTTTCAATGCCACTTTTCAGATAACCTTCAACTTCAAGAATATTTTCAAGAGTTATTGGCATTTTATAGTTTTTGCCAAATTTACTTTTACTGTTCAAGATATCAAACAAGTTATTCATAACCAAAATGAAATCACTTGTTGGCTTGCTATCTTTGAATTCCTTCAATTTTAAATTTCTTAAGAATGTTATAGCTGCATATACAGAGTGACTTAATGTTTGTGCAGCAACACTCACTTTCATTTTGTGATTTTGCCATTGAACATGCTTGGCTTTTAATTTGTTTCCAAGATGGAGGATGTCCTTTTGTTGGGCTCTGTGAAGTTCCCTTATATATTCCCAAGATATATTCTCACCACCAGGGGTTACAAAGACTTGCATGTCAGCAAATGCATTCCTTGCAAGTTTTAGCATGTGGCAAACATCTACAGGGTGTCCAAGAAAAATTGTGCCCCGTTTGCCTGAAGATTGCGACAAAGCAACAAAAGATTCTCACTAACCTTTTCCATGATGTTGCTCTTCAGATGTTCAATTAAAGTTTGCCACTGTCCCCGTGAAAATCCGTTGAAAAATGATGGAGCTATGACTTTCAGAAGAACAAATTTGCCTGTTGACTGAAACCAGCGGTCGGCCATTTTATCTTACTATTTTGCAACGATAAACAGCTTCATGGATGAACTGAAATAGCAGCTTCTAATGTCATAGCTCTCACGAAGATTCCAATAATCATCAGAGAGTTCAACTATTTTGTACCCCACGATCTTTGATGGGATACGAAAATGAAGATAAGAATTCCCAAGGCAGTAAAACATCAAAGGTTTCGACAAAAATATATTTCAAATTAAATTTGTCGCCTTCCCTATATAGATTTCTTCTTTAATTTGTTACAAGCAATTGTTGATTTACTACCGAAGACAATGAACTAAAAGAAACAAGAGAGGCAAAAGATTTTGAACTGATCAATAAACTAAATAATTGGTTCAGACACTCCTCACACCTGCAAACAAAACGTGACTATATGTTTGTCATTACCGTTTGGTTGTTTATTATCTTGGGGCCCTTGTCTTCGTTTTGACATTCAATCAAGGGTCGTGGGGTACGAAATAGCTGAACTCTCTGATGATTACTGAAACTTTCGCGAGAGCTATGAAATTGGAAGTTACTGTTTCAGCTCATCCATGAAGCTGTTTACCGTTGCAAAATAGTAAAACAAAATGGCCGACCGCTGGTTTCAGCCATCAGGTAAATTTGGCCTTCTGAACGTCATAGCTCCATCATTTTTCAACGGATTTTTACGGGGATGGTAGCAAACTTTAATTGAACATCTGAAGAGCAACATCAAGTAAAAGTATGGTGAGGACCTTTTGCTGCTTTGTTGCAATCTTCAGGCAAACGGGGCACAAATTTTCTGGGACACCCTGTAAAATAACGTAAATTTTACCTCCTGGCATTGCAGGGTGATCAAAGGATCCATCTAGATCTTTTATGTTACATCCAAACTTAGTTGCCATGCCCAGACTTTTGGGGGCACCATCAAAAACGACAGCATGAACATCAGCCCCTGTTTCAGTTAATTTTTTTATTGCCTCAAATACTAATTGTTTCAGAATTTCACCATTGAGACAGTTTGTCAAGAAATATGCAATTGGAACAAACCATGGCTTCTGAAGGCCACATGCCATGATAACCAGTGCATTTGTTGCCTCAGTATCGACTTCCTCTGCTTTTATTCCTCCATAGTCTACCCGGCCAATAAATTTGGAGTTTTTCTGGTCCCATTGGACTTGCTTTTTGATACTCATTTCATCAAGTAGAATAATGCAATCTTTTTGGCCTTCAGTAACTTTATTTTCAATGTAATTAAAAGGTTTTTCAAGAAAACCTGGCTCACAATTTATATTAACACACCACGATCTTATGGTTGCAGGGTGTGGTAAATGAAGAGCTTTCCTCACAAATTTATATGCTCTTGGGCTATAAAAATGGAGTGTTAGAGCAAACTCTTTGATTTCTTCTGAATATCGTGATCCAGCCGATTTTTCAACATTTTTGCATTCATTTCTAAAAAGGGCAGTCGCCATATGGCCAAAGTTTTCATTTAATGTTGAAGCTAATTCTTCATTCAGTAATTTACAGGCATGCAATTTCGAGATCAAGCCACAAATATTTTTTTCAAGCCTCAGATTCTTCTTTTTTAGATTTCTTAATTTGTCATTTTTTTGTTTTAGTTTTTTTGCGATATTTTGCTTGCAATTTTCTAGGTGAGATTTTTAGGTAAGTATCTGTATGATCATAGGGAGGAAAATTGGAGCAAAAACGCAAAACTTTGATCCGTTGTGGCGGCAAAACCATGCGTCTGACGGGAATGCGAATGTTAGCAACCGCCAAAAATGTAGAAACCACCTCCCGATGGTGGGGGTCACAACCCCATTCGAGCGCGCATGCGCCAGGAATTACCCCTTTTTGGGTAAATCTGTGCAATTTCAATAGGAATCCCATTCAAAAAGTACTCATTTTCAATCGGCTATCATGGGAAATCCGAAACATTTGAGGGGCAGGTGAGGGATTGACAAGGGGTAATGGACAACGGCGCATCCGAATTTTGGGGTTTCGAGAATTTTGGGGGCCATTATGACGTCATAAATGGGGGTCAAAGAAAAAAAAAATTTTTTTTTCGACCTGACTTTACGTTTGGAGTTGATGCTCGATGGTTACTCAACCGATTTGAAAACGGAGAAAAGATTTCAAGAGACCGATCGTCTGGGAGTCATTTGCCACCATTTGGGGTACGATACTGCCCCCAGGGGGCTCGTGAGGGGGGCTCAAAAATGGGGTAAAATTTTTGCCCGCGCCTTTTCGCGCGCTAACTCCGATTTGCGCCACACAAACGGCTTCGGCATATCAAAAATCGACGTAAAACCATATTCTTTACCTATTTCAACTTTAAGTTGCAATTTATCTCAAAAATTCGAGGAATAACGAGCCATTCTTTTTTGGAAGCTGTGGTGAAAGTTCCTTAATTTTCCGACTTAGGCCCATTTTCACTCCAAAGAAATCGTGCTCGTTTTCCTATTAAATGCATTTGCTAACTTGATTTTATTGCCTAAATACCTTAAAAAGGGTTGAATAAAGGTCCTCCAAGTGTTTGTTTTTGATTCCTCGATTTATCTTCAGAATTATTGGCCCTGGACGAGAGACCAATTTTTGGTGATTTTTCGACGATTTTTGCTATTTTCTCAAGCTTCAGGACTTACTACATGCGAGATAATGGGCGCATCGTTTGTTTTTCTTCGCTTATCCCATCTGTAGTAAGTATACAGTATGGATTGATGAAAATTTTTCTGTTACAATACACTTTTCATTTGACACTGATCACAGTGGAAATTCTCAACTCTGCATAATAATGATGGTACTCTAGAAGGGTGAAGATGATTTATGGTATGCGACCCTTAATATAATCTTTTACATACACTTCATGACAATTGAAAGTTACATTTAGGCCTCTGTAAGATTTAAAACTGGCTAGTTGACAAATCTCAGGGGCAAAAATTTTTTACTTATGAAATACAAGCTTATAATTGTTTTGATTGGAGTCAGAATCATTTTCCAAGTATAAAACTTCAAAAGCCCTCACTCCAAAGATTGTATGAGACAATTGATGACTGTTCAAAATTACATTTTTGCCCATACAGCATCTAACACTAGCCTGACAAATTTGAGGGGCAAAAACTTTTTTCTTTTGAAATACAAGCTTCTAATTGTTTTAACTGAATTCGGAAAAAGTTTCCAAGTATAAAACTTCAAAAGCCCTCACTCCAAAGATTGTATGAGACAATTGATGACTGTTCAAAATTACATTTTTGCCCATACAGCATCTAACACTAGCCTGACAAATTTGAGGGGCAAAAACTTTTTTCTTTTGAAATACAAGCTTCTAATTGTTTTAACTGAATTCGGAAAAAGTTTCCAAGTATAAAACTTCAAAAGCCCTCACTCCAAAGATTGTATGAGACAATTGATGACTGTTCAATATTACATTTTGGCCAATGTAGCTTCTAACACTAGCCTGACAAATTTGAGGGGCAAAAACTTTTTTTCTTATGAAATACAAGCTTCTAATTGTTTTAACTGAATTCAGAATACGTTTCCAAGTATAAAACTTCAAAAGCCCTCACTCCAAAGATTGTATGAGACAATTGATGACTGTTCAATATTACATTTTGGCCAATGTAGCTTCTAACACTAGCCTGACAAATTTGAGGGGCAAAAACTTTTTTCTTATGAAATACAAGCTTCTAATTGTTTTAACTGAATTCAGAATACGTTTCCAAGTATAAAACTTCAAAAGCCCTCACTCCAACAATTGTATAAGACAATCCATGACAGTTCAAAATGACATTTTGGCCAATATAGGATCTAACACTAGCCTGAAAAATTTGAGGGGGGGGGGGGCAAAACTTAAATAACGTAAATAACGTAGAGGTTGCATTACTAATATAAGTATGGTTTTTATGGCATCAGCTTTTGTTTGTATGTAGGGTATGTTTGTATGTAGGGTATGTATGTAGGGTATGCCTGTATGTATGTATGTATGTATGTATGTATGTATGTATGTATGTAGGGTATGTATGTATGTATGTAGGGTATTGTTTGTATGTAGGGTATGTATGTAGGGTTTGTATGTATGTAGGGTTTGTATGTATGGTATGTACGTATGGTTTGTATGTATGGTATGCATTCATTTTATGTATGTATGGTATGTATGTATAAGTACCGCGCGCGCATTAGATGCGTGGCGCGGGTGGGATTGTTAATTGGGGGGTGCGGGGGGTGTCCCCCCGCAACTAACAGAGCTTCTACATCCCGGATAGAATTATCCTTTCGTCATACTGATGTTGTTAGCGTATGTATGTATTGTATGTAGGTAGGTAGGTATGGTATGGTATGGTATGGTATGGTATGGTATGGTATTGTATTGTATGGTATGGTATAGTATGGTATGGTATGGTATGATATGGTATGGTATGGTATTGCATTGTATTGTATTGTATGGTATCGTATGGTATCGTATGGCATCGTATGGTATCATATGGTATGTTATGGTATGTTATGGTATTGTATGGTATTGTATGTTATTGTTTGGTATGTTATTGAATGTTATTGAATGTTATTGAATGTTATGTTATGGTATGGTATGGTATGGTATGGTATGGTATGGTATGGTATGGTATGTTATGGTATTGTATGGTATTGTATGTTATTGTTTGGTATGTTATTGAATGTTATGGTATGGTATGGTATGGTATGGTATGGTATGGTATGGTATGGTATGGTATGGTATGGTATGGTATGGTATGGTATGGTATGGTATGGTATGGTATGGTATGGTATTGTATTGTATGGTATGGTATGGTATGGTATGGTATAGTATGGTATGGTATTGTATTGTATGGTATGGTATTGTATTGTATGGTATGGTATGATATGGTATGGTATTGTATTGTATTGTATTGTATGGTATCATATGGTATTGTATGGCATTGTATGGTATCATATGGTATGTTATGGTATGTTATGGTATGTTTTGGTATGTTATGGTATTGTATGGTATTGTATGTTATTGTTTGGTATGTTATTGAATGTTATTGAATGTTATGGTATGGTATGGTATGGTATGGTATGGTATGGTATGGTATGGTATGGTATGGTATGGTATGGTATGGTATGGTATGGTATGGTATGGTATGGTATTGTATTGTATTGTATTGTATGGTATGGTATGGTATGGTATAGTAAGGTATGGTATGGTATGGTATGGTATGGTATTGTATGGTATGGTATGGCATGGGATGGTATGGTATGGTATTGAATGGTATTGTATGGCATGGTATGGTATGGTATAGATGTAAAACCATATTCTTTACCTATTCCAACTTTAAACTGTAATTTATCCCCAACATTGAAAGAATAACGAGCTATTCTTTTTTGGAAGCTGCTGTGAAAGTTCCCTAATTTTCCAACTTAGGCCCATTTTCAGTCGAAAGAATTTGTGCTCGTTTTCCTATTAAATGCATTTTCTAACCTGATTTTATTGCCTAAATACCTTAAAAAGGATTGAATAAAGGTCTTCCAAGTATTTGAATTTTATTTCCAGATTTATCCTTGGAGTTATTGGCGCAAGACGACAGGCCACTTTTCGTCAAATTTTGCCATTTTTTCCTTTGAAGTTTGTTATTGTTGCTGTTGTTGCTGTTGCTGCTGAGTATGACTTTCAGGGATTGGGGGCAAATTGGAACTTTGAATGACAAAATTAAATGTGAAGGAGCAAAGGCACAGGATGAAGGGGAAAAAGGGTTACTTAATCAAGGGGCAAAAGGGTAAAAAGGGTAAATAAAAAGGGGCAAATGGATGAACAATCATACAGATACTTACCCCCCAATGGATCGACTGGTTAGGTAAGTGTCTGTATGATCATAGGGAGGAAAAATTACTGTCCGAAAATCTGTTCTAGCGCCAAAACGGCTCGTCCGATTCGAATTCTGACACTTGCACCCCCCACTAAAGGCAACTTTGCCCTTAAGATGGTTGGGGTTTCAACCACGTGGGGTTACCCCAACATGGGGTAATTAGCATTTTCGGGGGTCCGACCTCATGATTCCTATTGATTCCCATTCAAAATTGGCACCATTTTAAACGGTTATTGCACAAAATCTGTTTTACGAATGGGGATGGTGAGGGGATGACAAGGGGTAATGGACCATGGCGCATCCGAATTTTGGGGTTTCGCGAATTTTGGGGGTCGTTATGACGTCATAAATGGGGGTAAAAGGAAAAAAGAGTATTTTTTTCGACCCGACTTTACGTTTGGAGTTGATGCTCGATGGTTACTCAACCAATTTCAAAACGGAAAAGAGATTTCAAAAGCATGGTTGTCTGGGAGTCGTTTGCCACCATTTTGGGTACGATACTGCCCCCAGGGGCCTCGTGAGGGGGGCTCAAATATGGGGTAAAATTTTGGCCCGCGCCTTTTTGCGCGCTAACTCAGTTTTGCGCCACGCAAACGGCTTTGGCATGTCAAAAATCAACGTAAAACCATATTCCTTACCTAAGGCCACTTTTATTTGCAATTTATCTCCGAAATTCGAAGAATAACGAGCCATTCTTTTTCGGAAGCTGCGGTGAAAGTTCCTTAATTTTCCGACTTAGGCCCATTTTCACTCCAAAGAAATCGCGCTCGTTTTCCTATTGAATGCATTTGCTAACTTGATTTTATTGCCTAAATACCTTAAAAAGGGTTGAATAAAGGTCCTCCAAGTGTTTGTTTTTGATTCCTCGATTTATCTTCAGAATTATTGGCCCTGGACGAGAGACCAATTTTTGGTGATTTTTCGACGATTTTTGCTATTTTCTCAAGCTTCAGGACTTACTACATGCGAGATAATGGGCGCATCGTTTGTTTTTCTTCCCTTATCGCATTTGTAGTAAGTATTCAGTATGCATTGATGAAAATTTTCCTGTTGCAACACACTTTTCATTTGACACTGATCACATTTGAAATTCTCAACTCTGCATAACAATGATGATACTTTCGGGGGGTGAAGATGATTTATGGTTTGTGACCTTTAATGTAATCTTTAACATTTATTTGATGACAGTTGAATGTTACATTTAGGCCCCTGTAAAATTTAAAACTGGCTTCACAAATCTGAGGGGCAAAAACTTTTTTCTTATCAAATACATGCTTACAATTGTTTGAATTGAATTCAGAATAAGTTTCCAAGTATAACACTTCAAAAGCCCTCACTTAAAAAAGTGGATAAGACAATCCATGACAGTTGAAAATTAAATTTTGCCCAACATAGCATCTAACACTAGCATGACAAATTTGAGGGGCAAAAACTTTTTTCTTATCAAATACAAGCTTATAATTGTTTGAATTGAATTCAGAATAAGTTTCCAAGTATAAAACTTCAAAAGCCCTCATTCCAAAGATCGTAGAAGGCTATCCATGGCAGTTAAAAATTACATTTTGACCCATACAGCATCTAACACTAGCATGACAAATTCGAGGGGCAAAAACTTTTTTCTTATCAAATACATGCTTACAATTGTTTGAATTGAATTCAGAATAAGTTTCCAAGTATAAAACTTCAAAAGCCCTCACTCCAAAAATTGTAGAAGGCTATCCATGGCAGTTGAAAATTACATTTTGACCCATACAGCATCTAACACTAGCATGACAAATTTGAGGGACAAAAACTTTTTTCTTTTGACATACAAGCTTATAATTGTATCAATTGAAGTCAGGATCAGTTCCCAAGTGTAAAACTTCAAAAGCCCTCACTCAAAAAAGTGGTTAAGACAATCCATGACAGTTGAAAATTAAATTTTGCCCAACATAGCATCTAACACTAGCCTGACAAATTTGAGGGGCAAAAAACTTTTTTCTTATGAAATACATGCTTACAATTGTTTTAATTCAATTCAGAACTATTTTCCAAGTATAAAACTTCAAAAGCCCTCACTCAAAAAAGTGGATAAGACAATCCATGATAGTTGAAAATTAAATTTTGCCCAACATAGCATCTAACACTAGCATGACAAATTTGAGGGGCAAAAACTTTTTTCTTATCAAATACATGCTTACAATTGTTTGAATTGAATTCAGAATAAGTTTCCAAGTATAAAACTTCAAAAGCCCTCACTCCAAAAATTGTAGAAGGCTATCCATGGCAGTTGAAAATTACATTTTGACCCATACAGCATCTAACACTAGCATGACAAATTTGAGGGACAAAAACTTTTTTCTTTTGACATACAAGCTTATAATTGTATCAATTGAAGTCAGGATCAGTTTCCAAGTGTAAAACTTCAAAAGCCCTCACTCAAAAAAGTGGATAAGACAATCCATGACAGTTGAAAATTAAATTTTGCCCAACATAGCATCTAACACTAGCCTGACAAATTTGAGGGGCAAAAAACTTTTTTCTTATGAAATACATGCTTACAATTGTTTTAATTCAATTCAGAATTATTTTCCAAGTATAAAACTTCAAAAGCCCTCACTCAAAAAAGTGGATAAGACAATCCATGACAGTTGAAAATTAAATTTTGCCCAACATAGCATCTAACACTAGCCTGACAAATTTGAGGGGCAAAAACTTTTTTCTTATCAAATACATGCTTACAATTGTTTTAATTCAATTCAGAATTATTTTCCAAGTATAAAACTTCAAAAACCCTCACTCTAAAAATTGTATAACACTATCCATGGCAGTTGAAAATTACATTTTGACCCATGCAGCATCTAACACTACCATGACAAATTTGAGGGGCAAAAACTTTTTTCTTTTGACATACAAGCTTATAATTGTATCAATTGAATTTAGGATCAGTTTCCAAGTGTAAAACTTCAAAAACCCTCACTCAAAAAATTGTATAACACTATCCATGGCAGTTGAAAATTAAATTTTGCCCAACATATCATCTAACACTAGCCTGACAAATTTGAGGGGCAAACACCTTTTTCTTATGAAATACATGCTTACAATTGTTTTAATTCAATTCAGAATTATTTTCCAAGTATAAAACTTCAAAAACCCTCACTGAAAAAATTGTATAACACTATCCATGGCAGTTGAAAATTACATTTTGCCCAACATTGCATCTAACACTAGCCTGACAAATTTGAGGGCCAAAAACTTTTTTCTTATCAAATACAAGTTCATAACTGTTTTGATTGAATTCAGAATTATTTACCAGATAAAACTTCGAAGGCCTTCACTCTAAAGATCCTCACTCCACAGATTATATAAGACAAGCCATGACAGTTGAAAATTACGTTTTTGCCCGATACAACAGCTAACGCAACAAATTTGAGGGGCAAAAACATTTTTCATATGAAATAAAAGACCTTTAACTTTTTCATATATAAGTACTACTGACACATTCAATGCGTGGTGCTGGTATCAAGTGTAAAGCGGGGTGTGCGGGGGGTTCCCCCCCCCCCCGCTATCACCAGAGCAGCGAAAACCAAGGTAAAATAGCCCGGTCGTTGTTTATTTTGTTAGGGTAGGTATGTATTTATGTATGTATTCGTTTTATGAATTCATTGATATTTCTATGGATTACTTTAATATGGATCTCCTCAATGATAGGTTTTCCACTTGCTTAATTATCTGAAACGAGAGATTGAAATACATACCATCTTCTCATTATTTGCCAAAAGTAACATGTTACTTTTACTGGGTCCTTCTGGCCAAGTCATACATTCTTTAATTCACCTCTGCGAAGGAGCGTGTCACGTGATACTTTCGCGCCAAATCCAACAGCAGGATCACGTAATCAATTAAAGGAAATTTGTCCAAGAAGATTTTCGATGCGACTGGAGTTCTCGTGGAGAAATTGGTGAAGAAAGTGGTAAATTTCGAGGTAATTCATTAATATTTCTGCGTGTAGCGGCTGCCCTTTGTTAATAAATGCTTTATCTACTATTTGGAAGTGCCAAATAAGTATTTTCGCTCTCGTTCCTAGCGTTTTCATTCAACAGAAATACCACCACTGTGTGCGGGATTTTCGGACAATCACAAGGTCTGTCTCTCGACAGATTTACAAAATGTTTGTTTTCACATTGTATGTAATTCATTAATGCATTGTTTAGTTTATTTTTGGAACAGTGGACCTTATTTTCTTTCTATTTTTCAAAGAGCCACCCTAATTTGCCGACTTTATCCAGTGTTAAGCAGTTGGGATTTTAAAGAAGGCAAAGCCAAATAAACAAATTGTTTGATTGCTTTTGCAAGTTACATTTCTTCCAAAAGAGAGTGGCCAGGCCAATTAAACATTTTTAAATATCTGATGAATGGTGTCTTATTTTCAGGAGCTGTGTTGGATAGAATATCATTTTGACTTCTTTGTAAGTGTGCTGCTTTTTTCCTTTCTCGCTTGCATGATTTCGTCTACAAGGATTATTGCTTGCTTTTAGCCTGACTATTCACTATACCTTGGAAACACGTTTGAAAAACTTAATTATCTGAAAAAAATTAAGAAACACGTAAGAAACTTTTGGTAGCAAAATGCCCCAAAAAATTAAGAAACTGCCTACGAGCCCCAGACCTTAGTTTCTTATAAAGAAATACGTGTAAAGCATTTCTTATTTCTTGCACATTTTCTAGAGTTGCAGGAGGGCACACATTTTTTATATTTCTTGAACGTTCTTGCTTCTCTTCATGTACTCACTTTTGTGTAAAGAAACTTCCGTCCAGGCAGCGGTTGGTACTTCTCGAATTTTCGGAAATTTTATATCCAAACATGATGTTTATGATAGAATGCATCAAATAACACAAAATTACAAAAGAAATTTGCAAAATATTCTACTTCTGCTCCTTTTTTCGCGATAATTGAGATTTGAGAATTTGCGATTTTTCCTGGGTCAGTCCCAGAAAATTGTCTCCCGCCCCCTCACTTTTCAAAATATTTCAATGAAACTTTTTGAGAAGTTGCACAATGAGTAGTTGCAGAAAGTCAAGAAGCTTCATGGCTATAAAATTCTTCCTCGCAGAGTTATTCAAAAAAATCTACTAGGGGGGGCAAATTTGCCCCCCCCCCAACCAAAATAGGGTTAAAGATCAGAATTTCTATATGATACAAGGCCAGTGTATAATGATTGAATATATCTAAATGGATGCCTTTATTCGTAGATATCAACAATGACTGCGAAACATGGTAGACGCAATATGTTCTGGCGAAGCGAATCTACCTCAAGTGTAAGTTTTATTTCATCTAAATCGATTGAAGACTTTACCCTCCAATCTCAATTTTCCAAAACTCAATTAAGTATTCGTTGGGTTAATGTGATCACTGTAATTGTTCATGACTTATCTTCCGTAGCAAATGATAAGACGTACCAGTCTTCAAATACATGGTACCAAGTCACCCAAATCCAAGAAGACGATTTCCACGCATTATCAGTTCTTAGCTACAAGAGGCGATTACTCCATATCAACATCAGTTTCAAAGATAAGTACATCACTTTTACCCTTTGAATTTAGTCCTTAGCTTTTGATGCTCTTTCTTTCCGTCAAGAAAAGCGAATTTCACCAAGTATCTTTCGTTTCTTTTGTTGCTGAAGAATTAAACTTCTTTTGTAGCGTGGAAAAATTACAAAAACCTTTGCTATGAGTCCAAAGAAAAACTATGTATTTGATTTGCTAATGATTCGTTGCATTATTCCGTTAACTGAGGTTTAATCTCGGGGAGAGTACGGCGACAAAAAACTTCATGTTGTTTGGGTCATATTTATGTTATAATAAACTGACAAATCCATGGGATGTTAGAAATAGAAAGTTGACAAGTCCATGTTAAAATCTATAGTGACACAAATAAGAAGACGTACATCGAATGGCTAAGCCATTATAAGCTAGTACGTTTCGAACCGTCCTAGGTCTATCCTCGGTGACTTGACTGGGTGGAATTGTAATTGAATGCTAAATGAGATACATGCTAGTATGAACTGGGAATAGTGCAAAAAGGGATAAATTTCCATATATACCGTAGATACAGCTGTGTGCAAAAAGGAAGAAGGTAGAGAAACGGACACAAACACCTCAGAATAGTACCAAGGGGATGGAGGGTTGCTGCGAATTAAAGGAAGGGTGGTCCCGAAGTATTAAGAAACTTGCTTGAATAAAAAGGTGAAAGGAATTCTCAGCTGTGCTGAGAACATCAAAATCTTAGAAATTTGGTCACCAATGGCGGAACAGTTACTTTTTATCTTATGACCTGCTTTGTTGATTCCCAAGTGCTCTCTATAGTGGTTAACTAAATTACGGGTTGTTTTCCCATAGTAAACGGCATGGCAGCCAGGACACTTATATGGGTAAACAACAGAAGAGCACATGAGAATAGGAGAGGAGGCCCTTAAACCTGGAATACGATGGCAAACACTTGGAAGACTTGAAAATTGCCTTAAGCTTTATAGTAGGGTAACTTTGTTTTAGGGGCATTGAAAGCTTTGTTTTAATTCGTAAACGATAACTTCTTAAGAAGGGGAGGTAGAACGTAAGAAACCCCTTTTCATCGTGAGTAGGTCGAGGTGGTCTTTTACGAAACTGTTGGTCGAAGAAATTTTTAATGATATGGTCGACAAGTGGCACAGGAAAACAGTTTTCTTTCAAAATTCCTTTTATTCTAAGAACCTCGTCATGAAAAAAACTGAGGTTTATTTACAACGTTGTTGATGAGTTAAAAACACACCTTGATAGTAGCAGACATACTGAGTGAAATTATAGATTTAGGGGCATACATTGATAGTAGCAGATATACTGAATGACATTATGGATTTAAAAACATACTTTGATGGTAGCAGTTATACTGAATGACATTATAGATTTAAGAACATGCTTTGATGATAGCAGATATATTGAGTGACATTATTTGCACTGAAATGCTGAGGACATTTATCAGATTCAAGAAAGAGAAATAATGAAAGAAAATGGAATCTAAGAAACTAACCAAGCAAGAAAGCAACATTTATTTGTTAACGCAGCCTGAAGTTATAAGATGCCACTCGGCAGATGTGGCTCTGCAGCACTACGGTTGGTGCCCTTAGAATTGTCTCGGACTACTCATTCACCAAGTTTGGAAGGATAATGGCGTATGGCTTGCAGTTCCTGCAACGACTTTCCAAATCATGTAGGAGACACGACTAAGATAATAAAGTTAGACTATTAGAACTCGAGGAAAAACATTAGCATACATCATGAACAACTCGAATGAGAGAGCCCCTCTGAAATAAAGCGTAGAACTCTCAGAAAGATGATGGAAATGCCTTGCAGATATCTTTCGTCCAGACTCATGGGAATTCACTTGATCCAAGTCATTGGCAAAACCAAGCTATTGATAAAGGTTCGTCCTGTAAATGTAATGCATATCCTGCTAATTGTTCTCTGTCACATGAAAATTGCAAATTGAAGTTTGTGCAAATCCTTCCTCTCAAATATTCAATACTATTAACTTATCTCCTAGGAAATATTACTTTGGATTGCTGTGAAACACATGAATGGATGGTATCGTGATGGCTGTCACATAAAAGTCAAGACGCTACACTTGAATTGACGATTAACTGATATATTCTAGCGAGGATAACGGCAACGCATGGCTTTATGGCCTTAAAGGACGAACTCAGGTTTGTTACTGTTTCATCGTTTTTTACTCCAATCAATGACCAAACCACTTTCTTATCTATGAAGCAAAATCGTCCCCTTTCCATCCATCCACGTGAATTGATTGTCAACCATCCACTATCATATGATCCACAATGCTACGCACTCACTCGTTGTTCAGGTTGAAATGATGGATCATGAAAAGATATATCTTTTGCATTGAATTGTTTGACTTAGTTGCTCCCAATTCCTTTTCAGGAGGGTTGTACTCATGATCATGACATACAATGCATAAGAAACAAATCAAACCGATCGTAGAGCAATTTGGGAAATGGCTTCTACAAGTAAATGCTGCAGTGAGTACTTTTGCATTAATCATTTGGTTTTCGAGAGCAACGACTTACCTTCACAACAAATGAATTGTCTTACTTTCAAAGTTACGTCAGCAACAGATACGAAGGAGATATTTGCCCGTAATTCAATCGCATGAATTCATTTTCGAAAATGAAGACAAGCAAATAATTCATCTTGCAGTAAAGATTCATCCTTTTTATCCACTCATTTCATTATGGCAAGCAACTGAACTCAGTTCAACTCAATTTACTCTTTTCAGAAACAGGCATGCAATCAACTTAAGGATGGCTGAAGAATGAGGCTGGCATTTAAAGGGAAGGTGATGATGGACATAAATCTATGAACTACGATACTTGTATGAACAATACCATGATAGAATGACTTTAAATTCACAGTCTCATGTGGTAACATTTTGTAAAATTGCGTTGAACGAAGTCAGAATGGTAGCAACAATTTTTTTATATATTTGAAAAGCAGCAAAGTAAATAGATATACTGTGATTCATCGTTAATCTTTCACTGAATTCATGTTACACCTTTGCGCGTAAATGTTGAGCCAAGATTGTGATAAATGGGGCTATGCAAGTTCTGCAGAAATGGCTATATCCAGTGTCGTGATGCACAATCGTTATCATCTTGTAGAGTTATCAAAGGAAAACCTGCAAGTGAGAACAAATAGAGGAGGAATGCCTTTGAAAATGAAGAAACATGCCATACATAGTGCCCAGTAAGATCAATGCGTTCGGCACAATGAATGATACTTTTAAAGATACAAATATTGCATCATTGTTTAGGATAGGAGCAGGCTAGGTTGTGAGCCTTAGGGAATCTCCCAAGAAGGGCTCCAGAGCAAACACAGCTAGAACTCCATGTGCCAAACAAATAGGGTCAGAAATTTGCCTCCCCAACGAATCATCAGCAATGGGGGGATGATAGGAGCACTTAGTTGGAGCAGTTGGAGGAAGATCAAATTGATGGACATCGTACAACGACTTTTCTGGTTTCCGAGAACCCTGCACACCAGAATGCTATTTATGTACTAAGAAATTGAAAGCATGGAAGATTTCAAATACTGTCAATGAGAACGTGGTACTATGCGTTTAACACACACAGTACCATATTCTCATCGACAGTATAAACGATATCAAATTGGCAGTTCACAATCTTATTTCCCACTCATACTATCTTGGCTGACCATTTACGTGTTGTATCGGTATTGGTTTTTGTAGCGAATATATATTCAAAGTTAGCTTGCGATACAGTAAGATGATGTGTTCTAATGAGGATTTGTAATCCTTTTTACCCGACTTTGTCTTTTCTCTCTGTTGAAGTACCTTTATGACCCTAACAGTGTCCACTTTAAAGGAGCGTCGAAAATGAATATTCCACTAAGGCTCGTCTCTGGCGAACGATCTAGAATGGACTTGTAGATTTGAGTAGTTATCAGCACTTTTCATGCCAAGTAGAAGCTCATTTTATTGGCACAATTGCATTCGGATCACTTCAATGGAGTGAAACTTGAAAGAACTGCGCGAAAAGGGCTCAAAATTTCATATCACAGACAAGCGACAATGTAGCATCGGACACCAGTTTAGGAGAGAATATCTTGCCATTCTATGGGATAAAAGCTTTTCAATGGTTACTCTTCATACTCAGAACCATAACACAAGATTTCTAGATTGTTCACCAAAAAACAGGCCAAGCTGGAACTGTCAAGTGTCCGTGGTATGAAATTTAAGTCTGTTTTACGAAGGCTTTTCGAGTTTCAGTCTATTAAAGTGGTTCTAAGTCCAGTGGTAACAAGTAAGAGTTTCTATCTGGAAGAACGAAACTGGTCACCCTGTTTTGAAAGCACTAAGTGAAAACAGTTAAGAATATTCTAATACGGATAGAAGAACGAAGGACAGACTGAGAAATATGAGGGGCAAGCAACTGTTTTGTTGCAAAATAAAACCTTTTAGTTCATGCTATTGCACTCCAATAAAGTGAAACTTGTAAAGCCTTTGTCAAATGAGTTTGGATTGTCGTATTACAGACGCTTGAATGTTCCACCTCGGCCTATCTCGACCATCTAACACCGGACACCAGTTGTGGTATGAATAGCTGGCTTCGGTATGGTTTAGAAACATAAAATTAGTACAATTGGACTCAGAATCATATCAATAGACGAGAACTTGAAATGCCTTGGCAAAATAAATCGAAATTTTCTACTACGGATGTATGAAAGTTCCGCGTTGGCCCCATTTTGTTCAACAGTCATACAGTGGACTAATAAATCTACTTTAGGGGCAGAAACTTTCGCGGGCAGAAAAGTTCGCGAGAAAAAAGTCACGAAAATGAAGGCATAAGCTTTCACGAATGACGAATAAGAAAAAGGTGCATTTTCGCGTGAAACAGCTTTCGCGACTGAAGAAAGGTGAGGGCAAAAACACAATTTTCTGCTATTCATTTACAGCCTTCATTGCTCGCCTTAACAGTCACGGTGACAATTTATAGTAGCATATGTATGATCATGGGTTGATGTTTCTTTTGGATTTGACTTCTTTATCTTTGGAGGGATGGATGCAGATGCAGATGGTGGATTTTGCCTTTTACGAGGGGAACGCCTTACTGTAGTTGTTTTCTTCAAATGATCGGGAAAACTAAATACTGTTGGGACTGCATCTTTTTTCAAGTATTTCTTTCCAATAGACTCGGAGGGATTCAAGAATGGGGGAAAGTGATAGTCACTCGGGACAAAGTGTTTTTCACAAATCCTCTCATTGCGTGTTGGCTGCCAATCTTTACGATGCATTGAATGAACCCATTTTTTAAGTAATTCTGCATTTTCATGAGGAAACCTGAAATCAGACCAGTTTGAAATACTTGTAAGAGTATCGGAAAAATTGTATCCCTTAAACTTATTTTGGGATCGTGTCAACTGTATTTTCAGTATTTTTTGATGACGTTCAACTATACCTTAACAGAGGTAACATAGGTAGTCTGGAGGTAAAAATGGGTAATTTTGACAGCAAGATAGTAGTAAATGATCAAACTGTTAAATCAACATTCCCAAGACCAAGAATCAAGTTTTCTATGCAGTGGCAGAGTCAGACAAAAAATAATGAGGGGTAAAAGTTCAAAATTTTCCAACTGGGGGTGGGTGGTAAAAGGATCAAGACGTTTTTATTGATTTTTCAATTACAGTTTTACTCAGATTTTGAAAGTAGGGGTGTATTTACCCCGCCCCCCCATACCGTCCCCTGGCTCCGCCACTGTTTCTATGAAGTTTATTTCACCCTAAGCTGACCCACACCACACCCCTGCAGCAGACCCAATCTGCCCACCGAAACGTAATTCTGCGTGCCAATTTCCCGAAACTAGAAGGCTACACATCCCTGCTAAGTAACTCCCTCATCGTGAGGAGTTTATGTTGCTCAGGTTTTACCATAATAAAAAGATACAAAGAAATGAACATTCTGATAGGCCAGCAAATGCGACCGGCCTAAGTCTTACCGGTGGAAAGCGAGATTTTTCTCGCCAGGAGCCAGATCTTTTTCCATCGGTTTTCACAGCCAAATGCAGCACAAGAAATCACCATTTTGTTTTCAGATTCGATCGAAGGAAAATAGATAATTCTGACGAAAATAGCGCAGCAGTAACTGTCTAACCCTGGTCTAACCTGTGTTTTCGTACTAAGATTTACAATAGACTTCCCACGCTTTTGCCAACCAACGTCAGCCATATTGGTTCCCCATAGTTGTGCCGTACCACGTGACCAACCACGCATTCTAGCCCTCCTATTTCTATGGATTGACCACTGCCTTGCGTTTTGGATAAAAGCGTCTATTATTTGAAGGCGGCAGAGGCTCTCCCTTGAACAATTCATCCTTCACGTAGATCTTAAGATGTCGCATCATTTCTTTAGAGTTTGTGACACCATCTGCAACCAACTTGTGAATCCTTTGAATGAGTCGTTGATCGATCGTTTGTGATAAACCAGTTACCTAAATTATGTAGAAATTGTACAGAAAAACAGTTCAATACAATATATACCATTCTGCAGCTCAGACAAAAAACTACATCCACACTGTCTTACTTGGCCAAATTCTTGAGAGATTCTCAAGAATCCTTACCATAGTGTGAAGAATCATCAATTTTCAGTCCCGTTGGAAGTGTGATACGTCATAAGCATTATTTAGATGTATCCTTTCAAGGCATACTTACAGATATGCCCATTCTATTTACTCCTTCAACACATATGAAACACAACAGGCTATCAACCATCGTCAACAATGTTTCCCATGTTTGCAACTTGGGTAACAGCCTCCCTAAGAGATAGAGTCTGGTACCCAGGGTAACATTTATTGAACTATAATAACGTCAATCTTGATGTTCATATAATCATACCACGCTCGATTAGTGTTTGGAAGCAAATGCTACCATTCTTAGCATTGACAACTGCCTCAATGGATGAGGTCCTTCTATAAAACTTCCGCTCCATTTCAAGCCTCGTTCCGTAGCCTTGGAGATTAAATGGGCCTCCTGGGGAAGAGGACTTAATGGGATCTTGACATTATATTATCTGCGTTTGTCTTTTTGTTTCTGTAATGCAATGTTCTTGACAAAACAGTTTTTTAAAGGATTGCCCTACAGCGTAGAAATACATTTAACAGGAAAGGGAAAGGTTGATACTTTCCTATTCAAAGATGTTTAAAGTTATGCATCAACCAAGTTTTTTGACATATCAAATTCATCCGCTCGCCAAGTAAAAGTTGTAAAAAATTTTCTGATCTTTGTAAAAGAATTCACTACAACCCATGGGTGAAAAGTCTCAAAGGGAAAACTCAAGTAGGATCTAATACTACGAAGCATATACTAAGTAAAAAACCAATGCAGTCTTCGTAACATTTCCCTATTTACATGCCTCTTCCCGTTTTGCTTGCTGCATTTCCAAACTCGACATAAACCTTTCATGCTGATTTTTTGTTGTTCTTTACCTTCATTTTATTCGTACTTTCTTATATTTCATACTTTAGCTGTCTTTCAAATTGCAACATTTCGTGTGCAAAATGAGCTACAATCACTAAAGTCATGTGAATTTTTTTCTGTAGATGACATGGTGGCACTTTCATGGACCCCTTTGTTCACCTTTTGCTTCTTCTATCTCAGAAAGCGGTCCCTGGGAAGCAGAATTTTAAGTGTTATCTACCTCAAAAACTTAACTATCGCAACGTTTTTAATATTTCTTCTCATGCTGCACTCACTGTGAATTGAATCATTTCCATTTCCGTCGGTCCTCCTCTTATAATAGTGTTAAAATGACTCTCTTCACTCAGTTTCAGAGGGATTACATTCTGCAAGTTGTCAGGTGCGAGTTGCGAGTTGGTTTTTACTCATATTTTGCGAGTTGCGAGATGCGAGTTGGTTTTCATCATATCAATTCATTCTATGCTTTTTGTCTAATTTTAGATTCTAGCCAGGGTTTCTTATGATTTTCTGAAATGAATGTCTACTTCCCTAAATGAAGAAATGTCCAAAATACTTTTGTCTGTTCATGGAGGGATTGTATTCTGCGAGTTGCGAGTCGTCAGTTGTGAGTTGGTTTTACTCATGTTTTGCGAGTTGCGAGTTGCGAGTTGCAAGTTTGCTTTCCATCATATCAATTCATGCTATGCTTTTGTTCTAATTTTAGATTCTAGCCAAAGTTTCTTATGATTTTCTTAATGAATTTCTACTTCCCTAAATGAAGAAATTAGGTCACCAAAGAAATAAGAACCTTAGCACCTGGGGGTTTCAATTGACACTTCAAAGTGGAAATAAGAAATCTGTTGAAAACCTCCTCATCATGTTTTAAATTACCCTGGGTAAAAAGCAGTTCTTTTTGACAGGGCCACCGAGAGAGGACAGGGGACAATTTGCCCCTGGCGGGCCTCAGGGTCTATGGGCCCTCATAATCAAAGATTTTTAACACAATTGACTGCAGGAAATGTTCTGAAATTCCTTTTAATCGAATCTAAAGGGTTCAAAACAAAGATAGAACCCTAGAACCTGTATGGGTGAAATATGTAATTGTAGAATTTGTAAATAGCCTGGCCATGATGTTGTGGGGTTTGTAATATCATTTTTAGGCATACTTGTCCAGTACATTGTAAATAGTTGGTATTAATTAGTTCTTCACACCAACTGTAAAGCATGATTATGATTTTATTTAATCTGATTTGATTTTCGATCAAAACATTTCTGGTGGCTACCCTTGCAGGGGCATCAGTCCGCATTTTTGTCCCCAGGCCTCAAAAGTATCTCGGTGGCCCTGCTTTCTGAGTGGGATTTCACCCTGGTCAAATCCTTATTCAACAGTGTGACGCAGCCATCGTACCAAGTAATTGTTTGGGGAGGGATTTGCTGCCTGTTGGCATTTTTAGCCAGTAATCACTTGACCAACTCCCGCAGAGATCAAAGCTCCGCAACTCTTAACTTTCAGTTGATGTGTCTTCTGCGGAAACATGAGGCCGTCTGTGATGACAATTGCAACACGAAATGAAAAGTTATCATGAAATAGCCTACACGGGGATTCCCAGAGTGACCATGCGAAAAGTTTTGTAATGCAAAACCTACTGTAAGTCCTTAAATAAGCCCCCACCTTTAAAAAGGTGCCCGTTGAGTAACCCCCCCTTCCCACCCAAAAGTATTTTTTTAATATGCCCCCAGCCAGATAGCCCCCATCGAGAACACTGCTGTCTGTTAAATTTTTTTTTTATTTTAGTGTATACTTTTCTTTTGATTCTCTCCTTCAGCTGACTTTCTTGTTTTTTTTGTCAACTTACTCAGGCTTGGGTATTGCCTCTAAAACAATAAATCCTAAGTAAAAGAGTACATGAAGAGTAAAGGGAAAGAGTACATGTTTGTTTAAGAATTTGCTTATAAGAAACTCAATTCTCAGATCACCAAAAAAGGAGAATCTCCAGTACTGGGAAATATAACTTAAGAATCCTGAACACAGTTTACTTTACGTTCGCTTGTTTCCTGTCTAATATTCCTCAGAAGGTACTTGATTATAGTATCCAAACACTGGAAATGCTTCAAAAAAACATTGTTTTGAAATGTTCATGAGGGAACAGGAAGTGAATACGAAGACTGCTATGAAACATTTAAGAAACTCGTAAGAAACTTCGAGTACTAAAAATCTGATAATTTTAAGAAACTTTCAGTACTGGCCCAGATTCTAAGGTTCTCATAAAAAAGATACACGTAGTGCTGGTTTTGGCTGCTGCTATATAAGCCCCTCTCCCTCGAATAAGCCATCACCACAAATTTTTAGCGAAATTGGCCCAAAGGGGGCTTACTGCAGGACTTAGTGTATGTGGAGAGTATCATCTGACAGTTGCCAACCCATCTTTCTGGTATCGCTGTGAATCCTGCATCCATTTTCAGTAGCCTACCTATACACATCAGAACTGTAATGCAAGGCCAAGTTAATGAGCTAGAATTTCATACAAATAGACCTTGGAAATCTGATAAGTTAAAGAAACTTTCAGTGCGGGCTCAATGTCTCATTTTCTTACCAAAAATTCTTGTACCCATAGGCCTATGCCTTTTTGTTAAATTGGAAAAACAGTTCTAAGGAATTAACCCTGAAACATTCAGTGCCCACTCAGTGGAAATAGGAAATCAATGGGAAGTCTTCCCCCTTCGTTTGAAATAAAAACAGACCTTTATGGTGGGACTACAGCCCGGGCAAACCCTTATTCAGCTGAATAAATGAACGATGACCAAAGAAATAAGAAATTTGGTGCTGGAAAAGTTAAATTGAGCCTTTAAATTTGGAAATAAGAAATTGCTGTGGGATTTCCACCAGCCAATTGCAGCTTATCCAAATTAGTGACTAAACAGATCGTTGATTCTTTGCAATGAATGAGTCAGTTTCCTGGCCATTCACCGCAGCAAAGTGTTTCGGATCAAAGAGGAAAGCAAAGAACAATAGAAATAAAGTCTATGTTTTCTCTCTCTTTGCAGTGGAAATCCCTTGCAGTTGAGACACGTAAGGTCTTATCTGGCCCTTTCCCCCTCCTTATGGCGAAAATATAAGAAATGGAATTTTTATTGAAGTATCTAGCGAGAAGACAAAGATACATTTAGGAAGTTTGGTGAGCATTGGTTCAGCAGTATTCAAGTTATCAACAATTTTGACTGATTCCTGCAGGTTCTGTCATCCCGTTCCTCACTTTCCTCGCTTTCTGTAGCCTCCAATTCGTAAGGGGAGTCCATCGATCCTTTGACTTTGCGGCTTTGCCCCATTACCCCGCTTTTAGGGCGAATTTGAAAAAACGAAATCTCTATTGCGTTAGGTACAGTGAAGACGAAGGTATCTGGAAAGTTTCGCGAGGATTGGTTGAACGGTGCTCGAGTTTTACGTGCAACAAAATTTGCTTCATAAAATATTAATATAGATTGTTATCATGTATTTTGAGTCGACACTTGCGTATTATGTTTATGCGTAGATGGTTTGCATTTTTCATAGTATGATTTTAGGAAAAATCTTTATCGTTGCACAGTGATGAGTCTTGCTTGTCTTTGTTCCTTTTTACATGTATCAGATGGGTCTTACTCACAGCATCACTGAATACTTAGTGTCAATGTCCTAAATTGTGTGGACGATATCACTAATTAGTCCTAGCATCTATGGTCAATTTCCTTGAAATTTAGTGACAGTATCACTGAATATTTAGTGTCCATATCCTAAATTTTGTGGACGATATCACTAATTAGTCCTAACATCTAGGGTCAATTTCCTTGAAATTTAGTGACAGTATCACTGAATATTTAGTGTCAATATCCTAAATTCTGTGGACGATGTCACTAATTAGTCCTAACATCTAGGGTCAATTTCCTTGAAATTTAGTGACAGCATCACTGAATATTTAGTGTCAATGTCCTAAATTTTGTGGACGATGTCACTAATTAATCCTAACATCTAGGATCAATTTCCTTGAAATTTAGTGACAGTATCACTGAATATTTAGTGTCAACATCCTAAATTTTGTGAACGATGTCACTAATTAGTCCTAACATCTAGGGTCAATTTCCTTGAAATTTAGTGACAGTATCACTGAATATTTAGTGTCAATATCTTAAATTATGTGGACGATATCACTAATTAGTCCCAACATCTAGGGTCACTGTCACTAAAATGAAGTCTCATTTGATAAAATTGTCATTAATATTTAGTGAGAACAACGCTAGAAATATGTTCATCAGAGATTTGTCATCCTGAAATTTAGGGGCAAAAACACTAAACTTTGGGGATCCAAACTTGTATGTAGGGACTATTTAGGGACAATTTATGGACAATGACTGCATGATCAGGGGTACGGTCCTTGAACTTTATGGACAAGTAAACATAAAATTTGGGGACGATTTATGGACAACTTATGGATGAATTATGGACGATTTGGGGTTAATTTATGGACAAAAAAATGGTCATAGTTTAGTGTAAAAAATTGAATTTTCCATAAATTTTAGGGACGGAATGTTTTGCAGTGTACCCTTCAACTCACAAAGCTGAAACCAATTCATGCGGCATGGGTTGTCGACTTTTTTAATCACATGACCACGGATAAAGGAAAGGAGATTATTGAAAGTGGATGGAGAGCCGCAGGAATCTTGGATGCATTAAAGCTTGGCCTGGAGAAGTTGCCGTCGATCGACCCCTTCGGTGATGTTGCTCCAATGTTAAATGATGACGATCAATCCGATAAGATAACGCCCCTGGCCCTCTGTGATGTTACAGCAGAAGAGTTTATTGCTTTGAGTGGCCCTGCAAATGACAATGAAAGCGATGGTGATTCAGAGTGGGAAGATGATATTGAAAGAGAAAAGTGATAATCAATGCTGTATTTCAACACGTTGATAGAAAATGAATAGAAAATTGTGTCTTTTCCCTTCACCTTTCTTCAGTCGCCAAAGTTTTTTCACGCAAAAATGCACTTTTTTCTCGATCGCGAAAGTTTTTGTCGCAAAATTTGCAGAAAAAAGCGTCATTAGCGAAAGTTTATGCCCTCAATTTCGTGATTTTTTCTTCGCGCAAAACTTTCTGCCCGCGAAAGTTTCTGCCCCTAAAGTATTCAATACCATGATGCAATTGTAATGGTATCCTCAACAACCTTGTGGATTGTCATGAAAATGTTATGTTTGTTCGAGAAGAATTCCGTGGGAATTTTACTCATTCGTCAAGATTTGTTCACAGCAAAGAATTTGAAGGTTTTGATGGATTTTCTCAAAACCAAAAGAATTTTCGCCAGAGGTGTACAAAATGTTCTGGGAATCAATGAAACGCCCTTGCTTTCTTGGAGGAAACTTTTGAGTTTTCCTAAGTCTATCCTTTTCTGTTGGCCCTTATCAAGCTCGAAAAGTTGGACTTTGTAAGCAAAGTAATCTGAATCTTCTCTTAATTACCAAAATTTGTTTCATGCTCCACAAGAAACTTTGACAAAGTCTATCGTAGACAGAACATAAATTTTTTATATCACTTGTTAAACTTTGAAACCAAACCCCCTGAAACTAAAAAGTTTAGTGTCATCAAGAAGGTGGCCCCTGGCCCCATGGTACAGCCATGCAGCCCTTGGCCATTAAACATGACCTGCAACCTGCATTCTGCAACCTGCGTTATGCAGATTACACCAGCCGGAGTAGGAAAAAGTCATGAAAGCAGCTAGGTGAAGTTTTATTAATAGAATCAAAAACAAAAGTTAAGAGTCGCAGTTCAAAGATCTCAGAGAGTTTAAGAAGCTTAAAATCATTGAAGATTGGAAGAGAAGGAGACATACGAGGCTGAAATGAGATAGCTCTGACTGCTTTTTTTGTAATTTGAAAATTGGATCAATGTATGATGCATATGTTTGACCCCAAACAATAAGCCTGTGTTGTAAAAAAGGTAGAAACAAAGCATTGTACAAGCAGAATAAAACATCTAATGGAAGTTGGAAAGAAGAACCGATCAAGAAGTTTGCCGGCAATCAAATGAATACCTCACGGCTAGAAACAAAACAGCCGCATCTGCAATAGCAAAGAAGAATGGAGTTCAATATTCAGAGCTGCATCGCAACCTTACTTTGATCCAGTGAAGATGTGTGTTGTTGACCCAATGCATGCAATATTATTAGGGCTTGTAAAGAAAGAAGTAAACATTCTTCTGAGCAAAGATTTTTCATCAGAGAATACACAATGCAGCTTAACAACAAAAAATAGAGAAGCATTCAAACAGCAATTGAAATCAATGGAAGTCCCATCTGATTGTGGAAGGCTGCCCAGTTCAATCCTGGATAAGGCAAGTGTTGACGGTGTCACTGCACAACGATGGCTTGTCTTTGCATCAGTTTCATGCTAGGCCATGCTTCTTTGACCTCATACCAGCAAGATCTTATGAATGCCTTAGATGGCTTTGCGAGATAGTTGACCTCTGTGCAAAATACCAAATCTCAGAAGCTGATTTGATTTTAATCAAAACAAAGATGCAAAAGCATCACATGCTCTGTGGTAGTTCATACGGGAAATTGAATGTATCCGTAAACAACCATATGGCACTACATCTTCATGAAACAATAGACAATTTTGGGAGAGAGTTCTAGCTGGTAAAGCTTATTCAAGCCCATTTTTTTGCATGCCACATCAAAGCATCGGGGGATGCGACCGATAGCTTAGGGTCCCTTCTGAAGGATAGCAAATTGAGTTGCTTGGTCAGGCACCACAATCTTGTCCCTAGAGTGAGTTTGTTGCTCTACCTCTGCTCTGGAATACCGGGCCGTTCTGCAATTTGGTTGGCTATTTAAGAGCAGCAGCAAACATAAATCATTTCTCAAAAACTTCCTAATTATTCAAATAGCAACAATGTAAGCCTGTCACTAAGCAACCATTGCAATGATCCTTCTCCTTTTTTACCTGATCCACACAGTTTGGTGCTTTGCTTCTGAAAGGTGTATCTTCCAATGACAGTGGCAGAGTTATAGAGAAGTAGATTTTCAAAGATTTTTGCTCCAGCAACAACTTGCCAAAGGAAATTTTCTGGAGTACCTTCCAGAGCAAATGAAAGATAGTCAAGTCGTTTTAACAAAAAAATAGCGTGAACCCGGAACAAAATAGTATAAAGCTGAAATTTTGTCAGTTGATGCAAAAAGGTATCAGTAGTTACCAAAAAAAATCCCCATGAATCCCAGCTGGGAAATGGGGTTTTGGGGGCAAAATTCACAATGGCGGACGCCCCAGTTGACTAAAATTTCCGTTTCGCCAAAACTAGATGTGTTATAGCTTATTTGATACAGAATTTAATGCTGATTCCAAGTTGCATTAGAAAAATACCCCTCAAATTTGTAGTTTTTGAGTATTCATTGAATATGATAAGATGACCCAGAGAGATTTGGAAAATTAACAAAAAGTAACGAAATAAGTGAATATCCTAAAACTCTTCAGATATGTTCCTTCCTCATCGCTCTCTTCGGTTTCACCACAAAATGTAGACTCTTCTTTATACAATTAGAAATAACAGGTTGCAAAGCAATAAAAATTTGCAACATTGTACTTATTTGTGGCACAGGGTGATCAAGAATGTCATCATTGTGTAAGAAAAGGCAATTGTCGCTAAAAATTGAGATTACAGAAAATTCTAACCCATATCAATTCTCCAATAAAATGTGCATTGAGTATTCAAAACTTAGATAAATCTAACCTCCAAAACCTTTCCGGCTACAAGTATTTCATAGTCTCTAGAGGGATGTTTATTGGTTTTACAATATATTTGCCTAGAATAGTCCAATTATGAAAAACATTACATCAATTCAAATGAAATTATTTCTCTTTCAAGGTCAGGCAAGCAAGGTCACTTTTGATAGACATTCACCAGGTGTCCCAAACGAGGATAGATGGGTTTGGTTCTAGCAGTTCGAGCGGAAGAGCCTTGCTTTCAAAATTATTATTTCGGTTCATTTTGTGGATGAGATCTTAACTTAAGACTGCTTAAATGCTGCTTAAAATACTTAAGCAGCATTGCAGCTACAAATCGAGTCTGTATCCGTAGATTAATTCACTTAAGCAGGCAAAATTTCTGAGGCAGCCTTAAAACAGGTGGTCATGAATTATGTTGCTACTGTTTATGCATCATTTGAAAGTATGTTTTAGTCAAATCAACCATTGATAATTCTATTCTTAGAAGTTTCTTGATGAAAAAACTGTTTGCTTTTCTTAAAGGAAGTGTGCAATGACATGGTATATGCTTCTCTGTACACTAAACAAAGCACAGAACCCATACATACTGTTGTTTCTTTGGCGATCAATTGTCCACAGCATTTGCAGGACTTCAATTTCCATTGAAGTCCAGCAAATGCTGTTATTTGGAGGACATTTTTTGAATTTTTTGCTCTTGCAAACGCATGCTTATAACCAACCCTTTAAATTCATGAGTTAACACTGTAAGTAGTTGGCAAGAGTTGTAACATCCTCCTCTTCACCCTTAGATTTTATTTAGATTTTCATGAAACTTGGAAAATTTATTTCAATCATTTTTTTTTTTGGAAACTCAAAAATAGCCAGCTCAAGGTTTGGAGTATAATTTCTCATGGCCAATCACAACTGTAAGCTCTATGGTGCATCCCAATGATCCTGATTCTTTACTCTAGATATAAAGGAAAAGCTCCTGGTTAATGCAGCATCCTTGTTACTACCAATGTTCATGCTAGAAAAGCCTGAAAATCTTTTCAAGGTTTGATGAGGTAAGAATCTCTACTTTCAGCATTGCATAGCACCTTAAATTTGTACACTTTAGCTATCCCTACATTAGAATTTAATATTTTCCCAGTTGTTTGTGTGATTACAGTAACGTTTTCCTAGTTGTTTGTGTCTGAAAAGAGAGAAATAGTGATGCAGATAATTTGTGAGCACCTCTGTGACAACAGAACCTTAAAGGAGTTCTAACACCAAACGGTAAAAAATCTGTAAACCCAAACATGCCATCATCAATCATCTATTGTTCATCCATTGTTCTCTGCAGTTTGTTTGGTAGCTTCACCTAAGCCAACAAAAAGTGACTGTTAAAATATATCTAAATGCAAGCAAATTGCAAAAGATATGAGTTTGAAGTATAATATGTCTATCTCGAAAATAGCATTTTCATCTTGAAAAGGATACAAAATCCTGTGGTATCCTGCCTGCCAAAGAACTGCAAAGTCATTTTGTTTACAGTTTGGTGCCAGTATGGAATCTAGGCTCCCTTTCCGGGTCAATATGCAAACTACTAAAGTTCTTATTAATCCTGCATTGTATTCTCCCTGCTGTACCCCCACTGTACGCCTGCTAAATGCAGCTAGGATCCCTTCATAAAAATAATAACCCAAGAAAAAACTATTGGGTGTTCCTTTGTCCTATTTATTGAGAAGCTCTACATACCTCAGGCCATTTGCTTCAATGCTGACCTGCTTTTCTTCCAGTCAGTCAATGACCCTCATCCAACAGTTGTCATCACAACTGTAAACAACAATATATTCCAAGGGAAAGTCAACATAGGAATGGATGGCATCACGTTACTAAATGAAGATGTAGATGACACTGTCTCTGAGCTTTTCTTGGCAATCGCGGCGTACTATGTGTTTGATGTTAGCTACCCAGAACGTCTGCACGACACTTTAACATTCACTGACCGTTTAATCCTGAAACAGTCATCCAGTCTTGGACTGAAATCAAAACTCCGCCGGGCATATGATAAGATCACTTCGTAAATAAATCAATCAATGGCACCAGATATATTGCGGGGGGGGGCAAGCAGATCATCCCTCAAGTGCTTGATTTTGTCAAAAACCTCATCATCTTTGGCCCTCAAATTTGTTGGCTTCTTTCTAATTCATAAATCATTGTCCCTGTCCTGTCAGTGCCGGTGCTGATTTCTCCATCCAAATTCCCATCTCGCTCACTCTCCACATGCTGCAAAAGAGGCGCTTTCCTATGAAGTGATTTGCTGGACAAAATGTTCGGTGCATTGACTGGTCTGTCGAGTCATCATGTTGACTCGACAAGTCACCGTGTCAACAGTTCGAGTCTTTGAATCGTGTTATTGACTCATCGAGCAGTTATTTCGAATCGTCTGGTCTCAGTGTCGATTCGCGGTGGCCTTGCGTCAAGTCGTTGTGTCAGTGTGTCGACCTGCCGAGTCGTCGTTTCGGTCGAATCATAATGTCACTTTGTCAAGTCATCGTGTCGACTTGTCGAGTCATCGTGTCGACTTGTCGAGTCATCGTGTCGACTTGTCGAGTCATCGTGTCGACTTGTCGAGTCATCGAGTCGAGTTGTCGTCATGCGTTGAGTCGTCATGCGTCATGCGAGGGCAACCATCTATATCCTGATGTGATATGGACTTGTTACAAGTCTCATCCTCTGATCTCTCGAGATGTTGTGAAAATAAAAGTGATAACAAAAAAAGAAAAAAAGAAGGAACGAGGAGGAGGGAGGAGGAAAAGATTTGTCAGGCACATTTATCCGAAACGAGGCTGATCAATGCCGGTGGACAGAATCTTGTCCACCAAAGTGCATAAAACAATCGAGCCTCGTTTCGGATAAATGTGCTTGACAAGTCTCTTCCTCCTCCCTCCTCCCCTTTCTTTCCTTTCTTTTTTTCTTTTCTTTTTCTCATTGTTATTTTCACTCGCTCGCTTTCTTCAGAGATCATCTCCAGAGATCAGAGGATGAGACTTGTAGCAAGTCCAGATGTGATAGGGAGCATTTTCTTTGATGCAAAGTTGGCCTAAGTTTACTTCACAGCTTTTGAGCATTCTTGCAGACGAATTGTTGGAAAAACAGTTTTTTAAAGGTAAAATCACCTTCACAAAGTATTCAGGTAGTTTGGAGATCTACTTGTACAATTTTTGTGAAGTTTGCGGCGGTAATAAAAGCACTGGCTCTGCACTGGTATCTGGCGTGAACTGCGGGGAAGGCCAAAGAAGTGAGACTGGATATTTAAAGTGTCATTAAAAATCTTCAAAAATTTGAAAATAAAAGAGGAAATTTGGGCTGAAATTGTCGTAGTGAAATTATCTGCTGGGCTTGCCTTTCTGCAGTCAGAAGGCGGAGAAAGGAAGGACAAACGTACTTTCGAAAGTGATTTCAACATTACTCAAAATGCTAGATAAAGTGCTAGATAAAATGCTAGATCATTTGCATCCACTTCTTTCTATGAAACTCTGCAGTAATTAATTAAATGATGAATGATGAAAATGAATTGCTTGAGAAACTAATACCACAGCAATGCCAGAGCGCCAGAGCAAATCCCATACCTGGGGTACACTTTGAGATAGGGTTGAGGGTTTTCCACACGCTACCATCATTTCCCTAGTCAAGTACCCTGGTGGATGAAAGCCAAGTTCTAATGAAAAAATGAGTATACTGCAGTATGCTTGACGTCGCTCCAGAACGAAGCAGGACCCATTGAATTTACATGAGCAACCACCAAAAAAGGAAGCTCTTCCAACTTTTAACTATTGATACAATGTATATCTTTTAAGGAAAATACGTTTTTCTTTCCTTTCTCCACCTTCTGACTGGAGAAAGTTAAGCCCAGCAGATGTCACTATGACAATTTCTGCCCAAATGACTCTTTTATTTTCCTATTTTTGAAGAGGAACATTTTTCCTTTCTGTCACGACTTGATATATTCCGGTTCCAGTGCGTTTATTACCGCTGCAAATCGGCCGCAACGCAAACTTCACAAAAATTGTACAAGCAGATCTTGCTCCAAACTACCAGAAACTTTGTGAAGGTGTTTTAGCTTTAAAAAGCTGTTTTCTTCCAACAATTTCTCTGCAAGAATGGTAAAAAATTACGAAGTAAACTTAGGCCCACTTTGCATCAAAAAAAATGCTCCTTATCTATCACATCAGGATGTAGATGGTTGCCGTCGTAATTGCTTAAGAACAGCGCATGCTCATCGATTTGGAATCTAAAGAGTGACCGCCTTCTGATCATCACTCGACGACTCGACTCGACGACTTGGCAACTCGACTCGACGACTCGACGAGTCGACACGATGACTCGACACATGGCCACCGCGAATCGGCACTGAGACCAGACGATTCGAAATAACTGCTCGATGAGTCAACACCACGATTCAAAGATTCGAACAATTGCTACGATGACTTGACATGTCAACATGATGACTCGACAGACCAGTCAATGCACCGAACAATTTGTCCAGCAAATCACTTCATACTTTCCTGCGCACGCATCTTGGACGGAGAAGAAAAATTACCGCGAGGAGAGGAGCCCTTTGCGCCACTGATCGATAATGATATGCTATGTAAATTCCCCGGGGGTGCAAGATGTACTCATATTTTTCTGTACGGGGACGTGTATCTCGATAACGGGACAGGCAAAACAGAGAGATCATCAAGGCTACATCATCGCAGTTGTCAAAGGATGAAAAGAAAGCACTTTTAGGGATGCATGCATTTTCTGGAAACGACTATTTGTCATCCTTTTTCCGCAAAGGGAAGTGTGCCTGTTGGAAAGTACTATTGAAGAGAAGGGAATTCGTAGAATTATTTGGAATGTTGGGAATAGAAAGTGAGGTCACTCAAAGCCGATTGGAGGGGCTGGAGAAGTTTGTGTGCTGCCTTTATGGATACCCGAGGCTGTCAAACGTCAATGATGTGTGCAAAGCCATGTTTTGGGAGAAGTTGAAAAAAAGAAGAAAATAGAGCCCCATCGCCCCTTTCCAATCACAGGCTGCTGTGAGCGCTTTTTGTGTACAATTGGGCGATGTTTGTTTACAAGAGAACTGGTGCTTCTTATTAAAAAGTGTGCGAAAAAATACTTTGCTGACACCATGAGCTTCATGTTCATACGTGGTTTACTTTTTTCTGGTGTGTGAATCCAACGATATGAGAAGTTGAAAAAGGTCTACCTGTGATGGAATCACAAGTAGTCGCCATTTTTCCCTTCGTGTTTCCTTGTCGCAATTATATTTTCCCTTGTTCCTCTACTGCTGTTCATCAGAACCGCGGTCAAAACATTTCAACCTTTATTTACTCCAAATCTCTAAACGGATATTTACAAAAAAATTTCAAAGATAATATCTCCGGCTTCCCAGCCGGGGGTAAATTTCTAACTGCAGTCAGATAGGCTACATATCGCCCTTTTCCGATCACGAGGTTTGGCTTCGAATCATAAGCGTACGTGGCGGGGGGGGCCGTAGTCCCCCCAACTTTGGAAAGATTTTCAAAAATCAGCCACACTCGAGCAAAACTTTGCCCCTAGTCGGGCAAAAATGTTAGTAAACGATGGGTTTTGTGTCGGGCAGCCCCCTAGATCTTTTCTTCCCGTACGCTTATGCTTCGAATCCTGTGAATGGTTGCTAGTGAATGGATTCTCTCTCAATGAAGAGATGGGGTGGAAGGTGAAATAAACAAAGAAACCTCATCAGGGGGTTCCGTTGATTTTGGATGTGCGTGAGGTAGGGTCTGAATTAGTTCCAGGGGGCGTTGAAGAATGATAGGGGGCCAAAGAGAATTGACGTTTTCATGGGCAAAAGAGAGCAGCCGAAAAATAATTTGCTGCTTTTCAAATCCAGCTTTGATATTCAAAGACCCCAAATAAACATTTAATAGAAATTTCAGATCCAACGTATGAAATATCTCCGTACTTCCTAGGACAATAAAAACTTTTGCCGTGCTGCTATGCTAGAGTTTTGCCAGTTATCTTGTAAAAGCCTGTGATTTTCAATAGTAAATTTGACTATGGTGCTATTGAGCGAATAAAGCGGCAAAATGTCACTTACCAAACGATAACATGAACTAAGCATCTCCTGCTATCTGTATGGCACCCATTTCATCTGGAAACTGCACTTTCTTGAGCCCTCTGTGGTGGTGCTGCTCAAAATTCATGCGTAATTTTGCATGATGGGAAAAGGGCGATGAAATGAATACATTGCGATTTTACTGCTGTGTCTTTCGACAACGATTTTACGGAAGAGGGTGGCTGAAGTTATGATAAATGGTTTTTATATTTTAAACTATTAAATTAGGAATAATTCAACAGCAAAAACTTTTCCCCTAAAATTGTCTTAAGCCAATTAATACAAGGTTTCTTTTTCAGTGATCGGAAAAGGGCGATGGGGCTCTAGTAGATCTAAGCCCTCTGCCACCCTGCAAAGAAAATCTATGATATCATATCATGCGTTCAAATTATGTCGCTTACATATTTCGACGTGCAGATCAGCTGATTCTGGATATCATGGACCCTGCAAATCATGGATGGGATAGATTTGGACCAATGAGTGCTATCCACAGAACATATCAGAGCTATTACTTGACGATGACAGCAATGATATCAGTTCTGATGATGAAGATGAGGCTTAACTTTAGAATATCCCGCACTGAAGTTAGATGCTTAAAAAAATGTGGATACGTGGATACGGAGACATGGTTGAGAGCATAGGAAGTATCGGACATTAGGATTTGGTGGATATACTGGATACTGGATACAAAGCATTTTGATCTGAAAATTTAATTTGTAAAATGCATCAGTGTATCTGACAAATGTATGAGCTTCACATCACATTGTTTTGTTCTTAGAAAGAATAGGCGTTATTGTGTCATGAGTTCAACTATCAAAGAACTGCAATTCTTGTTGTGACAGTGACAGTGTATCAATGCATCAGTGTATCTGACAAATGTCTAGCTTCACATCACATTGTTTCGTTCTTAGAATGACTAGAAATTATTCCACTGTATCCACCGTATCCATTGTATCCATCGTATCCACTGTACCCACTGTATCCATCGTATCCACTGTATCCGCCGTATCCACTGTATCCGCCGTATCCACTGTATCCACTTCCATATCCACTTTATCCAGTATCCGCTGCATCCAATGTATCCAGTATCCACTGTCTCCAGTATCCGCTGAATCTCCAGTTTCCGCTGTCTCCACTGCATGCAGTATCCATAACTGTATTATGTCCTATACACATCATTGAAGTACGTATCCTTGCAAAAAAGGGGTACCTTTTTGGTGCGGGGTAATCTAAAGTTATGCCGAAGATGATGACAATGGACAGGCAGCTTTTGGCGATGACTCTGACGATGATTTAGAAAACATTAGTGATTTTGAGTGATTGCTATTGCCTGCATTTTATGATTAGAGACTGTAGAGGTAACTATGAGCTGATTTTACTCTGTTAAAGTTGTTGAAATTGAGGAACGTTTGGTTGAAGTAATAGGTGATTAGGTGATTGTTGAATCTGTCAATCCAACCTGTTCACATTGTACAACAACAACTTTTGAAAATATCAGAAACGAGCCATTTCAACGAATAGGAGGCTTCTAATGAAATCAAGGTTGGGAAATTTTGTCGCAAAGATAGCTTATAGCAAGGCTTTGTCTATCAGAAACCTTGAATGGGAAATAACTCTCAGCTCTTAGCGCTATGGCCACTCGAAATAGTGCTGTACAAGATAACACAAAAACAAGGCTTTAGGTTGCAATCGAGGCCAAACGCCCCCCTGAATGTCTGTATAACACAGATTTTCGGAATGAGCACCCCAAAATTGACCTGAAAATGTCCATCTGGTAAATTTCCCAGTTGGATGACGTTACCCTCCCTCTCCTCCCGGTCTGTTTATGTCAAGGGAAAATTCAATATTTCAAATATGGCTTGGCATGAAATAGCATACAACTCAAGGGAACTTCCGTCAAGTTATAGCTTAAAAAACGAGTTTCTGCACTGAATGAAAAATGGGACATTTTCCCAACTCCTGGTGACACTGAAGGGGTGAAACTAAAGTTTTGGTAAAAATAGCGCCAGAGGAGCAATGCAAGTTGCGTGGGATTCCCCGGTGCTTCTCATCTCTGTGCACTGTTCAAATCATATATGTTTATGAATGCATCAACGTACACATATTTACATGGCTCCTGTCAAGAAATGATCAATATTCTACCGTCAAAAGGAAAGAATATTCAAGGTTCTTTTCGCTAGCGTCCTCAAGATGTGATCCCGGGCATTGTTTTCGACATTGTACCAGAGGGGCAGTTCACTTATTGGCAAAAGCGTACAAGATTTTTTTAGAACAAAGGGATTTATTTGGATTTTTGATGGATTTTTCTTGAAAAAAGGGATTTTTGCCATAGATGTACGAGATTTTTGGGAGTGAAAAGCCCCTCAATTATACCTAAGTATGAGGAATTCGATGCTTTTTAAGATAAAAAGCAGGCATTGAACGTAATACATGTATTTTTTTATAAGAAACTAAGAATGTGCACACATTTTCTTCATAAGAAACTAAGATTTCGGCCAGTACTGGAAGTTTCTTGAAATTATCAGAATTTGAGTACTCAGAGTTTCTTATGAGTTAAGGTTCCATGACAGTCTTTCTGATGTACTTGCTTTGTCTTTCCTCTTGAACATTTCAAAGGAAGCTTTTCTGAAGTCTTTCCATTCCATAGATGTAAGTTAGGTGTCTTTCGAGTAAATTGATACGGGAAACAAGTAAAGTAAAGTCAAAATATGTTAAGAATTTCCATTAGCAATATAGATAGTTTCTTAAGATATATTTTGTCAGTTCTGGAGTTTCTTGTTCTTTTGGCGATCTGACAGAAGAGCTTCTCATGAGACATTTCTCATAACAAAATACGTGTACTTGCTTTCAGACTTTACTACAGTGGATGAATAGGTGATCTGATCTGCTCTTTTGACAAAGAATACACGTACAAAACTTTTGGCAGCAAAATGGCCCTGAAATTAAAGAATGGCCCTAAAACTGCCTACCAGTGCCAGACCTCAGTTTCATATAGCAAAACAAACATACGTGTATGTTCATGCATCCATAAAAATCTATGATTTGAACAATGCACAGCGACGGAAAGCACCAGGGAATCCCCCGCAACTTGTCGCTTGCATTGCTCTTTTGACACCATTTTACCAAAGTCTTAGTTTTCCACTGAGAAACAAGGAAACTGGGGTCATTTACACAGTGTCTAGAGTTAGTAGGGGCATACCAAATGGAGATACTGTATTATTTTCTGATTCCGTCATTTTGTTCCGTCGTTTTGTCATTTCGTTCCGCCGTTTCGTGATTCCGTGGTTTACAGACTGCCCCATTTGGTTGCCTAACACACCAAACACAACATGTCTATTGTTGTATGGGGCCCTTGGCCCTGACAATGACCTGTGTGTTTGCTTTTGCGTTTGACCCGCAGATTACATGACCTGCTGGCCTGCAGAATGAAGTCGTCGAGAGCAGAGCACTTTTGGAAACAACATGCTCTGTGAATTTCTAATGCACCAAAATTGAACATGAAATCATGTAGCTGCAAGTGCTTTGTTTGACAAAGAGTTAACATCTTTGCTTGAACTTCTCCCATAACACTCTGTTCTAGGTTATTTTGAAATCTGGAAAATATTTGTACATACAGAATTTGAAAGGAAGACATAATCTGGGGACACTATGAATTAAAATAGCAAAACAGTGCCAAAGATATTCACACCAAACAGGCGAAAGCTCAAAACCCCTAGCCCCCAATTTCTGGGATGAGCTTCCAAACAGGGTACCTTCAAAAGAATCATAGAAAGCTCACCCCTATGGTGTGCAATTTTTAGTTTACGTGTTTTATTTATAGAAAACTAGTAGTAAGATGGCCAAAAGTTTAAGAAACTCTAGTACTATGTCTGAGAAGTATTAAAAAACTTTTAAAAGTTAACAGCATGGATATCATAGCAAATATATCTTTATGCTTGAGCAATAATTCATTAACCATTTTCATTGACCATTGGTGTTTTCAACATAATGATGTTTCAAATGTCAAAAAAACAAAACAGCAGCAGTGTTGGCGACCACATTGATAATTTATGCATTCAAAAAATAAGAAACCAATTACGAAACTTTTAGTACTAAAATGGAAAAAAAATTCATGTTAAATTAAGAAACTTTTAGCACTATGGCCTGATTCTAGTTTCTTATTTAAAAAAATGTGTATATACTCATGGAAATAAGTGGCATGTTTAGTACTCCTATGCCCCAAGATTTTGATACTAAATAAAAGTTAACCAGAGCTTGGACATTTTGTTTCATTCAAATTCCTAAAATTGCAAAATTTAAAAAACAAAGTTCTTTGCATCATTTGGTCATCATTCACTGTAACCTACAATGCTATGAAATTTTAATGGCCTTTAAAATAGCAGTGAATTCTCCCTTTCCTTAGCTTGACAATGTGCTGCCTAAATATAGTGAAAACAGGCAATCTTATTCTGATCAATACAGACTGCCCACAGCATCATCAGACAGTCAGTTCAGTCAAGGAAGTACAATTCAGTCATTTCAGTCAGGTAGTCAGTCAACAGAAAGTGCGTCATCTTCAGAGCCAATATGTAGTCAATCCACCGTACATACTAAAACGAGGAAAGAGCCAAAACCACCCACAACGACCCACAATGACCCACAACCACCCAAAACCAGCCACAACCACCCCAGCCAAAACCATCGCAACCAGTCTAAGCCACCCACAACAACCCACAACCACCCAAAACCAGCCTAAACCACCCACAACGACCCAAAACCACCTGCAACGATCCACAAAGACCCACAACCACATCATATAGCGAAATGCTCTTTACTGCGTCTGAAGCTTTTTTTTACACCTGGAGCATACTTTGACTTGTTGTTGTGCCACGTTAGTATGAATGGAGGAATGTACAACTAACAGCGCGATTAGTATCACTAAACAGGCTCTAATGATTCACTGAGACACAGGAGATCCCTATGGATAAGGACAACATGAATTATCGAAACCAAACAATCTCCTATCAATAAACTGTTGATTTTAAGAAACTATCAGGATATTCCGTAAGAATCTCTACATATTTATCCGTTTATTCATAGTGAACAGTCCTATTCTAATAAGCAGAAAATTGTTCTTTTGAAAAATTAGGTTCATCGATGCAATACTACTAACTCAGAAAGCAATGGAGCATTCAATTTGAAGCTATTTTTACGTGGGAAAGAACCCTATTTCCCTAAGTTTCTCAACCCAGGAGCTTTTGGGTCTGATACTAAATGTTAACAATTTTGATGGTTATGGGTCTGAAGTTTGGGAAATTTTGGCTGGTTGTGGGTGGTTGTGGGTGGTTGTGACTGGTTGTGGGTCGTTGTGGGTGGTTGTGGGTCATCGTGGGTGGTTTTGGCTCGTTCCTCATTTTAGCATGTACGGTCAATCCACAGAGAGCACAATCACACTGAGCTGCCCAAGTCAGAAGTATTGGTGCAGTTCTGAAGGTGAAACAATGTCCCAAGAACGCTTAATGCCAATTCACAACGAAAAAGTAGAATCTGCATCACAAACAGATCAAGATATCATTGTTCTTGGCAGCGAAGAGTATCAAAATCTGCTTCACAGCAAAAAATATCAAAATTTCCCCATAGTTTTTGGATGGAAATTTGAGGGAAATGGATAAGTTTCTATGGGAAATTTGAGGGAAACGGAAATTTCCATTTCCCCCTTGTGAAAATTATGGAAACTCTACAAAACCATTTTAGCTAAGATTTAATGAAGCCAACTTGAACTACTAAAGTTTCTTTGGTTAAAGAAATAATCGTTTTTTGTAGGTGGAGATTCATTATCCATGAAGGGATTGACGGCTACACAAGGAAAGTAGTTTTTCTAAAATGTGCAGATAACAACAGGGCTGAGACAGTTTTTAGCTCATTTCATAGTGCTGTTGAAATGTATGGTTTGCCAACACGTGTCAGATCTGATAAGGGTAAGGCTTAGGGTAAGTCAGATCTGATAAGTGGCTTGGTATATGTTGACACATCCACTTAGAGGCCCAGAGAAAGAAAGTTACATCACTGGAAGGAGTGTGCACAACCAATGCATTGAAAGGCTCTGGCGAGATGTGTTCACTGTGTGCACCTACCGATACTACCATTTATTTCATTCAATGGAACAGGAAGGAATCCTAGATGTTGATAATGAAATCCATCTTTTTGTACTACACATGGTTTACCTTCCCAGAATAAATGATGACCTATGTCTTTTCACAAATGGTTTCAACAATGCACCAATGCGAACTGAGAGGAACAAATCTCCAAATCAGCTCTGGATGCAAGGACTTCTTGAGGGGAAAGGTCCAGTGAACAATGAGGGAATACCAGAGGTAAGCTGAGATTCAATTGCTATCAATAGTTTGTAATAAGAGCCCAATACTATATTCACACAGCAGGTTAAACCAGCTTAAACTAAACCAGGTTATCAAATTTGGCCTTCTAATTGGTCAATTCAACAAATCAAATAAATGCATTTGATTGGTTGAAATTTAATCTGGTTTAGATAAAGCTGGTATAACGGTATCAGTGTGAATGTGGTACAGATAAGAATCCAGCCAAAAAATTTCACAGGGTGCTTCCATAAAATCTATTACTAAATGAACTGGTAATGATGAAAAGCAACATTTCATACACATAGCATTGTTGAAAGTAAATTTTCTCAAAAGAAATACCAACTTCAATTTATCACAAATGAACCAAATGTTAACATGCATTAAAACTCAACCAAAAACTTAACAAAACTACATCTTTCATCAACAGAAACAATTAACTTGAATAATGCCGTTTTGCAGTGTATACAGTTACTTTATTAAAATACAGCAATGCACTGTAACTTGGCACCCTAAGCTGCCAAAAATCTTTTCAAAACACCCTTGTCAAGATCCCCATTCTATTTGGAATCTCTTACTTAGAGGCGGTATCCATGTAATCCATACATGCAGTAGTGTCTCTGGGTTGGCCAAGCTGACTATTAATGACAAGAAATATCTAATGTATCATTTTTCACTCCAAAAAGTTCCCAAAAAGCTTCCTCTATGAAATCATGACATAAACTTCAGCACATGCATTGAACAACATCTATTACCTTTATCTTCTAGGATTTAGAGAATTATGGCATAGACTGGGAAGGGCCTCTCCCAGAAAACTTGGATGAAGTCGAGGAGGCTACTGTTTACGTCCCTGAGATATCAGTTGACCACACAGGTCATCCGTTAACATTGAGAGAGAGAGCACTGCTCATGGTGCTGACATATACATGGATGCTCTGCAATGCTTAATCAACATGGCATAAAACATTAAATGTTGCAATAATACACTTTATGTTATATATCAATTCATAGCATTATCTAAGCAAACTCATGTTTATTATTGGGTATTTTGCAATAATTTTACCATGAAACATGCAGTAAGTAACAACGAAGTAGGTTCACAGTCTACGGTAACATATACATCTATACCGTAAAAATAAAGAAATTCATAGATGCTAATGCATCAAGAATTGTACTTGTGCACAATAACATGGTTCTCCTGTCTGAGATATTTCCAGTATTTAAATTGTTTACAGAATTTACAGTATTTCACGAGGGTGACAAATTCTAATTAGGATGTGAAGAATTCTTCACAATTCTTGAGCATTCTTGCCATACTTTATTACTGAGCTGTTAATACATTAAAATCGAAAACTTTCAGGCAATCAAATTTTCAGATAAAATTTTGTCCAAAAGTTTAATGGTCTAAAATCTGGTGATGTCCAAATGTTTTTTTCTGAAGGTTTTAATTATTGAAAATAGAAACACACAAAGAACCCATAACATAAAATGTTAATTAATCAATGTTTTGTCAGTAGTACTTAGGCTTCTTGAATTTTTTATTTAAAAGTTTTGTTTCTTGAAGCACTTCATGTACGGCAGCACCTTTCAATTTGGTTTTACAGCTTGTTTGACCCTCCCAGGGGGTGGGGGGTAACATAACATGTTGTGGGTATGGGTATGTGTCACCCATATGGGTGAGTATTTGGGTCCAAAATTCTCTAAACAAGGGTCCCTTTTCGGCAGATTTACCTTTAAACTTGGGTGGGTTTTCCAGAAATTGGAAAAGAATCGTCAAAAATGGGTAGTTTTTGGCAAAAATTCATAATAAAAGTGTGTATGACGGCAACTGCCGGTAATAGGCTGTTTTAGCAGCAAGACGCGGACGTCTGTCAAAACGCAAATGCTTGTAAGTGCTTTGGAGCATCCAAACCGTGCAGGTCTTTCCTTCCTAGAAAGCTACTCATAGGCATACAAAATCCTTAAGACTGGTTTGCATTCTCACATTTCCATCGCTTATGAATATGCTCACACAGTATTTAGCTTCCCTTCTCGACGTTCTTTTCCTGCAGGACGGCCTTCAAAAGTACTCTTTTCGGGTTGTCAGTTTCAGAGATAGAACGTACGCGAAGCCTCGCGAGACTTACAAAAGTTTTGATGTTGATTTCGCTTTGTGTCTAACAAAAGAATTATGCTGGCGTCTTCTTGACTGACGTCTTCTTGCTAAAACTCTCTAATAGCTTTATGAAAACCAGGTGCCAGACCCCTGTACATCCGCGAGTCATGTACCCCCTGGGGTTTGACCATTATTCAATCTGATGAAAATCTCATTCAAATGTCCTTGTAGATGTTATGATCACCACTGGCTAACAGTAAGTGGATATTATGATTGAATCACAATAAGTTTCAACATATTTCTTGGTTTCATGCTTGTTTTATGATGTTGTGTTTGTCCAAAAGTTTTTGTCAGGAATATCAGAAGAAGTTTTTTGTTGGAAGTTCTTTTGCTGAAACTTCCGCTTGAAAGTTTTTGATTTTAATCTAAACAGCAGGTACATTTATAAATTTAAAATACACTCAGAAAGTTTGTTTGCAAAATTGCTGTTTAGAATTTATTGGGATAAGACATTCTATGCACCACACTGTAACTGCAGAGAATAGTTTTTCTCTTCATCCAATTAGCAATACACAACACATCAGAAAAAAGCTTGCAAAAAGATGGAAACTAAAGTTCTGTGTGGCAATGAAAAACATCAAGTTTTTTTTATTAAATCTCTATTGTCTCATATAGAAAGCATGGTCCCTTTTCTTTAGTTCACTGATTTGCCTCATATAATCAATTCTTTGTTTACAAATTTTGAGAGCATGAAAATATGAATGAACAAATGACATTGTTTACTTTCTTAAACTCTGCCAAATCCATGATTGTCTAGGATATCATCTCCAATGTTTTTCAGAAAATCAGAGAATGTTGTTACATACCTCTTGTTTACTGGCACAGTGATTGATGGGGCACAAGTATTTGCTTCGATCCTTCTTTCGGACTCAAAATTGGCTGTATGATCAAACTGTAATCTGCCTAGCAACTTTTTTGATGGGGGGGTATTTTGACCCAGTAGCAAACTGCAGAACATCATTGACTGTGATCTTCACCTGGGTATCACTTCCAGCAATCTTTATTTCATTATCAAATAGAACACTAGAGACACCTCTGACAACTCTTTCACGCTTGCATGCTTTCAAAAATCGAACCCAGTTGACATAAATTTGCTCCTCCTTTGCACGATCATTTGAATCTACTTCTGAGAATGAAGGAACAAGGATACTTTCAACGAGAGCTACAGTAACTTGCTGTGGCAGCAAAAGCTCCTTTGCCTCACTAGGGAACTGGCGAAGCCATTTCAAAACATCAAAACTTGCTAAACCCTCCATAAATGATAGGGTCTCTCCAAGCTTGAACTGATCGTAAAATGTTTCACCGCAGCTTGTATAAATGCTTTCTTTTCTTTAAATTGGATATTTGCCTTACCAAACCCAAAATCAAATCTTTCTTCCATTCCTGACATCATCTTGCTGCAATCTGCCTCTGAGGTGCAAGACACAATATCCTTCAGTCTTCCACGTAAACAAGCGTTATCTTCATGCAGGTCATTGACCATGGCCTGCAGATCACCATCAAGACTTGACAAATTTAAGATGAAATCTGTGAGTAAAGGGCAAAATATTTTTGGGGCTCCCATTCCTCCTAATATTGCCACTGCAGCTAATTTCCCAAAGTAATAAAATTTTCTCTCCTGGCTAGAAATTTGGTCATGGTTAAAATAACAGGAGTTTGGTTTTTGTCCATGACTCATCAGATGATCACAGGCTTCTTCAAATAGAAGGGAAAAGAACTCTCTCCCAGGACCCCCTGTGTCTACTCCTGATTCACCAATGAATGTTACCCTCAATCCAGGGGTTGTCTGGAAAAGTGGGAGTTGGGTAATGGGAGTGGGGAGTGGGGAGTGGGGAGTAGGGAGTAGGTATCAGCTATAGCTCACTCTGCCACATCTTGCAGTAGATCCTCGATAGCACGTTTCCCTTTACTCATACCCTCAATTACTCTACAACATGGCACCTTTCATTTCAGCACTTCTGTCTGTCGACAATGCGAATGTTATCTGTCTTTCACAATGTTGCACACAGATAAACACAGTAAATCGTCCAGTAAACCCAGTTTTCATTCAAAATAAAAATACAACGCAACGAAACAACAGCATTCAGCTCTATTCATCCTAATGATACACATATTTTTTATAACAATCTGCTTACAGAAAACTCAACTCTCAGATCGCCAAAAATTGAGGAACTCCACTCCAGCACGCGGAAAACATAATTCCAGAAACTGTTTAGTTTGATAAAGAGAAACCTTAACATATCTTTATACTCTATTTTCACTTGTTTTCTCCATTGCATTACTCGTAAGATACTTGGTCTTGGTGGTATCTAAACATTGGCAAAACTTCAAAAAACTTGTTGAAATGTTCTCTAGGACATGAAGAAGGGAGCAAGACTGTCATAGAACTTCAAACAAACTCTTGAGTGCTGGAATATGATATGGCGCAATTACTTACTTCCTTATGAAAATACGTGCAACGAAACATAACACTCAGCAGCATAGTAAAAGGAAACGTGTACCGGGTTAGTCAACAAGGTGTAAGACCATAAGCGGACTGTGAAATAAAAAATTACGCAACTGATTTTCAGTTTCCTTAAATTCTATTTCTGAATTTCTGAAACTGTTGAGCTCAAATCAATCATGGATGAGAATGGATTGAACGTGGGATTCTCATTCCCATACAAAATCCTTACCAGCATTTCCTTGATTTGTGGTTCTAAACAGACGAGTTACTTTACCAAACGATACTTTAGCATGTGAGTTAGCCTTTGAGTGATAGATTAACATTTTAGTTTTAACGTTGGTCGTGCACTTCGAGGGGCAAATCACTGATTTCTTTTCGTACAACTCCCTCGAAATCATAAAAAAATCACGTACAAAAATCACAAAATCGCAAAAAAATCACATACAGAAAGCACCAAAAATCACAAATCACTGAAAAATTACTGAAAATCACACAAAAAAATCACTAAAAATCACTAAAATCACAAAAAGTCATAAAAAAAAAATCATGCGATTTCAAAATCACAAAAATCACGTACATTATTTTGGGAACTGATTTGCCCCTCGGTGCACTTAGCATTCCATAGCCCACCAATCTGCCAAACATTTTTGACTAACCCAGTAATTATACCAAATTTAACAAATATATATCATTCAGCTATTCTTTGCTATTTGTTCCTACCCTCAACTAAGCCTTGAAAGTTGCCTTCAATATGTACTCCATACATGACATTACACGACACGACATATGATGCATGGATATAAAATTTTTCATAGGGCAGAAGATAAAATGATATAAATAGTGAAAGATGATACTAAGAAATAACAATGATAAATCAATAAAATCAAGGGAGGGTAATGCCAACCCCACCCCCCAAGGGCCCAAAGGAAGTTATTGCTGGTGTGGCATAATGTTAGTGCATGACCAACTGTTGAGGTCATGGATATATTGATAGTAGTAAAATGATACAAATAGGGAAGGTTGATACTAAGAAATAACCTCCCCCCCACCTATAAGGGGTCCGTGGTAAATTGTAGCAATCCTTGTGTAATCTTGTTTGTGGTGTGTGCTAAAACCAATAGCTTGTTTATAAGGTAGTCATTATGTCATTGATTTACAAAATACATTATTTTGCAACTGTTGGCCAGTGTCAGTGTGTTGTTGTTTGTTAAGAGATTATAGCTGGTATATAGTTACTTAGGTATTAGTAAAATTAAGATGCAAGTCGTCAGCCGATATCCTGTCACCACAGGGTCCTTGAGGTGCCCCCAGGGGTTCAAACCAAGTCCATGCATCAAGCGCATATCTCGGCCCCCCAGAGTTACCAAAAAGGCCCTCACATTTCGGGGCAATTAAATCGGAATGTTTTTTGTGGTGCAGGTGCCCCAGCAGACCAGCGTCCTGGTCCACCAATGCATCTGTTATTATAATTTTATGGGATAAGTTCAGTTATGTGTTTTACTGTTGGTTGAATTTAGATCTGACTAATATGTCTTTGAAATTTTTGTGTCTCTTCAGAGCAACAAAAGGTTGTTTAGTCCAGATTTGTTTAAGCACTTCATCATTTTCAATAGCTTGCCAGTTATCCTTTAATATTTTACCAATTTCTATTGATGTGTTGTCATACGGAATGACAAATGGGAGGTTTTTTGTTGTCTCATTGACAGGTTTGTGATTGTTAAATAATAGGTCAGATTGTGAATATTGTCTGACTTTGTTGAACTGTGCAGTAATTTCAGAGAGGTTATAACCTCTCCTGAGCAGGTTGTTCCTAAGTATTTCAAGTTTCTCTTCTAGTTGTTCATTGTTAGTAATAATTCTCCTGTATCTCAGGGCTTGGCTGTAAATGATGCCCTTCTTGCAACTTTTGGGATGAAAGGAGCTATTATGCAACAGGGTGCAGATGTCTTGTTTCTTCACAAACAGAGTACTCTCCAGTACCCCCTCCCTGTTGAAGTATATGGTTGTATCCAAAAAATTAATTTCTTGCAAAGAGTGTTCTGCAGTGAACTTAATTGTTGGGTAGCACTGGTTGCAATGATCTAGAAATTTCAGGAGGGACTCTTCCCCATGTGTCCATACCAGAAAAATATCATCAATGAACCTTTTCCAGATTATGGGTGTTTTCTGTTCAGGAGCAGTAGCTAATATTTGGTTTTCACATGTGTACATGAATATGTTGGCAAAGTTAGGTGCAAAGGGGGAACCCATTGCCGTGCCGTGAATTTGTAGGTAATATTTATTGTCAAATTCAAAATAGTTATGTTTCAGAATGAATGTGAACATTTGTTCTAGATCGCGTACTGAGAGGGGCAGTGCCCCCTGGTAAAAGGTTTGCATAGCTTCCAGGCAATATTGTGTACCCAGGTCCTGTGGGATGTTAGTGTACAAAGATTTGACATCCATTGTCACCAAGATACTGCCTGGTATAATCTGATCTCTCAAAGTAAAGACAGTTTGCAAAAAATGGTTTGTGTCCTTAATAAAAGAGGGTATTTCCTTAACAATTGGTTTCAAGTAGAAATCTAGGTATTGTGATAGTGCCACAGTTGGTGACTGGCAGCCTGAAATTATTGGTCTGCCAGGGCAGCCTTCTTTGTGAATTTTGGGTAACATGTAAAATGTTGGTGTTTTAAAATTGGAAGGTGGTGCAAGGAATGAGTAACAATCTTCATCAATGTGCCCTTTAGACAGTAGATGTGATAGAAATGTTTCTATTTCCATTGAAAGAGTGGGTGTTCTATCCTCAGTTTGTTCCTCATAGTAGTTTTTATCTCCAAGTTGTCTGCTGGCTTCTTCAATGTACTGTTGTCTAGGCCAAAGGACAATTTTGCCCCCTTTGTCAGCTGGTTTGATGACCATTTCTTTCCTCTCTTTCATGTTTTCCAATGCTGTTAACTCAGCAGGGCTGAGGTTGGTGATGTTTTGTTTTGGTTGCTCATACAGTCTTTGCAAGTCTTTGCTTACATTTCCAAAGAGTTTGCAAACTCTTTTGTTTATAATTTGGTGGCTCCCAATTCGAGTTAGACTTGGAAATTTTTGGATGGGTTTTGGTTTCATTTTTAGTAGGTCTTATGAAAAAGTGATAGTGTAAGAGCATACGCCTCTTAAACTTAAGAAATGCCTGGAAAACCTCCCCTTTGGTGACCATGTCAGGTGAACACACAAAGCTAAGGCCCTTGTTCAAAACGTCTCTTTCAGATTGGCTAAGAGGGAAATTCCCCATATTGTAAATGTTGTCAATTGGTAATGTTGTGCTGATTTTTCTGTGGAGGTATTTTTTAACTGCATTCATATGTTTCTTGTTCTCTTTCCTCAATTTCCTGCTCTGTCCTAGGATCTTACGCAGAGTAGGAATTTTAGGCGCGTCATAAGCAGCTGTGTAGAGAAAAACAAAAGAAAATGCAAAGTAGGTACCCAGAAGTTTGCAGCATGCACAGAAAAAACCTATATACATTAGCAAAATATCATAATACCATAAAAAACAAAAGTGGAAAAAGTCTTGTTTAAAAATTGTCAGAGAGTTTGTCATTTATTGTTATTGTTATCATCTCCTCTCACGGGATCTGCCCCTGGAGGGGCTCCTCTTGCGTTTCGAAGCGTTTTTTTCTTTTTGTTTGTTCTGGTTTTTTCGGCGCCGGATTTCCCGGGCCTTGTTGAAGGCGTGTTTTTTGGCTTCCTGCAGTGTCTCACGAAGCTTAGTTTCATCAAATATTTCCCCTGCTTCTGACATCAGGGCATTTATCTTCGTTAGTTCGTTAGTGGCCAAGCTGGTGTAGTTCTTTGCATGGATTTCGCATATACGTTCTTTAAAGTTTTGTGTGGCTTCGTCCAATTCTGCTGAACATTTTCTTGTTAGGCCAGTGTGCGGATCCTCCCGGAACTGAAAGCTTGTCAACGAAGGAAAGGGGCCATCTGTGGCAAATCCCTGGAAGATGCGCACACGTGACATGTAGTATGAGTGTGAGCGCCAGTGCCCACACAGGTCTTCAAACAAATGGTTTGGTATTTCGGTTGATCCTGGTGATGTGTCCTTGGTTTCCTTTCGGCGCTTCTGGTATGGAGGAATCCTGTCTTCATCCTCCGAGCTCGAGGCTGCTGGTGGCTCTTTCTTGTTGTTGGTTTCTTTTTCCTGGCTGTCAGGGATGGTAGTGTGGTCGCAGTCCATTAAAATGGACTCTTCAATTCTTAGTTCACTGGCAGTTAGTACTCCTGCTGAACGACAAGCAGGAGGTATTGTGGTTGTTGTCTTTTTCGGTTTCATTTTTCCATCAGTAGCTAGGTGGAATTGGTAAATTTGTGTTAACAATAATAAATAAAAGGTAAAAGAAACGAAAATATCGAGAAAGGTGCAGTGAGACCTGCGCAAAACCACAGGCCTAAGCCATGAAATATAAAGTCGTACCTGTAGGAGCGAAAATAGGTCAGAGGCGAGAAGACAAACGAAATAGGCGCGTAAACGACGTACAACATGGCCTAAACCTTGGTACAAAACAGTTGGCAAGACAAAGCCGTACGGATGCATCAGTGAGTAAAATGAGGCCTAAGAAGTAACCAGATGTGTAAGTGTAGAGTGTAACTTACCTGTCTTAGGTGTGCGTTTAAATTCAAGACCTTTAGATGCCATGTTGAAAACAGACAACGGAAGATGCGACGTAACCAATGTGCACTGTGTGAAGCGAGGGCAACGAGAGAGCGTGTTTGGGCGGTTGGAATCTTATAAAGGCGTCGGTGAACCAGAGGTGTTAGAGGTCTGGGGGGCAGGAACAAATGACGGTAAGAAAGAGGTGGCTGTGATGGCCAGGAAAAACCGCTGCGCTGCGTAGTGCCGCGCGTAGCTCATGCCCGGGTGGAGGCGAGGTCATGTAAACACCCCAAGGCCCCGTAGTTTCTAACAGCAAGCACTAGGCCTAAAAAGCTAAAAAAATTTTTCTTGGACCGCCAGATACAGGATGGGTGATTATGGCAAAAAGTATGGTACCCCAGGATGAGGGGCTGGACAAGTCGTAGCATATCAGTAGTGTCTTGGATGCCCCATTCCAAATACAGGGTAAATAGTGGCTTAGCAACTAACTGCCCATTCAGGACCAGTGAAGGGAGGGGTGATACCTTCAGGTATGCTTATGGGTTCCCCTTGTATGTCAAGTTTTTCATAGGGCAGAAGATAAAATGATATAAATAGTGAAAGATGATACTAAGAAATAACAATGATAAATCAATAAAATCAAGGGAGGGTAATGCCAACCCCACCCCCCAAGGGCCCAAAGGAAGTTATTGCTGGTGTGGCATAATGTTAGTGCATGACCAACTGTTGAGGTCATGGATATATTGATAGTAGTAAAATGATACAAATAGGGAAGGTTGATACTAAGAAATAACCTCCCCCCCCCACCTATAAGGGGTCCGTGGTAAATTGTAGCAATCCTTGTGTAATCTTGTTTGTGGTGTGTGCTAAAACCAATAGCTTGTTTATAAGGTAGTCATTATGTCATTGATTTACAAAATACATTATTTTGCAACTGTTGGCCAGTGTCAGTGTGTTGTTGTTTGTTAAGAGATTATAGCGGGTATATAGTTACTTAGGCATTAGTAAAATTAAGATGCAAGTCGTCAGCCGATATCCTGTCACCACAGGGTCCTTGAGGTGCCCCCAGGGGTTCAAACCAAGTCCATGCATCAAGCGCATATCTCGGCCCCCCAGAGTTACCAAAAAGGCCCTCACATTTCGGGGCAATTAAATCGGAATGTTTTTTGTGGTGCAGGTGCCCCAGCAGACCAGCGTCCTGGTCCACCAATGCATCTGTTATTATAATTTTATGGGATAAGTTCAGTTATGTGTTTTACTGTTGGTTGAATTTAGATCTGACTAATATGTCTTTGAAATTTTTGTGTCTCTTCAGAGCAACAAAAGGTTGTTTAGTCCAGATTTGTTTAAGCACTTCATCATTTTCAATAGCTTGCCAGTTATCCTTTAATATTTTACCAATTTCTATTGATGTGTTGTCATACGGAATGACAAATGGGAGGTTTTTTGTTGTCTCATTGACAGGTTTGTGATTGTTAAATAATAGGTCAGATTGTGAATATTGTCTGACTTTGTTGAACTGTGCAGTAATTTCAGAGAGGTTATAACCTCTCCTGAGCAGGTTGTTCCTAAGTATTTCAAGTTTCTCTTCTAGTTGTTCATTGTTAGTAATAATTCTCCTGTATCTCAGGGCTTGGCTGTAAATGATGCCCTTCTTGCAACTTTTGGGATGAAAGGAGCTATTATGCAACAGGGTGCAGATGTCTTGTTTCTTCACAAACAGAGTACTCTCCAGTACCCCCTCCCTGTTGAAGTATATGGTTGTATCCAAAAAATTAATTTCTTGCAAAGAGTGTTCTGCAGTGAACTTAATTGTTGGGTAGCACTGGTTGCAATGATCTAGAAATTTCAGGAGGGACTCTTCCCCATGTGTCCATACCAGAAAAATATCATCAATGAACCTTTTCCAGATTATGGGTGTTTTCTGTTCAGGAGCAGTAGCTAATATTTGGTTTTCACATGTGTACATGAATATGTTGGCAAAGTTAGGTGCAAAGGGGGAACCCATTGCCGTGCCGTGAATTTGTAGGTAATATTTATTGTCAAATTCAAAATAGTTATGTTTCAGAATGAATGTGAACATTTGTTCTAGATCACGTACTGAGAGGGGCAGTGCCCCCTGGTAAAAGGTTTGCATAGCTTCCAGGCAATATTGTGTACCCAGGTCCTGTGGGATGTTAGTGTACAAAGATTTGACATCCATTGTCACCAAGATACTGCCTGGTATAATCTGATCTCTCAAAGTAAAGACAGTTTGCAAAAAATGGTTTGTGTCCTTAATAAAAGAGGGTATTTCCTTAACAATTGGTTTCAAGTAGAAATCTAGGTATTGTGATAGTGCCACAGTTGGTGACTGGCAGCCTGAAATTATTGGTCTGCCAGGGCAGCCTTCTTTGTGAATTTTGGGTAACATGTAAAATGTTGGTGTTTTAAAATTGGAAGGTGGTGCAAGGAATGAGTAACAATCTTCATCAATGTGCCCTTTAGACAGTAGATGTGATAGAAATGTTTCTATTTCCATTGAAAGAGTGGGTGTTCTATCCTCAGTTTGTTCCTCATAGTAGTTTTTATCTCCAAGTTGTCTGCTGGCTTCTTCAATGTACTGTTGTCTAGGCCAAAGGACAATTTTGCCCCCTTTGTCAGCTGGTTTGATGACCATTTCTTTCCTCTCTTTCATGTTTTCCAATGCTGTTAACTCAGCAGGGCTGAGGTTGGTGATGTTTTGTTTTGGTTGCTCATACAGTCTTTGCAAGTCTTTGCTTACATTTCCAAAGAGTTTGCAAACTCTTTTGTTTATAATTTGGTGGCTCCCAATTCGAGTTAGACTTGGAAATTTTTGGATGGGTTTTGGTTTCATTTTTAGTAGGTCTTATGAAAAAGTGATAGTGTAAGAGCATACGCCTCTTAAACTTAAGAAATGCCTGGAAAACCTCCCCTTTGGTGACCATGTCAGGTGAACACACAAAGCTAAGGCCCTTGTTCAAAACGTCTCTTTCAGATTGGCTAAGAGGGAAATTCCCCATATTGTAAATGTTGTCAATTGGTAATGTTGTGCTGATTTTTCTGTGGAGGTATTTTTTAACTGCATTCATATGTTTCTTGTTCTCTTTCCTCAATTTCCTGCTCTGTCCTAGGATCTTACGCAGAGTAGGAATTTTAGGCGCGTCATAAGCAGCTGTGTAGAGAAAAACAAAAGAAAATGCAAAGCAGGTACCCAGAAGTTTGCAGCATGCACAGAAAAAACCTATATACATTAGCAAAATATCATAATACCATAAAAAACAAAAGTGGAAAAAGTCTTGTTTAAAAATTGTCAGAGAGTTTGTCATTTATTGTTATTGTTATCATCTCCTCTCACGGGATCTGCCCCTGGAGGGGCTCCTCTTGCGTTTCGAAGCGTTTTTTTCTTTTTGTTTGTTCTGGTTTTTTCGGCGCCGGATTTCCCGGGCCTTGTTGAAGGCGTGTTTTTTGGCTTCCTGCAGTGTCTCACGAAGCTTAGTTTCATCAAATATTTCCCCTGCTTCTGACATCAGGGCATTTATCTTCGTTAGTTCGTTAGTGGCCAAGCTGGTGTAGTTCTTTGCATGGATTTCACATATACGTTCTTTAAAGTTTTGTGTGGCTTCGTCCAATTCTGCTGAACATTTTCTTGTTAGGCCAGTGTGCGGATCCTCCCGGAACTGAAAGCTTGTCAACGAAGGAAAGGGGCCATCTGTGGCAAATCCCTGGAAGATGCGCACACGTGACATGTAGTATGAGTGTGAGCGCCAGTGCCCACACAGGTCTTCAAACAAATGGTTTGGTATTTCGGTTGATCCTGGTGATGTGTCCTTGGTTTCCTTTCGGCGCTTCTGGTATGGAGGAATCCTGTCTTCATCCTCCGAGCTCGAGGCTGCTGGTGGCTCTTTCTTGTTGTTGGTTTCTTTTTCCTGGCTGTCAGGGATGGTAGTGTGGTCGCAGTCCATTAAAATGGACTCTTCAATTCTTAGTTCACTGGCAGTTAGTACTCCTGCTGAACGACAAGCAGGAGGTATTGTGGTTGTTGTCTTTTTCGGTTTCATTTTTCCATCAGTAGCTAGGTGGAATTGGTAAATTTGTGTTAACAATAATAAATAAAAGGTAAAAGAAACGAAAATATCGAGAAAGGTGCAGTGAGACCTGCGCAAAACCACAGGCCTAAGCCATGAAATATAAAGTCGTACCTGTAGGAGCGAAAATAGGTCAGAGGCGAGAAGACAAACGAAATAGGCGCGTAAACGACGTACAACATGGCCTAAACCTTGGTACAAAACAGTTGGCAAGACAAAGCCGTACGGATGCATCAGTGAGTAAAATGAGGCCTAAGAAGTAACCAGATGTGTAAGTGTAGAGTGTAACTTACCTGTCTTAGGTGTGCGTTTAAATTCAAGACCTTTAGATGCCATGTTGAAAATAGATAACGGAAGATGCGACGTAACCAATGTGCACTGTGTGAAGCGAGGGCAACGAGAGAGCGTGTTTGGGCGGTTGGAATCTTATAAAGGCGTCGGTGAACCAGAGGTGTTAGAGGTCTGGGGGGCAGGAACAAATGACGGTAAGAAAGAGGTGGCTGTGATGGCCAGGAAAAACCGCTGCGCTGCGTAGTGCCGCGCGTAGCTCATGCCCGGGTGGAGGCGAGGTCATGTAAACACCCCAAGGCCCCGTAGTTTCTAACAGCAAGCACTAGGCCTAAAAAGCTAAAAAAATTTTTCTTGGACCGCCAGATACAGGATGGGTGATTATGGCAAAAAGTATGGTACCCCAGGATGAGGGGCTGGACAAGTCGTAGCATATCAGTAGTGTCTTGGATGCCCCATTCCAAATACAGGGTAAATAGTGGCTTAGCAACTAACTGCCCATTCAGGACCAGTGAAGGGAGGGGTGATACCTTCAGGTATGCTTATGGGTTCCCCTTGTATGTCAAGTTTTTCATAGGGCAGAAGATAAAATGATATAAATAGTGAAAGATGATACTAAGAAATAACAATGATAAATCAATAAAATCAAGGGAGGGTAATGCCAACCCCACCCCCCAAGGGCCCAAAGGAAGTTATTGCTGGTGTGGCATAATGTTAGTGCATGACCAACTGTTGAGGTCATGGATATATTGATAGTAGTAAAATGATACAAATAGGGAAGGTTGATACTAAGAAATAACCTCCCCCCCCCACCTATAAGGGGTCCGTGGTAAATTGTAGCAATCCTTGTGTAATCTTGTTTGTGGTGTGTGCTAAAACCAATAGCTTGTTTATAAGGTAGTCATTATGTCATTGATTTACAAAATACATTATTTTGCAACTGTTGGCCAGTGTCAGTGTGTTGTTGTTTGTTAAGAGATTATAGCGGGTATATAGTTACTTAGGCATTAGTAAAATTAAGATGCAAGTCGTCAGCCGATATCCTGTCACCACAGGGTCCTTGAGGTGCCCCCAGGGGTTCAAACCAAGTCCATGCATCAAGCGCATATCTCGGCCCCCCAGAGTTACCAAAAAGGCCCTCACATTTCGGGGCAATTAAATCGGAATGTTTTTTGTGGTGCAGGTGCCCCAGCAGACCAGCGTCCTGGTCCACCAATGCATCTGTTATTATAATTTTATGGGATAAGTTCAGTTATGTGTTTTACTGTTGGTTGAATTTAGATCTGACTAATATGTCTTTGAAATTTTTGTGTCTCTTCAGAGCAACAAAAGGTTGTTTAGTCCAGATTTGTTTAAGCACTTCATCATTTTCAATAGCTTGCCAGTTATCCTTTAATATTTTACCAATTTCTATTGATGTGTTGTCATACGGAATGACAAATGGGAGGTTTTTTGTTGTCTCATTGACAGGTTTGTGATTGTTAAATAATAGGTCAGATTGTGAATATTGTCTGACTTTGTTGAACTGTGCAGTAATTTCAGAGAGGTTATAACCTCTCCTGAGCAGGTTGTTCCTAAGTATTTCAAGTTTCTCTTCTAGTTGTTCATTGTTAGTAATAATTCTCCTGTATCTCAGGGCTTGGCTGTAAATGATGCCCTTCTTGCAACTTTTGGGATGAAAGGAGCTATTATGCAACAGGGTGCAGATGTCTTGTTTCTTCACAAACAGAGTACTCTCCAGTACCCCCTCCCTGTTGAAGTATATGGTTGTATCCAAAAAATTAATTTCTTGCAAAGAGTGTTCTGCAGTGAACTTAATTGTTGGGTAGCACTGGTTGCAATGATCTAGAAATTTCAGGAGGGACTCTTCCCCATGTGCCCATACCAGAAAAATATCATCAATGAACCTTTTCCAGATTATGGGTGTTTTCTGTTCAGGAGCAGTAGCTAATATTTGGTTTTCACATGTGTACATGAATATGTTGGCAAAGTTAGGTGCAAAGGGGGAACCCATTGCCGTGCCGTGAATTTGTAGGTAATATTTATTGTCAAATTCAAAATAGTTATGTTTCAGAATGAATGTGAACATTTGTTCTAGATCACGTACTGAGAGGGGCAGTGCCCCCTGGTAAAAGGTTTGCATAGCTTCCAGGCAATATTGTGTACCCAGGTCCTGTGGGATGTTAGTGTACAAAGATTTGACATCCATTGTCACCAAGATACTGCCTGGTATAATCTGATCTCTCAAAGTAAAGACAGTTTGCAAAAAATGGTTTGTGTCCTTAATAAAAGAGGGTATTTCCTTAACAATTGGTTTCAAGTAGAAATCTAGGTATTGTGATAGTGCCACAGTTGGTGACTGGCAGCCTGAAATTATTGGTCTGCCAGGGCAGCCTTCTTTGTGAATTTTGGGTAACATGTAAAATGTTGGTGTTTTAAAATTGGAAGGTGGTGCAAGGAATGAGTAACAATCTTCATCAATGTGCCCTTTAGACAGTAGATGTGATAGAAATGTTTCTATTTCCATTGAAAGAGTGGGTGTTCTATCCTCAGTTTGTTCCTCATAGTAGTTTTTATCTCCAAGTTGTCTGCTGGCTTCTTCAATGTACTGTTGTCTAGGCCAAAGGACAATTTTGCCCCCTTTGTCAGCTGGTTTGATGACCATTTCTTTCCTCTCTTTCATGTTTTCCAATGCTGTTAACTCAGCAGGGCTGAGGTTGGTGATGTTTTGTTTTGGTTGCTCATACAGTCTTTGCAAGTCTTTGCTTACATTTCCAAAGAGTTTGCAAACTCTTTTGTTTATAATTTGGTGGCTCCCAATTCGAGTTAGACTTGGAAATTTTTGGATGGGTTTTGGTTTCATTTTTAGTAGGTCTTATGAAAAAGTGATAGTGTAAGAGCATACGCCTCTTAAACTTAAGAAATGCCTGGAAAACCTCCCCTTTGGTGACCATGTCAGGTGAACACACAAAGCTAAGGCCCTTGTTCAAAACGTCTCTTTCAGATTGGCTAAGAGGGAAATTCCCCATATTGTAAATGTTGTCAATTGGTAATGTTGTGCTGATTTTTCTGTGGAGGTATTTTTTAACTGCATTCATATGTTTCTTGTTCTCTTTCCTCAATTTCCTGCTCTGTCCTAGGATCTTACGCAGAGTAGGAATTTTAGGCGCGTCATAAGCAGCTGTGTAGAGAAAAACAAAAGAAAATGCAAAGTAGGTACCCAGAAGTTTGCAGCATGCACAGAAAAAACCTATATACATTAGCAAAATATCATAATACCATAAAAAACAAAAGTGGAAAAAGTCTTGTTTAAAAATTGTCAGAGAGTTTGTCATTTATTGTTATTGTTATCATCTCCTCTCACGGGATCTGCCCCTGGAGGGGCTCCTCTTGCGTTTCGAAGCGTTTTTTTCTTTTTGTTTGTTCTGGTTTTTTCGGCGCCGGATTTCCCGGGCCTTGTTGAAGGCGTGTTTTTTGGCTTCCTGCAGTGTCTCACGAAGCTTAGTTTCATCAAATATTTCCCCTGCTTCTGACATCAGGGCATTTATCTTCGTTAGTTCGTTAGTGGCCAAGCTGGTGTAGTTCTTTGCATGGATTTCACATATACGTTCTTTAAAGTTTTGTGTGGCTTCGTCCAATTCTGCTGAACATTTTCTTGTTAGGCCAGTGTGCGGATCCTCCCGGAACTGAAAGCTTGTCAACGAAGGAAAGGGGCCATCTGTGGCAAATCCCTGGAAGATGCGCACACGTGACATGTAGTATGAGTGTGAGCGCCAGTGCCCACACAGGTCTTCAAACAAATGGTTTGGTATTTCGGTTGATCCTGGTGATGTGTCCTTGGTTTCCTTTCGGCGCTTCTGGTATGGAGGAATCCTGTCTTCATCCTCCGAGCTCGAGGCTGCTGGTGGCTCTTTCTTGTTGTTGGTTTCTTTTTCCTGGCTGTCAGGGATGGTAGTGTGGTCGCAGTCCATTAAAATGGACTCTTCAATTCTTAGTTCACTGGCAGTTAGTACTCCTGCTGAACGACAAGCAGGAGGTATTGTGGTTGTTGTCTTTTTCGGTTTCATTTTTCCATCAGTAGCTAGGTGGAATTGGTAAATTTGTGTTAACAATAATAAATAAAAGGTAAAAGAAACGAAAATATCGAGAAAGGTGCAGTGAGACCTGCGCAAAACCACAGGCCTAAGCCATGAAATATAAAGTCGTACCTGTAGGAGCGAAAATAGGTCAGAGGCGAGAAGACAAACGAAATAGGCGCGTAAACGACGTACAACATGGCCTAAACCTTGGTACAAAACAGTTGGCAAGACAAAGCCGTACGGATGCATCAGTGAGTAAAATGAGGCCTAAGAAGTAACCAGATGTGTAAGTGTAGAGTGTAACTTACCTGTCTTAGGTGTGCGTTTAAATTCAAGACCTTTAGATGCCATGTTGAAAATAGATAACGGAAGATGCGACGTAACCAATGTGCACTGTGTGAAGCGAGGGCAACGAGAGAGCGTGTTTGGGCGGTTGGAATCTTATAAAGGCGTCGGTGAACCAGAGGTGTTAGAGGTCTGGGGGGCAGGAACAAATGACGGTAAGAAAGAGGTGGCTGTGATGGCCAGGAAAAACCGCTGCGCTGCGTAGTGCCGCGCGTAGCTCATGCCCGGGTGGAGGCGAGGTCATGTAAACACCCCAAGGCCCCGTAGTTTCTAACAGCAAGCACTAGGCCTAAAAAGCTAAAAAAATTTTTCTTGGACCGCCAGATACAGGATGGGTGATTATGGCAAAAAGTATGGTACCCCAGGATGAGGGGCTGGACAAGTCGTAGCATATCAGTAGTGTCTTGGATGCCCCATTCCAAATACAGGGTAAATAGTGGCTTAGCAACTAACTGCCCATTCAGGACCAGTGAAGGGAGGGGTGATACCTTCAGGTATGCTTATGGGTTCCCCTTGTATGTCAAGTTTTTCATAGGGCAGAAGATAAAATGATATAAATAGTGAAAGATGATACTAAGAAATAACAATGATAAATCAATAAAATCAAGGGAGGGTAATGCCAACCCCACCCCCCAAGGGCCCAAAGGAAGTTATTGCTGGTGTGGCATAATGTTAGTGCATGACCAACTGTTGAGGTCATGGATATATTGATAGTAGTAAAATGATACAAATAGGGAAGGTTGATACTAAGAAATAACCTCCCCCCCACCTATAAGGGGTCCGTGGTAAATTGTAGCAATCCTTGTGTAATCTTGTTTGTGGTGTGTGCTAAAACCAATAGCTTGTTTATAAGGTAGTCATTATGTCATTGATTTACAAAATACATTATTTTGCAACTGTTGGCCAGTGTCAGTGTGTTGTTGTTTGTTAAGAGATTATAGCAGGTATATAGTTACTTAGGTATTAGTAAAATTAAGATGCAAGTCGTCAGCCGATATCCTGTCACCACAGGGTCCTTGAGGTGCCCCCAGGGGTTCAAACCAAGTCCATGCATCAAGCGCATATCTCGGCCCCCCAGAGTTACCAAAAAGGCCCTCACATTTCGGGGCAATTAAATCGGAATGTTTTTTGTGGTGCAGGTGCCCCAGCAGACCAGCGTCCTGGTCCACCAATGCATCTGTTATTATAATTTTATGGGATAAGTTCAGTTATGTGTTTTACTGTTGGTTGAATTTAGATCTGACTAATATGTCTTTGAAATTTTTGTGTCTCTTCAGAGCAACAAAAGGTTGTTTAGTCCAGATTTGTTTAAGCACTTCATCATTTTCAATAGCTTGCCAGTTATCCTTTAATATTTTACCAATTTCTATTGATGTGTTGTCATACGGAATGACAAATGGGAGGTTTTTTGTTGTCTCATTGACAGGTTTGTGATTGTTAAATAATAGGTCAGATTGTGAATATTGTCTGACTTTGTTGAACTGTGCAGTAATTTCAGAGAGGTTATAACCTCTCCTGAGCAGGTTGTTCCTAAGTATTTCAAGTTTCTCTTCTAGTTGTTCATTGTTAGTAATAATTCTCCTGTATCTCAGGGCTTGGCTGTAAATGATGCCCTTCTTGCAACTTTTGGGATGAAAGGAGCTATTATGCAACAGGGTGCAGATGTCTTGTTTCTTCACAAACAGAGTACTCTCCAGTACCCCCTCCCTGTTGAAGTATATGGTTGTATCCAAAAAATTAATTTCTTGCAAAGAGTGTTCTGCAGTGAACTTAATTGTTGGGTAGCACTGGTTGCAATGATCTAGAAATTTCAGGAGGGACTCTTCCCCATGTGTCCATACCAGAAAAATATCATCAATGAACCTTTTCCAGATTATGGGTGTTTTCTGTTCAGGAGCAGTAGCTAATATTTGGTTTTCACATGTGTACATGAATATGTTGGCAAAGTTAGGTGCAAAGGGGGAACCCATTGCCGTGCCGTGAATTTGTAGGTAATATTTATTGTCAAATTCAAAATAGTTATGTTTCAGAATGAATGTGAACATTTGTTCTAGATCACGTACTGAGAGGGGCAGTGCCCCCTGGTAAAAGGTTTGCATAGCTTCCAGGCAATATTGTGTACCCAGGTCCTGTGGGATGTTAGTGTACAAAGATTTGACATCCATTGTCACCAAGATACTGCCTGGTATAATCTGATCTCTCAAAGTAAAGACAGTTTGCAAAAAATGGTTTGTGTCCTTAATAAAAGAGGGTATTTCCTTAACAATTGGTTTCAAGTAGAAATCTAGGTATTGTGATAGTGCCACAGTTGGTGACTGGCAGCCTGAAATTATTGGTCTGCCAGGGCAGCCTTCTTTGTGAATTTTGGGTAACATGTAAAATGTTGGTGTTTTAAAATTGGAAGGTGGTGCAAGGAATGAGTAACAATCTTCATCAATGTGCCCTTTAGACAGTAGATGTGATAGAAATGTTTCTATTTCCATTGAAAGAGTGGGTGTTCTATCCTCAGTTTGTTCCTCATAGTAGTTTTTATCTCCAAGTTGTCTGCTGGCTTCTTCAATGTACTGTTGTCTAGGCCAAAGGACAATTTTGCCCCCTTTGTCAGCTGGTTTGATGACCATTTCTTTCCTCTCTTTCATGTTTTCCAATGCTGTTAACTCAGCAGGGCTGAGGTTGGTGATGTTTTGTTTTGGTTGCTCATACAGTCTTTGCAAGTCTTTGCTTACATTTCCAAAGAGTTTGCAAACTCTTTTGTTTATAATTTGGTGGCTCCCAATTCGAGTTAGACTTGGAAATTTTTGGATGGGTTTTGGTTTCATTTTTAGTAGGTCTTATGAAAAAGTGATAGTGTAAGAGCATACGCCTCTTAAACTTAAGAAATGCCTGGAAAACCTCCCCTTTGGTGACCATGTCAGGTGAACACACAAAGCTAAGGCCCTTGTTCAAAACGTCTCTTTCAGATTGGCTAAGAGGGAAATTCCCCATATTGTAAATGTTGTCAATTGGTAATGTTGTGCTGATTTTTCTGTGGAGGTATTTTTTAACTGCATTCATATGTTTCTTGTTCTCTTTCCTCAATTTCCTGCTCTGTCCTAGGATCTTACGCAGAGTAGGAATTTTAGGCGCGTCATAAGCAGCTGTGTAGAGAAAAACAAAAGAAAATGCAAAGTAGGTACCCAGAAGTTTGCAGCATGCACAGAAAAAACCTATATACATTAGCAAAATATCATAATACCATAAAAAACAAAAGTGGAAAAAGTCTTGTTTAAAAATTGTCAGAGAGTTTGTCATTTATTGTTATTGTTATCATCTCCTCTCACGGGATCTGCCCCTGGAGGGGCTCCTCTTGCGTTTCGAAGCGTTTTTTTCTTTTTGTTTGTTCTGGTTTTTTCGGCGCCGGATTTCCCGGGCCTTGTTGAAGGCGTGTTTTTTGGCTTCCTGCAGTGTCTCACGAAGCTTAGTTTCATCAAATATTTCCCCTGCTTCTGACATCAGGGCATTTATCTTCGTTAGTTCGTTAGTGGCCAAGCTGGTGTAGTTCTTTGCATGGATTTCACATATACGTTCTTTAAAGTTTTGTGTGGCTTCGTCCAATTCTGCTGAACATTTTCTTGTTAGGCCAGTGTGCGGATCCTCCCGGAACTGAAAGCTTGTCAACGAAGGAAAGGGGCCATCTGTGGCAAATCCCTGGAAGATGCGCACACGTGACATGTAGTATGAGTGTGAGCGCCAGTGCCCACACAGGTCTTCAAACAAATGGTTTGGTATTTCGGTTGATCCTGGTGATGTGTCCTTGGTTTCCTTTCGGCGCTTCTGGTATGGAGGAATCCTGTCTTCATCCTCCGAGCTCGAGGCTGCTGGTGGCTCTTTCTTGTTGTTGGTTTCTTTTTCCTGGCTGTCAGGGATGGTAGTGTGGTCGCAGTCCATTAAAATGGACTCTTCAATTCTTAGTTCACTGGCAGTTAGTACTCCTGCTGAACGACAAGCAGGAGGTATTGTGGTTGTTGTCTTTTTCGGTTTCATTTTTCCATCAGTAGCTAGGTGGAATTGGTAAATTTGTGTTAACAATAATAAATAAAAGGTAAAAGAAACGAAAATATCGAGAAAGGTGCAGTGAGACCTGCGCAAAACCACAGGCCTAAGCCATGAAATATAAAGTCGTACCTGTAGGAGCGAAAATAGGTCAGAGGCGAGAAGACAAACGAAATAGGCGCGTAAACGACGTACAACATGGCCTAAACCTTGGTACAAAACAGTTGGCAAGACAAAGCCGTACGGATGCATCAGTGAGTAAAATGAGGCCTAAGAAGTAACCAGATGTGTAAGTGTAGAGTGTAACTTACCTGTCTTAGGTGTGCGTTTAAATTCAAGACCTTTAGATGCCATGTTGAAAATAGATAACGGAAGATGCGACGTAACCAATGTGCACTGTGTGAAGCGAGGGCAACGAGAGAGCGTGTTTGGGCGGTTGGAATCTTATAAAGGCGTCGGTGAACCAGAGGTGTTAGAGGTCTGGGGGGCAGGAACAAATGACGGTAAGAAAGAGGTGGCTGTGATGGCCAGGAAAAACCGCTGCGCTGCGTAGTGCCGCGCGTAGCTCATGCCCGGGTGGAGGCGAGGTCATGTAAACACCCCAAGGCCCCGTAGTTTCTAACAGCAAGCACTAGGCCTAAAAAGCTAAAAAAATTTTTCTTGGACCGCCAGATACAGGATGGGTGATTATGGCAAAAAGTATGGTACCCCAGGATGAGGGGCTGGACAAGTCGTAGCATATCAGTAGTGTCTTGGATGCCCCATTCCAAATACAGGGTAAATAGTGGCTTAGCAACTAACTGCCCATTCAGGACCAGTGAAGGGAGGGGTGATACCTTCAGGTATGCTTATGGGTTCCCCTTGTATGTCAAGTTTTTCATAGGGCAGAAGATAAAATGATATAAATAGTGAAAGATGATACTAAGAAATAACAATGATAAATCAATAAAATCAAGGGAGGGTAATGCCAACCCCACCCCCCAAGGGCCCAAAGGAAGTTATTGCTGGTGTGGCATAATGTTAGTGCATGACCAACTGTTGAGGTCATGGATATATTGATAGTAGTAAAATGATACAAATAGGGAAGGTTGATACTAAGAAATAACCTCCCCCCCACCTATAAGGGGTCCGTGGTAAATTGTAGCAATCCTTGTGTAATCTTGTTTGTGGTGTGTGCTAAAACCAATAGCTTGTTTATAAGGTAGTCATTATGTCATTGATTTACAAAATACATTATTTTGCAACTGTTGGCCAGTGTCAGTGTGTTGTTGTTTGTTAAGAGATTATAGCAGGTATATAGTTACTTAGGTATTAGTAAAATTAAGATGCAAGTCGTCAGCCGATATCCTGTCACCACAGGGTCCTTGAGGTGCCCCCAGGGGTTCAAACCAAGTCCATGCATCAAGCGCATATCTCGGCCCCCCAGAGTTACCAAAAAGGCCCTCACATTTCGGGGCAATTAAATCGGAATGTTTTTTGTGGTGCAGGTGCCCCAGCAGACCAGCGTCCTGGTCCACCAATGCATCTGTTATTATAATTTTATGGGATAAGTTCAGTTATGTGTTTTACTGTTGGTTGAATTTAGATCTGACTAATATGTCTTTGAAATTTTTGTGTCTCTTCAGAGCAACAAAAGGTTGTTTAGTCCAGATTTGTTTAAGCACTTCATCATTTTCAATAGCTTGCCAGTTATCCTTTAATATTTTACCAATTTCTATTGATGTGTTGTCATACGGAATGACAAATGGGAGGTTTTTTGTTGTCTCATTGACAGGTTTGTGATTGTTAAATAATAGGTCAGATTGTGAATATTGTCTGACTTTGTTGAACTGTGCAGTAATTTCAGAGAGGTTATAACCTCTCCTGAGCAGGTTGTTCCTAAGTATTTCAAGTTTCTCTTCTAGTTGTTCATTGTTAGTAATAATTCTCCTGTATCTCAGGGCTTGGCTGTAAATGATGCCCTTCTTGCAACTTTTGGGATGAAAGGAGCTATTATGCAACAGGGTGCAGATGTCTTGTTTCTTCACAAACAGAGTACTCTCCAGTACCCCCTCCCTGTTGAAGTATATGGTTGTATCCAAAAAATTAATTTCTTGCAAAGAGTGTTCTGCAGTGAACTTAATTGTTGGGTAGCACTGGTTGCAATGATCTAGAAATTTCAGGAGGGACTCTTCCCCATGTGTCCATACCAGAAAAATATCATCAATGAACCTTTTCCAGATTATGGGTGTTTTCTGTTCAGGAGCAGTAGCTAATATTTGGTTTTCACATGTGTACATGAATATGTTGGCAAAGTTAGGTGCAAAGGGGGAACCCATTGCCGTGCCGTGAATTTGTAGGTAATATTTATTGTCAAATTCAAAATAGTTATGTTTCAGAATGAATGTGAACATTTGTTCTAGATCACGTACTGAGAGGGGCAGTGCCCCCTGGTAAAAGGTTTGCATAGCTTCCAGGCAATATTGTGTACCCAGGTCCTGTGGGATGTTAGTGTACAAAGATTTGACATCCATTGTCACCAAGATACTGCCTGGTATAATCTGATCTCTCAAAGTAAAGACAGTTTGCAAAAAATGGTTTGTGTCCTTAATAAAAGAGGGTATTTCCTTAACAATTGGTTTCAAGTAGAAATCTAGGTATTGTGATAGTGCCACAGTTGGTGACTGGCAGCCTGAAATTATTGGTCTGCCAGGGCAGCCTTCTTTGTGAATTTTGGGTAACATGTAAAATGTTGGTGTTTTAAAATTGGAAGGTGGTGCAAGGAATGAGTAACAATCTTCATCAATGTGCCCTTTAGACAGTAGATGTGATAGAAATGTTTCTATTTCCATTGAAAGAGTGGGTGTTCTATCCTCAGTTTGTTCCTCATAGTAGTTTTTATCTCCAAGTTGTCTGCTGGCTTCTTCAATGTACTGTTGTCTAGGCCAAAGGACAATTTTGCCCCCTTTGTCAGCTGGTTTGATGACCATTTCTTTCCTCTCTTTCATGTTTTCCAATGCTGTTAACTCAGCAGGGCTGAGGTTGGTGATGTTTTGTTTTGGTTGCTCATACAGTCTTTGCAAGTCTTTGCTTACATTTCCAAAGAAAGTTTGCAAACTTTTTTGTTTATAATTTGGTGGCTCCCAATTCGAGTAGGACTTGGAAATTTTTGGATGGGTTTTGGTTTCATTTTTAGTAGGTCTTATGAAAAAGTGATAGTGTAAGAGCATACGCCTCTTAAACTTAAGAAATGCCTGGAAAACCTCCCCTTTGGTGACCATGTCAGGTGAACACACAAAGCTAAGGCCCTTGTTCAAAACGTCTCTTTCAGATTGGCTAAGAGGGAAATTCCCCATATTGTAAATGTTGTCAATTGGTAATGTTGTGCTGATTTTTCTGTGGAGGTATTTTTTAACTGCATTCATATGTTTCTTGTTCTCTTTCCTCAATTTCCTGCTCTGTCCTAGGATCTTACGCAGAGTAGGAATTTTAGGCGCGTCATAAGCAGCTGTGTAGAGAAAAACAAAAGAAAATGCAAAGTAGGTACCCAGAAGTTTGCAGCATGCACAGAAAAAACCTATATACATTAGCAAAATATCATAATACCATAAAAAACAAAAGTGGAAAAAGTCTTGTTTAAAAATTGTCAGAGAGTTTGTCATTTATTGTTATTGTTATCATCTCCTCTCACGGGATCTGCCCCTGGAGGGGCTCCTCTTGCGTTTCGAAGCGTTTTTTTCTTTTTGTTTGTTCTGGTTTTTTCGGCGCCGGATTTCCCGGGCCTTGTTGAAGGCGTGTTTTTTGGCTTCCTGCAGTGTCTCACGAAGCTTAGTTTCATCAAATATTTCCCCTGCTTCTGACATCAGGGCATTTATCTTCGTTAGTTCGTTAGTGGCCAAGCTGGTGTAGTTCTTTGCATGGATTTCGCATATACGTTCTTTAAAGTTTTGTGTGGCTTCGTCCAATTCTGCTGAACATTTTCTTGTTAGGCCAGTGTGCGGATCCTCCCGGAACTGAAAGCTTGTCAACGAAGGAAAGGGGCCATCTGTGGCAAATCCCTGGAAGATGCGCACACGTGACATGTAGTATGAGTGTGAGCGCCAGTGCCCACACAGGTCTTCAAACAAATGGTTTGGTATTTCGGTTGATCCTGGTGATGTGTCCTTGGTTTCCTTTCGGCGCTTCTGGTATGGAGGAATCCTGTCTTCATCCTCCGAGCTCGAGGCTGCTGGTGGCTCTTTCTTGTTGTTGGTTTCTTTTTCCTGGCTGTCAGGGATGGTAGTGTGGTCGCAGTCCATTAAAATGGACTCTTCAATTCTTAGTTCACTGGCAGTTAGTACTCCTGCTGAACGACAAGCAGGAGGTATTGTGGTTGTTGTCTTTTTCGGTTTCATTTTTCCATCAGTAGCTAGGTGGAATTGGTAAATTTGTGTTAACAATAATAAATAAAAGGTAAAAGAAACGAAAATATCGAGAAAGGTGCAGTGAGACCTGCGCAAAACCACAGGCCTAAGCCATGAAATATAAAGTCGTACCTGTAGGAGCGAAAATAGGTCAGAGGCGAGAAGACAAACGAAATAGGCGCGTAAACGACGTACAACATGGCCTAAACCTTGGTACAAAACAGTTGGCAAGACAAAGCCGTACGGATGCATCAGTGAGTAAAATGAGGCCTAAGAAGTAACCAGATGTGTAAGTGTAGAGCGTAACTTACCTGTCTTTGGTGTGCGTTTAAATCCAAGACCTTTAGATGCCATGTTGAAAATAGATAACGGAAGATGCGACGTAACCAATGTGCACTGTGTGAAGCGAGGGCAACGAGAGAGCGTGTTTGGGCGGTTGGAATCTTATAAAGGCGTCGGTGAACCAGAGGTGTTAGAGGTCTGGGGGGCAGGAACAAATGACGGTAAGAAAGAGGTGGCTGTGATGGCCAGGAAAAACCGCTGCGCTGCGTAGTGCCGCGCGTAGCTCATGCCCGGGTGGAGGCGAGGTCATGTAAACACCCCAAGGCCCCGTAGTTTCTAACAGCAAGCACTAGGCCTAAAAAGCTATAAAAATTTTTTGGACCGCCAGATACAGGATGGGTGATTATGGCAAAAAGCATGGTACCCCAGGATGAGGGGCTTTTGAGAGTACTCTGTTTGTGAGGAAACAAGACATCTGCACCCTGTTGCATAATAGCTCCTTTCATCCCAAAAGTTGCAAGAAGGGCATCATTTACAGCCAAGCCCTGAGATACAGGAGAATTATTACTAACAATGAACAACTAGAAGAGAAACTTGAAATACTTAGGAACAACCTGCTCAGGAGAGGTTATAACCTCTCTGAAATTACTGCACAGTTCAACAAAGTCAGACAATATTCACAATCTGACCTATTATTTAACAATCACAAACCTGTCAATGAGACAACAAAAAACCTCCCATTTGTCATTCCGTATGACAACACATCAATAGAAATTGGTAAAATATTAAAGGATAACTGGCAAGCTATTGAAAATGATGAAGTGCTTAAACAAATCTGGACTAAACAACCTTTTGTTGCTCTGAAGAGACACAAAAATTTCAAAGACATATTAGTCAGATCTAAATTCAACCAACAGTAAAACACATAACTGAACTTATCCCATAAAATTATAATAACAGATGCATTGGTGGACCAGGACGCTGGTCTGCTGGGGCACCTGCACCACAAAAAACATTCCGATTTAATTGCCCCGAAATGTGAGGGCCTTTTTGGTAACTCTGGGGGGCCGAGATATGCGCTTGATGCATGGACTTGGTTTGAACCCCTGGGGGCACCTCAAGGACCCTGTGGTGACAGGATATCGGCTGACGACTTGCATCTTAATTTTACTAATACCTAAGTAACTATATACCTGCTATAATCTCTTAACAAACAACAACACACTGACACTGGCCAACAGTTGCAAAATAATGTATTTTGTAAATCAATGACATAATGACTACCTTATAAACAAGGTATTGGTTTTAGCACACACCACAACCAAGATTACACAAGGATTGCTACAATTTACCACGGACCCCTTATAGGTGGGGGGGGGAGGTTATTTCTTAGTATCAACCTTCCCTATTTGTATCATTTTACTACTATCAATATATCCATGACCTCAACAGTTGGTCATGCACTAACATTATGCCACACCAGCAATAACTTCCTTTGGGCCCTTGGGGGGTGGGGTTGGCATTACCCTCCCTTGATTTTATTGATTTATCATTGTTATTTCTTAGTATCATCTTTCACTATTTATATCATTTTATCTTCTGCCCTATGAAAAACTTTTCTAAAGTTTATGCAAAATAACCCTTTGTTACGGTTCAAGTGTCCGTTAAAGTAGATAGTTCTAGATCCATGAAAACTAGGGTGAAATACGAAGGCTTCTTTTTTGCAGGCCTCACTGTACTATAAAATCTTAGGTACGAGATTTACTGACGGTCAGTTCTTTGCTGAGGCAGTACAGAATTGCGATAAATTACGAAAAATTCCATGGTAATCTATGCCAGCTGTAAACATTTTCGACACAACGTCAAAGAAATCACTTCGATCACAAATCAGAAAAGATGATTGCAATACTATTGCTTCGTCAAGGGACTTCCGAAATGTTGACCATCAACTTGAAAGTCACATGACGAAAAACATATGACTGAGAGTTGCTGTTCACAAATCTGTGCTATCCTTGCGTCACATGCGATTCTTGCGATCATATGGAAACAAGGCTTTCGTTTCTCTTAATTTTTTCATGTTTGAGATTCGATATTCTTATAACATGTTGTTACTGTCCAACCCATTGCTGGTAATTATACTCACTAATTACTTTCTAATTCAGGTTTCCATAAAAGTAATACAGCTTTCAGCAGTCTATAGTTTCAACCCAAATTCCAACTCAATAACTTCCCTTACATCGTCCATAATGCTGGAGGGAATAGGTAATAATAACTCAGAAAAAAAGGCTTCATTCCGTGCTCGAACACACTGCCACTTTAAGTGATAGTATCGTGACTGCTCACGTCCAAAGTGCCAAGATCGGCTTCCATCGTCATTTTTGTTAGGCCAGTAGTCTCGCTCTGTGCGACAGATGACATATTTTTCGTTCTCTACTCCAATCCCACAACCACTGATGCACACCTTGACATTTTTTGGTTTTTTCTTCACACTGTATGGATGCTCTGATGGTGGGGGAGGAGGCTTTGGAAGCATTTTCCTCCCCGCTGGTGAAGGATTACAGACCTTAGGAATGCATGGCACCTGTTGGGCAGCTGCATGTGGTAGGATATATTGCTGATTTTGAGTGAAAATCCCGTGAAATTGCTCTTGTTGATGGAAATAGCGATGGTTTTGATTGAATGCTCCATGAAAATTGCCATACTGAGGAATATTTCTTGACTGAGTAATGCACCTCTTCTGCCATTGACTTTGAAAAGTATTTTGTTGCTGCTGCATTTCGCCAGACAAATGTGATAACTGTGCTTGCCACAATTCACCACGTGTATCGTTGCGACAAGGATCTGAAGCACTGGATGAAGTAACAACAGGATGCAATTCTTGGAAATGAACTGGATTAGCTTCATTGGGGGGTCTAACTACGGTAGTACCAGGCGATGCTATCTTATTTGCAAGAGGATAACAGAGCGGTTGGCTTGGTGGCTGACAGAGCGGTTGGCTTCAACTTCCTTTTGAACAGAGGGTCGCACATGGAAAGAACCCTTGTTAAGACGACGAGGAACAGCACCTTTCTTGCCAGCGGTTTTTGTATTCACCCCTGACAAGGAAAGATCTGATATATTGGTTTCCAAAGAATTCTCTACCACTAAATGCTGCAAAAATTTCTCTAAGATTCCAAGCCGCTCTGCCAAAGCGATTTGATGGGAACAAACACCAACTTCTTTGTTTTTGAACATCAAGCAGTTACACTTTATTCTTCCACTGACATTTACCATTAAATCATACAGCAGTCCTTTTTTCTTGACGTCAGAACTTGAAACTTGGTAATGCTCCCATTCACCCTTCTGTAAATCAAGCAATGGTCTTTGCTTTATACTGTCAGGATTGTCTAAGAGGTTCTGTGCCTTTGACCAAATGATCTTAAGAACGCTTTCCGGGACCAAGGAAATCTTTACATCGTTACATCCAATGCTTATTCGAGGTGCAGCATCTAAAGCCTTAGTCACAGGCACTGCAGCTAAGCAGGTAGATTCCTTGGACAGTTCACTTGACTTCAATGGATCTATGAGATTAGCAATTTCATCATCTGCCCTTAACCAAGGATCTTCTTTCAGCACTGTCTCAATTTCTTCGCAAGTGGCATGAAACAGCTGATCACGTTTCTTCTTTTTTAAGTTCTCTGGAAGCCTATAAAAGTCACTTCTATCGACTCTATACCTTTTAAATCCTTCTTTTAGCCTGTAACGTCCTTGTTGTAAGGAAGCGAGAAAAAAGTTCTCTTCTTGGTCATCAATGAGTTCTTGCCAGTCCTGTATAAACTTGGGTAGATCCGTTGCTTGGTAGTTTTGAAATGACTTGATCATATGGTTAACAGCTTCTGCTGCATTTGTTGTGAAAGCTTCATCATGGATATTGTACTTTGAACGAACGCCCTTGATCATTGTCTTCTTAATGTCGGCTGATCTTGATTTAAAGTAGGCACTAAACTCTGGCTTTTTCCCTGGCTTCAGGAGCTTTTCCTCTGCATCCCACTGCACTGTTAATGCTTGAAGCATTTCTTCAAATTCTGTGTCACTTTCAGATGAAAGGATGCCAGCATGGTTAACCATTTGTAGGGTATTGGCAGCTCCAAAAATATCTCTCAAGAATCCATTCATTTCTTCACCGCAGATACCCAAACTCTGCAACTTTCTCTTGCAATTTTGATAAAAGTGACCAATACATTCTACATGTCCAGGAGATGACATAGATAGGGACAAACCATTACAGAGGTTTGGTTCATGGTCAGTGCCAATGACACGTGTTTCTTTCAGTTGGGGTCGTTCTTTTATCAATACTGCTCCCAACTAAGCAAAGGCTTCAAAATTGTGCGAAAAATGAATCACTGTTGGTCCAACAAACACAGGTTCTTTCCCTGTTCTCTCAACTGTAAGCATCAGATTCTTGTATGAGATTGGAGTCACAAAAAAGTTTCCACAGTTGAATGTGGTATCTTTAAACATCACAGTATAAACATCTCTTCCAGTGCAGAACCTTACAAGGTCATCCAACTGTGTATCAGTGGCTAAAACAACAATTGGCTCTGGATACAATGAGATGCTTCGAATAAACTTCTTATCTTCACTTTGGCTGCTAGCCATCAAAAGGGCAGAGAAAATCACATCCTTGGTGCGTTTTGGATGATCGGGATCCTTAGTTCTTTTCCGATTGGCATCATATGCCTGCTGTGCACCTCGGGGGAGGTCACCTTCTGATTTTACTGAACAGGCTCCACCTTTTGCCTTGACTGCATTTGCAATAGCTCTCTTTGGATTGTTTATCTTAAGCTGTTCTTTAAGGTTCTTTAATGTTGACCTTTTGCTTGGTTGAAATGGAGCTTTTGATTTTGAATTTCCATGACTTTCAATAACAAAATCATGAGGCTTGCTGTCAAAATAATATTGCACCAATGCAACATTGTTTATTACTCCCCCATTTGAATCCTTTATATAGGAAGTTATTTGTCTGTAATCTCTTGCAGCTTTGTTACGTCTGTAGGAGCGGGTCACAAACGCAATCTGCTCCGTTGGCTCAGGAAGAATTTTGTCAAGGTCATCCACCTTCCTAAATGTATTGTGATGTATGTCAACTAGTAACTGTTCTTTGGGGTTACCATTATTGAGCCAAGAGCCATTTCCATCGGCTTTCAAATCCTCGAATAAAACACCTCTGTCTGATTTATGATCCTTCTTCAAATGAATAAGGAAAGTAGCATTTTCCCTCACATGCAATGGCTGCTTAAGAGAAACACGATTAGTGTCCGGTGAAATCAAGATGCTCAATACATCTTCACGTCCAAAGCCTTTAGTTGAATTTGACTGAAAATAAGGAATTCCAGAGTCATGAAATTCTACTTCTTCAACATCAACTCTGCTTTCTTTAACCTTAACTTTATTATCAGAAGAATCTGTATCAGTATCACTTTTGTCACTTTCCTCCATGTATAATCTTCTTGTGATTTTAGAGACCCCTTCCAAATCTGCTTTCTTTTCTCGCTTTTTTAAGGGGGATTTAGAAGGGCTGCTCACAACACTCTCCACAGGTTTGCTTCGCTGCAATAAAATAACAAGAGAAGATTACTCCCAAGTATGAAATTGACTTCTAAATGAAGTAGGTCCATGAAAATATCATGATAGAAAAAATCATAGTAAGAGCAAACGTCAAACTTTATATGGCAATATGAAGACCTTTCACATGACCACTGCACAACAAGCTAAACACTAATGGTCAAAAAAACTAGTGAAAATCATACAAACTGGCTTATTTTCCACAGTATTTTGGACAAAGACCTAATCAAGTCTGCGACCCCTTTACAAGTTGTGACTTTGACAGAGGAGCTTCATTTTCAGCTTTCCTGATTCCATTTTTGACTCACGTACTGGTACAGGAGCCTTTACTATCGTATCAACTGCCATTTTTGACTAAAATGCAATGCAGTTTTGTCTGGCTTTTGACCACAATGCAATGCGTCTTTCTTACTGCTTTGTTATGACCTAATTGCTTGAGATCAACCACTATGATGTCAAAATCAAGGATGGCCATTCTGAGAGGGGTATAATCCTTTGTGATGTTTCCAAGTGAAGGTCATGACAGGTCAAGGGCCATTCTCACATGCAGATGTAAATATCAAGTTATCAGCATTGTGTGCTGCAAACACATTTCAAGTTTCTGAATTCAACATCCTATTTATCTTGCTTTATGAATTATCAATTGTTTGTTTATTTGTTTGTTTTGACTTAAAGAGCTCTAAGAGAGGATGTTACATCCACTTTCTTCCTGATTTTTATACATTTTCTTCAAAACAAAACATTGGCATGAATGTTTGATTACAAAGTACTGTAGTTACATCAAAGTAGTTACAGTTATACATGAAATAACTTTATAATGCTACCTTGTGAGCTGTTCCAATGAAAATGGAATCTTCAGATGAACTTGATGTATCTAAAACAACAAAAAGATAAATGCAAACCATACACTTCAAGCTTTAGACAGAGTTTTCCAAATGAAAATGTATATACAGTATTTCATTATTTACTTCCTTGGCACGGATGGCCCAGCAGGTGTGCTTGGGGGAGCCCCAAAATTCCATTGGGCCCCCTTCCACTGGCAAATGAATTTTTGAAAATTTCTATGCACTGTCTGCACTTCCATAACTTGTTTGTTATGTTTTTAAAGAGTGTTGTCGCATTTTGAGCCAATCTGAGTGGTATGGTCCATAAAATTTGTTTCGCTTTGCTCACTGTCACACTATTTGCCCCCCCCCAGAATTTGTGCTCTGGCACCATCCTGCCCCTTGGGTAATTAACAATTTCAAAATTGTATCTGATGTTGTGGAAAATAGAACTTTTAGCAATAAACCTGCCCATTTCAAGTCATGTGATCATACTCTTGGGGAGTTTTGGTATTATGCTTAAATTCTGCAGTCCTAGCTTACCTTCACATGGCACAAAATATCTTACAGGAATCAAAAGAGCTTGGAGGGGAACATCGCGGGAAAAACTTTATGCAGAGCTTGGCTGGGAATCACTAAATTTCCGAAGATGGAGCAGGCGTCTAACTTTGTTCTTTAAGATTGTAAATAATTTGACCCCTTTGTATTCAAAGGAACCAATTCCACTTCTCCACCGGTCCAACTATTCTCTTCGCAACCAGGATGTTATTGGGCGAATAGGGGCAAGAACAGAAAAATTCCAATCTAGCTTTTATCCGCACTGCTTAGCTGAATGGAATGAACTTGATCCGGAACTGAGACATGCACCATCTGTCGCCGTCTTTAAGAAGAAACTTCTCTCGATAATTCGTCCCCCTGCAAAATCTGTCTTTGGGATTTACGACCCAGTAGGTTTATCCTATCTTACTCAAATCAGAGTTGGTCTAAGCAAATTAAACCTCCACAAATTCTTACATAATTTTAGGGATACTGTAAATCCAATGTGCCCAACGAATGACGGCATTGACGATGTGGAGCACTTTTTGTTGCTCTGCCCTTCATTTGAAATGCAACGACGAGATTTTCTCGCTGGAGTTTCAGAATTATTATGATCATTTGTCCAAATCGACACCCTTCCAAACAACGTTCTAATAGAATACTTGCTGTATGATGATAAAAACCTTACTGATGACGTCAATGGAAGTATACTCAAGCTGACTCTCGAATTCATCCACCGAACAGGTCGGTTTGATTAAGATAACTCAACTCCTAACTTTTGTGATGCGCCACAAAGCCATAGACAAAGCCATAGACAAAATCGGCTAGGGTTTGTTTACGAACATTTCGATTCATGTGATCAGTTTCTTGTTAAATCAATTTTTGATTTCTCCAACATATTCCGTGTCTTGAAAAGTTGTGCCATGAGTACAACAGTTGAATAATACTAAAAATTTTCCAAGAGTTTGGTCACATGACTCGGGATGGGTGAAGCAAACCTTGGCCGATTAGGTCAATTAATTCCCCTCTTAGTTAGACGTTCTTTCTTTTTTGTAGTAGTTACGTGTAGTTTATGTGCTATCTTTGTCTTTCAATGTCGTCACGTCTAGTGCTATGTTCGTGTTTTTAGTTTTATGTTGCCATTTGGTAGACGTAAATTTTCGCTCCAAATGGTATTGTTCTAGTAGTAGGGTAAAGTATTTTGTAGGTAGTGTTATTAGGCAATATGTATTGTAAGTTTTTAGCTTGATGTATAAAAAAAAAAAAAAGATGTTTTATAAAGGGATTGATCACATGAATTGAAATGGGTGTAAGAAACCTTTGCCAATTTTGTCTATGGACTGCACATTGTTTGCAGAGTATGGTGCACCAGGCTTTAATAATGCAACATTGAAGGACCTTGATGCTTAGTGAGGAGTTCAAAACAATAACATGTGGTCCCTCTAAGACTTGCTCTAAACAATAGAAATGCCAATAGGACAAAAGAAATTTACGTACATATGTGGTGTATGGCGTACCCCAATTCCACTTGGGGGCATCACCTAGGCTAAAACAGCCTTAGATTTAAATTTGATCTTACAAGCAACAAAATATTGAAAGAAACTTGTGCATGCAGGGTTAACCACTACAGGAATGCAGGGGGTGGGTCTGAGAACTTTTAGGCCAAGATGTTTACTATCAAGGCAGTAGGAAGGATCCTTGGTTGGAGCGTGACACTTAGAAAAAACACTATTTATTTCCCTAGAGGTCCTAAAGGGTCACTTAAATAAAATGAGCATTTGTTTGTTATCACTGCAAAATCTGTTGTAATTGAAGTTGTTGGGTGGAAACTTCTGCATGCACAATAAAGAAACCAGTATGCTCTTGGGGTTTCCATTTTGTGCAAGACCTGTGGACCTGTGTGACACTTTCCCTGGCACAAGCAGCTTGGTGACTCTTGGTGAAAAGTTAAGTGCCATACTCTGCAGTTCAGATTGGCCCCATAAAATGTAGTATGCCATATAATTGACGAGGTTTTCGCCAATGCTCATCTTGTCAAAACTGCTCACTGAATTTGGATTCATGAATTTCCAAACCCAAGTCATCTTCCTGGAAAAGGCCTACTTGACTAGGGCTCAAGTTTACATTTCGGCCATCAGTCAATCTCAATTTAATCGCTATCATTCACTCCCTAAATTTTTGAAAGAATGACATTGCAAACTGTTGCACAGAATCGTTGATTCTACAAGTAAGATTACATACCATCAATTGTGATTATGTCTTCCTCCATCGTGATCTGCCTTGTGCCTTTCTCGCGTGGGCGTTGTTCTGTTGCAGACTTTTGACAAGGTTCGCTGTTTTCGCGCAAAACTTGATTGAATTGAATGTTATTGCGGTTGTCATTGTTGCTGTTGTTTCCGTGAGGGAAAGGACTGTTGTCATAAGTCTAGCATCGTCAAACCAAGAATGCCATGTGCTTCCAAAGATTGCTTCTTAGCCCAAAAAAATTATACACATTTCACATTAATCAATATTCTCATATCTTATATCTCATATCTTATATCAAAATGGCGGTAAAGGACCCTCGTGAGCAAAATATATAGGTGACTAGCTATAGCTGATACCCACTCCCTACTCCCCACTCCCCACTCCCCATTCCCATTACCCAACTCCCACTTTTCCAGACAACCCAATCCAGGCCTCCACTCGCTTTCTTCCATTTGCATAATTTCTTCAAAGGTATCTTTCCACAAGCAACTTCTTCTAACATGGATACAAAAGAATAAATCCTCCTGATCTAAATCAATCTCATCAATAGGGTGGTTTGGTGTTGTAGTGCATTTTTCATACTCCTTTTTCAACTGAAATTCAAAGGCTTCCTTGAGGTTACTGAAATTCTGCTCTGATTTGTTTCTAGATGCAGCACACACTGGTAATGGAATTCTGCTTTCAGGTACGGGCTTCTTGACTTCCTCAACTGAATCACCAAAAAGATCTTCAGTGAACTCAAAACCGGTTTTGCATTCTGGACATGAGATTGTGGCTTCATCGTCTCTTGTCATGCTCCATTGATCAATGCATATTTTATGAAAGACACAAATACAATTGTTTGGTCGTCCCATTTCCAACTCCTCACACAGGGCAGAATTGCAAATTGAACACAAAGGATTGGCATCATTCTGAAAAAGAATTGGTTATTGATTTATTATTGCATCCTGCACTGCAGTGTATACAAAAAGCTAACCAGTACTTTTCACATACCTGAGTTTTCTTAAGAAATTGGTAATATATGTCCTCCTCTACGTAATTCCCTATATAATTCTTTTCTATACAGTTCCATCAATTTTCTGTGATACAGTGGAACCTCCATATAGCGGACATCTTTGGGACCAATTTTGATGTCCGTTGTAGAGACGTCTCTGCTGTATGGAGGTGTCATCCTTTGTTTTACTGTATTTTGGGACGAAAATATTTGTCCGTTGTTCAGAGGTGTCCATTGTGCAGAAGTGTCCGTTAATGACGGAAAATACCCCTGTACATACTATGTCTACCTAATCTAATCTCAGTTGATTTGTTCATGTGTTTTGATCAATGCTATTTTGTTGTTATGTGACGATGTAGAAGTGCAAAACCTTGGAGTATGGCACAAAAGGTTATCTTCACTATTTTGAATACATTAAAGGCAACAGGAATCATTTCCCAAGTGGCTGATAAACTTATTCAAGCTGAGAAATCAAATACAATGCCAGATTCTAAAGATTTAGTGTTAAAATCTCTTGATGCAATTATTTTGTTGGGCCATTGTAATGCAGAAGTAATATCTCATAGAAAATTTAATGTAAAACCAACTTTGAGCCCAGAAGTCCACAGTATTTGTGAGAATAAGCTGGACACGCCAGATTTTCTGTTTGGAGATGACTTTGCAAAAGCAATAAAGGAAGCTCGTGAAACAAAGGAGATTGCAGATCAATCTTGCAGATTTACACGCTCATCTTATAGACGTCCATATGGTCAAAGGCAACGTGGAGGCCGTGGATCATATCAGCAATCTTTTCAGCCTAGAAATCATTTTTTGGAGCGAGGCAAGAAGACCAGATTTCCACGAAGACCATACTACAAGAGCTAAATGTAAATAATTTTAACTTTTTCTTGCCTCATTTGTTATGTTACCTACAACATCGAGTTGAGAATTTTAAAGCTGGGGCTATAAAGAATAGGCTGAATATTTGGGAATCTATAACTTCAGACCCGGAGACCCTTTCAACTGTGTCAGGTTTTGCAGGTACAATTTGAAGAAGATTTTCTGCCTTTTACAGAGAGTAGTAATACCATAATCACAACATTTTCTGACCATGAGAAAGCTTTTATTGAAGTAGAGGTATCAAAACTTCTCAAAAAAGCTGTTATAGAGCACAGTGTACATGAGGAAAATGAATTTATATCACCCATATTTCTTGTCCCTAAGGATGGAGACTCTTACAGATTAATCTTGAATCTCAAAAAATTAAATTCTCATATGCCTTATGTACATTTTAAGATGGACACAATACAAAATGTGTTATCAATGATCAGACCAAATATTTTTATGGCTTCGATAGATAATAAGGATGCTTATTATTCAGTGCCAATTTATGACTCTGATCAAAAGTACCTAAAATTCAAATTTGATGATAAAATCTATAAATTTACCTGTCTACCAAATGGGCTTTGTTGTGGCCCTAGGAAATTCACAAAGCTAGGTTACTTGAGAGAACAAAACTGCATTCTTTCAGCATATATTGATGATACTATAGTCATGGACAATTCTTATGATTCATGCCTGTCAACTGTAATCAAAACAGTAAGACTGTTTGATTCTCTGGGTTTCATAATTCACCCAGAAAAGTCAAGTTTCATTCCTTCTATGACTATTAGGTATTTGGGTTTTGAGCTTGACTCTGTGAACATGACAGTATCTTTGCCACAAGATAAAGAGCTCAAGATCATACAGTGTTGTGGTAAATTACTCAGTTGTGAAAACCCAACGATTCGATCTGTTGCTTCAGTGTTAGGGTTAATTGTTAGTTCGTTTCCTGCTGTAAGGTATGGTCCTTTGCACCATAGAGCTTTAAGCCATGTGAAAGATGCTGGATTGAGAAATAGTAAAGGGAAATTTGATGCGAAGGTCACCCTTGATGTCAGTGCCAAAAATGACTTAATTTGGTGGATTAAAAATGTTGAGAGTGCCAATAATGATATATACAGGGAAAACCCCTCTTTAGTTTTGGAAACAGATGCATCTTTATTAGGTTGGGGCGCAGTATATGAAGAGGAAACAACACATGGCCTTTGGTCTGTTGAAGAATCTAAAAATCATATAAATGTTCTTGAATTAAAAGCAATAAAATATGCTTTGCAATCATTAGTTAGAACTAAAAACTCGCATATTAAGGTTTTATGTGACAACACCACTGCAGTTCATTCAATAAATAAGATGGGTACATCCCATTCTATACATTGTAACAATATTGTGCAGGAAATTTGGACATGGGCTATTAAGAATAATAACTGGCTTACAGTATCACACATTCCTGGAGTTCAAAGACTTTAGCTGATGCAGAGTCTAGAAGACATGATACAAGAATGGAGTGGAAACTAAATCCTTATAAGTTCAAGGAAATAGTTGATAAATTGCAGGTGCATCTTAATATTGATCTCTTTGCCTCAAGACTTAATTGTCAGTTCAAGCCATTTGTTTCATTTTGGCCAGATCCAGAAGCTTCATCTGTAGATGCATTTTTGTTAGACTGGAACAGTTTCACATTCCATGCTTTCCCTCCATTTTCTATCATATCTAGAGTTCTCCAGAAAGTTTCAAAAGATAAATCTGTTGGACTGCTTATTGTTCCAGATTAGTAGTATATAAAGTGGGCATACGGGATCATTTTTTTGGTACCTTCCCCCCTAAAATAGGTAAACCGAACCCCCAGCCTCATTCCCAACCCAGCCTCCATATGAAACCATGCAGATATGACGAATAAAGAAAACACGCATATAGAATTCAACCATTGATCTAACTTAAAGGAATCTGACTTCTAAGCAGGATCCCATACTGAACCCCGACTCGCCCTTATCTCAAAGCAAGGACGAATGGGGGCTCAGAAGGGGACCTTTATTCCTCTAAAACAATCCAATGGTCCACCACCAACCATCATCTTCCATGTTGACCTTCACATGCAACTTTAAAACTTCTTCTGGTGATTTCCTAACCCATTGATTTACTGTCCATGACAGCGGCAGCGACAGCATCATCATCGTAAAGTCTACTTCATTGTTTTCCAGCCATTTCTTCTTCTTTAGACCACGAACCACGAACCATACACAAGCCTCAGTCGCTGCAGCTAATCTTCCCCAATTGACCTTACCATCTGCGAATATTTCTTTCGTTACGCCGCACATTGATGGTACGGTCAACTCACTGGTTATTCCTTCCTCGAAGAAACTTCGATTGGAGTTTAGTGCTGCTTCACATAGAGTGTTGAAAGTGTGCTGAGGCGTCGTTTCTTCATCGTGCTCTGCTTGAAATCTTTTTACAACTTCTACCAATTCATCATCGCCTGTTTCCTTCACCTTTTCATACACCCTTTGGTATAGGCAGCTTTTTATTGCAGTCTTTATCTTTTCAATCTTCAAGGCTTCTTCTTCTTCTCCCTTGATGACAATCATCTTCTTGCTCCGCCGACCCAACTGAGTGATTTGAAGTTGAACGCTTTCTTCTATAGGATTGATCGAATTCCATATTCCATCTATTCGAACATTTCGTAAATTAACCAATGAGATGCGCTCATTGGAGGATGGGCTAATCCCTTGACTAATTCCTTGGGCAACTTTCGATGCGGAGTTACGTGATTGGTTAATTTACGTTGTCATGGTGAGAATTAATCGACTGATCAATTTCAGATGATTTCATTGGTCAATTTACGTTGTTATGACGAGGTTAATTGAAAGATTAATTTCCAGTGATTTCATTGGTTGATACTGCTTTGTTAATTTTTGAAGGTTTTGATTGGCTGCTTTTTCTATAAAGATAGATCGCTTCGAGGGGTTGAAGCAGTTCCAGTTCGCAAGTCTCCAAGTAAGCAACGCAAGGTAAATCAAGGCAAAGATGTTCTATGAATATATTAGGACGATATATGGTTGGAAGGTAGATGAAGAAATTGCTCAAAGAGATTCCATACTCGATGTTTTAAAGGACTTAGGCTTTGACAATTTAAAGCTCTACGAGGGGCGAAGCAGGGGAGTAGAGTCTTATGAATTCATCACGATGGCAAGGATGATAAGGGTTGGAGATAAATATTACCCCAGCAGCGAAGGTGAGAGGTTTGTTTTCTTTGGCCCCTTGAAGGATGGCAGTCGACAGTACTATGTCAACACCACCACGGAAGGAGTCTTGAGTGGTAATGTTTACCATTGGAGTGAATTTTCGGAGAGGCTAGCAATTTTATTCTCAATGCTCGTAAAGGTCATTCCACCATTCATGACAATCCAACCTGGAGCGAGGATTACTTGCTATCCAGACGAGTCAAGGATCGACGTGCAAATGAAGGGAGAGTTGATACCAAAGATCCCATTTGAACAATACCGCTCATATGCCCAATGGATGCGAGGTGAGGCTGGTGGTGTTTTATGCATTGACTGCGGACGTGAAGGTGATGGACAAACGATATGCGATTGTTGGACTCTGAAAGGAGATTGGGATATGGAATCGGCTTAACGTTACACCGCTTGCTCGCGTAGCGCTGTGCAGGGCTTCCTGTCCCCCACCCATTTGTAAGATGTTTTACGAATGAGTGTACTATCTGCTCAAGGCAGGGGTATCACCATCTCCCGATGGCTCATTGTCGCAGGTTTTGCATAGAGACGACAACGGTGTAATGTTAGGCCTATTACCAACGATGTAAGTGAACATTATAAAATATTATATGAACGTTATAAAATATGAACTGATTAATGAATGACAATGCTGTCCCTTTTTCTATCCTCCCTCACTGAGTCTCGAACGCGCGATCGAAGGAAGGCAAGGCAGAATCAGCGGTATGCCAACCCTCACGTCTCAACTGCTCAGCGATGAAAGCCCAGACATCTCTGGAAGATTCATTGCTAGCAGTTGAGGTATGAAGGTTGACAGAGAAGGTGGGAGGAGCAGAGGAAGTGACAGTATTTCCCAGGGTCGGAGGTAGGGGTGACTCTGGGATTTCTCCTGGCGAGAGAGTGAAATTAGAGTTCGCCTGAGGAGGAGTGCTCACCATTGATTCAGGAGTAACGCTCACGGTGATCGCAGGACTCACGATTATGGAAGGGGTGTGATGAGGGTAGGGGGAAACCGGAGACCAGACTGGACTCGCCGGTGAGCGTTCTTCTGAATCAATGATGAGTCGCGCGACTCTAGGCCTAGGGAGGGAGGATGAGCAGGTGCTGCTCGAATAATCATGATCAGTCCACATTGCAGGAAGAGTTTGACTCACCGTCTGCGTAGAAGATGTATGAAGGACCTTAAGAGGTAAAACAACCTCAACATCTTCTAGCATTCGATGTGTCAGCCTAATCCTGCAATGTGGACATGAGTGATTCATAAATTCAAGCAGCCAGCCTGCAATACAATGATAGTGGAAGACATGTTCGCAAGAAGGGCACATCTTCATGATTGCTTGGCACTCCCTTTCCATGCAGATGACGCAACTTTCATCTTCGGCGTAGGCCTCATCAGGAAAGATTCTTCTCTCATTGAACATATCACTCCTCCGGCTCCTCCTCCTCATGACGGCTGTCCTCCGTTGTTCTAAAGGAAATATTTGAAGGACTCATGAGGATGATAATGTATTCAAGCGAATGATTTACAGCTGAAATTTAAGTTGAAATTTAAGTTGAATGAGGAATGTTTCTTACCATCATCGTCGTCATCCGTTCTCCTTATCGATCCACCTCTCCTCCGCCTCTCCGCCGCCTCACGTCTTTCCCTATTGAGCTCGATGGCCCTCAATCTCCTCCTATTCTGCTGGAAGAACTCTTGCAGCAGCGCATGATTCCTTTCGCTTTCCCTTTCGGTATTTCGGATATTTCCAGGCATAATTGTAGCAGGTTGAGTAGCAGGTTGAGTAGCTTAACGTGACATGTGCGATTGAGCGATTTTGAGCGCGCGGAGGTTTATGTACCTACCGTCGAAGTTTAAGTTCGACGCTCGGAACCAATCGGGGGACTTAATTTTTTACATTGCGTAAATTGACCAATCAGGTGCGCTTATTGGGGGATGGGCTAATCCTTTGGGCGAGTTTCAAGGTGGGGTTATGTGATTGGTCAATTTGATATCGTCATGGTGAGGTAATAGACCTTTTAGCTATTCTACGAAGGAGCCTGGATCAAGCGATATTTTTATACAATTTTATACGCGAAGTTCGATCGAGTGGCGTTAGAGCTTCTATCGCTATTGTGCATATTCGAAAATTCTTTGAAGTGTAAACAAAGGTCGTTCGATTGAGATTCTTTTCAGGATAGCTAAAAGGTCTATTGATTAATCAAGCAGCGAAGCGCAGCGGCTATCATGGGGATGGGGTAAATTCGAACGTCACATTCGGGAGGTTGATTAACGATGAAGGAGGGGATTCGCGACGTTTTTGAGGTGTCCCAGGGGTTTCCCTACCCAGAGAGTACGAATCTGGGGGTCATTTTTGAATTTGAATTTATCATGCTTATTACATTTAACCTAAATGCAAAGGGTTGTATTATGGCGTAGGGATGACCTATAGCGATGGGGTTTTGAGTGCATTAGGGGTTATGAACCACGAGGAGTACGTTCGAACCATCGAGTGTCACATTCGAATGTTCGAACGTTCGAATATTCGATGATTTTATGTATAAGAGGTTGACGATGGGGTTTTCATTGATTGGTGAGATGATGAAGCGGAGCATTGGAGGTGATAGGGTGGCTTTTTCATGCGTTTGCACGATATGTCGGCGAGTGTTTCGAGATCGATACAATTTGAGCTTGCATGTGAGGTCAATGCACGGACAGAGCTCAGTTGGTCAGGTTGGTGGCGGTGGTGAGAATGGAAGGCAGAATCAGAGAGGGTTGATGGATGAAAGGGCATACGGTGTGAGAGACGTTGAGGTTCGCAGCATGGATGCGCAAGACCTTGAAGGTATCATAGGAGAGGTTGTTGAAACGGTTGTTTTAGAGGCAAGCAACAGAGATCAAGGACTAAAGTATTACTTGAGTATGCAGGTTATGTTTGTGAAACCAATTGGAAATATAGAAACCGATCCTCCTCCAACGTTTAGATCGAAGGTTATAGTTCAAATGAAAGGAGAATCTTCTGATGCTGCAGAGGGTAACGTAACTGAGGCAATTGAGGGTATTAGGAGGGACGTTGAGGAGTTTACTAATCAAGGAAGTGGATGGGTATACCAAAGCGTTGAAAACTTTAGAGTTTATCTGTTTGACTATACGGCGATTAGGGGAGGCTCATATATTCCCACACCGCCAAGTCTTAAGAGGAAGGAAGCAATTGTAAATGTGAAGAATGATGATCAGCATTGCTTTTTATGGAGCATTGCAGCTGCATTACATCCTGCAGAGAGGAACGTAGACAGACCTAGTAATTACAGGAAGTACTTGTATGAATTGAATCGCAACGGTCTAACGTTTCCTGTTCATCCAAAGCATGATTTGAAGGGGTTTGAGGATGATAATGATTTATCAATCAATGTCTACTGCTATGAGGATGAAGTTGTTGTTCCAACTAGGATTAGCGAGAAGCGAGGTGAACGTCATGTTGATTTACTAATCATCATGGATGATGATTTCCATCATTACACATGGATAAGAAACATGAGTCGTCTGCTGTATGGTAGGGAGGGACATATGAGGCATCAGGCTAGACATTACTGTCATCGCTGTTTGGGGTCATGCAAGTCTGAAGAGGCGCTTAGGAAGCATCTAACGTTTTGCAGAAATCATTACGGGCAGCGAGAAGAATATCCCAGCAAGGATGAAATGCTTCTGAAGTTTGAGGGTTTCAAGAAGCAAACCCTCCTACCATTCATCATATATGCAGACTTTGAATGTAGACTCGTTCATCAAGATTCAGACAAGTACCAAAGGCATGTTCCTATTAGCTATTGTTTGGTGGTTAAGACTTTGGATGATCGATGGAGGTTTGAAATGGAGACATACACGGGAGATGATTGTATGGAAATGTTCATGGATCGCATGGATTGGTTGAATAGAGAAATCAGGAAGGTATTTGAAAGGTTAATACCTTTGAGCATGACCGACGTTGAGAGGAAAAACCATAGGGATGTGGTTGTATGTTATTGCTGCAGTAGACCTTTCAGCGAAGACGATGAGCAAGGAAAGAAAGTGAGAGATCATTGTCACATTACGGGGAAGTACAGAGGAGCAGCATGCAATAGATGTAATAAAGATTATCTTAACATCATTGCCAATTCTCATCCAATCCCAATCGTTTTTCACAATTTAACAGGCTACGACATGCATCACGTGATGAGATCATTGGGAGGAAGGGGTGTGCAGATAATGGCAACGACATCTGAAAGGATAATCACGGCGAACATCACATCCGAAGAATCAACGCATGGTATCAAATACATAGATTCATTGAATTTCATGTCGGCTAGCTTAGCAGAACTCGCAAACAATCTCCCAGTTGATCGACTAACATCTGTAAGGAAATTCATAGCAGAGAAATATCCACGATTGGATCCGAATGTGGCATTTACTTTGCTAAGAAGGAAAGGAGTTTACCCATACGATTGGATGGATAACCTTTCAAAGATGGATGAAACGAGCATACCCAATGAGGAAGCATTCTACAATGAGCTTAACGATGCGCATATTGACAATGAAGATTACGAGCATGCAAAGAAGGTTTGGGATTTCTTTGGTTGCAAGCGATTTAGGGATTACCACGAGCTGTACTTGCAAACCGATGTGATGCTATTGGCTGATGTGTTTGAATCCTTTCGACAAACCTCACTCGAGTATTATGGTTTGGATCCTGCTTGGTACATATCACTCCCTGTGATGGCTTGGGATGCAATGCTGAAGAAGACGAATGTTGTCTTAGAATTATTGACTGAAGATGAGAAGGACATATACCTCATGGTGGAAGAGGGAATTAGAGGTGGCATAACGATGTGCACTAGGCGACTAGCTGAATCAGGAGATGAATCTTCGCTGATTTACTTGGATGCGAACAATTTGTATGGTTGGGCTATGTCCCAACCACTTCCTCACGGTAACTTCAGCATCAAATATCATGGAGAGGAGGATGATGCAGGTCGAATCATTGAGAGTGCATTATGCAATGACGATGAGGAGGTTGGACATGTATTCAAAGTCGATTTGGACTATCCTGCGAGGTTACACGATGATCACTCAGACTTGCCGCTAGCTGCAGAGCGAATGACCGTTCAGGCTGAATGGTTGTCTGATAAACAAAGAGAGATTTACAATGGGGTTTATGGTAAGAGGAGTTTTAGCTTTACACAGAAGTTGATTCCAAATTTATTCAAGAAGGTTGGATATGTACTTCATGAAAGGAATCTGAGGCAATGTTTGGAGATGGGTTTGATCGTGACTAGGGTGCATGCGATTGTCACCTTTAACCAATCTCCTTGGCTGCGTGAGTACATCGATTTCAACACTGAGAAGCGAGCACATGCAAGGAATGACTTTGAAAGGAATTTCTTCAAGCTGATGAATAATGCAGTGTTTGGGAAAACCATGGAGAACGTTAGGGGACATAAGAAGTATGATGTATGCACTGATGGCAAGAGGTTGCGTAGGTGGGTTCGAATGCCGCAGTTTTATGGAGTAATTGAGGTTAATGAAGACACTCTAATAGTGGAAAGGAAGCTAAGGACGGTGTTGCTGAAAAAGCCGATATACGTGGGATTCAGCACATTGGAAATAAGCAAGACGCTGATGTACGACTTTCATTACAACTACATGAGGAAGCAGGATGAATTCAAAGCAGATTTGTGTTATATGGACACAGACAGCTTCATATACGCGATTGATAAACCTTTGTCCACAGTGCATCAAGTCATGAAGCGAAGCGAGCAGTTGTTCGATTTTAGCAACTATCCAAAGGATCACCCAAACCATTCAACGATGAACAAGAAGGTAATTGGGAAGATGAAGGATGAGATGGAAGGGAAGGAGATGGAAGAGTTTGTTGGCCTAAGAGCTAAGGTATACAGCTGCAAATTGAAGGATGGTTGTGAAATCAAGAAGGCAAAGGGTGTTAAGAGAGGCGTCGTGAAGAATGAAATAAACCATGCTGATTACAAGGAATGTTTGCTGAAAGGAAAGAGTTGTGTACACATGCAGCGCAACATTGTTTCACAGAAACAAATCGTTTATTCCATCCGACAGACGAAGCTATCCTTAGCACCATTCGACGACAAGCGATATCTGTTGAATGATGGTATGACGACTTTACCATATGGACATCACCTCGCAGTTACAACGTAGAGATGAAACGTATTAACAATTGAACTTAGCATGAACGTAACTTAATACATAATTATCATTTTGCAACCTATTGTCAACGTTGAAGTCTGATGAAATTTGTTTCATTGTATAACCTTGTGAACGTTTTGATATGAAGTATATGCAATATTGTCCGCAGACGTCAGTGTCTTCTCTTTGAAACTGCTTCTTGTTCATGGTGAGAGAGGTTGCATTCCTTCAACATTGGAATCAACCAAAGAGTAACAAGTTCAAACGATTGTTAGGATCAAATACCATTCCCTATCAAAGATGTAAATTCACGATAGACTTACCCGAAGCGGTAATCAGTAGGATTAAGAACATGAAAGAATACATAACGATAGGTAAAGAGATGATAGACTCAAAGGTGTGGATACTTTTCTTCGCATCTGGAGTTCATCCTGCTGAACATTTATTCGAAAAATATCAAATGATTACCGATGATTGGAAATCCTGCTCTGATTGTCATCCATTTGAATTAGACCGTAAGGATATAATGAACATGCGCATCTTGTTTGACCAATCACTTGACATGCTCCATGAATACGAACAGTTCCTATGTAATTCACGATGTAATCAATATGCGATTGAATATAAATCCAATGTAATTCATAATTGAGATTAGCCAATCAAAATCGTCTACTTAATTGCGTTGATATCCTCTGCTTGAAGTCGGTTAACCAATCACGGACCTTTAAAAAATACATACCTCAAACAACCAATCAGACACTTCCAAAATATATAAATCAATCAGCCAATGAGACACGCTCATTAGCGGATGGGCTAATCCTTTGGGCGAGTTTCAAGATGAGGTTCTTTCAAGCAATGTGATTGGTCAATTTGACATTGTCATGGTGATGGTAATAATGTATAGATTAATCAACCAATCACGAACCTCTAAAAAATACATACCTCGAACAACCAATCAGACACGCTCATCAGCGGATGGGCTAATCCTTTGGGCGAGTTTCAAGGTGAGGTTCTTTCAAGCAATGTGATTGGTCAATTTGACATTGTCATGGTGATGGTAATGATACATAGATTAATCAACCAATCACAGACCTCTAAAAAATACATACCTCAAACAACCAATCAGACACGCTCATCAGCGGATGGGTTAATCCTTTGGGTGAGTTTCAAGGTGAGGTTCTTTCAAGCAATGTGATTGGTCAATTCGACATTGTCATGGTGATGGTAATGATACATAGATTAATCAACCAATCACTGACCTCTAAAAAATACATACCTCAAACAACCAATCAGACACCTCCAAAACATATAAGTCAATCAGCCAATCACGTGCTTTCAAAGAATACATACCTCAAACGACCAATCACATCCCTTCAAAAAATATACATCGAATGCTACATTCGAATTGATTATATAAGTCAGACCTCTCGATGGATAATCATTCATCATCATCATTCATCATCATCATGGCTGGACGCTTAGTCGATATCGTGTTAGGCGCGGCAGAAGATAACGTGGAGTGGACAGTGTGCAAGAGGCATGAAACTAGCGATGCCTCCACTCAAACAAGCAAAGAAGATGGCAGTGAGTTGAGAAGCATCGTGTACAAGATGGTTCACGGAAGTACAACGTTTCAGCTCCTTGAAGAGCATGGAGATGCATTCGTTGCAAACTACGCCAACGTCATGAGTCTTGCAACGAAGATGAGACTCGACGCATATCAGCACATGAAGTTGAAGATCAATAAGGAAAAAGAAGTAAAAGCGCAAAGACAAAGAGAACAAAAAAATCAAAAAGATCAAAAAAATCAAAAAGATCAAAAAGACCAAAAAAATCAAGAAGATCAAAAAAATCAAAAAAATCAAAAGGATCAAAGAGACCTTGAAGATCAAAGAGACCTTGAAGGTCGAAGAGACCCTGAAGATCAAAGACAACGGATGGATGAAAAGGAAAGATTGAAGAAGAAGAAGGAGAGCATGAGGAGACTTGCAAAGATGGTAAAGAAGAGAAAGACCACCCCTCTGAATACACGCCTTGATGAGTTCGATGAGTTCGCTGCAACTCCAATTAACATTACGAATCCGTTTGACTTTTGATTTTAATATCTTGAAATCTCCTTAATAATTCGAAATTCGAAAATCCTTCCTAGCCTTTGAATTCTTTCAATGATTCGAAATTCGAACGTGTAAAGTATTTAAAGCGTCTTCATTCTCTTCGTCTTCATTCCCCCTGCGAACACGTTCAAAGCAAACAGTCGACAAGTTAGCGAATATTGGTGTTTTACCATACGCACTCCTCATTACTGTGCACGCGAGTTAAGACGTAGGTTCGCCAAGGCTGTAGAATTCAACTGCGTCGAAGTAATCCTCAAAAGGTTTCCAAGTGGAGGAGACTATGTAATCGAAGGCTTTGCTGAGTTTGAAGGAGGAGTGCATAAGAGCAACGTTGAAGCAGTCATTGATAGTCACGGAAGCATTGTATGCATGCAAGCTGCGAATAAGCAACATTTCTATCGTCGAATTCAAAAGCATACATGATGACTTTCGAACAAAAGATAGTCACCGTTAATACAGTGTTATTGTATGGAAACTTGAACCTATCAAATCCATTTACTGGAAGATATTCAGTCAATGAAAGCGAAGGAGAGGATGAAAGCTTCATGGCAAAGCTACTCTTTCCAGATGCATACAAGCTAGCTAAGCAAGAGTTAGAAGATCATCGTTCGGATTGGGAGGGGACATACTATCCTGTAGGTGAAGTAATCAAGACATTCAAAGCTGAAGGGATAAGTTTCTTAAAGGAAAAACATGAATGCAGCGATTTAGAATTCCTTCGTCAACTAAAGAGATGGCTTAACTTCATAGAATTCATGGGGGAGCAAGAACGTGACCTCAATGAACCCTGTAGGATAATCGTACACGTGGCCACATGGTAAGCGTTCGAAAGTTCGAAAGTTCGAAACATCCTTAAATTTCATCGAGCGATGAAACATCCGCAGTGTAGCACGATGGGCATAGACGTGTACATGTTGTTTGGAGATGCAAAGGTTGAAGACAGAGAAGAAACAGACTATGACGGACGGTGCTATGTAAGGGAGAGCTATGGAGGAAGGCAAGCATACGTGACTAAATTGTTATTCCCTGAAGCCTTCGAAGATAAGCTTGACATAGGCGTTAAATATCACGCAGACAGTGTCATTGATTCATTCATACGCGAAGGAATCAACGCACTGCGAGTAAGATATCCAATCGATGATCATTTCATGCGGGCGTTGGGGAAGTGGACTCGCTTCTTGACGTTCATGAGAGAACAAGAAAGGTGTTTGGAGGAACCTTGTACGATATACATTTCCCACTAGTTCGAAAGTTCGAAAATTCGAAAGTTTAATGTGAGCGGAGAGTTTGATTGCAAACAGTTCAGTCATGACATCGCGCGTTGAAGAGGATCCTGAAAGACTTAGCATAGACGCTCCACCAATAAACCACCTAGTGAATCAATCAAGTGGGAAACTAGTAAAGCTAACAATCAGCAACCAACCGCAACCTGAAGTCAACCTATTTCAAGCCAAAAGTCCTACCATTTATTTTGCACCCTTTGTAGCACTTGTCAGGGCACATGTATTCTTCAGTCGTTTACATATTCCCGCCTTAGTTACTCTTGATGTAAAGGAACAACAACATTTTCTGTTGACAGTTACTCTCAATATGTTTTCCAAATGGTAGGGGCAGGGATATAGTACCTATCTTCAAGAAATGGAAAAATTTTGAATGCATTTAGTCAGCTACCAACCTTTGCGATCATTGAAGTCCACTGTCTCTTCCCGAAACAGGAAAGAGTGCCTCGAGGATAAATGTTTTCGAAGGTCAACGATACGACAAAATTTATTGCCACATTCTAGGCATAAACACCTTCCGGTCTGTAGGCTCATTCTCGCTTGATCTTCACCCTTGTGAAACCTTTCCATGTGGCGTACCAGATGGGCTTTTCTGGAGCATCCTTGGTTGCAGAGAGGACACTGGAACGATTTCTGTTTTGAATTCTGATGCCTAGTTTGGACTGAGTCGCTGACCATGGATTTTTTCGTTCTTTCTGTTTTAACTTTGGTGCTCGATTTCTCTGTTAAGTTGGCCGGTTTTTTGACATTTGCCATCGGTTCCTCCTCGTTTTCAGGCACAATTGGGCATCTTGCAATTTCTTCGTCGGTGTTCGAATCTGAGTCCTCTTGGGTATCATTGGTGATGACGTAATCTATGTCTATCTTTTTCTCTGCTAGCCAAGCCATCAAAACTGAACGCAGATACTTCGAATATTTGGTTGGCTGTGTCAGGTACAGCATAGGTCTTACTTCGCCGCTTTCATTAGCAGTAATCTGTCCCAAGAACTCGATTTTATGACAAAATTAGACCAGGCTGTACTGGCGCTAGGTACCACTTTTTGGCGGAGAAATTGCGACTATGTTTTTTGGATAGCCACACATATTGGTATAACGAAAATCGATGGTAAACGGGAAGTCTGTAATGATCTTGTGCGAAATGCGTCAATTACCGTTGGGTACTTAGGCCCAACGCACGGTTTTTCTAACTGCCATTTCTCTCTTAGACAGCGAGTGCCTATGATGCTTTGTATGCCATTTCTTGATTGCAGAAACGTGAATCACTTGCAGTTGATGAACCTAGCCTTCAGAATGTAAAAATTTACCTAATGATGGGATAATTTGAGCTGATGACGTCATTTTAGTGACGTCATCGCTGAAAAGTTTGCAATAGTTCTCTTGGGAGCGAGTCATTTGGCCGTTCCGTTGCTGATCTTGATCGATTATATGTGCGCCAGGTTTTGTATTCGTTTTCTCTAAGGAAAATTGGAAAAATCCCGGAAAATCGCAAATTACGAACACACATTTCCTTTATTCGTGCTAAAGTGCTTGCATCCTCATGCTCAGTGTGCAACAGTAATGTAAAACCTTAAAGCACAACGCTGCTTTTAAAATTTTTGCCACAAAGTGAATACTTTTGGGAATTGAAGGAATACAATATCAAAAGAATGTGACATTGATACATAATGATCCGCCATATGGTAGCAAAGAAACGAACACAGTTCAAACATTTTCAAATTTTGCGAGAAGACAGATGTGAAATAATTTCCAAGTTCCGCCTTAGTCTAAGAAAGAAGTTTTGATTCATCGAAGATGGTTTCTTAAATTGTGAGATGAGTATTAGCCCTTATCGTTCAATATGTCTATCTTTCGTTTAACGTCGTCTTAAAGCTCGATTTCTTATGGCAAAGCAGTTGCAACACTCGAATCGAAGGGCTGTAGTTTATAAAAATTTCACCTTTATTCTTAGATATGGATGAGCGTAATTGTATTGTTCACTACGAAATCAGAGACGCTAAATACAGTAACTTAAAAGAAATATCGTCTACCAATAAAGAGAGAATTTATGCAGCAAAAAGTCTTCGGGAGACGTTAGGTGGTCCAAATCAACATGCAGATCAATGTCAACTTGTACCCAAAGAAATTGACCCAGTTCGACATGGTGTACACCTTGTTCCTTGCTATAAAAAGTTCACTTTGATACTCGCGAAAGAAAGAAATCTATCCTCAGACAAATTTGACGGCGAAAGCTCCTCGTTCGCATCACGCCCAAAGCGAGCAAAAACAGCTGATCATGGCTCATCTAGCAATGTCTACCTAAAGGAATGCAATTTTTGCAGCAAGTATAGAATAATGAAGAAAAATAAGATTCACTTCCCAATAACTGTTTGTACGGAAAAAGCTGTTCAAACTATCAAGGAAGCTGCAGAGTCAAAAGAAGATCAGAGCCTCTTTTTCGAAATCAAAGATGCCGATCTGATTGCAAGAGAGTTCAAATACCATGAAAGTTGCTACAAGGAGTACACGCGAAAAAATAAATCTTCTGTGAAACCAGTCGAAAACGAACGATCAGTGGGGGACTTTGATCGAGTAAAGGAATGTGTAGAGGAGAAAATCCTTTCCCAAAATCAGGCAACATCAATGCATATTTTGCATGATCAGTTTGGTGCTCATACAAAGGACACAAGGTATCGCAGTAAGTTGAAAGCAAAGATATAGGCAACCTTTCCAGGCAAGCTTCACTTCCTAACTGTTGATGCAAACACCCCTGAAGTTGTTATAAGTGCAGACGCCATAAATTCTCATACACTCGTTAAAGATCGCGAGCATTTGTTAAGACAAGCTGCAGAGTGTCTGCGTGAAGATATACTTTAGCATGCTCAAAGTATTTCAGATTTAGCGTGGCCCCCAAGAATTGAGGAGCTCTCGTGTGATGCAAGAAAGCCGCCAGAAACTTTGGAGTTCTTTTTGAGTCACTTGTTAAAGAATAAAGATCATCCCAATCGCGATAATGCAAATAGATTGGTTCGGTCCTATTCCTCGGATTTAATCCACGGAGTAACACGTGGGAAAACGATAACTGCAAAGCATTTCCTTCTTGGTCTCGGACTTCATAATCTAACAGGGCAAAAAGTACCAATCCAGGTATTGAATCACCTAGGCCATTGCATTGATTACAATTTGGTTTGTGAAATCGAAACAGCCCAAGCAGAAGCAGCACAGCAGATTGCCAGTAGCAGTGGTGCCCTTCCAATAAAACCAGTGTCCTCGACCCGAAGTGTACTAACATACTTCTGGGTTGACAATTTCGACATGAATCTAGAGACACAGACTGGACATGGTGCAGTTAACTCGACACATATGGTTGCTTTTCAAGAGGAGTCACCGTTGGCAATAAACCGAAGTATTCAAGTCAACCTCCCAAGAAGTAAAAGGCGATCTTTGGAAATTCTGGAAACTGAACCTCCTGAAGTTATTGTAGACTCAAAAAGAGAGCCACTCCTCACGATGTTCAGCGTTGAATCGACGGTGACAGAGACCTTTCAAGAATCTCCGTATCTAGCCAATTACTTGTTATGGATCATAATGCGGAAACTGAATTCAACAGACCAAACTGTCTCCACGTACTCTGGCTGGAGAACACATGTAAAGAAGATAAATTCTTCAAGTGGCCTCAAGAAAACCGTTCTTACATATTTTCCCCCCATCAATGCAAAGGTCACTGAATTTGCTACGATCTATCGGTACCTAAAGTATCTGCAACGACTTGCCGCTGAAGTGAATATGCCATATGTAAACGTCACATTAGATGTCGGTGCTGCAATGAATGCAGAGAGGATGCTGTGGAATTATCCTACTACTTTCAAAAACGTTCTCATACACTTAGGAGACTTCCACTTCATGAAGGAGAACTTTGGTATAATTGGGAAAATCATCAAAGGATCTGGATTCGAAGATGTCATATTCCAAGCTGGAGTATGCTCTAGCGGCAGTCTCAATGGTGTTCTGGCAGGTTCTCACTACAACCGTGCTTGGACAGTACACCGCGCCTTTTCAGAAGCCCTAGAAAGATTGCTGCTTGAAAGGTTCCTCCTTGAATCCAGCACTTCCATTCCAGAGAGTTTTGTCACTGCAGCAAGAGTGCCGGACTCTTTCTACAAAGATGTGCTGAGTAACAATGCCACATTCGTAGCACAGTACCAGGATTTCAAGGAAAGCACCCGCAATGGAAAGTTAGGTGAAACGCCACGTTTCTGGCTACTTCTTTACTTGGATCTCATGCAAACTCAGCATTTGATTCATTTAGCTGTTCAAGACAACGATTTTGAAATGCGAATTCAGTGTTGGAAATTCTTTTTGCCACTTTATTTCGCACTCCAGAAGATGAACTACGCTCGCTATGGTTCCTACTATGTAAAGGTAATGGAGAACATTGAGAAAATGTATCCGGGGTTGAAAGATCTTCTCATGCAAAATGGCATGTCAGTGCAAGCCCAAGAGTCGTTTCCCATTCGGGTCGCTATTGATCAGAGGGGAGAACAAACGATCAACAGAGATGCGAAAACATCAGGAGGAATCAAGTCCTTTGCTGCGGATACTTCAGCTATTTTGAAGTGGACGTTAAACCGTTCCGAGCAAGCAGAAAACACCAAAGCACTTCTCAGTCTGGCAGATGTCAACCATTCTGCCAGCACTTATAAACCCCTACGACCATCGCAGATCCTACAGTCAGAAAAATTTGTCACTCGCATCATAGATGTGTTGAAAGAGGAATATGTTAACCCGTTTGGTGTCAATGTTGATAAAGAAAAGCTTGTCAATTTGAGTTCTGGCATTGCTTTTGATGACCGAATTGCTGCAGAAATACTATCTACAAGGAGCGTTGGAGAGGAAGAGAGCCAAAAATTCCGTGAAGAGCGCCTAGAGTCTAGTCAAGTCAAGTTTCATGATCCAATCAAAAGAAGAAAGTTGGCCCTGTTTAGTAGTTCAAGCAAGAAGGTCACAATCGAAGAAAACAAGAAAGTGAAAGCCATTGAAGTCAACCGGAATATCTTGGGTACATTACTTTCCATTTCAGCGAAGAGTGGACAAGCTATCGATTTTGAAAAGGCACTTGAGTACCCTTTATGCCCAGTTCCGCTCAGCTTAGCAAATGCGGACGGCTCCAGAAGGGTTACATCAAAAAGTGCGTTAATTCAAGTTATTCTGAAGAAGGTAAAGAGGCCAGTGTTACACCCAAAGGAAAGCCAACCTCCAAAAGAAATCGTATCTGCATTCATTGTCGACATGATGGCAAGTCTTAGGGGAATAACACAAATACCGGAAACATATGAAGATCTTACTTGGAAGTTTTTAAAGAAGTTGCCATCTGGATACAGTCGAGTTGATATCGTCGCAGATACATACCAAGAAGTGTCTCTAAAATCAGCAGAAAGAAATGCACGTGGAATCTCTAGCAAGGTCATTATTTCATCAAATAAGTCAAAGATTCCACGAAATTTCAGTGACTTTATGAAAAACGATGACAACAAACGACGCTTGATATGTCTTATGCGCGATACCATCATTGCAAGCAAGGCGAAGGCATTAAACTTGCTACGCTGTCAGGAGATCTACTTCTCAACAGATAACGATTGTCGCAAAGTGACACATGCTTTGTGTGAAATTGAGGATCAACTAGTTAGCAACCAAGAGGAGGCTGATACAAAGCTTATACTGCACTGTTGCCACACTTTAAACACACATCCTCCCAAGAAAGTCATCATAAGATCACCCTCCGGTGATACAGACATTCTCGTCATTATGCTAAACAAGTTACTGGATGAACAGGACCGAATTTACCTGGACTATGGAAACGGAATGCACCGAAAAGGACTTTGGCTCAGCGATATCGACATGTCCGATCCTATGAAGAAATGCATGCTGGGTTTTCACGCCTTCACAGGCAATGATTATATATCGTCATTTTTCAGAAGAGGAAAAGCAGCTTGTTGGAAAGTCGTCAAAAAAAATCTAAAGTTTATTGATACCTTTACTTGTCTTGGTTTATCGTGGGATTTGCACGGAGAATTGGCTGACGCCCTCGAGGAATTCGTATGCCTCCTGTATGGCAGTAGAAAGAAGAAAGTCAACAGTGTTCGGAGCGAAATGTTTGAACGCAAACACATCAACCAAAAGAAGGTGATCGATATATCGCAGCTTCCACCTTGCCAGTCAACATTATTGTTGCATTCCAAAAGAGCAAATGTCGTCGCTAAGATTTGGAATTCATCACACGAGCCAATGCTGGAAGTACCAGAATTCAGCCTGCATGGTTGGAACGAACAGCTCGAAATTCATTGGATGGATCTTGCTTTTCCAAGAGATATCAACAGTATTCTCTTTGATCCATCGTTCGAGACAGACGAGGAATTTAATGGCATTGACAAGGAGAGTGACGACGAACAATGATATTTATACAAAGTCGACCTGAAGACGTAAATAGCTGAACAATCGTAGCCGCGTCCTATAATGAAGAATACTGAGCTCCCATATTCTAACATCCTGTGAGAATGAACTTACTTTATAGGGTTGTGACATAGTTGAAGCATGTAACAAAATCCTTCAAAGAACTACTACTGACAATCGTGCTACAATTGTCATTGAAATGCTGATATCGCGGGTAAAGCTTTCCATTAATCTTTTCGATTGTCCGTTGTTTGCCATTGTCCGGCATTTCCAGGTGCCCACATAATAGGAAAATTCAACTTGAACTGTATTTATAATGAATAAACGAAATTACGACCAAAAGCGGTTAATTCTAGAATTTTATGCATATTTTGATGCAAAATTTTCTTTTCGCGTTAATGACGTCACATAAAATGACGTCATCAGCTCAAATTATCTCATCATAAGGTAAATTTTTACATTCTGAAGGCTAGGTTCATCAACTGCAAGTGATTCACGTTTCTGCAATCAAGAAATGGCATACAAAGCATCATAGGCACTCGCTGTCTAAGAGAGAAATGGAAGTTAGAAAAACCGCGCGTTGGGCCTAAGTACCCAACGGTAATTGAAGCATTTCGCGCAAGATCATTACAGACTTCCCGTTTACCATCGATTTTCGTTATACCAATGTGTGTGGCTATCCAAAAAATATAGTCGCAATTTCTCCGCCAAAAAGTGGTACCTAGCGCCAGTACAGCCTGGTCTAAACATAGCTGCTATGACTAAAGCAACTACCCCAGGAACTTTTCCGCACGTCTGAAGTGGGTATCTTTTGCGGCATTGGGCACCACAGCTTCTTCGTCCATAGCTATGTGATTCAGGATCGTGGCAGTACTCCAGAGAGATGGGTGAAGATCTCTCTTCATAAATTTCATCGGCGAATAGTTGGACTTTCTGTTGAAGGCTATCTGGAATAGGCCATCCAAGGGAATCACCATATATAAGCTTTCTTTTTGAATGGTCATACATTGCAGTAACCCAGTGATTACCTTGTTGCTCATTGCTTCCACAGAAGGTCTTGCCGTTGGCATGCATCCCGACATTTTCAATGAAGCATAGCCCTCGTGGCACATTTCCCTTGTCAATATGCGTCGTTGAACCAAGCGTTGTACATTTGTAACAAAGTTGATATGGATACATCTAAATGAAGTTTGTTCTTGATTTCGCAGTGATAGAATATTTCGAACATGCTCATCGTTGATTTCTCGTGTACAGCAAAGTTGAGCTAAAACATTAGGAGTTGCAAATAAAATGGAATTTCCTCGAGATTTGGATGATACCAAATTAAAGACTTAAACTCATTGATAGCAGCATTTGTTGGTCGGGAAACAACTAATCTCGGTATCAGCTTCGACTCATTTAACCAGTTGATCTCCTGTTCTACGGCTAGCTTGACGTCACGAACGGTATGCAGTGAAAGAAAGTGGCCGATGGTTTCATAGGTCAAGTTGCCAATTTCAGAGTGGACGTAATGAACACTGGCTTCAATCTCATTTCTGCGACTAAGGACTGTCTGCCATGAAATTAGCTGATGCTTCGGCGGTAGAAACCTTGAATGGAATGGATCAACTGTGCTGGCAAGGGCATCTGTGCGTTCGAATGATGAATTTCGTAGGTACCTAATATTGCTGTTTCTGCTTTGGAAGGCTAAGTACCTTGTGTAAGACCGAAGTGTTTGCTGGTCAAGCGTTTTGTTTTGCTGAACATATCCATCCTGCCAAGGAAAATGAGAGTTTTAGCCTTGTAAGTTTTGGAAGCACCTAACTTTTAACGTTTAAGGCAAAACTCTCACATTTTTTTCTCTTTTGCTCAATTAACAACTGACAACTTTTGGGGTTACGTAATTCTCGATGAAGTTTTTGGACAGACGTGTAGCTAATTTCTTTACAATAAACGGAGCGTTTGACCGGTTATTGAAAGTTTTTTAACATTATCAGGTTTTGGGCACAATGGTTTTTGCCCACGCGGAATTGCTATTGCGATTCCGTGCGGGTTTGTAGTCTGCCGCGGTAAGTAAGTCTGTTTAAAAGTTTCAATATGAAATGCGTCAGCAAAATTTTCCACCACTATCGTTTATATGATCAGAGTTAAGTTTCTTATAGGAAGTTTCTTATCAAGAAAATACTGTGATTATTCAAGTTTGAAAGGGGGCCAGAGCCCAGAGTCCTCCTTCATTACCAACGGAAATAGTGACTGCACGCCTTACCCATTTCTTTCTGAAATTTCCTAATGAAGCGTGGGCATAACTGGCATAAGTTTGCGATAGCTATTTCTGGTTTAGTTGTTTGGTAGTTTCATGCCTACTTCTCGCACACTCATCAACCGCAGGGTGCACTCTAATATATCTTGAATGTGTATGCTCAGGTCACTTTTACTTTTTGGGTCTAACTTTTTGGTAAAAATATTTTGTGGGTCATTTGTACAACTTATTTTAAGGGTTCACGAAATTCTGGAATATTTTTCCTTCGCAAATATCAGCGTGATCAGAAAGAAAAAGATAGAAATCGTGAAAATTTAGCACTAAATTTTTTAGAAGCCAAAGTACCGTTGAAGAAATCGACTCACGAGACAAAAGTAAAAATTTGCAAAGATCCCCCCACTAAAGGATTCCCCCCACACTAATTTTGCAATAGCGATACTGATTAAAGCACTCTTTGAATGAAATTAATGACCCATTTAGGCCTACGACCAGGCGTTGTTTCTCTTTTGCTGTTTAGAAACCTGTTTAGCTTAGATCAACTACTTACTTATTTCAGGTTATTGTCGGGATAGATATGTGCAGTCAAAAAAATAGAGACCGTGATAGTAAAAATATGATATAAATCTTACCATAGCATGTCATCTCGTCTGTCTTGAGAATCTGTCTGCAATCGCACGTTTCCATGGTAGAAAATTTATTGAAGTTTTTGGCGCCAAAATGTACGGCGGCATTCGAAATACACGGAAGTTGATCACCAGAAAGAGGTCAGTGAAAATGAGGCTGTTGTTATTGTTCTATTTAGCCAATCACATGCTGGGGGCATTACAGCATTTAACGGCAACTGAATTTTGTCCATGAATTAGGGTATGTTTGGCAGCAATTTTCAATTTAATTCTAATCGAATACATCGTCAAACTCACAACTTATTTGTAACAAACTAAGTAATCAAGACTATTGGACCATAGGGCCATTGGGCCATAGGGCCAGGGCCATTGACTGGTAAAACCCGCGTGGGCTATGACAACGATGGGCTGGTTACAGACGAGCGCATCAAATTTCTTGTTAAAAACTCGTTAGCAGGATGACATGATCTGATGTTTACCGACATAACATCAATCAAGAGCCCCAGTTAACATTTTAGATACCCACACTTATTTCTGGGCCTAGCCAAACTGGGTTTTTCGCACCCAGCGTAATCATTATGAGAACGATGGGCCACGCCATCAACTTGAAAAACGACTTTGAAAACAACTTTGAAAAACGACTTTGAAAAACGACTTTGAAAAACTAACATCATAAAAGCTAAAGTGACAAATTGAGTTGTTGATTAATTAATTTCCGCTTTTAGATCTGCACCATTCAAATACTGACGATTCAATTGTTTCTCATGTTGCTTCTTGTGATTTTTTGGATGATTATTTCTGTGTATATTTTCAATTTTTGAAAAACTTGTGTTGGATGTATACTTAATTCATCTAGAATTTTCTGTTGAATTTTCAGTTTGTTCTGTAGTGCTTTTCTTTCATTCTTTTTTATTTCAAATGATTTACACTCCGTTTTCATCAGATTTTATTTGATTCTTAACTTCTTTATATTTTTGTGCAAATTTTTTTGGAATTTACTTGCTTCTAAATATTTAAATTTTATTTATCCGTTTCTAAATGTGTTTTTTTACAGTTTTAAATCTTCCTACCAAGATTCATTTCAAAAACACTGTAGCCCTCTTCACACGACGCAAACTAACCTGGGGCGAACCTGGGTTACATTTAACCCAGGTTCAACCCATGTTTGTTCACACGAGAGGATCCTCAAAATATGTGTGAACACAAAACCAGGGCGAACCTGGGTTATTTATATTCACACATGCGCAGTTAGTGAGATAACAAAGTAACAAAGTGGCTGATGACATGAGCTTTCTGATGTTTTGCCGGTGGATTTTCGTTTTGAAATGTATGGTTTGACGTGGCATATCTTTATGAAGAGGCAAATTTTTTCATCAGCCCAAACCTCTATCAATAAAAAAACTTCTTCCTCCTCCCAAGTTGATCCTCGGTCTGTTCTTTCTCAAGTCATAGCGTTGAAATAAAATAAATTTACAGTTAAAAATAAATTTATATTTCTTGGTCAATATGAAACATCTGGTGTTTGTGTACCAGATCCAACTTATGGCTGGCTGAAAGTATGTGCATGTGTAAGATCAAAACTAACCCAGGTTCGCCCCATGTTTGTGTTAACACGACATTTTGCCACAACTAACCCAGGTTCTACCCAGAGCGAACCCACCTCCTGAGGTGGGTTTGTTTAATCCGGGGCGAACCCAGGTTAGTCGCGTTCACACTACAAAAATCTAACCTAGGTTAGTTTAACCCTGGTTCGCCCAAGGTTTGTTTGTGTCACGTGAACTTGGCTTATGAGAACGATGGGCCACCATGCACAGGACCACTGAGCCATGTGTGGGACATGTGCCACAGGGGAAAAATGAACAAAATGAAATCCAAAGTGGCGAAAGAAAAGCTGGATCAGTCATTCGTACTCATTTCGCAAGCCATGTCAGCTACCACTTTTCACGGAAGGAGAGCAGTACTCACATCACTTGCAAACGGCAGAGACAGAGCTCATAGATGGGTTAAGGACAAATACCGAACACAGCTAGTAGTGAGCACCAAAGAGCTCTTTGGCAGTGAGTTTCATAAATCCATTCAGAAAGATGCCAGATCAGTAGACATGCCGTTAAATCCTGAGAATGCTCCGGCCTCTGATTGGCCTAAATGACAATAAGTATATTTGACAATAAAGGCAGAACGAGATTGCATAAACCCAAAATGAGGGCATCACAGTGGTGTCCATTGCTAACTTTCAATTTTCAAACTTTTCATGTTAAATCTCTGTCGTTGCCATAGCCGCCATAGTATTGATCTTAATTCTTACAAAAGTAAATACAATGGAAGTTAGAAGGATTTTCTTGAAACAAGTTCTCTTTTGTCCGTGGCCTGCAATGTTTCAGTTTACGTGATTGATTGGAACACCAGTAACAGATTATCAATCAAGGGAGTTGGTTAAAATCAGGACTCATCATTTTCCTTGGGGGCAAAAAGATCTAGAAGTGCAAAGTATTGATATCCAAGATTCTTTCGTGGGGCATGTCACTCTCGATTTCACTCATGCGAAAAAGCGTAGGAGATTTTTTCAGAACAAAAGGACTTTCACAGATTTTTGGTGGATTTTCTTTTAAAATGATTGCCACCAGAACTGTACAAGATTTTTTGAGAATGCAATGCTCCTCCCTCAAAAATTAAGGTCCTGAGGGTGGAGATTTAACTACCAAGGTGCACTGGCGGTGCACCCCACCCATTGACCTATGATCCACCTTTGGAGTCATAGTCAAATACATTTCGGGATACATTTCTGTTGTTCAAAACCATGCCATGACCATGTTCAAACATATAAGATAGACAACACTAACCATTGATCAAGCAGAGAAAGGACAAGAGAAGCCTACAAAAGGAACATTGAGGGACTATTATCTGACAACAAAAAGGTTGTTTGTTTATGATTTGCCAACCAAGTCGTAAAGATTTTCATTCAGACTGCCTCTAATTTAAATGTTATCGTGTTTTTAAATCAATTGAACGGGTAACTGATTCTAAATAATTGACTTATTATCACGAGTTGTGAGGTAAATTCAATCAGATTGACTTTAGAAATAAATTTACTCTGATCCAATAGAATAGTGGGCATCGTTGCGGAACTTCGTCAAAGCAAACCAGAAGCAAACAAACAGATTTACTTGGCTGTTTGGCAGTGGGCACCACTGTGATGCCCTCGCTTTCGTCGAAGCAATCTCGTTCTGCCTCAATTGTAAATATGCCTATTGTTCTCTAAGCCAATCAGAGGCCGGAGCATTCTCAGGATTTAACGACATGTATCAGTAGAAATGTCTGCAATACGCAACATGCAGATGCAAGCTAAAGGGAAATCCATGCGCTTTTGGAAAGGCTCCATGGCAAGACAAAGGGAAACAAGCAGCACCTTGGAGCATGCTAAAGCTACACAAATTTTGACAAGAGGTAATAGCTCAAAAACCAACACTCATTTCAAACATAATGTAAAAACCTCTGAGTACAAGATACATACACCCAGTCATACAGGGGCTGCTGAGCCCGTCAAGACAGTCCCTCCCAATGGGGGGAGACTGAAGTACTTTCTCCCACAACGGGAAAAGCTCACAAGAGACCCATGTACTCTAGGTCGGATAAGGGGCTACAAAATTCCACTGCTGGAAACACCCTACCAGTCAAAAATTCAAAACAAATTAGGTATAACCGCAGAACATGGTCTAATTCTATCAAAAGAGGTGTCCTGCATGTTGGAAATGGGTGTGATTCAGAAGGCAAATCACACAAAGGGGGGAATCATAAGCAATGCTTTCTTAAGGTTACTGCCCTGGTTAAAATCACCAAAAATGTCATTTTCAGTTTTTTACGTAGATTGATTATGTAGAATCTGAGCTACATTTTGAACCCTTTGCAGTCAATATCTAAGAACTGGAAGTAATGATAACTGTTGATTAAAGATTAGAAACTGAAAAAGCAGGAAAATTTTCCTTGTTAAATCGGAATGGATTAACGATAATCACTTGACCTTCTACATGGATATGATTGTGTGTTAATCCACATGTGGTTTACGGCATCTCCTGTCTATATAAGGTCATAAGCTTGTTGTTTGGATTTATTTACATAAGTACCTAATTACATGCTCCATGCTGCTAATCACATTGACCCCATCTATTTTGTGGTCTGATCAGCATTGCAAGTCACGTTTTCAGGAGCCTTTACAAAAAGTCAGATTTCTCGGAACTGGAGAATCGTCTAGTAGTAGGTACTAACTTTTCATTTAGGACCCCCAGGGCCAATCTATTGGCGAGAAATTTGGCACAGTGGGAGACAATGCATGTATCTGCCAGAGTGTGTCTGCAATTTTTCATCGATCCACTGGTCTGGATTCTAGCCCGAGCTGAACTACATAAAGGGACAAAAATCATGATGCCGTTTTTTGGGATGCCATTGCGTGTAAACTAGAAACGATATAAAAAATGTGGGACACACTTTGACAAACAAAGCCGTGATCTTTCGGCTTAAGGTATCATCCCCCCGGGTAAAGAATTACCATAGTTTTGGAGTTATAACCAAGTTGAGATGGTACATAGGCATGAATGTAATATACCTGGACTGAAAAATTCAAAATAGTACCTTTCTTGTTGCCATAGCAACCAAAAATACTCGAAATTTTGCAAAAAATGGTGCAAAGAAAAGTATTTTTCAAGTTTTCATGGCATTTTTTCAATTTTTTCTCAATGAAATTTGGTGTCATTTATACATGTATACTGTTGGTCAAAATGAAGCAACAGCTTTTTAACATGTTGAATATTTTTCAAGATATTCGCTTTTTAATTTCTGACTAAGAAATTTTTCAAACATTTGGGTCTCAATTCTCTTGTGGCTAGCAAATTGCAAAACCAGAGGTTCATTTTGAAGCCCTATCTTTGGTGACTATTTTGACCAAATTTCTTTGAAATATCTTTCATGGTTTTGAAATTAAAAATGAATCCATGTCACCAACTCTGCGAAAATCGTATTTTCGGGAAATTGACCTTAAAGTTTGATGTTGTATTCCTGTAACTAGAACCTTCCAGGTGCATATGTTTCTCCCTCTCTCTCTTTATTTTTATCATCCTTTGACTTCCTTTTACTCCTCAATTTCTTCCTTGCAAGTTTTGATGACTCCTTTGATTGATATTCTGCATAATACATTCTGCTGTTGTCCAAATCAGAACAATGTTTTGATGTGAAACGTCCTGGTTCTATGCCTAGCTTTCTTAAATCTCTTTCACTGCCTCAGTACCCATATTGAAGTTTGCAACAGCATCAAAAACACCAAGTTCAAACACCTCTTTCCCAACGAAGGTAGTTTTTGGAATTCTGTCCCAAATCATCCTGTCAAACGATTCATTTTGGTTTTGTGTCTTTCCGTGGAGGCATTTTTTGAGCAAATCTTCCTCACTTAGCCTAGCAAAAATTGGTTTCACCTTTGCAATTACTTTCATTGGCAATCCTGGACCAGCTTTATATGCTGAGGTGCCTTTTGCCTTCTCTGCCTTAAATCCACACCAAGATTCCTTTCCATCTGGGCAGTAATTATGGTATTCCCCATCCTTAGAGGAAGCGCGGTGAAACAATGAAGCAAGAATGGCTTTCTTCATACCTTCAAGGTTGTTGGGATTACTTCTTACTGCTATGCCATAGTAATTCTGCAAGCGATCTATCATCTTGTCAGTCAGCTTTCCTTTACCCCTGACATCTTTGTCATCTTTCCTAAATTTCCTTAAAGCTGCACCTACTCTCTTCTGCACATGACCAATGCACTCAAATTTGTCAATTATTTTGCCTGAATCTTTATATACTGATAGCTTTTACTGACACCATCACCAAAATACTTTGTGTAATAGAGGCCATGCTTTTCATCTGATCTTTTAAATATTCTCTCTGCACCCTCTGGTTCCATAGCAGGTGCAGAACCTTTGAAATCTGCTTTACAGTTCAGATGATCTGCTTTCCATTTCTGGTATGTATCTGAGGTCTTTTCCAGCTTTTCGTACACTTGACACTGCTTACAAAACCTTGACATTGCTTCAACATCTAGCACTCGTCCTGTGTCAATGGAGATTGTTGTAACACAACCATTCATTGATACATATCCTCTTTTTTGCCAAGAACCATCAACAGATACACTACATTCAGTACCAACTGAAGACTTGACTCCTTGAGCAGCTCTCCCCATGCTCTCATTGGCAACATTAAACGCTGCAGACGTCAAAGCCTTATTTAGTTTAAAAGAATTATTTTTGGTGGGCAAATTTGCAATGTTCATGATTGAACAGAACTTCTTGGTGCCAGAGAAGCCTTGACCTATACTACGCATTGCATAAACGGCACACTTGTTTACTTCAAATCCTCCATTCATAGCGTCAGAACTACGAAATTCATGTGAGCAAGCACAATCCCTACATGAGAGGACAAGCAAGCTTGCAAACCCACTCTTTTTCTTTAAAATCTCCCCAAAGCTCAATGAATAAGAGAAGCAATCTGGGCATGGTAACAATTTGAAGACACTTGATAACATTTTCAAATCCACGAATCGATATCCTTCATCATATAATAGGCCATCACCTTCCAGGTTGGAAATATCAGAACTGTAGTTAATACTTGAGAACTGAGCCCTTGAATCAGCTATCTTCTTGAAAGAAACTGATCTCCTACTTGTTCCTCTGTCAGACTTTGGCGTTGACTGTGCTCTTGGTAAATATCCTTCACCACCCTGTTCTTCATTTCTTGAAAATGGCCTAACATCTGGGACATCGGTTGGTCTGACTGAGAAGCACGCTTTAAGAGGCCTTCCACGCTTCCTTCCTGGCACTGCAGCGGTTGAAACATCGCGTACGTCTTTCTTCACGAACTGGTTACTACAAAATGTACGCTTTGAATGCTTAACTGGCTTTCCCATCACAAAAAATACAACAAATTTCGAAATTTTCACTGATCTTGAAAAATGTGATGAATGATTATGTAACTACGTTCTGAAACGAGGCTAGAGACCTCTATTTCACGAGAAACAAAGATGGCAGACATTCAGATACCAAACGTTAGTTTACGAGGTCAATGGGGTATTTTGGGGGCGATTTCTGATGATGTTATTGATCACAAACCGTTGCTATGGGTGTTGCTATGAAAGCTTTGCTAAAATATTTTTGCCTGCCTGGCTAAAACATACATTTCATAAAGAACTGGAGCTGACAAGCATAGCAATGCATACATAATCTGAAGGTCCATGAAATTTTCTAAATGGTCAATCAAAGAGCAAGAAATTACCAAAAAAATTTTCTCTGTTGAAAATGAGGGGGGATTATACCTTAAGTTATTTTCGTGATTCTTCGGTGTTGCTGGGGGTCCTAAGTTGCAAATGAAGGAAGGGTATTTTAAAATCATGTTTTTGTTGATAAAATATTTACTGACACTCCTATCTACTGGATTTTGACATATCCGTATTCGTCATCAAATTACGCATCAAATGATGTATTGGTTTGCTTTCATCGGGTCACAATGCAGTCCTTTGGAGGAAAAAACTGAAATGACTGTCGCGAGGGTGGGCAGTAACCTTAAGGGAGAAAGGTGACAAAGGTCCGTACAGGCTGATAGTAAACCTAAAAGCACTAAACTCCTTTATTCTTTCCCATAAGTCAGTTGGCGCTCATTGCGCTGCTGTGACCATTACAAAAGCATGCCAACCTTCTCAGTCAGCAGCCTGATGGACTGCACTGGCCAAACTTCCTCCAGCCAATTTTACAATATCACTTGCCCATGATGTCAGTGGCCTTCCTCTTCTCTTTTCCTCAACGTTTCCCTCGATAATACATCATTCCATACCTCCCTTTCTTATGATGTGACCAAAGAAACGCATCTTCTTCAAGATCATGTTTTCCACAGTACAAGACTGGTCCCAATTTTATCTACCACCCACTGGTTTGTCCTTTTACCTGTCCACGAGACTCTTAATGGCCTTTTATAACACCACATCTCAAAGGAGTCAATCTTCTTCCCATCTGTTTCTGTAAATGTCCAGGACTCGCACCCATATGTTGCTACAGCAAAGGTAGTGGCATCTGGCAGCCGTAACTTCAGCTTAGTGGATACTCCTCTGCTTTTTCAGATGTTTAACATATTCGGTACAGTAGACTTAGCCATCGCAAGCCTTTTTCTTATTTCCTTGCTGCTTTTACAGGATGTGTCAATAACTGATCCCAGGTACACAAAATTATCAATCTCTTCAATTTTCCCTTCATCTAACATAAACTCCTCTATATCCGCTCGATTACCGTCTACAGCCATGATCTTTGTTTTCTTGGTGTTCAAAAGCAGACCTCTTTCCTTACTGATCTCTTTTGCTTGCTTCAGGGGTTCAATGGTAGGCACTAAATGTCATTCACTATTAGGTGCTCATTGATTATTCATGACTTATCAGATACTCGTTTATCGGAGAAAATTGCTCATTGTAATCGGTTCCACCAAAATCCCCGAGCCAGGCATGCGCAGAGTCACAAAGCTTGACTTCTTTTCATGAAATTTCTCAGCGGGTCTAAGACAGTGCCCCCCGCTTGGTTGCCATTCAAAGATAATCCCCAATTGTGCCCTGAGTTCAAGTAGCTCTGACTTTGAGCTGCACATTAATGTTGTGTCATCTGTGAAACGTAAGTTAGGGTACCTTACACCGCCAATGTTCACTCCTCCTTCATAACTTTGTAGAACTTCTCTCATAATGTCCTCAGCATAAATATTGTACAGGTTTGGCGACATAATACAGCCCTGTTGAGCCCCCCTTCCTATTTTAAACCAATCTCTGTCACCGCAGTTTGTTCTTAAGGCCGGTTTACAAGATCATATTCACATCAAATTTGCTTCACATTTTTTATGTGATCACATAATGTGATCGTGTAAATGGGCTTTACAAGTTGCTTGAAGTTATATGAAAAAATTAAAACTAACCACCCTTTAATTACCCATCACTTTAATTACCGCTATTCATGACCAATACATCGAGTAGTAGCGTTTTGGCGCGCATTTTCAAGCAGCATCGATTCCAAAATGGAGGTTGAAAATGATGATGAAGAAAAAGCTGTGGCAGCTATTTTGCTTGCTTGCGCGCTACAAACTCCTGGTAAACCTGGATTTGCTACAAGTCTCTCTCTTGTCATCACAAGACATAGAGGAGAAACAGGGAGACATCACAAGACATAGAGCAGAAACAGTAGTCCGGGTCCTTTTGTAAATCCGTTCTCACTGCATGTTAATTGTATTCTGAACGGATGACTTAGGGTAAAATTTTCTGCTGTTTTCGAAAATTGATGTCTCCAGCGAATTTGAGTTACCGTTTTCGATGACGTCACCATGACGTCATACCACATTGTTTCCTGCAAATGCGTCCTCGTTTCATGTTAATATTGTCTCTAATAGCCCATCTAGGGTGAAAATATCTGCTGAAGGCAAATATTTGATGTCTTCAACTTCAGATGTCCCTCTCCTATTGTGTCATTCAATCTTGATGACGTCATGATGACGTCAATAAAAGTTTTTGTTATAAATCCCTTGCTAGCATTAATTTTTGTCCCCACAAGTTAACCTATGCTGAAAATACTTAATCGGTGCATGGAGCAACGAAATGTCCTCACAAACTGACAGCTGCTATTTAAAATGTGTGACCTTGTTTTCGAAAGGAGCTCTAACTTTGAAATTAAACTCTGGAAGTTGTCATTAGTACAACGGGATCTTCTTCGAAGACAGTCATTTCACTGGTTCTTGACCTTAAAGCAAAAAATCTAATGCTGGTACATTTAAAGGAAAGCTACAAAGTATAGATTCAGTTGGAGGCTTGGAGAACTCCGAGCCGTCTTAGGGCACCTGAGGACAATTGGCAATTTTATAGCTGATAGCGGCTCAGACTATTTGAGAATGGTTGAGAGCCTGCTAACCTGTAGGTAGATCAGTCACGTGACTTACCGTAGCAGAATTAACCAAAATTTTATCCTCTTCCTCTTTCCCCCAAAATTACGGCTTTTCTGTAGCTTTAATTGTAAAACAAATTTCATATTGCTATTTCACATGCTTTTACGAGTTGTTTGATGTATATCGGTAAGTGTTTCGACATGTTATTTCCCATAAAAAACGCAATTTGTTCAAAGCATTTCTCTCTATTCGTCGCGGCAAGTTTTGGGCAGCCATTTTGACGACGCGCTTTTGAGATGGCCTCGTTTATCGGTGTTTTTGCAGCCTCGTGTGCATGGTGCCTCGGAAATGACATCGGAATGAGTCAGGGAAGACTTCAAGCTCTCGAATGATGATGATGATGATAATGATTCATGAAAACAATTGTTAAATTAACAACATACGTTTTCATACGCCCTAGAGAAGCATAGCTTATCGAGTCTAGGGCGCTTACAAAGTAACAGGAACCTAATAACAGCAAACTAAAGGATTAATTACAGGTATATATGATTTGAATATAACGTGGTTAACTGCAGTAAGAATGAATTACATGCAACAGCGATTAATACTGAAAAAGGTGACGATAAAATCAATATATTGAGCAAAACAAGGAACAATGTTTTCCTTCTTATTATGAAATCATTGCAAATCAGAATAAGAAACTGATTAAAAGTAGGAGCCTAGCTGATACTCCTTCAGAGCTTTAAGATAGCTTTTTGATGACTGTATGTTTCTCAAATGAGAGGGTTGGGAATTCCCAAACTGGCTCCTTTTACAGAGATGGCACAATTACCGAATCTAGTTTTGGTTTTTGGCACTTGGAACAGATCACTGTTTCTCGTTTCGTAGTTATGTAAACTCGATCTTGTTTGAAATAGGTTGTGGAAGACTGCCGGTAGTTTATCTTTGTTATTTACATACATATGCATTAGTTTCAGGATCTTGTGTTCATATTGGTCAGAGATCTTTAAAACGTGAAAATCCTCATGTATTTCATTGGTAGAGGCGATGGAGGCGTAACGGTTGATTTTGTTTCCTAATTCATCAATGTGCTTTTCCCATGTAAGTTTTTCATCAATGATTAACCCTAGGTATCTGACGCTGTCTGATTTTTGTATGACATCACCTATACGAACCTCTGGGGTGTTAAGTAATAATTTCTTTTTCGGAGAGTATATGCAGTAGGTTGTTTTGTCTACACTTAGCTTTAAACAATTAGCCTTGAACCATGTATCTATTTTTTCCAGTTCAGTGTTTGTGTTTTGAATAAGATGGGTAATGTTTTCATTGGCAGCAAAAATGTTTGTGTCATCAGCAAAAAGACGAGGCTGCAGATTTGTTGAATTAGCGATGTCATTTACATATATGGTAAATAGTAATGGTCCTAAAACAGACCCTTGGGGGATGCCAGTATTGATAGACCTAAGTGTAGAGCTTTCCCCATTTACAGCAGTAAATTGTTTTCTATTAAGTAGATAACTAGAAAACCATTTGTTAACTATGCCACAAATGCCATAATGTTGGAGCTTTTTCAGGAGGATTTTGTGGTCAATCGTATCAAATGCCTTTTTGAGGTCTAGGAAGACGCATAAGACGAACTTTCCTTCGTCGAGATTTTTGTAGATTTCGTTTAGTGCTTCGATAAGAGCCATCACAGTTGAATGGTTTTCTCTAAAACCAAACTGAATGATGTCCTAAACTTTGTTAAAGCATCGATTACCAAGATTTTAGAGCGGTAAGTAAACTTTTTTGATGTTTTTTGCAGATTTCCATGCTTTTTACTGCAAAGTTTAGTCGACCATCGTTTTGAGCTGCCTTTTTTGGCCCAGGATGCCTCTTTAATCTCTTAACCTGGCCTAAGTCCTTTTGCGAAATTTTTTGAAACATCATGGTGCAATCGTGGTGCAATCGTGCAATTTTTTGAAACATCATGGTGCATCATGGTGCTGGCTGTTGTTGTGGCTGTGGAGACAGGACGTGTTTTACAGGGCTCAGTAAAAAATTACAACCGAACACAAGTTTTTCCAAAACAAAGTCATAGAATGGATAAAAAAGATAAAAAAGACAGGTTGATGGAGCCTCTAGATGCAGCTCGAAAGAATCATAGTGACCAGAACCTTGAAAACATCGTTGAAACCTGTGAATCAGAAGATGGCCTAGATGAAGCGGCGGCCACGCCCGCGAACGTGCCTGCAATAAGAACAGCAAAAAAGAACAGCATTCTTTACAAAGTGCCAGTTAATAAGATGACTTCATGCTCTTAATCAAGCACAAAGAAAAAGGTTTCAATTGAAGACATTACTGACCTCTCAGCAGACCAGAGCAGTATCGCAGAGCCAGAGAAATACGTCCATGTAGACGAATACCTTGACTTCAAAAAGTTCATCCACTCCGAAGTACAGTCAATAAAGGCAGAGATTGAGTTTGGTGCAAACGATGTAGCAGCTGTGCATTCCTCTGGCATGGATCCATTGGTAAGCATGTTAATCTAAAGTCTAAAAGACCGGATTGTTTCTCTCGAAAAACAACTGGATGAGAAACAGAAAATAATCGAAAAGCTCATGGATAGGCCTATTTTGGAGATTTCAAAGGATCAAAACAGAGAAGTCGAAGTGAATCCACCATCAAAAACAACAAATCCCCCTGAGACTGGGAAAAAAGCCCAAAGCAGCTGCCCTAACAATGAAAATATTGAACAGAAAATTCCCAAGACACACGAAAAAGAACTTCGAAACATGAGAGAACAAAATTCAAAGGAAGTTGGAAAAGAACAAGATGTCAGAAAAGAAAAGGCAGAAAAGAAGGCAGAACGAAAGAAAGTAATTATAATTGGAGACTCTTTGCTGAATGGCCTTGAAGAAAAGAAAATGAAGAGAAACCACGACATCCAAATAAGACTACACTCTGGAGCATCATCCCTTGATATTTCAGATCACATTAGACCTGTCCTGAGACGAAACCCAGATTGCATCATTGTGCATGCGGGCACAAATGACATCACAAAACACGAGGATACGATCAAAAATATTGAGGAAATGGTAAATGAAGCGAAGAAAATGTCTCCTTCGACAAACATTGTGGTATCAGAATTGGTAGTCCGCCATGACAGTCAGCAGAGAAAGGAAAAGTCAGAGGAATTAAACAAGAGGATAAAAGACCTAGCAAAGAAGTTGCAAATACCCGTGATTTGCCACGCAAACATTAATAGCCGTTGTTTGGGAAAGGGACAGCTACACTTAAACCAAAGAGGTAACGGTTTCTTTGCAAGAAACCTATTGGATTTTATTGATAATTTCTATATTACAGAATCTACTTGAAAAAAAATGACATTGTCACCCCACAAACTGATCGATCGAAACATACTTCTTCCACTGTACTATCAGAATACACTGTTAGTACTGATAATATACATGGTCTAGACTACATAGAGTCTAGTCCTTCTCAAAGTGTGGGTTACATAGAGCCCATGCCTCTTAGTGAAAATCTGCCTGAAACCGAGGCTGACGGCCTCAAAATGATGAACAGACTCAGAATAAAATATCCAAAAAATATAATTATTGGGTATATCAATATAAATTTGATACGAAACAAATTTGATGGTATTTCTCAGATTATGAGTAACAAAGTAGACATACTTATAGTCGCGGAGACAAAACTCGATTCGTCATTTCGAAACGGCCAGTTTATGATAAACGGTTTCGGGAAACCTATCAGACTAGATGTTTCATCGAATAGTGGTGGTTTACTTGTATACATTAGAAACGGGATAATTTCTAAACAATTGAAGGATCTAGGGATACCTAATGATATCGAAGTAGTTCCTATAGAGATTAATATCCGAAAACAGAAGTGGTTATTACTGCCCTTATACAGAAATCCGTTGCAAAATCAAACGTATTTTGTTGATAATATTTCAAGAATCATAGATCGGTATTCTGCTGCTCGTGAAAATGTGTTGATACTTGGTGGTTTTAATATGGAGGCGAACGATAAGGCTCTGGTCCCACTGGTTGAAGCGTACAAGCTTTACAGCCTTATCAAGGGACCTACACGTTTCAAATCAGAAAGAGGGAGGTGTATTGATCTCATGCTCACCAATAGGAAACACTCTTTCATGGGAAGCCAGTCTTTTGAAACAGGCTTCAGCGATCACCATCATCTGATTTACACAGTATTAAAGTCGACATTTGTTAAGTTGCCCCCCAAAATAGTGAAATATCGTGAATACAAAACATTTTGCGAAGAAGAATTTCAAAAAGATCTAGAGATGAATTTAAGACAAAATTTTCCAACAGAATATTCTGCATTTCAGGCAGTCCTTTCCCGAGTACTTGAAAAGCATGCTCTATCTTTTGCATGCACCTAGACTTAAGTGCAGTGATGTCTGGAATGAGTTGATCAAGGATAATGAGACAAGCACAGATGATTATCAAACCAGTGATTCAGAACTTGATCACCCATCAGTAGAAATTCAGCCAATTTCTCCTTTGTCATCTTTGTTGTTACCTGCTCCTTTGCCAGGAAGTAGTGATGGAAGCCCCATGCCAGCCATCAACCTGGTTGAGTGTCCAACATGCTTCCAAAAATTCCCTGCTGCTGATGTGTCATCACATGCAGATGACTGTGCTGAATCATATTGGAGCCGCACTGATTCTTCTTTTACAGACTTTGGCACATCCATCAAGGAAAGTAAAACAATGAAGGAGATTTATGTGCCATCACTAAAGAGTGAAATTGCACTGCTTAAGGAAACTGGTCTCAGCAGAACCCCAGTAATTGTAACTCTTCGAAGAAAGAACATTTGGAATGACTTCAAACAAGCCAGAGATCGTTATTATAAGCCTGACCAAGCTCTCAAGCTGACTTTCTCTGGAGAGCCAGCCATTGACATTGGTGGCCCAAAAAGGGAATTCTTTGCAGGTATAGTAAAAGTGTTTTTATTGCATAGCTACTTCAGTTCAGACATTGTTCATTAACCAATTGTCCAAAAATTATTCTGTTAATATATTAAAAATCATTTTCAAAACACTGCAAATCATTTTCAGAAAGTATTTGAAAGGGAGCAATTTTGTTGTGTTAGGCATACTGTATACAGAGCAGATATGTATCACAATCATTGATTAATCATTGATACTGGACTTTACTGGTAGTGGGGGGAGGCATATCCTTTCTCTAACATCTTACAGCCCATGAAATTATTTGTTGGGTTGATGAGTGTTGCAAAGTACTATAAACCCATGGTATCAAGGATTCCAAACTACCCTAAAAGCAGTTTGATGAAGATGAACTTTTGGAAAGTTGGGAGTTTTTTTTTAGTTTATTTTGATTCAGTCCAGCAGAAAAGATTCACAGTGTAACCCTGATGTACAAGAGTTTTTAAATTACAACTTTTGATTGCTACTAAAAGTCATACTGTTAAATGTAACTTCTGTTAATGTTTATGAAACCTTTTCATAGAAATGTTGAGATACGTTGAGCAAAGGCTGTTTGAAGGTGGAATTCCTTCCAAGTCAACCATGCTCCTTGTGAAAGAAGATTTCAGATTGGCTGGTGGGCTCATGAGCATGTCAATAACCCAGGATGGGCAAGCACCAAATTTTCTGGCCAGTGCTGTTTTCAAATATCTGAGTGACACACTTGATTTCAATGAAATAGATTCAGATAAACATAGACAATTTTGTGGAAATGTAAGTTCCAGTAACTTATTCCTTCAGATACCCTGGATCAGAGCAGAGACAATATCAATACTAGGCAAATTTTTTATTTACTCCATTTTGTTATATTTTTCTTTTTCCTTCAGATACTAAGAAATACTCTGATCCAGGATATTCTTCAAGTTATTCTGCATATGGTTTGCTAATTGATTTAGTTAACCAATGTACAGCAGGAGAATGCATCATTTTAAAAATTGAAATGTAACATTATATAAGCTGATTTCTATTAAAATTTGGAAATTGATTACTAAGCTTTGAAATTGTTCAAAATTTGTTAAGATCACTAGAATTTAGGCTACTGTATAGACCCCGGCTACTGTATAGACCCCCAAAGGATTTCATGAAAATGATTACAATCATGCTCTTAGTATTTTTGGTGCCCCTTATGATATGGCAGATGTTTTCTGTCCTTCCTTAATATGCATGCTGTTCTTAAATTCATACCTATGCGTTAATTCCATTTAGCTGATCAAAATAACGATGGGGATTATGAAAGTGTGATGGAAGAAGACAATTGGATACTTGAGGAAATAGGATACCATGGCGTTCCAGCAAAAGAAACATCAATTTCTATTCAAAACATTATAAGGTATCTCATACATTGAATATAAAATTAAAGCAGAATATTTCTGAACATAGATCACAAAACGCGTGTCAATGAAATATTTTTTAATTCAGATCAGTCATAACAATCTTTCTACTATACAAATTTTTTACTTACACCACAGGGACCATACCATGGGGGGGGGGGGATAGACTTTGATTTTTGGATATAGGTTTGGATAGAAGGTAGACTTGAATTTTTTCTGCCTTGCCTTTACTCACCCAATAACATCCTGATGAAATATTTTACAGCTCTCTGTGTGTCTTTCTACAAGCATGGACAAATGCTGGATCTCAGTATATTTTCAAGAAGTGGTCACATTTTTGACTGCATTGTAATGTATCTACAGAATAGGTCAAATATGCTATCTCACATGAATTTGTTTCTAGATCAATATGTGTGCAGCAGCAAGTTAGTCATATGCTTCCCCAGCTGGTTCAACTGAAAGAGGGTCTTGCATCATGCAAGCTTCTAGATTCTGTTCAGAAGTATCCTAAAATATGGGAACCTGTATTTGTTCCAAATGATGGAGCAGAAGTCACTGGAAGTACTGTCCTTGATGAGATTGAGCCAGCTTACAGTGAGAGCCAAGTCAAGCGGCAAAAGGAGACTGATGTGTACTACCAGTTCAGTGAATTTGTTCATGCTTTGGCAAGAAATGGTAAGAGACATCTTTAGCGTTATTTTGTCAGAAGTCGCATTGATGAGCAGTTTCAGGGCGAAAAAATGGGTAATGATAAGATGATAGACGTTTACCTGGTGTCTCAATTTCAATGAAAACAAATGAAGACCATGACCTAGTCACCCCCAATTCCCAACATAGCTTCTCCGGAAATGTACCATATATCATTTGGGGTCTTCAAGAGGTTTTACTAACAAGCATTTTCATTGGCTAAATTTGAATTTCTCATTTGCATCACAATAGAAGCTATCAATTGTTTAATCAACCCTACACGATCAGAACGTCAGAGATGAACAAGAGTTTCCATGCTGATGTTTTAAAGGTCTCAAGGGTCTCCCAATTTGATCAAATGTACAAAGACGACCATGGAGACGTTTCAGAGTCTCGCAGGTCTCAGTACTGATACACATACACACAGATGGCTCAGGAGATGCCTCACTGATGTCTGAAGGTCTCAGTACTGATGCACATACACACAGATGTCTCTGGAGACGTCTCAAGCGTCTCGAAGGTCTCAGTACTGATACACATATACACAGATGTCTCTGGAGACGTCTCAAGCGTCTCGAAGGTCTCAGTACTGATACACATATACACAGATGTCCCTTGAGACGTCTCAAGCGTCTCGAAGGTCTCAGTACTGATACACATATACACAGATGTCTCTGGAGACGTCTCAAGCGTCTCGAAGGTCTCAGTACTGATGCACATACACACAGATGTCCCTTGAGACGTCTCAAGCGTCTCGAAGGTCTCAGTACTGATACACATATACACAGATGTCTCTGGAGACGTCTCAAGGGTCTCGAAGGTCTCAGTACTGATACACATATACACAGGATGTCCCTTGAGACGTCTCAAGCGTCTCGAAGGTCTCAGTACTGATGCACATATGCACAGATGTCCCTTGAGACGTCTCAAGGGTCTCGAAGGTCTCAGTACTGATACACCTATACACAGATGTCCCTTGAGACGTCTCAAGGGTCTCGAAGGTCTCAGTACTGATACACATATACACAGATGTCTCTGGAGACGTCTCAAGCGTCTCGAAGGTCTCAGTACTGATGCACATACACACAGATGTCCCTTGAGACGTCTCAAGCGTCTCGAAGGTCTCAGTACTGATACACATATACACAGATGTCTCTGGAGACGTCTCAAGGGTCTCGAAGGTCTCAGTACTGATACACATATACACAGATGTCTCTGGAGACGTCTCAAGCGTCTCGAAGGTCTCAGTACTGATGCACATACACACAGATGTCCCTTGAGACGTCTCAAGCGTCTCGAAGGTCTCAGTACTGATACACATATACACAGATGTCTCTGGAGACGTCTCAAGGGTCTCGAAGGTCTCAGTACTGATACACATATACACAGGATGTCCCTTGAGACGTCTCAAGCGTCTCGAAGGTCTCAGTACTGATGCACATATGCACAGATGTCCCTTGAGACGTCTCAAGGGTCTCGAAGGTCTCAGTACTGATACACATATACACAGATGTCCCTTGAGACGTCTCAAGGGTCTCGAAGGTCTCAGTACTGATACACATATACACAGATGTCTCTGGAGACGTCTCAAGCGTCTCGAAGGTCTCAGTACTGATGCACATACACACAGATGTCCCTTGAGACGTCTCAAGCGTCTCGAAGGTCTCAGTACTGATACACATATACACAGATGTCTCTGGAGACGTCTCAAGGGTCTCGAAGGTCTCAGTACTGATACACATATACACAGGATGTCCCATGAGACGTCTCAAGCGTCTCGAAGGTCTCAGTACTGATACACATATACACAGATGTCTCTGGAGACGTCTCAAGCGTCTCGAAGGTCTCAGTACTGATGCACATATGCACAGATGTCCCTTGAGACGTCTCAAGGGTCTCGAAGGTCTCAGTACTGATACACATATACACAGATGTCTCTGGAGACGTCTCAAGCGTCTCGAAGGTCTCAGTACTGATACACATATACACAGATGTCCCTTGAGACGTCTCAAGGGTCTCGAAGGTCTCAGTACTGATACACATATACACAGGATGTCCCTTGAGACGTCTCAAGGGTCTCGAAGGACTCAGTACTGATACACATATACACAGATGTCTCTGGAGACGTCTCAAGCGTCTCGAAGGTCTCAGTACTGATGCACATACACACAGATGTCCCTTGAGACGTCTCAAGCGTCTCGAAGGTCTCAGTACTGATACACATATACACAGATGTCTCTGGAGACGTCTCAAGGGTCTCGAAGGTCTCAGTACTGATACACATATACACAGATGTCTCTGGAGACGTCTCAAGCGTCTCGAAGGTCTCAGTACTGATACACATATACACAGATGTCCCTTGAGACGTCTCAAGGGTCTCGAAGGTCTCAGTACTGATACACATATACACAGGATGTCCCTTGAGACGTCTCAAGGGTCTCGAAGGACTCAGTACTGATACACATATACACAGATGTCTCTGGAGACGTCTCAAGCGTCTCGAAGGTCTCAGTACTGATGCACATACACACAGATGTCCCTTGAGACGTCTCAAGCGTCTCGAAGGTCTCAGTACTGATACACATATACACAGATGTCTCTGGAGACGTCTCAAGGGTCTCGAAGGTCTCAGTACTGATACACATATACACAGGATGTCCCTTGAGACGTCTCAAGCGTCTCGAAGGTCTCAACGGTTTCAATATTGAAGTACCTACTCTCGAGTACCGAATAATCGTCCCCCCCCCCACTTATTAATTTTTCAAAGATTTTCCAGCCCCCCCCCCCGCTCTTATTCCAACCCCCCCTTTTATTAGTTTTTTGAAAAATGAAATGGTAGTAAACAAAATTTCTGAATAAATGCTAGAAAATGTCTCAATAAGTGCATTCAACGGAACCAGAGTTCATAAGTAACTGTATCAGTAACATCACTGTTCACATGAATATATAAAAGATATGTGTTTACCAAAGAAAATGACTATTTTCTATTTCTCCAAGCACCCCCCCCCCCCCGATTATTCCAACCCCCCGATTATTGCTATGTCGACCCATTTCCAACCCCCCCGATTATTCCCACCCCCCCCCCCCCGTTTATTCGGTACTTGAGAGTATGTCACGCATACAAAGATCTTCATAAAGGGTTCAACTGTGTAGATTCTCCAGAATAAACTTACTCAGTCTCAGGCTTTGAGTTGCAAAGTTTTTGGAACAAAACCATCTCAATTACTTTTGCATATTATTAGGTCTTTCTTGTAATTATCTGGGCAAAAAGCAATGGTTTCGTCCCTTTCGTCGACCACGAAGTTGTGATCAAATGTCAAATTCGATTTCGAGAAATTAAAAACTTTTGAAGAAGTTCTTACTTCCAGAACAGGGGCGGACTGGCCAGTCGGGCTACCGAATAGGTAGCCTCCCTAACTTTGGAAAATTTTATTGAAAATCTTCTATTTCGGTTGCTGTGGGAGTGCACCTTTGACCAGTGCATTTGAAATCCCAAACTTGTGGCCCCAGTGATGAGAGAGCACCGCCATTGGGCAATAGCAAATTTCATATTTGTGACAGTTCATAATTCTGAGGGGCCCCGTTAATTTTTTTTTTCTGAAGCTAGAATTAAAAGAAAGCTAAAGCTATAGAAACTGCACTAGGAAGCAGATAGTCAATGCAGAATGCAAGCACCTCGTACCTTTTGGGCATATAAATCTAGTAGGCAGCTTCTCGATTCTGCCACCTTTAATTTAAAATTGAGATTTTTCAATGAGCTGAAAGGCGTAGTATAAAAAAATCTTTCAGGGGCTGCAACCCCCAGACCACTACGTTCGGACCCCTACGGCAGGAGTTTACTCTCGCTTCACGCTCGCACACCTCAGTCACTTTTTCCTCTAGATCTGTCCCTGGGAGGGCAGCTTATTATATTGGGTTATGGTATATTTTAATCTCAAATTTTAGCCCCTCCACTTTTCAGGTCTCGTCGGAGGCCTTGTTTTTACAAAAGTATGTTCTTGTTTGTGGGGTTTTACTGTATCTCAAACCAACACATTAGCGGTTGTATCTTCCACCAAAAAAAGACCGAAATTCTAATTTTTCACCAAAGTAGTTCTACCTATACTGGCAACAGGCTTTGGGATACTTGTACTTCCATGGCTAAAATTACCACTTGCATTCGAAAAAACGGTATTTCGTCTAAACTATCGGTTTTCGGGACAAACATCGTCAGTGTTACACAGTGGCGGAAATTATGGGGGTTTTTGGGGGAGGGGGCAACTGCCCCCCCCCAATTCAACAAGACTCGGGAATTTTCCATAGAAGTCGGAAATTTCGAAGGAAATTCCTGTAAAGAGCAGCATTGGATTGAGCGTGACATTCAGTGTTGACTTTCACCAAATAAAAAGAAAGAGTTTCTATTTTGAATGAGCAAAAGAAAAAATACTCACACTCTATCTGCAGCGTGTTTTTAAGTTTTTATGCACTAACATTCCTTTCAAAAACGAGAAGAAAGTGGTTGGGTATAGGTTGGGTAGAGTATCGATATTTCCGGGAGATGTTGGAGTGTGATTGTGAGAGCCGCTCTAAGCCAATAAAGTAAAGTCTTCAGTTTTCAAAATTTTCCTTGGGACGCTAACTACAAGACGAACGATCCAAGAATTGTCAAAGTTTCCATGTTTTTGTTTGGGGCAGCCAGTGATTCGAAGGCGAGAAGCGTTCTAAGACAAAGTAGCCTGGAGGTTCTTTACGCAAAATTTGTTTGCGAAGTAGCTACTAATACTCGTCAAATATTCAAGTTTGTCGCTGGCAGATAAGGGATCCTAGAGGTCTTCTTAGCGAAAGTAAAATGCGTTTGCTCATGCTCAACGAATTTCATGGGGCTGCTCGAGGGGTGAATCACGAGCCAAAATAGCGTACGAGATTTCCCGGATTTCTGAAATCCCTCGAAATTTCGAACCCGGGGGGGTAACTTCAATAAGCGGATGACGGGGGTGTGCCAATTGACGTCTGAAATCGTACCCTAAAATTTATAGATTTTCGCGAAAACGATACCCCAAAATTTACATGCCATTGAAAATGTATACCCTAAAATTGTGACAGCCATCTAAAATTTCAACCAAGTAAGTAAAATTTGATCAAAATCAATACCCTAAAGAGTTATTTTTCTAAAATGATACCCCAAAATTTATGACTACTTGTGATCTTACCAAAAATGATACCCCAAAATTCATTCTCTGCTGGAAAAAAGGCACCCCAAAAAAAGGCACATCCCGTACCTTCATATATGGTATTTTTCGAGTAGTTTTGGAGAGAAATCCACTTTCCTCAAACCAACATAAAGTTTTGAAAAATAATTTACAAAGCCAGCCTTAACTAAAACATTGTGATTTGCAAATCTTTTGATTGCCAAGACTATGTAGAACAATGTCCTTCTTACCGATTTTCGATCGACCGAATAGTTTTGGAGAAATCAACCGCTTTCTGAGGAGAGTGGTTTTGCAAAACAGCAACTCGCTGCTCACTGGAGCGGAAAGCAGAGTTACCTTAATCGGCTAGGGTTTATTTTACCCATTTCGAGTCGTGTGTCCATGCTCTTGGGAAGTTTTAGTATTGTGCCACGTTTTGGACTTATGACACAACTTTGCATGACACCAAATATGTTGGAGAAATGAAAAGTTGTTTCATCTAGAGATTGATCACATGACTTGGAATGGGTGTAAACAAACCTCATCCAATTTTATCAATTGTAGTTATGAGAGCTAATTAGTTACAAGGCTATACTATTCATGCTCCTTCGCAGGCATTTTAGTTAGTTCCTCCGCAAAATAACAGCAGCAGGAAGTTCTTCCGACCTTCGCTCGTGGTTGTTGTTGCTGTTGTTGTTGTTATCGTTGCTGGATGATGTATTTCAGAGTGCCAAGATGTGAAGATTCATAGTGGATTGCTCTCAATTATTGGAGATTTTCGTACGTTTTCTACGAAATTTTGTGAAAGATTTTCCAAGATTTCGTAGGATTTCTCAAAGATTTGGGAGATTTCTTCAGATTTATAGGGATTTCATTGGATTCCTAGGGATTTCCTCAAATTGGAGAGGGATTTGTAGGATTTCCAGGATTTTCAAAGGATTTTCGGATTTCATTTTGGATTTCTGACATAGGTGTACGAGATTTCCGCTCGTGATTCACCCCTCGGGGCTGCTACTCTGCAAAAAGTTGTTACAAAACTGTCAAAATCAAAATTCAATTCCCTGTAAACAATGGGTCGTGAGATTTAGGCAAAAGTAGAGGGCGCGTCCTCAAAAATTTTCCTCTGGGCTTCGCCCCCATATTCCTGATAGCTATTCCACTTACCCTTATGGTATGCCTTTGTCTTTTTCTATCAACTTTTGCTTAATACAGATAGTTGTGTGATCTGATGTACCTTTCTCTTAGCACATTTAAGGACCCTATTTACACCAGGTCTTCTTACAAAATACGTCAAACAAAATCATTTCTCCGGACTCGGAAAGTTGATGGCCCTTTCCCACCCCCTACTCAAAAAGCTGAATTTCCGCCACTGGTGCTAAACAATGTTAAGATTGCCTGCCAAACTGAAGAAACTAACAACGGAAATTAGGCATCAAAAGTGATCAGTTTTTTTGGAGACATGTGGTGCAAACTTTTTGGGAATTACCAGTTTTCGGACAAAGGACCCTCCATCCCAACGTGGCATGCTCGCCCTGCCAGAAAAGGAAAGGAAACATGCATGTGGACCACTCATTCTCAATTCAAGACTACATTTCCTATTTTCAAGACCACAAAGATTTGGAAAAGACCTCAAAACACTAAAATAGGCAATAGGGCATTTCCCGAAAGCAAAACGGACGTGTCCCTGAAAATATTTCCGGAGGTCGCAGCCAGAACTCCATTTTTTGCCCGAATTCCCAACAGTTCTTGGCGACTGGTTATCCCCACTGAGATCAACGTTCTCGTGTTCAACTTTCGATGTTAAAAATTGCATTCTTCAAACAACACTTGAGAAGGTAGATACATTATCAGCCCTTTTTACGCCGCCCTAAATGGCGTTAATTTTCGTTAAGCGGCGTTGAAAGGGCCAAAATGAAATGCATGAAATTGAATTGAATTGAATTGAAAAAATTGAAATTTTTTTCGAAAAGCGGCGTTAATTTTTTAATGCTTATTTTCGCTAGCACCTACCAATTTTTCACACAGGACAAGTAATCTTAGGCCCGGAGCTAATTGGACATTGGTAGTGCAAACATGAATTGGGGCAGATGTAGAAGAAATCAAAAGCTTTTTAGATCAGAAGAAAAATTTTAAGTGTTTTCTATCCTTGGCCAAAATTTCCTCAAGATATTAATGAAACAGAATACAAGAGTAAAGTGAAGGTTCTTCAAGATGTTCCATCAACCGCGTCAATGTCCTGAAACGGATTTCAAAGAAAGGGACAGTCGGATGAAGGAGAAGATGTAGAAAACAACGAAACAGTTGTTATTGATTAAAATCACGGTTTTTTTTACGTAGACGACGTAGAAGTCCACAAAGATATCTATTATCAATATTTCCTTTTCTTTGCTCTTTGAGTGGCGTCAAAGGCGGCCCTAAATGGCGTTAGAGCAAATTTTGGGACTGGCGGAATTTGGGCCGGCGTGAAAAGGGCCGATAAGGTAGCAAACTGCAACTCATATAGAAATGATTCAAATCGCTAGAAAACGATTTCAATACAATCTTAGGCCTAGGCCAATCTATTAGAGAGTGTGTTGCAAAAGTTTTCTAAAGGCCGATTTACACGATCATATTCACGTAAAATTTGCTTCACATTTTTATGTGATGATAGAATGTGATCGTATCAGGCAAGGCTTCACAAGTTGCTTGAAATTATATATTAAAGAAATCAAAATTAATCCCCAATGATTTGCCATCACAGATTTTTCATTTGACCAGTCTTCAAATGAAAATTATGTGATGGCAAAATTACAAGGGATTAATTTTCGTTGCATCACATACTTCAAGCAACTTGTGAAGCCCGGTTACACAATCACATTCTATCATCACACAAAAAAATTTTTTTTGCAAAATTTTGCAAAACACTGCAAAATTTTCGCTCGCCTTTGGTCTCATACCCTTTATTTCAGAATCGCCTGGGCTCTTACTCTACAGCCAGTCTGCCCCTGTTCCAATTAAGCCAAAAAACCTTACTAAAGAGTTCACAATTCATTGTTACGCCTAGCCCATCGGCAGCAGGGGCTGCGGACTTCATCCCTGCTATACATAATTTGCTGAACTTCGCCAATTGTTAACTGTCTGTTCTATAAAAACGTTTCTTATTTGAACAATGACAGCAGCTATGGTGTATAGTTGCTTTACTCAAATCCTCACGTTTATCTATATACTAAGTTGGCTGAGCGAAGCAAAATATACATTTAACTGCTGAGGGTAATGAGTGTAATTGTTCAAAGAATGTGTCTTAATAATAATTCACGTTATATAATAATCTATTGCATCCAGCTTAAGAAACTGCTTATAAGAAACTCAACTCTCTCAGATCACCAAAAAACTAAGAAGCCCTAGTACCAGGAAAAACATGTTAAGAAGCTGTTTATATGATAAAGAGATCCTCAATGTACATATATTTTTAATATTTTTTACTTTATTTTCACTTGTTTCCTGAATGTCTAAACATTGAAGACTTTATACTTTGAAATGTTGACAAGAGCACAGACAGTAAATATAAAGACTGTTATGGAACTTTCAAGAAACTCATGAGAAACTCTAAGTGCTCAAAATCTCATAATTTTAAGAGACTTTCAGTAATGGTCCAAATCCTTAGTTTCTTTCCCACAACCATCCTAAAAATAAATGTAATTGTAAAGGGGATAGCAACTAAGCATAGTTTCTCTTGTCCTTTAATCTTCAGATCTTTGGAGTATTTTCAGCTTTAGATACACAGCAAGCTCCTCAAATTCTGTGAACCTAAGGGATACAAGAAAAAAGCAAGTTAATTAAACCATTTGCTGGAAAACTTGCAGTTAGAGTGCAGTAGAAACTCCCAATAGAACGTTCTAATAAACAATAAATAACATCATTTATCAAAATGTGAACAAAATATAAATGCAGTGCCTCTGACAAACTATAGGATGCATATTCATACAACATATAAAAAGTTGGGGATAGCTGTGTGAATAGTTGGTGTGAACAATTTGTATTTTTTTACAAAAACTAAAGGTCCAAGGATCAGGTGGTTCCTTGAATTTAAGGAAACTTTTGCTGCCAAAAGTTTGTGAACAAGTCTTTTATACTACTCTTGATGCAGGAAATGTAGAGTTGATCTAGTTTTGTCAGAGGGGCTCCTGAACTACATTCTAAGATCTCAAAACAATTAACAATTAATTCACACTCATAACAAAATAGTTCCTAGTATTGTACAGTGTCCAAATATTTTTGAGTGACTTGGGAAAATTAAAGCTGGAAACTAGGAAAGGTTCTTAGTATCAACTTTTAAAATTCAGCTAAGCTAGTGTGGTTTCTCAAGTTTCCAATAACTGAGTGTACCATTTCTTATACAATTAACCGTTTTTTAGTAAAAAATGAGTGTACATTCTTCATTTGTTAACCAATTCAATTTTTATGGAATTTGTTTCTGACCATATCTGGTTTAGTTCAATTTCAATGAGATAAGAAAAAAGGTCCAGAGCTAGTGGCAGTTTCTTATATTTTTGGCACATGTTGCGGCCTAGAGTTTCTTACTTGCTTCTTACAACTTTCACACCAGAAGTGTAGAGTTCATTTAGTTTTGTTAAAAGAACTGTCAAATTACTTAGCAAGATCCTAAAATAAGTGAAGAAACAAGATTCACGCTCAAAATAATGTTCAAACAGTTGCTATCATTGTACAGTGTCAAAAACATTTTTTAATGTTTTGAATGAATTAAAACTGTTAACTACAAAAGTCTCTTAGCTTCTTAAATAAAGATAGCCTATTGTTGTTTCTTAACATTTGGAAAATTACGTCTACCATATTCTCCAGATTTCATTCTATTCATGTTGCGTGCAGAAGATTTTCCATGCACAATTTCATGTACAACAAAAAAGAACAATAGAATCAATGCTTACAAAACAATAGTCTGGTGTGCATCTTCTGTGTGCACTTTTCAGGAGTAGGTAGGCCTATGTAATATCTAATGGTCAAACTTTTCTGACTGCATGTATTCCTACTTTTTAATGGGAAGGCATGCATGATTGCATATTGTGTTTGGCTGTATCATGATGACTTGAAACAAAGCAAAACAAGCACAGAGCCCAGTTTGCATGCAGAGAACAAATAGGCTTTAGGCCTCTCATTCGCTAACAATAACATTAAATAAATACGAATTTGCCAACTCAACTCACATCTTTCTGGATTACAGCATTTGCGTTATAGCAGGCCTACCAGTTGCAGGTTGCCATCAACTTTTAAATCCATATGAAAAATGTGTAGGTACCTTCTGCACTTGCTCTGGAGGATCTGATCACACAATGGATCACACATGTGCTTGCACATTTTGGGGCAGGAACGGCACACGGCAAAGAGGGTAGGCCTAAAGCCTGCCTAGGGGCCTAAAATTAATTTACTGTACGCAAGTCAATTATGATTAGGTAGGCCCCAAGGATTGTCTTTGAATGTGATTGATGCGTTTTCCCTCTGCTGTCACTTCTTCTTTCTTGCTGTTTTGTTGACATCAATTGGTGCTGTTTCTGGTCGGAATCCTGTTAGCAGCCATGTTGAAACGGTTGGGCTGCTGCTGCTGATCCAGGTGAAGTAACTGCGCATGTCAAAAGGAACTGAGATGGAGCACTGATTTGATTGGTTGTTTGAACAAAAGATGAGCACTAACCAATCGTGGGCTACTATTAAGAGGAAGATTCCTCTACGAAAACCAATGGGATCTCTGAGACCTTTGAGACGCTGTAATCCCCCGCTTTCCCCCAATAGCCAATGAAAAAGCTCGTTGGTGAAACCTCTTGAATACTGATCATTTGGAGAGTATCTGAATTGGGTACTTTTTGATGTTTGGGATTTGACAATATTTGTCTCAATTTCACAAAGAGACTCAGGAATGATCTGGTTTACTGTAAGGTCTACTGGGTGAAAAGAAAGTTAGCTTGTATATATGATATTCTTTGGAATTTAAAACAAAGCCAAAAATCAAAACAAAACAGGTGAACAACCAACTTCCTGTAGATTTGAAAAGATTTTTTGGTAAATTACTGTATATATCACTATAATTCAACAAGAGATGAGAAAAATTAAGACAAGGAGGGGATTGTATGTTAATGAGACTGCCTTGTTATAACATCATATTCTGTAACATCATCTTTTAGCTGTTCTACAAAACAGTCTTCAGACTCTAGAATCAAATGATATTTTCATACATTTTGTAGAACATTTGAATGTCCACAACAAAAATAGAAGCTCTAATGTCATTCAGTAAAAAAAATTCATATGAAAAATCTATAGTCCCAGTCAAGACCCTTTTAGAATAGCTATAAAAAGTCTGTTGCCAGAATTTGCTACATCTTTCACTTTTGCTGAGGTTGGCTGTATGTAGCATCAATTATGCAGGGTAAAAACAACATTAACTTGAAACTATCATCAGTTGTTTGTTAGGGGGTGATAACACACTTCTTTATCGGCCTATAACTTCATGTGGAGACAGACTGTAAGTTAGAGATTTTAAACTGTATTCAGTTTCTTAAGTATCCAAGAAATGAAACAGTTCATACCTTTGAAAGCAACTGTTTATTTCCACAGTCCATGAAGGATTAACTGCTGCTATTCTGTTACAATGGATTACTGGTGCAACTGCCATCCCGCCATTGGGTTTTCCAAGGAAAATTAAATGTTATTTTTTGCACAATTGCAAACAAAGCTGTCAGTGCAGACCAACTGTATCTACTTGCGATCTCTCACTAAACCTACCAATCCATTCTGATGATGAGGAGCAAATGCAACATCTCATGGTGTCTGCTCTAAAGGACAGCATTGGTTTTACTCGTTTGTAAAGCGACATACAGTAAAATGACTGGAAAGATTCATGAATTAAACTGATTTATTTACTATACTGTCCTCGAGTGCCAAATAATTAGAGAGTAAATTCCCCCTTCTGGTACCTTTGCTCCATGTTGGTTCTGTGAAAGGGTCCTACATGTCTTATGTGAGATTATTTGTGAGAGAGAAACACACATTGGTTCTCTCCTTCAATGTTAAAGTTGACAAACAATATAATGATACAAACTGCATGCTGACATACCTACATTGCTTACTGTTACGATGTACTTATAGAATTGTACTTAACGATGAATTCTACATGTTTTCTTGAAATTTCCATGTTTTATTTTTACATTGGAAAAGTTGTATATCTCTGTAGTTCAGATACAGTATACAGAAATTTACAATGATATTCAACACACTAGAGATTATGGCGAGGAACTTTTGACCAAGATGCATTGTGTTCTTTAATCAAACTCCTATAGAATCATTAAGGAATCGTAATTAGGATGCAGTGCATCTAATTGGTGAGAAGTCTCACTGCCATCTCTAGCATAATCGACAATTCTTCACATTTTGACATAGGAATTCTTCAGTGGTGTTATCTAAGAATCCTTAAGGACACCACTGACAAATTGTTCAGGAGGTAGGGATGCATAAGTGCATAGAAGGCCCGTACTTTGGATTAAAATCCTATGGATGATGCCCAAAGGATTTTTATTTGGGGGGGGAGTACATGACTAGTGGATGGACAGGGATCTGCTGCCCGATTTCCAGAAAGGTGCCCTCCTACTGCTGAAATTTGCCATCAAACCCTGAATGTTGGTGGACAACAACCCATTTTTAACCATTTTTTGACCAGCGCATGTCTAAGGAAAAATACTGGAACGTGAAACCTAGCCACATGGGTGGCGCATACTGTCCCTCAACATGTTATGAACCCCCTGGGGTTTTTGACAGATTTAGTCCCAAACTGCTTCCCAAGTAGCTTGCACGGTATGAAAACTGTTTGTTATATTCTTTTGCATCATGTTACTTCGAATCGTAGCTGTGACAAAAGTACAGTTGGCATTAGATTACTTGTGTATAAATACTGTAGGTCTAGCACATTTCAAAGCAAATATTTGATCAATGTGCTATTATAGAAAAGAAACTATTTCCTGATTTCTTCCAATCTTTTTCATCCCAAGTATTGTGTCCAAATCATTTAGACTCTGTATCCCAGTATGTCGTATGTATCCCAGTTATGGACAAATGTGCACAATGAATCAATTTCAACAAAAATTATGTCCCATTTAAATCCTGGAGGAAGTTACACATATTTTCAGCGTCCTGCCATGTTTTGGGAGTCTCTAAATTATGCGCATGCACAGCATAGTCAAAGTATTCTCAATGCATGTTTTCTTCTTCATCGGGGTAATTGAGTAGCTCCTCTGAAAGAAAATCAAGGCTAGTTTCATCCACATGCAACAGTAATCCATCTTCACCTCCATGGAGCTCTGGCAGAAAAAACAACTCATCTGGTCTCCCAGGGACAGTGCCATGGGAAGAATTTCGAATCCTATGTGTGTTCCAATGCTGCTGAACTTCATCCAGGTCTTTCTGTATACTCTGGTGAAAGCAATACCACAGCGCTTCATCTTCATATATATTTCCTGGGTTATAAATGCCCCTTTCGATGAGGTCTTTAAAATAGTTTATCCACCAGGTGGTCCTGTTTCTACGGAGAAAGGACCACCACCCCTCAATCCTTTGGTTAGCAGGTGATGTCCCATATTTATGAGCATCAGGAGAGCCCCTAAGGTAGCACTGCATAGCAGAAACTATGCCATTTTCTGTCCCACAGTCAGTTCTTACTTTGACAGGACAGCCTCCAAGATTTGATATGCATTGTGCAAAATATATGGCTGGGACTTTCGGATCATTATTTGACTTTGCAACTTTCAACCAGAGAATTTTGCGGCTCCAGCCGTCAATGCACCCATGTATGGGAAAACCAAACGGTTTCAGTTTGTCGTAACCATCAGTATGCCAGCATTGATTTGGTCCACATGAGGTGTATTTTCTTCATCTCAGTTTCTTTGCTTTCCGCATTTCACATCCTTCAGGATCAAGCTCCCGGAGTAATCCTTCTATGTACCTTCGAGGAACCTGAATTCCTTCCAGTTTTAGAGTATGCCAAATTGACCGATACCCACCCATACAATCTGGGCCTCTGAGTAACTGCTGAATTCGCTGTCTAACTGCAAACATATCGACATCTTGAATCGATTTTCTCCTGAGACCATAGGTTCCCAATCTTCAATTAAGTGTGCGTAAACTCATCGAAATCCCATGAAATTTCGATAGAAATGCAATTATACTGTTGTATTCAAATCCTTTTCTGAAATATGCAGTAATCAAAGTTTGTTCTACATCAATATGCTCACCACAACGTTGGCAAAAATTTACGTTGACCGTATTGATCTTACCGTTGCATGATAAGCAATTTGCATCATCCAACACTGAACCATCATTCTCAAACAAAAAACTACCTGCAAGCGCCATCTTTCTCTCTTGGTGTGTCACACAAGCCAGCCTCATTTTCAATCAACAAAATTTGGAACGAGGCTCCTGATAATTTTGTATTGGAACGAAAAAAATGTATTCTTGACCAAAAATAGTTGTATTAGAATAATTATATAATTCATTCGCAAACATATTTGTATTATAATGGAAATATTTTGTTTTAATTAAAAACATTTGTATTCAAACTAAATTGATTTGCATTGAAATAAAATGTTTGTACTGGAATGAATATATTTGTATTTGAATAAATAAATTTGTATTCGAATAAATACATTTGTATTAGAATGAAGATATTTGTGTAGGATAATTTATATTTGTATTGCACATATGGGCCACCGTACCATCATCTCCAATTTCAAAAGTGGGATTGTTTTTGCTAAAATGAATGAGAATACAAATAATGACTCAACACATTCAAATTTATGCAAATGAGTGGTGCTGGTGATTGAAAACAATATGAATCCATTCACTTGCCTTACTGCTTCCCCCCTGTAGGGATGAGTCATATATTGATTTTGCCCTAGCTTAGCGTCATTTTTGATGCTAACTTTCAGGCCCCTCTCCCATCGTTATTAGCATCGGTCCAATCAAAACTGACAAATGGGCTGCATGCAGTAGACATTATGAGAAAGGCACAGCAAGTACATGGCGGGCCTAACTCTTTTGGCATTCCAATAAACAGTAGTCATTACTTGACAGGGGAGCTTTCTTTCAAGTGTTAGTCGGTCTGAAGACAACAATTGGGCCTAGAAACTCTGTGTTGTCAAAAAATAAAGCAACTAACTGACAAGACACAGCACAGGACAGGCCTCTCATCAGGCGATAGGCCTGTGGGTGTGCTGTGTTATCCACTGATGAAATGTAAACAAGATGAGGAGCATGGAATCTTTACCAAGAGTTTCAAAACAACTGAAGGAACAAAGATTGATAGGCGTATGGTAAAGATTGATAGACCTTTTTTCCCGTTGTCTTCTTTCCAAGAATTTGTCGAAGTTGTTGCTAACATAGTTTGCGGCCATATTGGCGCCAAAACACTTCCACACGGTCAGCATCAGCCTGAATTGTGCGCCAAATGCTAGTACTCTATGTATTGGTCATGAATAGCGGTGCCTTTGAAAAATTGCATCACTTGAAAAAGAAGTTGACCAGCTTTCAAATGAAAAATCTGTGATGGGTAATTAAAGGGGATTAGTTTTAATTGCTTCACGTAACTTCAAGCAACTTGTAAAGCCCATTTACACAATCACATTCTGTGATCACATAAAAGATGTGAAGCAAATTTTACGTGAATATGATTGTGTAAACCGGCCTTTACAGCTGTCTCTTGATTCTCATAGAGCTTCTTTATGAGATCGATCATGTGCATGGGGAAACCCATTTAAACTCCTTTATATCCAACAAAAAATTCAAAATGGAGACATTAAAAAATGTGAAAGACGTACTGCAACCAGAAGATCTCATGATAAAAATAGATCTAAAACATGCATATTACTCGGTGAACATTGCATCTGAGAGCAGGAAGTTTTTCTGATTCATCTGGAACGGAATGCTGTACGAGTACACCTCTCTTGGGTTCGGCCTGGGACCAGCTCCGACAGCATTTACAAAACTACTAAAGGTTCCAATAACTATTTTGCGGAAAGAAACATTAGACCAGTGATGTACATAGACAACATGTTAATCCTCACAGACTCGCAACAAGGAGCTGAAGAGGCAAGAGACACAACTCTATTCCTCCTGCAGAATATAGATACTGCAAGAGGCAGATGCAAAAAAACGAAAACTTTTCTTAGCACACTGAGGCCTTTCAAACTTGAGTTATCATCAGAGTGTGACACAAACGACAAAGATTCTATATTTACATAAGCTGTAGTATGACTATTAGACATTGGTATGTGTCCAAGGATTAAACTTGGTATCCTGTGGCAAAATATAAAATCACATTGAAATGAGTCATGAGTTGTGAGTGGCATGTCCAGCTTTGAATAGCTTATGTAAATATAGAATCTTTGTTGTTTAGTCAGTCACACTCTGATGATAACTCAAGTTTGAAAGGCCTCAGTGTGCTAAGAAAAGTTCTCTTTTTTTGCATCTGCCTCTTATAGTATCTATGTTCTAAAGTACAAATTTTTACCAATATCCTTCTGCAGAACGTAGGGTTTGTGATAAACTGGGAGAAGTCATTGCTAGAACCAACCAAAAACAAGATAATTTTTAGGGGGCAAACAAACTCAACAAGCATGACATTCTCTATTCCGGAACCCAAGCTGAACAAAATAATTCTGTTTTGTCAGATGACCCTGCAAAACCCCTACATATCTTTGAAAAATCTTGCCAGCCTGATAGGGGGTCTATTATAGGGTTCCTCAAAACCGCAAAACCGCCAAAATTTGCGCTCTTAAACCGTGAACCGCTAGAAATTTTCACTCATAAACCGCAACCATCAGTCTTCTTCAGTACGATAAATATTCTTCTCGAGGTAGCTATTTCATGTATCCTAAGGTATTTTCAGGGGGAACTTTGTTTGAATCTACAATTTGCGATGATTGTCCTGTTGCAGCTTTGCGAAAGCCTGATAGATGATAACTGTTTTTTACCGGGTGTTCCAGAAAAAACGCTACAGATTTGAAAAATTCGAATGGAAACTGCTTCGTACTCAATATCAAACTAGTATTATCACTGAAATCTGCAATAATGGGAAAAATCTTTATGTATTTTCCAATATTTTTGGGGACTTGGTTGTAAAGTTAAAAGTCAACAAACTTCGAAATGCCCATACGTCAAACCAGAGCTGTTGCATTAGCAATAGTGAATTATAATAGTCAACAGTCAAATTATAAAACATGACAATCCCAGCAGTTATCGAAAACTGCCGACAAGCAAACAACATACAAGTTAACTGCACGTTTAACAGACACTATAAAGATCTCGGTCAAGACACAGTTACTTTTTGTAAAATGACTAGGCCATCCTGCCCACTCCAACTTGAAAAGGCAGAAACAGGCTGTTAGAATCAATAATACGTATTCCTCTTTCCAAACTATTCTATCAGGAGTACCCCAAGGCTCTGTTTTGGGTCCTATTCTATTCAATTTTAACATTAACGATCTATTTCTTTTCGTCAAAGAACCAACATTGCATAATTATACCAACGATAACACTCTGCCTTATTCTCCTAAGGCTTTTTGATCGAGGTACTGGAAGAAGAAGCTGGGTTTGCTTTGACTTGGCTGAAACAAAACCAAATGATGGCTAATCCAGTATAGTTTCATGCACTCCTTATCAAAAAGGATCAAACAAACACAAGTGGAGAAAATTTCAACATCCAAGGAAAAACGTTCAAATCGGAAGAAACAGTCAAGTTACTAGGAAGTCACCTGGAATATAAGTTAAACTTTGAACAGCACATCTCTGAACTTTGCAGAAAAGCTGCAACACAACTCAATGTTTTCAAAAGACTCAAAAGATTTATTGGTTTTGATGAAAAGAAGATCCTTGTTCAGAGCTCTGTCTATTCTAATTTTGATTATTGCCCCTTAGTATGGTATTTCTCTTCAGCTAAATCTTTACAAAAAATTGAAAAATTCAATAACGTGCCCTTAGATTTCTACACAATGGTCACTTTAGCTCATACGGTGACTTACTTTTGAAGTCAGAAAGGTGCACTATGCATGTTTCCCGTTTAAGAGTCCTCTGCAAAGAAGTTTTTAAGACTCTGAAAAACTTAAACCCTTCCTACATGCAAGATATTTTCAAAACAAAAATTTCTAGAAACTCACTACGAAAGTCCAATGACTTACAACATTATAGACCAAATCAGGTGACCTTTGGTTCAAATAGCCTTCGATCTTTGGGACCTCAAATCTGGAATGGACTGCCAAATGAAATAAAAACGGCAGAAAATCTAAATGGTTTTAAAAATATGATAAAAAAATGGGATGGCTAAAACTGTAAATGCAGTGCTTGTAAATATGTGTCTCCAAATTAGTTTTTTTTTATTTTATTTAGTTAGTTTGTTAAAAGACTGTAAAAAATAATATTTATTTATGTTAATATTTTCATCGATTTAGATTAGCTTACCTTGTACATTTGTATATATTAGGCTAGCTTTTTAATTTAATCGATGTAAAGTAAGATGACAACAACAACAACATCATTCGAGTTATACTGTCAATTGGAAATGAACACTGAAAGCTCCCTCAAAACTAGATAGCTCATGAATCGGTAAGGGATCTCTTTGTTGCAGTTTCTTGATCAAATCAGGGAGCGCCGAAGGCCTTCGGCGCTCCCTGGGTCAAATTGTGTGCTTCTCTGTAATTCTGAGAAGTTGAATGAATGCCATGCTTGAAATTTTGCAGTATACTTTGCAATACTGCTGGAAGCTCTGGGTTTGCCCTGACAACAAATTTAAAGTTTGCTGATTTTTAGCTCTGCAACTAAGTCACCGAAAATTCTGAAAAATGTATCAAAATCTAAACTAATTATTGTAGATAAAGAGAAAATGATTATTTAATTATTAATTCAAAACAGCTTCTGTCAGAATTTTAAACATCTGTTGTGCTTTTTTTGCGACACCCGGTAGTAGAAGGTTCTACGAAGTACGCAAAAACCGTAAACCGTTCGTTTAAATTCCAATTTTCTGAAACCGCATAACAATACAAAAACCGTATACCGCACTGATTATCTTGCCAAAACCGAATTCTGCAGCCAAAATGAGGCCGAATCCGCCTAACCGCCACACTATAATAGACCCCTCTGATAGGGAAACTAATTTCCACGTCAGAGGCATTTTCCCCAACACCCCTCCAAGTACAATATCCTTCAAACCTCCTGAGGGAAAATCAAAACCAAGTCGTACAAGGCAATGATTCATTGTCAGCAAAAGCTTTGTGTAGCAGAAATCACAATCAAATAAAATCACACTTGTGTAAACTCGGCTTCAACATATATTTCAGTAAATTGACAATGAATATAACATACCAACATAAATTCCAATACATCGACTCAAAGATAAATTTCAGTGACATCTACTCTCTTGTCCATTCGTGTTCAGACCAACTCTGTTATACAAAAGAATTTAACACAGGGGTTAGTTCTTAGTCCTGGGGCGTGGTTAGAGTCCTCACACTCTCCCCCTTAAAATGAAATGTCTCCTGACATTTGAAAAAAAAATCCTTGGACTTTTCAATTCAGCTCTTTTCAAATAACATTTTTTCATCCTGACATATCACATTCAGAGTACAGTTGTTCTTGTTCTAGTTCTCTAACATCATTTACTTCGGCTGCGCAGCAATATAACTCACTAGACTCCAAACAGTCGCAATTTGTTCGTATGTCTCTGTGGTACAAATACGCGAGAATATCCAGGATGTAAGGGAGTTGTTGGTACAAATCCTGAATTCTGTCGCTGCATCTCCAATTGTGTCGGTCTATACACAAACTGTGGCACTGGTTGAACTGCTGGATGAATATTCAAAATCCGAGCTTGAGATTTGATGGTTGTTGTGTTCTTTGTAGTCGGCTTTGAGGTGGCGATTGCACATCTTCTGGCGAGATGGCCATTTGCTCATGAGCTGGCGACTCCTCTAATGGTCTTCGTTGTGTTGAGATTCCTTCTAGTGATTCACTCGTAGCAGCTGTCACAACGGCTTCAGGAACTTCTCTGGTTGTAGGTTGCGAAACATTCATTGATGAATCTGGGTCAATGTCATGCCTTTCCTGTTCAGGTAGCAATTGTTGGTTAGGTGCCTCCGGTTGATGAACATCATGTACCTCTGAGGTCTCGTTAAGATGTCTGATAATTCCATCCACCTGACGTGGGCTAAATGCAGGGTGATCATTTTCTTGTAGGATGAAAGTTACTTTTGCAGGAAATCGTCTGGCTCATACTTAACAGTTTTTTTACAGTGAATAGACAACAAATCACACAATGTAACTGCGAAAACCGCTTTTCAAAAACTCTGGTTTTAGAGATGTGGCGATATTTTAAAAAACCTTGATAGAACAGACAAAACTCGGAAAGTGGCTTCGTAGGGAAACATTCGAAGGCAATAACAATCAGTCTGAGAAAAGTTACTTTTGCAGGAAATCGTCTGGCTCATACTTAACAATTTTTTTACAGTGAATAGACAACAAATCACGCAATGTAACTGCGAAAACCGCTTTTCAAAAACTCTGGTTTTAGAGATGTGGCGATATTTTAAAAAACCTTGATAGAATAGGCATAAGGCGGAAAATTTCTTGGAAGGGAAACATTCGAAGGCAATAACAATCAGTCTAAGAAATGTTACTTTTGCAGGAAATCGTCTGGCTCATACTTAACGAATTTTTTTACAGTAAATAGACAACAAATGACACAATGTAACTGCGAAAACCGCTTTTTAAAAACTCTGGTTTTAGAGATGTGGCGATGTTTCAAATAACCTTGATAGAACAGACAAAACTCGGAAAATGACTTCGTAGGGGAAACATTCGAAGGCAATAACAATCAGTCTGAGAAAAGTTACTTTTGCAGGAAGTCGTCTGGCTCATACTTAACAATTTTTTTTTACAGTGAATAGACAACAAATCACACAATGTAACAGCGAAAACCGCTTTCCAAAAACCCTGGTTTTAGAGATGTGGCGATGTTTCAAAAAACCTTGATAGAACAGACAAAACTCGGAAAATGGCTTCGTAGGGAAACATTCGAAGGCAATAACAATCAGTCTGAGAAATGTCACTTTTGCAGGACATCGTCTGGCTCATACTTAACAATTTTTTTACAGTGAATAGACAACAAATCACACAATGTAATTGCGAAAACCGCTTTTCAAAAACTCTGGTTTTAGAGATGTGGCGATATTTTAAAAAACCTTGATAGAATAGGCATAAAGCGGAAAATTTCTTGGAAGGGAAACATTCGAAGGCAATAACAATCAGTTTGGAAAAAGTTATTTTTGAAGGACATCGTGTGGCTCATACTTAACGAATTTTTTTACAGTGAATAGACAACAAATCACACAATGTAACTGCGAAAACCGCTTTTCAAAAACTCTGGTCTTACAGATGTGGCGATATTTTTTAGAAAACCTTGATAGAATAGGCATACACGTATTTTTTAATAAGAAACTAAGAATTTGGGCCGGCACTGAAAGTTTCATAAAATTATCAGATTTTGACTTCCCTCCCACTAATTTTTGTCTGGCCATGCCACTGAACTCTGGTGCTGTCTGAGAAATATTAAGAAACTTTTAAAAATTAAAGGCATGGATATTATAGCAAATATATCATTGAACCTGTATTCTTGAACAATATTAACGCAACGTTCCTGTTTTCAACATTATAGAACACTTTTTATGCATGTATGATGTTTAAATGCCAAGAAACATATCTGTGGCAGTGTTAGCGACCACATCGATAATTCTGCATTCAAAAATAAGAAAGCAATTGAGAAATTTTTCTTACCAAATGGACTAATTTTCATGTTTAAATTAAGAAAGCTTTAGTACTATGGCCTGATCATAGTTTCTTATAAAAAACATTTATTCAGAGTTTCTTACGACTTTCTTAAAGGCTTCACAAATATCTTCATGTTCACTACCGCTACCCTCTTGAAAATTTCGAAATTATGTTCATTGAAGCCTTTTTCGATGTATAGACATCACTCAAGTACCTTATATGAGTGACATGATACAGGAAACAAGTGAAAATAGAATAGAATTGTGTCAAATGTTTCCTTTTACCAAAACAAATACTTTCTTAAGTTATATCTTCCCGTTTCTGGAATTTCTTAATTTTTGGCGATCTTAGAGTTGAGTTTCTCATGGGCAGTTTTCCCAGCAATTTCTTATAAAAAAAATGACTCCAAAGGAAATCATTCGATCGCTATGACACTCAATCTTGAGAACTTATTTTCGTAAGGGGGTTTGCCTGGCTCATACTTGACGAAGTTTGTACCGGAAATAGAGAACAAATCACACAATATCGCTGTGAAAGCCGCTTTTTGTTTTAGAAATGTGGCGAAGTTAAATGGGCCTCTGGCCTTCCAATTTTTCTATTCTGAAATATTTATGATTACAGAAGTTGTCTCAATTTGGCTGGTGTCGAAATTCTGGTGTCGAAATTTTTCTGCCTAGATGAAAAAAGCTGAGAAACTTTTGAGAACTGCAGCTTCAATTTCCAAGGCCTCTCAAGTCAAATCTTACTGATGTGATAGTTACGGTATTTACAAATATTGTATGGTTCTTTGAGATTTATAACAAGACAAGCGCTGAAAGATTCCGTGCAATTTCTTTCTAAACCAAACTAAACATTACGTTTCAGATTCCTACTCAAGAAAGGGCTACCGTGGGATGTTTTCGAGACTGCCCCTCAATTCTGAGTAGGGAATTTCTTTTTTACTTTGAAAACAAGTGTATAGTGCAATGATCTGGAAGTGCTGAAAAGGTATTTTTGTGAAAAACCTTGAACATGCTTGTTACCAAATTCGACGATCACCAAGCCAGGAATGATTTTACAGCCAAAAGAACATTAACCTAAAATCCCGGTTTCTGTATCAGCGGAATTTATCCAGAGTTTTCGAACGATGAAAACATCTTTTGTAGATGGAAAATAAGGGGAAATGTCGAATCTTCGACATGTTTTTCACAGTCAAATCGAGTCGAATCGTCGACAGAGTGTCGCTTGCATGGATAAACAGAACTTTTAAACTACAGCATGGGTGAATACAGGCACTGTCTCCTGTGTTTCATTCGGCCTTGCTGCATGCACTGCAATGGCTTCGTCCAAAAGTACTTGCTAAATTCGCTAGCACTAAACTAGCACAGAGACAAAGCCACATCAGAAGGTCAATAAAGGCAGTAAATTATGACAAAGTTTTTAGCTTTATTGAGCCTTTTTGTTTTCTTACCGTCAAGAAAAATTTTGAAATGTCCAGTGAGGATGAGCAGCACAAATCTTCGCTTGCAGCACATTATTTTGCAACTCAAGAATATCAGAATAAATCCTCCGCTGGAGTCCGTCTTATCTTTGACGACTTTTATCCAAAATGCAGCAATCTGCAGCTCAATTTTAACAACCCTTTTATTCTCCTTTTTCAAACCCGTGCTTAGGCCAACAGTTCGCATCATGCAGCAAAGCAGCGAAGAAGGCGAGCGTACGCTATTGCCCACCGACATCCCTTAAGATCTTTGCGCATGCTCGTACGAATGAGAGCTATGCTCATGAAAAGATGTAACGTTGGGGTTTTCTTTAGGAGATAGATACTTAAACTAGTAATCTATCATTCATATCCTATTCAAGTGTAGCAAGCTGGATAGATTGATTATTTGAAGGATTCTAAGCGAAGCATCAGACTAAAATCAATGAAAATACGGAAAATTGTCAATTATGACGTCACAAATGTGGAATATGAAATTTTAGTTATGACCAATGAAATCAGCACCATCAAAAACCCTTGGATGCATCACATTGTCTTTTTCTAAATCGCTGTTCTCAAAATAAAATTCAGACAATGCCTGCCAAAAGTCCTTGGAACACCTAGGCCATTTCTTCATAATCCGCACTTCTAACCATAGTTATCAAGTTCAAATGCCCCCTCGCCCCCGAAACAATGTTGATTTCGAACGTTATTGTCCTAGCATTCCAGCAGAGTCGTGGATCGTCCTGACATCCCGAATTTCTGACCACAAAACAACATTGTTCCAAGGGGGAGAGGGGGAAATCGCAAAACAAGGCAAAATTAGCGGAGGTGTTCCAAGACTTTTGGCAGGCATTGTCTGAATTTTATTTCGATAACTGTGTTGTACAGGAATAGAAACTTCACGCATCCTAAGGTTTTCGATGGTCCTCATTTCATTTGTGACCACCAAAAGGCCGTATTTTTCGCTGATGACGTCATAGTTGGCAATCAAATCTACTTTAAAGCAGTGCCGCAGAACGGACTTTGGAGTCAAGGAAGCACAACAAAAAACGGCAGAAACTGGTCACAGAGCTATCAAATAAATGTTTTTCAGGCAACTTTTACAGTACTACATGTCGTGTGTTAAAGAATCTTATGCCCAGGAAGCATGAATACTTTTATATAGTGACAAAAGTTCACATGCCATGCCGGCCGTGCCTGGCTCCTTCTGTACTGACTGCTCCGCAGAGGACAGAGTGCTCCCATTTCGCAAAGGAATCACAGTTTACAATCACACTTTACGAAAAGTAATTCCCATTTTCTCCATAATTCACAACGTAATATGAAATATTATGTGCCCAGTCGCTGCACATCATCGATAGTTTCCGCATTAACCAAAACTTATGCTGGTTCTTTCGTGATCGAGGGAGGATCGTTGGCAATGTCCACACTTTACGATAAATGCAGAATGAAATTGGATATGGTCTAAATTCATATTTTGAAAAAAGCGTTAACTGTAGGCTTTCTCAATTTTCTCCATATTACTTTGTCCAATCAACTCGAAAGTACAAGAATTGGTACACCCCAGTCATAGTACACCTCTCACATAAGTTAGGGCCACTTTGCCAAACGTTGTGGGATGTTTGAACGATTTCAAAATCGTTAACTGTGCCTGTAACCTGTTGATTTCCAACATTTTTGAGCCGAGCACTTCGTAAATTCTATAGTTATTGTTTTGACTTGGTAACGTTGCGTCTCCTATTGTTTACTTGCAGTGTTTAAATTGAAAGGCATTGGAAATGATTAGCTGAGCATGTAAATTGCCTTTTGTTGATAGGGTTACGTGGAAATTGCAAACAAAGATAGTAAGAATAATAATCTCGTAGATATTCCTCACGGTCAAATTATCTTGTAACTGGTAACTGCTCCGAAATGGAGAATTAGGTTGTTGTTATTGTTATTGTTATTAACGTCGAAGGGACACACCGAAGGCTCGTCTCACCATGTTTAACAGGGTTACGTTTAGATTATTATGATCTGTGTCTGTCCCAGTGTCTGTCAACAATTTTGAATGATTGCATTGCAAAAAATGTCACTAACAATTCTTAACTGTACCAGAATACTTCATCATGTTTATAACCAATACAGCAGGAAGAGAGGTCCATGAAAGTGACTTAGGATCACCAAAGGGCAGCAAGATAAGTTGTAGCCTCCTTTTCATGTTTGATAAATCCACCCATTTTTTGGCCATGAAAAGATGTAACGTTGGGGTTTTCTTTAGGAGATAGATACTTAAACTAGTAATCTATCATTCATATCCTATTCAAGTGTAGCAAGCTGGATAGATTGATTATCTGAAGGATTCTAAGCGAAGCATCAGACTAAAATCAATGAAAATACGGAAAATTGTCAATTATGACGTCACAAATGTGGAATATGAAATTTTAGTTATGACCAATGAAATCAGCACCATCAAAAACCCTTGGATGCATCACATTGTCTTTTTCTAAATCGCTGTTCTCAAAATAAAATTCAGACAATGCCTGCCAAAAGTCCTTGGAACACCTAGGCCATTTCTTCATAATCCGCACTTCTAACCATAGTTATCAAGTTCAAATGCCCCCTCGCCCCCGAAACAATGTTGATTTCGAACGTTATTGTCCTAGCATTCCAGCAGAGTCGCGGATCGTCCTGACATCCCGAATTTCTGACCACAAAACAACATTGTTCCAAGGGGGAGAGGGGAAAATCGCAAAACAAGGCAAAATTAGCGGAGGTGTTCCAAGACTTTTGGCAGGCATTGTCTGAATTTTATTTCGATAACTGTGTTGTACAGGAATAGAAACTTCACGCATCCTAAGGTTTTCGATGGTCCTCATTTCATTTGTGACCACCAAAAGGCCGTATTTTTCGCTGATGACGTCATAGTTGGCAATCAAATCTACTTTAAAGCAGTGCCGCAGAACGGACTTTGGAGTCAAGGAAGCACAACGAAAAACGGCAGAAACTGGTCACAGAGCTATCAAATAAGTGTTTTTCAGGCAACTTTTACAGTATTACATGTCGTGTGTTAAAGAATCTTATGCCCAGGAAGCATGAATACTTTTATATAGTGACAAAAGTTCACATGCCATGCCGGCCGTGCCTGGCTCCTTCTGTACTGACTGCTCCGCAGAGGACAGAGTGCTCCCATTTCGCAAAGGAATCACAGTTTACAATCACACTTTACGAAAAGTAATTCCCATTTTCTCCATAATTCACAACGTAATATGAAATATTATGTGCCCAGTCGCTGCACATCATCGATAGTTTCCGCATTAACCAAAACTTATGCTGGTTCTTTCGTGATCGAGGGAGGATCGTTGGCAATGTCCACACTTTACGATAAATGCAGAATGAAATTGGATATGGTCTAAATTCATATTTTGAAAAAAGCGTTAACTGTAGGCTTTCTCAATTTTCTCCATATTACTTTGTCCAATCAACTCGAAAGTACAAGAATTGGTACACCCCAGTCATAGTACACCTCTCACATAAGTTAGGGCCACTTTGCCAAACGTTGTGGGATGTTTGAACGATTTCAAAATCGTTAACTGTGCCTGTAACCTGTTGATTTCCAACATTTTTGAGCCGAGCACTTCGTAAATTCTATAGTTATTGTTTTGACTTGGTAACGTTGCGTCTCCTATTGTCTACTTGCAGTGTTTAAATTGAAAGGCATTGGAAATGATTAGCTGAGCATGTAAATTGCCTTTTGTTGATAGGGTTACGTGGAAATTGCAAACAAAGATAGTAAGAATAATAATCTCGTAGATATTCCTCACGGTCAAATTATCTTGTAACTGGTAACTGCTCCGAAATGGAGAATTAGGTTGTTGTTATTGTTATTGTTATTAACGTCGAAGGGACACACCGAAGGCTCGTCTCACCATGTTTAACAGGGTTACGTTTAGATTATTATGATCTGTGTCTGTCCCAGTGTCTGTCAACAATTTTGAATGATTGCATTGCAAAAAATGTCACTAACAATTCTTAACTGTACCAGAATACTTCATCATGTTTATAACCAATACAGCAGGAAGAGAGGTCCGTGAAAGTGACTTAGGATCACCAAAGGGCAGCAAGATAAGTTGTAGCCTCGTTTTCATGTTTGATAAATCCACCCATTTTTTGGCCATGAAAAGATGTAACGTTGAGGTTTTCTTTAGGAGATAGATACTTAAACTAGTAATCTATCATTCATATCCTATTCAAGTGTAGCAAGCTGGATAGATTGATTATTTGAAGGATTCTAAGCGAAGCATCAGACTAAAATCAATGAAAATACGGAAAATTGTCAATTATGACGTCACAAATGTGGAATATGAAATTTTAGTTATGACCAATGAAATCAGCACCATCAAAAACCCTTGGATGCATCACATTGTCTTTTTCTAAATCGCTGTTCTCAAAATAAAATTCAGACAATGCCTGCCAAAAGTCCTTGGAACACCTAGGCCATTTCTTCATAATCCGCACTTCTAACCATAGTTATCAAGTTCAAATGCCCCCTCGCCCCCGAAACAATGTTGATTTCGAACGTTATTGTCCTAGCATTCCAGCAGAGTCGTGGATCGTCCTGACATCCCGAATTTCTGACCACAAAACAACATTGTTCCAAGGGGGAGAGGGGGAAATCGCAAAACAAGGCAAAATTAGCGGAGGTGTACCAAGACTTTTGGCAGGCATTGTAGGTTCGTCCTGATAAATTCGGGCCATTTCTTCTCGTAGAACTTCGTACAACTTTGGTTTGTCAGCATTGAAATCTTTTCCTTCGTACATGCAAACAACTTTATAAGATGCCAAACATTTGATCCGGTTGTGAACCTTGTCTTCTTTGTCCCATCTGAAACGAGCAGCTGCAGCCTTTTCACCCATTTCTCCCGAATTCGCCGCCATGTTTCATTTACAGTTCCTCACTGTGCGCATGCTCCAGTAATTTCAGCCCGGCTGCAGCATCAATATTTGCGATTACATGGAAATTTTTAGCCCGTTTGATCGAGCTGTAAATCCTGGCCCGTTTGATAAAAGCGGGCTGAAATATCAGCTCGGCAAAGCGGGCTGAAATTTTTATCATGTAATCGCAACTTCGCTTTTCAAAAACTCTGACTGAAACACCGGGCTGACTTTTCAGCCCGACAAAAGTTACAAACGGGCCAAAAACTCCCATGTAATCAGCCCCTGAGAAACCTTAAAAAACGTGCTAAAATTACAAGCAAAAATCCATAATGTGTTTACATCACAGCGATGACTTTCAGCACGCTTTAGCACGTGCATTCCTTTTGGCGGGTTGAAAAGTCCTCCTGCTAGTGTGAATAACTTTTTCAGGGGGATTCCATTCTCCCATGAGGACGAGGTAAACAAGCACATCCAAGAGTCATTATTGCTAGGAAGGAGAACAAAGGGAAATTTTGGTTGCAGTTTTCGCTTGTTTTTGCAGGTTTTCAAAAGGGGTTTTCTGCTGAAAATCTCCTATTTCAACGGGAAGGAATGACCAATTAAAACCAGCTAAGTTACTGAGCCTATGTTGACATATCGGGGATAAAACAAGACAGTTTTCAATATCATTGCTTTGATATTCAGGGATCAGGATTTTTTCAAACACAGGGCATTTTCATTGACTCACACGGTTGGTTATC